>JAMGYT010000013.1:1200000-1809237 GCA_024713595.1 Morchella rufobrunnea
TAATATTTGTACTAAAGTTATGAAATGTTTAGAATTCATCCATTTCAAATATATACATATATATATTAGTAAAAAGCTATTCTGCTCCTTGTAGCTCCGTGGGCTACATTCTATATTAGTCTTTTGTACTTTGGCCTCTTTATGCTCGGTTTCCAAGATGGCCTTGGCTTATCGTGGTGGAATGGTGCTATCGAAGGAAAGTATCTCTTCCCCTCTCGCCTCAGTTTCTTGCATTAACAAACGAAGGGAAGATGACAAAACAAGGGGAAATAGCATTCGCTTCGGTGACTTGCGTCCGTTCCTCCTCTACTCCATTCTTTTCTCTTCTTCTCTCAAGATATGCCATCCCTGATTCGGCCTCTGTCTTCCATGTTGGTATTCTGATTGGAGGGTGAACTGGACAGTAGAAGACTTGGTTGACATTACTGAGTACAGAACAAGAGAACTGGCTTGTATGTACATATAAGACAGTCACGTATTATACATGTGTGTGCAGGGCAAATAGTCCGAGGCACCAAAATTGACAATGCTCGGAAGTAGCAAATATTCTCACATTCCACCCGGGTGTGAGCACCGAGTGATATTCCCTGACTAAGTCTGAAGGTCAAGATGTCAGCGCATACCAGCTGACCACAACAGGGCTAAGCACCGGGCGTGTGCGACACATTTGTTGCGGTGGTGAGTTCTCTGCTGATTAATAGGAATCATTTATACCTAAATAGAAGTCGTTTTCGGCCTTCGGCTGGTTTGGACAATCCAAAAGTGACGGTCATCCTGCTGAGTCATCCTACTGAGTCATCCTACTGTATCATACTATTGCGTCATCATGGAAGTGAGGAGGATCTCAATCCCGCCTACACCTCAATATTCTGACACCTATGCTAACGTCTGTATATAGAGTCCTAATCCTACGCCAAATCGACGTCTAAAACGACGCCTAATTGACAACCAAAACGACGCCTAATCGACACCCTAATCGACACCCTAATCGACACCCTAATCGACACCCTAATCGACACCCTAATCGACACCCAAAATGACGCCTAATCGACGTGCCCAAAGCGTCTCTTCGGGCACCTCTTCGAGCACCTCTCCGAGAACCTCTCAGAGCACCTCACCGAGCAGCTCTTCGAGCACCTACTCGAGCACCTCTCCGAGTACCTACCCGAGCGCCTAATCGACACCCTAATCAACGCCCAAAACTACGCCTAATCGACGCCCAAAATGACGCCTAATAAGGCACCAAATCAGGCACCAAAATGACGCCTGATCGATGTTAAAATTAGGGCTTGGCATTGCGACATCGGTTATGTGGAATAATAATCATGTAATATGGAATGAGTCATAGATGGAACAAGGATATGGTTATGTAATCAGGGATCACGTGTTAGCAAAAATATCTGTATATATAGAGCGACCAAAATCCTCTCTCACCCTGAAATATTCAGCGGCACAATTGGAAAACTCTTCACTTTCTAGTAACATCACTACCCCCACCAAAAGGTCACATGTTTAAACCTCACTCAAATCACTTCGCTCTTCTTCTCTCCCACACAATATAACTTCAATCGACTCCCAAATCGACGCCCAGAATAAGGCTTAATCAGGCACCAAAGCAGGCACCAAAACGACGACAAAAACGGCTCTTCGAGCGCCTCTTTTTATTTCTATCCCTTGCTTCAACTTTCATTACATTCCCATGCTTTATCTCTCTGTGAATTTATTACATTCGCATGACTTATCTCTCTGTGAATTCATTGCGTTCTCAATACGGGTTTTAAATAGGTTCTCGCTATTGCTTCCTGTTCTGCAACTTAGCGATGAGACAGTTCATATGTGATAGGTCCTCGATAGAATAGTTCAGACAATGAGTCATGTGTTTAGGTGCTAGGCCCTCGATATTTCTTCCTGTTCTGCAAGTTAGCGATATGACAGTTCATATATGATAGGTCCTTGATATGATAGTTCAGACAGTGAGTCAAATGTTTAGCTGCTAGGCCCTCGATATTTTTTCCTGTTCTGCAAGTTAACGATGGGACTGTTCATATGTGCTAGATCCTCGCTATTGCTTCCTGTTCTGCAGGGTACCAATGTGACAGTTCAGACATACAAAATACCTACGAGAACTCTTAAAACACAAAAAGGTTATATATAGAGAGTACCTTATAATCAAAATAAGTCCTTTATTACAGTCCTATATGATAAGGGCCAATTATTTTGTGTGAAAGTGGATAAGTTGGTAAATTCCTTACCAAAAGTAAATCTATTATTTCTGGGATTAGTTGGAGTGCACAGTGATTTCTAGTCACATATTTAAGTTCCTTATATTTTATTAGACATTACTATGTATTTTCTATCAATTACTTTGTCAATTGATTTTTTCGTTGATATTTTGGGGGTGTCGCGGGTGGTTGTCTCGAGCGAATCGGCCAAAATTTGTTGGACACGACTGTACTTATCTCGTTATATCATAGAAAGCGCCACACTTTCCAACTAGAACACAATTTCTCTCCGCTGATCCCACTCCCCCGCATCAAACGATGAGTTCTTTTTCTGCACCTCTTAATCTCCTTGACCTCCCGACAGAGCTTCTTCTTGCTATCGCCGAAGAGGTCTCTGCAGTTAGTACAGCGTCGCTGATGGCCCTTTCCGGTATCAACCATCTCATGCATGCCCTTGTTAGTCGAATCTTGAACCGGCTGAAGGCCTTCTACCTTATCGGACTCTACCTCGATCAAAGGTCCCTCAACCAGCTTGCGCTGACTTCCAAAGCACTGAACAATACCCTTGTCCCCATAGTGAGCGAGTACAGACTTGTATCAAATAGAAGAACACTACGGAAGTGGCGATTTAATGCGACAAAGTCCACCAAGAATACGCAAGGATCGGCCAGGGTGCTCCACGAGCGCAACCGCCAAAGAATGTTGGAGTTAACGCGAGGGGCCCCGAGGTCCCCATGGGCGATAAGTGCGATGTTAAGGATAGAAGATGGGGGAGGGGTAGTCGAGCGTCCATGGCTTCACTCGGCCCAGAGTTATCTAAGAACTGAGGAGGGATCTGACTTGAAGGAGTGGTTTGAGGTTAGGGACTATGTTGCACAATATCGCCAATTTTACTCGGAAGGTTAGACTATGTTATACTAGTGAGGAGCGGCTTCTGGCTGCATATAAGATCAAGCAGTTCGAGGAGCTGCTGATAACTAAACAAAATGTAGATGGTCCGGCCCTGTAGAATGGCTCAGGTAGGCAGGATATTCGCTGTGATGGTGTGAAATAATCATCGATATGTAATTCAGGCACACAGTCGGAGCCGCCTGTCGCTGCGTGGCAGGCTGGGCCCCTCCTTGCCCGTGTGAGGTTTTACTTTTCGAAAATTAGAGTCAAGCCTGGTCTGGAAACATGCATGCGGCCTTCATTGAAGTGCCCCACTTGTTGTTTATTGGCAGCCGTAGCCCGCCAAGCTACAGAAATCGGAGGCAGCTAACCATCCATACTAATTACGCGTAACCTCTTCTCATAAAAATATGTTTTCTTTCTATCTCTATAAAGGACTACACGCATGATTTAGGCACATAGGCGGTCTATATGTTATCGAGACTAAAATCAGAGGTAGATTAGTAAACCGTGCTATATAGACGGAAATTATCTATTCATCTTCAGCTACCGCCTTGACCTAACTGTTGTCTCAAATCATATTGGTTAAGAAGTGGGTGAATATATTTAAGATGCCCTGGGCGACAGTCGTTCTTCATGTACTCGCTAGTAGCCGTAACAGAGTAAGGTGAGGTCAAATGGGTTTGACAAGGCTTATCTTAATAGTCCCTATATCCAATGGGCGGTATCAGGACAGAGGAATTTAACTATCCTTCGCGATATCAGAGAGGGGGATTGGCAAGGTTCTCAATGATCATCTTACGATGGTAAGCAATTGGTATGGCACACAATAAACTAACAGATATATAAATTGTTAGTGCTATCATACCATCGAAAAGGTTATTGATATTTTATAGGTATTGTCGAGTGTTCGAGGGTTTCGGAGTAGCGCTGTTGATGTGACACTTGAGCTAAATATATATCACTACTAGAGAGACTATCTATAACGCTTTCATCCCCAATCTCCTGGCGGTTGTGGAGTAATAACTATTTCAAGTTGTGTTCCCACACAAATTTTAGTTGCTATGCGAATGTCGGCTTACTTATTGCGGCGCCTACGGGACGCATATTTGCTGTTCCAATAATCATTTCGTCTTTCCTGGAGTTTCTGTATCGGCGCGGATCGGCCATGATCGACTCGTAATAATAACCCATGACACGGCTCAGCGAGGATAAAAACATGTGTAAGGGTGGGTACGAGAGCCAATGCCCGGCGATGTGGGCGAACTATGCTTGGTACCCAACGAGAACATAGGGAAGGTAGTTACACTTTCTTGGTGGAGTACGGCTACAGCCACCAGCTATGCAGTGCTTCCAATGTTTGAAATCAGTTCGGAGCCTCGTACCATACTGTACTAAACTAAACTTGTCGGGTGCGCACTAACTGGAACAGTGCTGACAACATGAAATTTAGTAAAAGGTGGTTTAGCCAGTAGAACAATTCCATGACAGGCCAAGGTTTGGGCTAGATTGATCAGCGATTTTGGTCATATATATACTGCTATTTCTGGTACAGGTCGTGGAGCATGTATAGAAAAACTAAGGTATGTGTCATTACCCTAACCCTAAAACAGCCCATTGCGCCGTTTGGGCCTGTTTGTTCGATTCGGCAACAGTTTCTTCAAAATATCACCCGATTTTTAATACCGTTCCATGTTTTCTTACATGTCCTCTGGCGAAATCGGTTTAAACTGTTCAACCGACAAACCACCGGGAACACTGCAACTATGATATTGCGAGTTGACAAAAATTATCCGGACGCAACAGGTTCCCACGAAACACAACAAGCTGCAACGTTAAACCCTCCAAATATGTCCCTATAGAAACTTGAATTGGGATGGCATACGCCTGAACCACGTTTGTAGAGAATTTCCTAATGCGGATTGGCATATATTTTAGATATTCTGTATTTATTTATTTTATAGATTAATTATTTTAAGATAGGTTTAGATCATACAAGTCATTTCCGGCCTTCGGCCGCTCTGGGCAATCCAAAAGTGACGGCCATCCTGCTGTATCATCCTATTGCGTCATCATGAAAGTGAGGAGGATCTCAATCCTCCCTCCTTCACTTCCACCTCATGTATCCCCGTCTTCATATTCTGACACTATGACGGATCGATCTAGGACGAGGTACAGCTCATAACATAGAAACTGTAGAAGCGAAGGGTGTTCACATTAGTACAAACAGATCTACAGACTCGGAGGAACTTAATCATATAACAAAAATGGCACTGAAGTACCAAAACTAAAACTATAATATTCCTTGGAAGACAAAAAGAGTGCATAAAGAGGAAAAAAAAGAAGAGCAACTTCTAGAAGCGAGGTGAGAAGCCCCTATATTCCTTCCTGTATGTCCTTCATTTACTTATTTATAGAATTTGATCCAAAGAAACGTTGAAGATATATTATAAATGAGTGATTCATTAAACCTTACAATATGGGTATACAATCGAAATGCAAAGAACGCCCATGACTAGTCAAAATCTGCCTAAGCCTTTTCCTTCACATACATATACCATGTCTCATACTATACCATCATAATTACCTATGGTATTAAGTGTATACAAGTTATTTTCAGCCTTCGACCGGTCTGGACAATCTAAAGATGATGGTTATCCTGTTGAATTATCTTGTTGAATCTTCTTGATGAATCATCCTGTTGAGTAATCTTGCTGTATCATATCATTGTATCATCGTGGAAGTGAGGGGGATTTCAATCTCACCTCCACTTTCATATTCTGATACCTATGCTAACATTTGTATATAAGCTCCTAATCTTATGCCAAAACGACGTTCAAAATGATATCTAATCGACACTCAAAACGATATCCAAATTGATGACCAAATCGCCTCTTAGGGAACCTCTTCAGGTACCTCTGTGTACACGTCTCTGAGCACCTACTTAAGCACCTGATCGATGTCCAAATAACCTCTTTGAACACTTACCCGAACACTTCTTAGATAGTATATATATCCCTTGCTTCAATCTTGGTAGAATTCATGCGTTTTGAGTATGATTCCCATACTTCATTTCCCTGTGACTTCATTACATTCTCATACTTTACCTCTTTGTGATTTCATTACAAGCTCATGCTTTATCTCACTATGATTTCATTACATTTTCAGGCTTTATCTCTTTGTAAAATCATTACATTCTCATGTTTGATTTCTCTGTGAATTCATTACATTCCCAATTAAAAGAAATCAATAAGAATACATCCTAATAAAAGTTTTAACAGCTTTCGATATTTCTGTCAAGCAACTGTTCTTTATTTTCTAGAGATTAGCGATGAGACGGTTCAGACAGGTAGTCAAATGTTTAGGTGCTAGAATATATAAAGGTGCTAAACCCTCAATATTTCTTCCTGTCAAACAGATGTTCTGCAATTACTAGAGGTTAGCAATGAAATGGTTCAGACAGGAAGTCAAATGTGTAAGTGCTAGGCCCTCAATCTAGAAATTAGCGATGAAGTGGTTCAGATAGGGAGTTAAATTTTCAGGTGCTAGGTCCTTGATATTTCTTCCTGTCAAGTAACCATTTTCACTGCAACTTGTAGATGTTAGCGATGAGATGGTTGAAATAGGAAATCAAATGTTTAGGTATTAGGTCATATGTACGATTTCTAGAAGGTAACGATGCAAAACAATTGGAAACTCCAACTACATATTCTGGACCCAGGAGTGTTTTTGAGGAAAGAAAAACAGAGAAAAAAAGGAATTAAGAGAATTAAAACTGTTTTTGTCAAGTAGCCTAACTTGAAGGAAGATGATGCAAGGAAGAAACAATACTTGGAAAGATTTACAATTGTGGAAATGGATCGATACCAATCGCCCTATTCTCCAGCCAGCAATTGGATATATGAATCTGATCAAATTCGTGATATTCGGCACGATCTTCTTCAACTAGGAAAATCAAAGGGTAAACGATTGCAAGTACCACCTATGATGCTTTTAGACCTCCAATACATTCAGACAGTCTCAAACAGACTGCCTGAAAATACTTTATACTTGATCGCCTTGTCACCTATACCTCACCTCCACCACTTATCCACTCTGACGTTAGTGACCATCTATCCAAGAGAATGACGCTCTTGTCATTCCTCTTGAACAGGCTTTCCAGGAGTCGAAATCGGTTGGTATAAGTCACTGTACCATACCAAGTTAAAATAATCTAGAGTGTACCAGACTAAACAGTTTCAAACCAATTGAATAGCTATCCCATGGCGTAGCAGAGGGCTTTGAAGCCTCGCCCGTAACCAACGATCTATGGTTTTCGACCATATGTTACCTCACTGGCATTAGCTCTTACCAACATAGTTTTCAACCCATGGAGTTCAGGATTGTGTAATTCTATGAGTCGTGGATTGTAAGAGATTGTCGCGGCCAACGAGTCAAATTAAAGTTATGGGTCATGGGATAGCAGAAACCAACCCTAACCCTAACCAACCCTACTAGCCTTCCTCTATAACAGGCTACCAATGGGTAGAGAACCCTTTCTGACGTAATATAAAATTTATAACCTAATCATGGTGTCATAGCCGTGATAGCTTTCGCACCCTATGCAGGAATCGCTGTGGGTCGGCGGAATCAGCACCCCTGACCCCACATTGTCGCGGCAATGTTCATTAAACCTGAGGCATACAAGGCTACACACGTCGACAACACGGACAAGACCGCTTTCTACTGGGCTCAACCGCCATGGACAATACAATTACAGCTAACCAAACTTGAACATGTGTCAAGCACAGGGGTCTTGAAAGCGGAAAAACTGTGAACGCTCCCATTGAATACTGAAGTCGATCCTACTAGTATGTGGGTTCACTATATCCAGAATCTTGATTTCATCAAATGTTGTTAGTAGTGTGCAACTATTCAAATACTTTTGTCTAGATGCCTTCAGAATATCGATGTCAGCAAATGGTATTTTAAGTTCTTTCCTTTGCAATTGTACCTCTTCCAAATATAAAAGTATGATCAGTATGTTATAGATCATTATATATTACTACCTTGTGGTTGGTGTGTAATATAGAAAAGAAATTAATTGTTGTGAAGGTTTAGTCTTATTTCTTTACCAAATATTATACAATAATGACAAAACTCTGAACCTCCTGCTATGGCTGAACTCAAAACTCTCTAAGTTCAAACTATTTCACAAAATGATTCGTCTTACCTGACAACTAGCCATATGCCGACAAACCCGACATGTTTCCACTAGCACCAAAGTCGGAGCTTTTAGGACCAGCACCTATAATACCTCGTACCGCATTATCCATCTATATCCGATTCAAAATTACAACGTTCTTCCATGTTTCTGTGTGATTATATTGATTGATATTCTTGGGGATGAGAACGTCTTCAAGTATTGTGTATGATATCTGTTGCCATCCCTCAGGGTTTACGTCAACTCACATACGTATGAGTGGATACAAGATCGTTATCAAAGGAAGTGACATGAAATTAATATAATGCACTGCATCCTAGCAACAAAACTCTCTTAGAACCCTCAAGCAAATTGCAAAGGGGCGGATATCATATCATCGTTTCTGAGCAAACTATACTTATATCTTTACAGGAACTGCATATATACCACAGGCAGTTCACTACAGCGGCCCTTTCTCTTTAATGCAACTATATTCAAACATATATATGAAATGGAGAAATAGGGATCGTGATAGCGCAGTAGACGACCTCTGGAGATGATCTAGACTAATGAATCAATATTTAATTTCAGGGTGTTAATTGGTAATACATGGATCATCCGATATCCTGGGAAGGAGTATGAGGGTTGCCTGGTGTCTGAGTTTGGGAAAATTGGAAGGTTAACGGTTTGGAGGGGTATTTTATAATAAAAGTAAAATCAAAGTTATCTTGTAAAATCAGAGAGATTGGAGCCAAACTCTCATAGGTCCTACTCGTAGCTAATCCGTGTCAGGTGATGCGGTGGCTCAATGACTTTTTATTTATCCGTTCATTTGGAAAATCAACGCGGCTGACTTCCCTCATTGATTGGGTCTAGCAAATACTGTCACTCTATCTATATATTACAGTTTAGTATCTTACAAACGTAGATCTGTATTGGTAAAATTGCAGTATTTTTGTATTTTGTGGTAATGTTAACTGAAAATATCTGGCTTCAACCCCTAACAAAAAGCATTAAGAGGAAAATTATCATTATAGTTCATGGGGTAAATAACATCCACTGTATTCATCTCAAGCTCAAAGCGAGTTTGTCGTAGCTGAATCAATATAACTAGTACCGTTAATTTTATGAATAAAGCCTCGCATATTTGTCTGATAGAAACATAATTCAAGAGAATCAAGTAATTATGATGCGGAGCATCGCAATCTCTCAATAGTGATGTTTTCTTTGCCTTCTAAAGTTGATAAAATTCAATTGATGGTTGACAGCGTTGGTATTGACATCATTGATTGACGGAAGATCTTAAACACCTATCCTGAAAACGGAGTCCATACGGGTCCGCTCACTTTGTCCCGGAGCCTTGTGCTATAGACATTGCGTTGGACTATCGCCTGCAGGACTGAGACAGGTGGAGAATCATTCCCATGCAGAAGCGTACCATATCCAAGAAGCCATTGACCGGAGTAGAGCAGCAATGCACGAGTATTATAGGGTATCTAAGTGTTCCAAGGGAAAGTAAACGTGGTAAATAGCCTGGGCGTGTGCATCCCTATCTCAAACCATGTCCAAACATGCGAAGTGTATCATAAACCCCTCCCTCCTCGTTAGCCCTCATGCATTTGCTTTTAATTTCCCAAGACCTAACGATTACGCCAACCCCGGCGTCCTCTTCATTATGGTTCTCATCAACATATCACTATTAGCATTGTGGATGGGGTCTCTTGATCCCAAGGCCCGGTTTCTTGTCTTTGGATTTTCGTCCCCGGCGGCCACCGCATGAATATATCACTAGGATGTGTTGCAGAACGCCGGAATCTGGTCTTTTGCGATTGTGATGCTAAAGAGATGGCTATCGAAGTTTAAGGTTAGGCCGGGATGCCCGGTTCTATATCTATGTTTATCAACCTGAACGGTTTGAGGCAGTGTTGCCTGCGGTGTGGAGGTTATGTCTGGGGGTTCGGCAATCGAGTCTATTAAGTCCTATTCGGTTATCTCAAGTGGGATTCTCGGGTCTGAGGAGTGTTACCTAGACCTTCATTCAATCACTTGATTTAAAGGTAAGAGATTGGCATGAAGGAGCCAGCCCTGTCTCACGCCGGGGTATGACAGCAGCTTTGTCCATCAGCTAAGTCCCAGTGGTGCCAGGCGGAGTGATAACGTAGGCTCTAAATTCTGTGTCCAAAGTGATTGTTTGATTGTCTGTGCTAGGCCCCGACGGCCTGTTTTTTAGCTTGGAGGCAAACAGGTTCTTTAGTGCTTTAATAGATATGGGACGCCGGGGTTTGTGGGGTTGAGAGATATTCTATTAGTCTTGCAAGGTATACGTTTAGCATTTTGTGCTGCAGAGCCCCGGGTAGGAAGGGGTGTGGTGGGGGACACTGTTAGGGTTAGGTTTCGGAGACTATAATATTCAATGACGGTGGGATTACATGTAGCGAATACACTCTTCTTTCTAGGCTTTGTATCATTCTAGGAGGCTTTGGAAATGATGAGATTAGATGAAGCAAGCATGTACCATTCATCATCACCTACATTTTACGCTTAAGCAGCAAGCCCGGTATCCTTTCCTTATTTTATAACCTTCATTTCTTGACTATCATGCTACTTTACTACCTACAATCGATCCTTCTTGGCTGCATAGGCAAGAAAGAAATTGCCAGATCTTGTCGTTGAATCGGTAGATAGCTAGTAGAAGCCACAGCCTAGGCTTTGAGACAGACATAACCGTGAGTGACATTGATACCTCCCCTGGTCATTATCCGTACAAATGACCGTGAGCGGTATGGCGGGCACTACCGTCCTTCTTGAGACCATTCCAGTCTTTAACACCCGGGCCACCGGCGCCACCACTCCCGTCGGGGGCATGTCCTTTCTTGACGGTGGTGACAGCATTGGTTTGCGGACATTCCTGCAGAATTGCACGATCCCTAGCGTTGGCAGTCCCATTTTCATCAGCTTCCTGTGCACGCTTGAGCCTGAGCTTTGTCCAGAAGAAAAATGAGACATAGTCCCTGGGGACATTGAAGGAATGTCCGCCAATCTCAATCTTGCATTCTGTAATCCGGCCTGGTGTTATATATATTAGTATCTTAGTAATCCAGGTTAGCTCATGGGGGTGGGGATAACCATAGCGAGAGGCGTTAAGTGCAGCATCTCTCTCTTGGCCGGAAAGCTCAGGAGGGGTGGTGGGGCAAGTGGAAGTGGCTATAGAGTGTCAGCGTCACGGAATAGATGGGGAGAAGAATAAAGGAACACTGGTACAAGAAGAAGCTAACACCAGTCCGCGCTGTGGTGTAGTAGGAGCATTGGGTTCTGACGAAGTGAGAGCATCGACAGCCGTGGACACCAAGGTAGATGCACTTCTGCGGGGAGGCGGACTCCTTGCAAGAGGAAGCTCTCTCCTCTCATATGTCCGCTTAGGACGTCTGTCAGCTGGCATAGTGGCTTTGATGGTTGGGGTGATCAGAAAGGTTGGTTATCACTGTGTTTATATATCCTTGGCCATCGGGAGACAGGCTTGTTGGTTGGCCGACCATTCTATTCCTTTAGAGTAATAGTGAATTCCCTTTGTTTCGTTGGATGTAATGATGCGGGGTTTGGTGCTATACGCTTGTCTTAGGTCTATTTCGTTTGTCATGTAAGGACGCGGGATGACATGGTTTTGAGGCATTCGCGAGAGAGGCCGCCAGAGCGCGCTAGAACAATCAAGAGCACTTTTACCTGCGAGCAGAAGCACAAGCCGACTTAATTTGCCCCATAATACCAGGGCAGCCATTAGGCAATTATAGCTCAACTCACCTTAGAGGGTGAGTGTGTCAAGTTGAATTCTCATTGGCAGAAACCGACATTTAGCTTGATAGAACCATTGTTTAGGGTTTTGACTTGAGGATCTCTCTCCAAAATTTATTGCCACTCAACTTTACACACCCACCCACCAAGGTGAGACGAGCCATAGTTGTCCATCATGACGATAAAAGAAGTTAGCTTCTCCAGTGGTGTTATCCCTTAGACCGTCAGTGGGTCCATATGGACCTGTTGATATCATACCATGAATCTCTTTCCCGTGAATACCTCGGAACATACCTAGGACAGAGTGGGAAGAGGTCCTTGGTGATGGTCTTAAACCCTTAAAGGAGAATTTGAGATACAAAGAGAAAAGTGAATGGGTAGGTTCCAGTGTGAGGGGTGGGTTTCAATTTCAACAGCTAACGGGCCAGGTGATAGGACAGAATATAATCAAACCTGTGTTTGGTGGAAGCAAGTTGAACAGTGGCGAGCATGAGCGAAGGAGAAGTAATATTGCTGGTATAAGTTCTTAGGAATACGCGCGAGGAGACGGCATTGTACGGCGCGATATCAAAAGTCATGGGAAGGCGCGCGCATGGCAACAGCATCACACCTCAACCAGAGTTTTCACAACCCCCAATGGCACCACCACACATCACCCAAAGAGTTGGGAACACTAGGAGAGAATGGCCAGAATGCCTACTATGGCAAGCAATTGGAATCAAGCACTTTGGAGGTCCTTATTCAGCAATAACTAAGATTGCTGGCGTATCAAAGTCAACCCTTACCAATATCCGAGTAAGGTACGAGAAGATTGGCCAAGTTAAATCCACAACAATAACTTAACTACTGTTAGAGATGATAGACAACTTCTAATTTCTAGTAAACGTGAGAGGAAAATCACCTATGAGCAACTCTGTCAGAATTTTGCAATCAATATATCAATCTCCACAATCAAAAGTAAACTTGCTACTTTGGTGTCCAAAAGCACATCATGGTTGAGAGACTCAAGTTAACACCCTATGATGCAAAAAGGCGTATACAGTGGAATAGAGTGCTGTGTGCAGGAGGGAGGAAAAATACAGAAGCATATATCAAGACACTTGACTTCTCTCTCCTGAATCTTTTGACTGAATTACAGGGGAAGGGTATCAGACCAATCTTCATGCATGATAATACTAGAGTACACACTACCATACTTACTACTCAATGGTTGGAGGAGAATGAGGTAGAAGGTTTGGAGGACAGGCTTGCCTATTCTCCTGACCTAAATCCCATTGAACATGGTCGGATACACTTCAAGAAACTCTTCCATCAACACTACACTAATTTGGCATATAATACCTGTTCACCTCAAATATTGAAGTCGCTTATGGAGGAAGCTCCAATTTATTCCTGGGAACTGTTACTTGATTATTTATTTGGTGGGCTGGTTGAAAGTATAGTTAGGAAAATAGAGGCTGTTATAAAGGCAAGGGGCTGGTACATAGGATCTCAAATGTCAAACAGTTTTTATTTAGCCACTAGTTAACATCTCTACAAATTATTAGTTGTGGTTGTTGTGGCCATAGGAGTGGTCCAGTTGGAGATGATCGAAACCGTTGTTATGAGCACTTTCGCATGAGTTTTGACATCGAACTATACATATTCTCCATCCATATGTGGAATATTTAATTAAACTAATGTATATGACCTGCAAAATGCTGGATGTAGGTTCAGTGGGAATAGCAAGAGCTTCTTTATTTTCTATGATTAAAGTATACCGATATATTGCTGTAATGTGACGGGGCACTGCCTCTACTAAACCAGAGTGTAGAAAGCAAGAGGGCCGGTAGAAGAAAGAGTTAGGTTTAGAGAGTAAAGATTCTTCTTGGTAGACTTAGAATAATCTTAAGCGTCTGCTTCCGCTTGTTACAACTGATGATGAGGAAAAATCTAGAACTAGTGGGCGGAAATGGAAATGAGTACTTATATTCCAAATCTCTCCGTTTTCCTGCCTTCCACTGCTGAAACTAAGTTCCAGTAAAAACTCTGCCTTGTAGCGGAAACAATTCCTCCGCTACGCCGCTTCTCCCAAAGCGCTAGCGGGTGTTTCCAGTCCTAGTGTAATTCACCCTAAGCCAAAATCAAGGATCACCTGCAGCCTGGCTGTCACACAGCTCCGGGCCTGCATTGGAGGAGTGTCCACTCCGATGGTCTACCCTTGATGGCTGCAGAGCTGTAACTCATTATAGATTATTCCCGGGCATAACTACTGCCGCCTGTGGCAGGGCTATCTTTGCTCTGAAGGTTAATGGAGAGGCTCGGCGCTTAGAGACCTTTTCTCTAGCCGGTCCTCTATTCACTGACAGGACCCAGACTCGTCAATCTGCCCCTTCATGAACAGATCTCCTCCTTAGTAACCAGAAGGTAGGTACACTTGCGGGAGGTTGCGGTCCTCACCTACAGGTACTTCCCTATCACTGTAACTACTGGATTTTTATCAATGACTCTGAACCTATAACAGGCCCAGTAAGAACTAGTCTCTTGACCGGTGGTATGGCTCTGTTATATGTATTATATTCTCACGGGAATCTACATTTCGGTATTCTCCCTATTAATACTCAGGCTTTTCCATTGGCTTGATTTGCACTCTATATCCCGTAATGGCGGAATACAAGAAGTTAAAGCCTTCATAGCCTTGTTAGAATCAAGACCATATTTCCAAAATGAAACGCCCATGTAGGCTTCATAACAATGTGATTATATTAGCAGAAGGGTATGGTCGGCCGGAGCCCAAGCTTGACGTGGTTAGTGATAAAACCACTGTAGGGTCAGCGATACGGAAAGTTGTACTTCATGTGTTACGCGCTGAACCGGAGAGAGACAGAGGGGACTAGGAGGACAGGGTAACCCTTTAGAGTTCGTGAGCAATAAGGTAGATGATCTCGCGTATGAAGTAATGAACACGGAGATACCAATAGAGGACTCGTGCGGCTGTCATAAACTAAACCAAGAGGCACAACACGACGGGACGTATTCAGAGGTCGTATATAACCGACGGAAGTCTTGGAAGGATCGAGATGACCGAGATTTCAGGAACTCGGACCGCGTTCAAGAGGTTTAACGTAATATATTTAATACCCAAGACACGAGGAATAACCCGTAGAATAAAACCCAAACTAAAGGCTCCAATACAACGAAGATTGCGTGAGGAAGAAAGGAAAAGACAAAAAAGGAAGGTAGAAGTATATATACAAGTGGCCGAGACGCCGAGACATGATTAATAATCGCGCGATGACTCAGCGCGTCGAGAAAATTACAGGAAGAGAAACGATGGTTACCGAGAACCGAAAAAACCCAAAGGGAAGTGATAAGAAGACAATGCTTGTGAGAACTGGCGATACCCTTATCAATCCAAGCAAAGGCGAGGCATTAGATCGTATCTTATTCTTATCATGAAATACAAGGCAGTTCTTCTTACTATATCTGCCCACACTACTTTGTAATCCCCCGTTATTTTGTTATTATTTAGTCTTTAGTTCCGGTTTTCAGAGTTGGGTTGAATCTACAGCACATTCGTGGAACCTTGCTATCATTTTATATATAGAGATAAGAACATTCGTTTGCTTGCACTAGATATACATTGAAGTTTATCAGAGATATCCCTCCCTTCCTCTCCAGCATAATATCTAGGCTGTAATGCGAGGTTGTATCTTATACATCTGTAGTGCTTAGTCTATTGAAATATACTTAAATTGCTTCTTTGCCTAATGGCCTGCCAGTGTCTTATAACTCCACGAGAACCGAAGATTCAGGCTAGAGATTTAGATCAAGCAACTTATATATTTGACATCGTGTCAGGATTTATTACTATACACTATATATTGAACATACTCCCTTTTGAATCCAGATTCAAGTAGCAATTCGCTCACACACAAATCTCTCCTACAAACACCCTCAAAATTGTAGTATCAGCAATCTCGATAAAAACTAGCCGTTATGTGAGCACTCAGTTCCTCAGCATCATGCTAATTCTGCACACTCAGCCATATGCTCGCCACGCTTAATTTATTTCAAAGATTTCTGACCCAAACTCGGGACACATAACCATCGAGACAATGAATCAAGACTGAGATAGTTAAAGATATGGTTATCGAACTCCATAGGCTGGCGTTTATTAGCGTAAATAAAAGTCTTATTCCAATTTATATAATTCACATTTTTCCCATTAGCACTCAATAGGCGAATATAGTAGTCAAGTATATACCCACAGCTGGAAGATATTCTATAGTTATAGGGAAATTCTTATCATATGCTTCAAAGTTCTGCTTAAAAATATAAAATATTGATGTTGCATGCGGGGGATATGAATATATTGACGAGATATGAACAAATTAATGTGATTGAGATACCAAAATGACGCTAAATTGCTTTATCACAAGATAAATAACTATTGAAAAGTTCAATACTTGATTGAATTTTCCATTCTTCTACTACTTTCCCTCAATCTCCTGGAAATAGATTATATTAACTTTTTAAACGCATTGAACACGAATTGAGCTCACTCCTGTAAAATAATCAAGCGATTCTTTGTTTTCATTAATGATTTCCTTTGATAAATTCTGTACATTATATTCTTCTAGAGATTTCTTATAAGATTTACTTCTAGTGAATAGACAATCCAGATAAGACTTTTGGTTTTTAGACTATTTCTCATGTATTTTTCCATGACAGGTTTGTTTATACTAGCTCTGTTATTCATAGCTATTGTATCACTAATTCTTTTGTGCTAGTAGTGTATTGGTGGACGGAGTTTGTATTCTATTACAGTTGGAACATAATATGATAATTAAATTAAGCTTCAAATGAAGAATTAGGAAAATGTAATTGAGAGGACAATCTATTGCAATATCAAATATATGTGTGCTGTATCTATTCCCGTAAGGCAGTAAGACTTTTTCATATGCAAAATATCATGTACCAACACTGAGAGCCTTAGCCTAGATCTGTCCTATTATCACGAAGGCAGTGACGGAACCGAGTGGCAGAATAAATATATATTGATCATTCTTAAAATTTCTTATTTCAGTAGTGGTTGCTTGAAACATTGAGGAAGTATGGTGTCTTCCTTGTATAGTTTCTCTCTTCCTTGGTGTTGTGTGATGGTAAATCGGTAAGATTTCTATGATTCTCTTAGGGGTTCGGTTGTGTGAGGGAGTCATCCGGGTTCTTCTGAATATATAGTTGCTTACATCTTCCCTTTCTCTCTTTACTTTCCTCTTCATTCAAATTCATCTTCCTGTTCGTTAGTATTTAGTTTGAAATATATTTGCATTTTTGGTTTATATCCTCCTTCAGTATTGAGGCCGGCTTCTAGTTCCTAGTAAAACTTGAACTTCTAACACGATCAACCTCAGCAAACCTTGTAGCTCTTGCCTGGCACTCAGGGCGCTCAGGGCGTTCAGAGTGTTCAGTAAACAAACTCCATCTTCATGGATACTGCTAGATCTCCAAGGGTATTGCCAGATCTCCAAGGGCTCCTGGCACAACCTCATTTCTCCTGGCGCAGCCTGGTGGAGACCCATTCCACCTAGTGCGGACCAGCTACTCCTAGCACAGACCAGCTTCTTCTAGGGCAGCCCAGCTTCTCAAAGGGCTCGATAGTGCTTTCTGGGGCTCCCTAACACATTCGTGCCTATGCCAGGTGACAACTCGGGTAGGCCTTCTACTACAGGCGCAGTGCCCGGTAAAGCCTAACGGTCGAATTTGTTTGCGCATCAAGTAGTATTTCCAGAGCTGCTTATTGTGATATGTATGCTAGCTACTATCTCTACTACTACTATCGCCACTACTACTGCTGCTACTAGTACAAGTATCTAATAATATATAAACCGATAATATCCTATATCCTCTTTCCATACTTGCTGCTAATGAAAAAAAAAAAAAAAAACAATTGATTCCCCAATACTTTCATGATTTACACTTGGGCCAAGGTCCACTCCCCAAAGTCGAGCATCAATCTCAGAGTCGTCGTTATCGTCATCATCTATGAATTGAACAACTCTCGGTGTAATCGTGATTGCTTTTCGAAATTCTGGAAAGCTGACATATCAGCGGCTAGAGAATCGTCATCTTCGTTCAACAGATCTAAGGGTATCACCTGCAGTGTGACTCTTTTCACCTCTCAAATCTATGTCGGGATCAGTTAAGGTTAAAGTGCAAAGGGGGTGGAGCTGTGATTGTGAACTCTATCTCGAAGATTCACCTTTATCAACTGCAAAGTGCCCTCCTGATTCACCCTACTACGAGTCTTCCATGTGTACATCATCATCGTGAATATTTCTAGTATATACGTTACCTCCCTAGAAATAGTTCGGAGTGCTTTCAGGACAGTACTTATTCACAACTGTTTCCTTCTGGGATTGAAAGTTCTGTCATTTCACAAACTACTCCGTCGCCCAGGTACACAGCTCTTGCCAACCGGCGGTACATACTTAGCAAATCAAAGTAAGATTTACCCGTCCTAAATGGTCATGGCCTCTCATCCCCCGCATCCTGATACCATTAAAGTATTTGAAATAAAGAATTTTGATAATCTCTGGTGTCAGAAACCGGCAGCCATAAGTCTAAAACTGTCAGGTCACTCACTACTACCATTTGGATACTCGTGAATGCCCTCTGTTCACTCACAGACATCTTGAGGAATCACCCAAACATAAACGTACCTTTTAATGCTCTGGGTGGCTGATTAAACGGTCATTTTGCACAAGATTATCCACACGCTTTGCTCTTGCTTGTGCAGTTGCAAGTTTTACATATTTATAAATTCTCTTATCGGCAATTTGGCTTTTCACCTCGCTAATGAAATGTGAGTGGACGTGGGAGTGGACACCTCTGACCTATCTAATGTCAGCAATCGTCTCATAGCAGCGAGGTCTGCTTCTGCAGCGTTCACCTACGTAATGATATTTTCGCCAATCTCCAGTGTGCAGCCTACGAGATGGCTTGCCTTACTCTACATGTTCACCACCAGAGCCGGAGCCTCGCAGGGCAGAACAGGGTTGATTCAGAGGGGTATGTTCACCGATCAAGATACTGCATTCCCGTTCAAGACGTTGAACCTCCATCAACAATATACTGATACTCCTTCATTTTGTTTGGTAGCTCTCATCAATATATCCAGTCGCAGATGGAAGTAAAGATTGATTCTGGGACTGTCCTGATGGTGGTGGCGTTTGCTCCTCGAGACATGTTGAGGACAGCCTATTAGTATTAAAGTCTGGGCTATTGCTCAGGCATTGCTCGCCGTCTTATAACCTTGGCATTTACGGCGAGTAAGCCTCATACCGGGAGGGTAGCTAGGGTCAACGACTTATAGGAGACGTATATCCTATGTCGGATAAAGTAATAGTTAGTGGTTTTTGTGAACCACCTTTGCTGGATGCTACTGGGGTACATGACACTGCTTGAGGGGCAGTCCTCACTGTTGCTGAAGCATTTCGGTCCAGAGATTGCCCGAATCTAGCGATTGCCTCTTGACACTGATTTCTCATGAGTTTCGCTGCCGGATGATTCCCTCTCCGTGTACCCACCTACTTAACAATTAGTAAAAGACAGCTTGATGGGAATTGTTTTATTCATACCTTAACTACGGAGAATTCAACATCCGAAGTGGCAATTGCCTCTACCACTGCTGCCATAGGTTTTCACCGAGCACTTGCTAGTGCCCTAGTAGTGCTCATTGGAGCTGATGCAAGCTTCTTTCCATCCATTCCCCTTGCGGGAACTCAGCCTTCATTATGCTGTGATAGCCCGTGACTATCCTGATCGGGAACATCTCATCAGGACCATGCTCAGAATCATTGTAATACTCCGAGTGACTCTCCGTAACTTTCTCTAATTGGTCCTTGATATCATGGTTCTCTTCAAAGTCAGTTTCCTCCCCAGGAGTATTGAATAGTTCTCTATATTTCGCACTACAACCTCTCTGGAAGCTCCCACTAGGGTGCAGAAGGCAGTTGTGAGTCAGTAGGACTGTATTCCGTGGCACTGGTGCTGGTGCCATTGGTACTAGCAGTACCTGGGGGATGATGGGGCTATCAGGTTCATCAACCTCTGTCATCGATCCCTCATTATCTCTGATAGGAGTAACGTCTGTCGGTGCTATTCTCGGTTGTTTGGGCTTTGTAGAAATCATTACTCCTTCAGTGTGGGAGGCCCGCTTCCAGTTGCTGCTAGAAGGGAGCATTTAGGTTATCAATGAAGGTTCACAATCACTGGTTTAGAGGTTGCAGGGTTGATTAGAAAAACCGTGTCTTGGCGATAGAATCTTTATATCACATCTTACCTATCCCGACTTAGCGCTGCAACATATCTCATCACTCTGAAAATAACTTTTTCCAATGCTTTACGAACATTCGCTATTGCTTTCTGAATAACCACAGTCGGCATCAGCAGTAGCGCTTGCTCTTTAGCACTCGCTACTACCTTGTCAGGATTCATTACTACTTTCTGAACACTCTGTGCTGCTTCATGGACATTCAAGAGGGATGTAAGATTAAAGCTAATTGCTTGATAAGTTGAAAACTTCAATTATATTGCCTACATAAACGCAGAATATTGATCCAGGGTGAGAGATGTCAATTCTCAAAGTCCCCACACCACCAATACATGAAACCCACAAAACAGAACAAAGAACAAAATGGAAATACCCAAAATAGCGATTGCACTAACCAAACAGTACATACTAATGGCTTTTGTGATTCGTAAACAACAATTTTTTCTTTCAAGAGTACAAGGCGACTCACAAGTCCTGCAGATAGTCATGAGTGCCCTCTGAATAGTGTCGAATATAATCAAAATTAAAAGATCAAAATCAAAAATCAAAATCCATAGATTAAAACACCAAAATGCGATTGATTATGCACGTATTAGAAAACTATGAAGATTGGTCAGTAGATCGATGGTTGTTTTCGCCATAGCTCGACCTACCTAAGCAGCACCACCACCAGCACGATCAGCATCAGCAGCACCACTAGTATCAGCATCCGCACCATCAGCACTAGTATTAGCAGTGCTAGCAGCACCACCGGCACCAGCACCAACACCACTGGCATGAGCACCAGCACCAGGATTAGTATTAGCACCAGCTTCTCCAACAGCAGCGCCAGCAGCTCCAGCAGCACCGCTATCAGGGGCAGCAGGCTGGCCGACTCTGTAGGCAACTATTTCCGCGGAGGTCCAAATCTTACCCACCTTGAAGTCAGGGTTGTCCGGGCTGACACCTAGGGGAAACATCCAAAAGTACAACATCTGGATGCGGTCAATGCCTTCCTGTTACTCATTTCAGCATACTATCAACTCATATTGTATCTTTGGAAGCCTATATCGTTTTGAATCGGCTGTATATTGTGTCTAGTAGTCGTTATCCTTATATTCAGGTCGAACTCCGTATCCTCGGCTGGCAAATCGATGAGCGTATAATCTGCCTCTTCAATATGAGGCAAAGTCTGTGAAGGGGTGGGCTCTCTATGCTAGGGAGGCCAGCGCCTACTCCTGTCCTGAGGAAAATGACTAGTACCCTATGAGGTATAGTATTGGTATCCTTCAACCAACCCTCAACCTCGTTGCTATTAGTGATCTGGATGTGCCCCAAGACGGCTGTGGGAGCATCATTATCGTTATCATCCTTTGCCCCAGGGGTATTCTCCAGTACTCCAAGGATTGACCTCACTGCCTATTGGCTGCGGTTTGCTTCATTATGATCCTGTAGATTACTGTGAAGGTGGGTTCAGTCATGATGACCTGGAAGTTGGGCTCATAGTACTGGTCGTCCTAATGGTATTCCGGGACCATATCAACCTGATTGATGTCAGACATTAGGGTCTGACACATTTATCCTAATGCATATCCGTGAATGTGGTGCCTGCTGCCCTTGTCACTGAGTCTCATCGATACCATGCCTGGTCCTGAATTCACAGACATTTCTATCCTTTTATCACCTCTCTTTTATGCCAACATCACTAATTAGCTATTTGAGGGCATCTACGATATCTTTCCAAGCACCAGTTCCAATGTCATTCCAAATTAGAGTGAAGCCGTTCAGAAATTTGGTAGTTATAAGCCGATTGCATAAGGCATCAAATGCAACCATACTAGATTGAGTCTTCTTTGCCGAACCTGTGGCTATCATCTACGCAGTCAGGTCATTGTGGAGAGTACTATATACCCTGCACGTAACTATGAGGCCCAAGATCATCTTGCACTTCTGCGTCAGAGAGTTTGTCATTGTGGATCTCGTTCATGTGCATTTCGGGGGTTGTCTGGCTGCTCTTCACACGGTTTCTATTCCCGCTTCTAGTTGGACAGCTGACTGTGCCCTTGTTTGGGGCTTTGTCTAGGCTGGTGTCTGCCTTACTGTTTTCCAATCATGGGCAATGGTTTTTCATGTAAGTGCTACTCTGGTGATAGCGGCGGCTGCTTTTAGGGTACTTAATACTTCTCTTGTGATAGTGGTGGCGACTTTTGGAACGCTCGATACTTCTGTTATAATAGCGGTGATTGTTTCTAGTGTACTTCATCTTTTCTCTTGATAGTGGCAGCGACTTCTGAGGTACTTGATGCTTCTCTTGTATTAGTGGCAACGACCTCTGGAGCACTTGATGCTATTCTCGTGGTAGTGGCAGCCTGTCTTGTGGGTTTAGTATCTGAATCTTCTGGCTCTGAAGTTGTTGGTATTTTTTCTTGAACTGTAGTTCGTGTCGCTGGGCTGCCGAACTCGCAACTAATATATTGAGGTTTTGGTCTTACTATACCGAGTATCATCCTCCGTTCAGTGTGAGGTCTGAAACTGGATATATGAGTAGTCTAATAGCCTTTCGTGTCTTGTCTTGGATTGTGAAGGATAGGTATCGCTTTGGGTCTTCAATGCATTGAATTTGGGTTATCATTTCCTACTCGGGCTTTTCTTCTATGTTTGTTTGACGCTTATTTCTCTTCCCTGTAATTTTCCTCAACAGGCTTCGGCGAGTTTCCATCGTTCGGATCATTAATCATGTCTCAGCGTCTTGGCATTACTTTGTATCTGTACGGCTATACCTTCCCTATGTCTTTCTTTTCTTTCTTCTTCACGCAATCTTCCTGTTGTAATGGGATTTTTTTCCTTTGTGATTTGTTTCTCTACGAGTTACTCTTTTAGTCTTTGGGTGTTAGAATACATTACGTTAAATACTTTGATTATCGTTCGCTTCGAATAATCCTTCCAAATTCCGAGAATCTATCACGATGTAGCACGACATCTTATGCAGCCATGAAGGAAAAGAATTTAGCTGGGTTTTCATTTCTCACTAAAGCTATATGAGTTTCGGTTCAATTCTGGGATCACAGGGATTAAGAAGCCGCTCGCTTTGTAATACATCTCCTATGTCTTTCTATCAGGTTCCATGGATGAGGAAGCGAAGGAGTCATTGAGGTATATATGGAGGCCTCGCCTCCCGCTCTGACAGGGCTCTGCTTCTACTAAACAAAGGTATAGGAAGCAAGAGGGCCGGTAGAAGAAGGGGGTTAGGTTTAGACGGTAAAGATTCTTCAGACTAGATTTATACTAATCTTAAAGGTCTTCTTCCGCTTGTTTCAAGTCATGATGCGGAAAACCAGAACTCATGGGCAAAAGTGGAGATGAGGACTTATACTCCAAATCTCTCGGCTTTCTTACCTTCCACTACTCAAACTAAGTTCCGGTGAAAACTCTGCTTTGGAGCGGAAACAATTCCTCCCCTACTCCGCTTCTCCGTAAGTGCTAGCGGGTGTTTCCGGTCCTAGAGTAAGCACCCTTAGCCAGGGTCAAGAATTATCTACAGCCCCGTTGTCGCACAGCCCCGGGCCTGCATTAGAGGAGTCTCCGCTCCGATAGTGTATCATGGATGGCTGCAGAGCTGTAACTCATTGTAGATTATTCACTGGCATAACCACTTCCACCTGCGGCAGAACTATGTTTGCTCTGAAGGATAATGGAAACATCCACCACTTAGAGACCTTTCTCTAGCTGGTCCTCTATTCACTGACAGGATCCAGACTTGTCAGTCTGCCACTTCATGGATAAATCTCCTCCTTTGTAGCCAGAAGGTGGGTACACTTGGGGCAGGTTGCTGTCCTCACCTACAGATACTTCCCTATCACTGTAACTACTGGATTCTATCAATTACTCTGAGCCTATAACAGGCCTGGTAAGATCTAATCTCCTGACCGTTGGTATGGCTCTGTTATACCCGCCTATACTAGTGTCTCTTCCTTTGCTTTTCTCTTCACGCAACCTTCTTTGTCCTTTAAGAAGTGTTAGTTTTGGTTTTCGTTACTTAAAGTTCCATCTTGATTACTGAACGGTTTTCCGACTCTGCGGACTCGAGGAAACCTCCATAGTCCCGAGTATCAAAGGTATTGAACCCATTATTGGTTCGTAATAACGTGAACATCGTCCACCTCGGTCGTGTACCTTGTCTCTCCGTCGATGGGGTTCGAAAACACTGCGTTGAGTTTGTCTTAGTTTTCATCCGTGATAGAATCCTTCCGATCGATATCAAGCCCAATCCTTTTTAGAAACCACTCCATCATTCATAGTCTGACTTCCTCGAATACATTCACCGTGTTGTATCTCTCGATACTTCGTCTCTAGAGTTCAATACCTAACCTCAACCTCATTCCCATAACTCTGTTATCTGCAGCGTTCCCTTGTCCCTCCGCCTTGACGCGTAATAAGTAGAAGTAGAACATGTTCCACCGTCGGATATAGGTACGTCGGATATGTTGTTACATCTGGATATGTAGGTACTGATGTCTTGAGGGTTAGGAGTAGTGCTTTCGAACTTGATGGAAAGAGGCTAAGACAATTCTATCTGGATATAATGAGAAGTTGACTGAGAGTATGATTGAACCCTATTTATATTAGTCTACGTAGGAAACTTAAACCCGTAAACAGCTATTTGAAAGCTGTGTACTCGAGGCGGGCAATTGAAACAGTGGGTTCAAGCCGGTGGATTCAAGCCGATAGTTTCAAGTCAGTGGATTCAAGTCGGACGGATTAAAATGAACAGTGGCTAGAAGGAGGTGTAAATTTGGGTAAACTTATACTGTCAGCGGCCATGCTTTCAGAGCATTCTGGAGGGCTGGCAGGCTAGCGACTTCTGCTCAGGTAGGCTCATACGATATGAGATATCCAATATATATTGTCACTGCGCTGGTTTTCTGGTGCTGAAATTGGTGTATCATAGTACATTTCAAAATCTCAAGGTCAAATTGAGTTCAAAGTTTCGTGAGTACTGCCCTGTGGTATTACTAAGAGATTATTGGCAATGCGCAACTCTTTGAGGCGAATTCCGAATTTCTCAAAGCAGCGAAGAAGGCCGTTTCTTGCAAAACATTGGTACTTCCATCAGATATCTGACGGTGTAGAGTATTATAGCATAGCAAACTGCGGTGTCTTGCCGACAGGGGGTAATTGCAGAAATTGTAAAAGCTTTGGCCAGAGTACTGAACACTGCCAACAAAGCATTCAGAACTGTTACCAGAGCATTCACAATGAAGTCTACTTGCCCTTTCTGCACAAAATATTACAGCAGCTCAGCCATTTTCGATAAGCATCTCCAAATTGCTCACCCAATTGACACAGATGAATGGTTCAGAGAACACTCAAATCTCCTTGAAGTAGAGAGCCACTAGCAGCTGAGTGGTTTAGAAGATTCCCATGAGAGCCTTGACGACCTAGACAACGATTTTGAGGGCAACTACTCTGGAGGGCAAGTTGATTCGCATGTAGAGGAGGATACCTACCTTATGATTGAGTGGGAGAGAAGAATGGGTGAAGGATATAACTGCGGAACAACTACTTATAGAGGTGCCGGGGAGGGCTTGTTCGTTTCGGAGGAGTATATCCAGTGCTCTGAAAACCTATTACGTGCTGAACCGGAGAGATGGAGGAACGCTAGGAAGAGCAGGGTAACCCTTCAGAGTACAGGGGCGATGATGTAGATTATCTCGCGTACGAAGTAGTGAACACGAAGTCACCAATAGAGGACTCGTTCGGCTGTCATAAACTAAACCGAGAGACACAACACGACGGAATATATTCAGGAGGGTCGGGCTATAACCGACGGAACTTTCTAGGGGGTTCGGGCTTGATACCGATCGAGGAGATTTTCGGGAACTCGGACACGTTACGCAAAGTGAATGATGTTTAGAAGTTTTAACGTAATATATTTTAATACCCAAAGACCAAGAGGCATAATCGGTAGAGAAATAAAACCCAACTAAAAGAACCCCAATACAACAGAAAGATTGCATGAGGAAGAAAGGAAAGGAAGACAGAGGGAAGGTAGAACCATATATATACAGGTGACGCCGGGACGCTGAGACATGATTAATAATCCGCGTGACGTAAACTCACGGAAGCATGTCAAGGAAAATTACAGAGAAGAGAATGATCATCACACGAAAACCCGAAAAGGAAATACAAACAGGAAATGATAACTCAAAGTTCAATGCGCCGAAAACCCAAAGCGATATCCTTCCTCTGCAATCCAAGACCAAGACACGAAACGCCGTTAGAAACCTTTTCAAGGACCCATGACACCCCTTCAATTCGGCGTATGAGTTTCGTATTGCAAGTTACTTCATACTAACTCAAGTGTCACAAAGCAATATCGATAGTTTCTTTCTACACGCTCCCATGAGGAATGGTGGCTGCTTCCACAGTACTGGTAGGAGCTTTGTAAGGAAGCTGGAGGAAATTAATGATTGTTTGCGAAAATCAAGCTGACGATATTCTGAAGTTGAAATAGCGGGGCAGAAGATTCGGTATTACTACCATGACCCGTTAATGGTTATTGAATTTCTCCTTGGCCAGGAGACATTCAAAAGTTTCATAGTATACACACCGGTGATGAAATAGAATGAATCAGGAGAAACAATATATGGGGAAATGCATAAGTCAGTCTGGTAGTGGGAGACATAGGTGGGCAGTACCGAAAATCTTGAGAGTACTCGCCAATGCCTTGAAAGTACCCACTAATGTATATCAGAGCTCACTGCCAGAAAGATCTGTCTTAATTCCAGTTCAATACGTGTTGGATAGCACACAGTTGATAAATTTCAGCGCGGACAAGAAAGCCAGGCCAATCTATATGACGATTAATAACCTCATTTCCTCTATGCGGAACAAGCCTTCAGAGCACTTGTAAATTCTCCTGACGCTGTTGCTGGTGCCTCCAAGGCTAGGGATCCACCAGAGTGCCAATATACTACTTCCCCGTCAAGGTTAAAAGGGACATTACAACGCTCTCAATCAAATACTTCAGAGCTTGCAGCAGTTTAAAGATACGGTAATAATCACCTGTACGGATAGTTATGGGCACCTTTGCATCTGATATCATCTGCAAGCATATTACGCTTTACTAGAGGCTCGAGAGGTATGGGAGACCTTCGGAGGCACCCGCCAAACCTTCGATCTCTACAGGTCAACAGGCTGTGTGAGAGTCTCTAGAGCCCTTGCCGAGGCTTCTAGTGTCCCCTGACTGTCAGCGACGCCCTCCAGAAGCTTTGTTGGATTCTGCAAAGAGTCTCTGACATATCCGAGTACATCCATACTAGTAACTCGTTTTCATTCCTGGAGTCTCTTTTCGCGTTTGCAAAGTCTTCAGACCCCACCTCTTATAAGCCCTGCAATGAAGCCAACTTCCGTAGAATATTCTGCTGAGAGCCTACCAAGGCCTCTTGATATCTCCGGAGACACTTGAGCTTTAAGTGAGACCTCTCACGCTCTCTTCAGAGCCTACCAAGCTCTCCTGGTGTCTCCGGAGACTCTTGATTTTTAAGCGAGATCTCCCACGCTCTACTGATATCTCTGGAGACTCTACAAAGGTTCAATGGACCTCCAATAACCAACCAACTTGATTAATATAATATACACTAGCCCATATATGATAAAAAATTACCCGGAAAGAAAACCCATATACTAGTCCCAAAAAAATGATTGCAGCCGGAGCGAACTCTGTGAAAGTGTATGGAGCCTTTGCCAACTCTACCTCCCTCGAATTACTTCCCCCCCTAGTGGATAGTGCTCGTGCCTTCCCTTTCTTTCTACGCGCTTTCGAGGCTCTCCAAGCAGTAATGTCCGCGGCTAACTGAACATCATCCTCCTCAATGCTCAATTTCGATACAACCTCTTTAAGCCCTCTCAATTCATCTACCTAAAGGCATATTAGCATTTAGATCAGGCGTCATGAGCCTTTCTCACCTACCTTCTCGCGACTCAATTCTCTTATCACTTTCAGCGTGCCGTCTTGGTTCTCCTTACTTCTCTTTCCCCACATGTTTAACATACACATATAGTTAGCTGCGGGCATTCTGACGTCAGCAGGAGCCTTTTAGAGGGCTTGATGCAATGTATTCATGATATCGGGATTCTGATGCTGGTTAAAGTTCAACCCCTCGGCGTATATACCTGTTTTCCAACATCGTAAAATAAACCAGATTGTAGTGCAAACTAGGCTAACAGAAGCTGTAGATATATCATCAATAAAACTAGGATCCTTTGCTCCACGCATTTTATCACCTTAGAAATATTTTAAAAATATGACATCTAGGATTTTGGGGGCCCAAAAGTGACATCGGCGGGTCTAAGGGTTGTAAACGCCTTTGCAAAGGCTCGTAGGACGGTAGGGGAGGCCTACCGTATAATTTTCAGGGTCACTGTATAACGGTTTGCCAAGACTTCACATTACGTTACTAGGTTTACCGCTGCAAGGGAAGGTGTCAGCGATTCAGCTAAAGCATTGTTGGGGTTTCATTAGTAATCAGGTTTCCTTTGGGTTCTATGGGTTTCCGTCACACAGGTTAGTAATCAGTTCTCGGCGATGGGTATATAAATATGGGCCTGTCCTCTCCTTCGCTCTTTTTCCTTTCTTCTCTACGCAACCTTCCTGTTCTTTAGGATGTTATATTATTTGTCTTTAGTTTTCTACGGTTGTTATAGTTGTGTTACTAGTTTGGAATATATATTGTTCGTGTTACTATAGTTCCTTCCTACATCCCTCGAACCCATAGTCATTCGGAACTCCTACTAGTAGTTCCATACGCTCCATAGATCCCGAACTTCGGTTGTGCTCCTTGGTTCCCTTCGTTCATAGATCATAGTCCATGACCGCAGAGTGAGTGCTCTACTGGTATCTTCGAGTCCACTACTTCCTACGCAAGATCATCTATCTCCTAGTTCCTGAACTTTAGAGAGCTTCCCCGCTCTTCGCCAAGCAATGCCAAGACCTCCGTAACACACTGATAAAACGGTCATTGTCAAGGAGAAAGCACGCCTTCTCACCAATCGACTCTGGCGTTTTCTCATCGTACAAGCCGTACAAAAGTCCATCTCCCATGTAATCCTTACCCGCATAAACAAAGTACGATCTTATCCATGAACATTGGATTTGAATCTAGTAACTGTTAGCTAAGACTAATCAAACCCTCCGAAAGGTGCGCGAAGCCCTCACCTCACTCTCTACTGGTTTAGAGAATGCTATACTCGTATTGAAATGGTCATTTGGCTCACTCCACAATCAACGGACGTTAACACTAGCAGCATCAGCTTTAGGCCAAGGCTCCTCGGGTAATGTATAACGCGCGAGAAACTCTCCCGTATGCTTTACTATGGACCTCACCTCTGCTGACTCATTAACGTGCTCAGACTCTGGCGGTGTTGAGGCTCTACATCGGGAAGAGGTTGGTGTTCCACAATGTGCGAGAGCAGGTGTATAAAAATAAGTCGTAGGAGTTGTCTCTTTGCTTAAGTCGTACTCATGCCGTATGGTGCTACTGGCTGAGGTAAATGAGGAGCTTGAGGATGCAAAGCTAGCCTTTTCGAAGGCTTGTTTAGCCTTCCTCCGGTCCAGGAGTGTTTCCTGCCTTCGTAGATTAACGGCAGAACGATTTCCATGCTCCATCCCGTTATCAGTTTAATCGAAACACAAGGGCGTTCAACACCATACCTGCATCATATTTACTGGAATAAAAGAAGACGCAATTGCTTCTGCAGCCAGTCTGCTAGGTCTTGTTCGAGTGGCTGCAATAGCCCTGCCGGAGGCTACAGGAGCCTCCATTGGCCTTTTTCCAGCTTGCGATCTCAGATTTGACGGTGGTAGTGGTGGTGGTCGTGGTGGTGGTGGTCGTGGTGATGGTGGTGGTGGTGGTGACGGCGGTGGTGGTGGTGATGATGGGGGTGGGAATATACTCCATTCTGATAAAGTCATACATCCAGAGGGTGGTGGTGCTTTCTCATCCCTCAGCTCTGCGACCTCATAGTCATCCTCAAAGATCTCAACATAGTCTTCCTACTCTGGATGATCATCGATGAGAAACTAGGTTTCTGATAGGCTCTGCAACACTCTGTTTACCAATATTGCGCCATCGGGAAAGCTTTCTGTGCTTTCTGGAAGGCTCTGGGAACCGTGGTAATAGAGTTCTATATCTACTTCTGTGGTTGTATTGGAGTTCATACTGCTCGCAAGACTGGAAACATTCATCGCCCTCCTTAAATGTTTACTAACAGAGGTAGAGACAGAGGTTTGCACACCATATCCTTCCTCAATGCCACACTTGCTGGTTCATAATTTCTGTGCAGACATGATGATGTTTTGCAGAAAGAGCCTTCATGCAAGCTCTTTCCCCACTATATATGACACGATTGGCTCAGCAACCAATATGAACTTTGCTTTTTCTCGGCAATCAATTAAAGATTTTTCCTCCTGGGGCAGGATAAGGATTCGACAATCATGTTGAACGGCTCGAAAAGTTTTCTGGAAGGCTTATTAAAGCATAATTCTGTAATTAACCCAACTAATGACAATGGGAAACTCAAATAAGCAACCTACAAAATGGCAACTGCATTTCAAAAAACAAAAGATTAGCTATGCATACAATATCAGAGTTACTGTTAGTAGACATGATCTATATCCTCCAACCAATCATGAAGCAAGTAATCCCTAGTCGGAGATACCCAATTTTTCGAATTTTATCATATTCTAAAATACCAATCAAGACTCCTTATGCCTGCTAAACTTCCAATAAACGCTCCTCCAGTATGACCCGCACCTCCACCACCAACGGCACCGGCACCTCCATGACCACCGCCATTAGCAACTTCACCAGCAACGGCACCGGCAACTCCATCATCACCATCTTCAACGGCCTGATAGTTGACGTTTCCGCCTGTACCTCCAGTCTTCTCAAACAGGTGATTTCTCTCAGCCTGAGTCCAAATACGTTCAGGATCATAATGCCAAGATTCAAAGATAATGCCATTCGGTAAGAGCCTTCAATAATGTTCGCAGAACCTTTTTCAGATCCCTGTGTACCTCTCGATACGTTCATAGACTACTGACATTACCTTCTGGCACTCCATGTCGGAACAGGGCATGTTCATATTCAAACCCTTTTCGTCAACCATATTACTGAAGGCCAGAAGTTCCTCCTTAAATTTTATTTTACCAGCAAAGTCGTAATCTGTGAGGTTCTCCCATCCCTTTTTCCCCATGGTTTGAGGCATTTGACCTGGCCGTTTTACGTTTGCCAAAGGCCTGTGAAGCACAGCACAACTTCTCAATGGTTTCGCCTTAGAAGTCTTGAGCCAAGCTTCCAACTCATCGGCGTCCCCAATTGAAACATTTTCTGGGTTTTGATTATAAGCATTTTGCACCCGAGGGGTTGAATTGACCAACGCTCCGTAGAAAGCTCGAACAGCCCTCATGCATCCTCCTGTAGCCGCCGGTGGGACTTGTTTCAGCACGAGGGCTTGTAATTCGTAAATATATAGTATTTGGACAGTGTCACTAAATGGCGTGACTGATGTGAAGCCGTACCAGTCGTAGTATGTCTTGCTGGGAACGACATGAGCCTTTTCTGAGTGAATAATATGTATGATTATTCTCGGCCTGCGACGCATTCATCAGAGGTTCCAATAAATGGACATGGCTTCGGCCTCTTCGATCCTTGCTTCTTGGCCCCTGACGCTGCCACTATCGTCGTCATCGTTGCCACTGTCATCGTCGTCGTTGCCAGTATTGTTGTTATCTTGGTTGTTGTTGTCGTCATCATCGTCGTCATCATTGTTGTTGCCGTTGCCATTGTCGTTATCAACTTCCAAAGACCCATCATTTCATTTACTCCTCCTGGAGCCATTCTGGGATAAATCGTCAATGAGAAAGACAAGTGCTCTTTAGATCATTACGGAGTACTCCGAAGCCTTATCTAACCAAAGGGGCTCTAAATGCTCGAGGGCCTTGTGACCCATGCAAAACTCACACAGTTCATTAAACAACTGCTTGCCCGAGCTCGACATATTGACCCACCATAATCTTACTATCTCATCCACGACATCTTTGCCAAAGCTCCTATATAACGCACCTCTTCCAGTCAACTGCAGCATTCTCCGGCAGTCCGACACAATATTACAAATATACCTGGCAGGTCGCTTCCCGGGTGTTAACACCACCTCATGAGTCTCCTTCTTGCCTGGTGGAGCCTTCTTTTTAGCTTGTGGAGTTTTCTTCCTGGCCTATGGAGCCTTCTTGATCTCAGCAATGGGTTTTGGAGAGATTCCAGAAGCCTTCAGTAAGCTAGGGTGGGCCTCAGATTCCGACCTGATGCGAATATTGTATGAGATCTTCTTAGACATCTTTTAATTTCTCTACCCCTCGTCTTATAGTACCGGATCGGTGACTGGACTAATGCTGGAATCCCAACTCTGCTTATCAATAATATCCCCCGGGGCTGTTGATTTCAAATCCAGTCTTTGTGATGCTTTTCTAGCCCCATATAATATATAGCTGCGCTTTAGTTAATTAGATGAGCCTTGTTCGACGCTTGTCGTGGCTCCCAAAGCAGTACTAAATATCAAGTTATAGAAAGATGGAAATGACGCCAATATATGTCAATGATTTGAGTCAATCCTATAGAGAAAATACAGTACCATCGTATATAATCCTTTGGAGATTTTAGGAGACTTAGGACTGGCGTAGTAAGCCCCTGTAAGTGAGGGTATCAGTCGTGGGCTTGAAAGCATAAGAATAGCAGAATACAGAACTTATATATTTCTGATAAAACTTCACTACTACTAACTCATATATCAGAGTATCATGTAGAATGATCTTTTGGAGTTGGATCATATGATGTTGCTCGAATATTGCATGATCAGTTTGCTAAAATATTATCTGATCTATCGATGAACGGGGCTCTGGAGACTCCCAAAACAACTCTCAACACCAAAACACATCATTATCAACTATCAACAATAAGATCACGATGTCTATTTGGTATACGGAGCAACACCAGGTTTGGTGGTCGCCATTGATATCCATAAAAAGAGCATCCAGCGCAGGCCTGAGACTGGCATAATAGGTAGATTTCGCATCCACCAGTTGAACACTTGCAAGGCTTTTTAAAAGACTCAGGGGGCCCCTACAAGAGATGATACGTAAAAATATCGGATTTCGATTTTGACAACTTCTACCAATACGAATCTGATACTGAGGCAAATAATGAAGATCACACTTTGGGAAGTACTTGATTCAATCTAGCAACTAGTATATACGAGGGTGCAAGGGAGCCTCTTTTTCCCACACCGGGATATGATGAAGGTTCAGAGAACCTTTTGATCAACACATGACAACCTTTCGAATCAGCAAACGAATTTCGGTTTTCGCACTTGTTCCTATAATCGAATGTATCTCAGAGTTAAATAGACGATTCTTTCCATACCACTCGCCCTCTAAAAGGCTCCTAGAACGCTGGTAGAAGCTTCGCATGCCACTTTCATGAGATGTCGTTTACTGTAGGTTTAGGAAAAGAGAGTTGGATACATTCAGAGGTCGAAATGGGCGGGCAGAAAGGTTCCTACTACTATAGAGACCCTATGAAGATAGTTTGTTTTCTTCTGGGACAACATGCACCTAGAGAGTCTTTGGTGTACTCATTTAGTATGAAATGCAACGAAATGGGAGAGCGGATATATGAGGAAATGCACACGGCAGACTGGTGATGGGAGATGAAGGTTTCGGAAAGACACTTGAAAGGCTCATGAAGCCCTCGCTAACGTCTGGCAAATGTTGCAGAATACCCTTCCAGAAGGATCAACAGTAGTACCGATAATATGGCATCGGATGGAACAGACCTCACGAATTTCAGCGGTGATAAAAAGGCTTGGCTGGTCTACCTAACAATTGGCAATATTACTTCGGATATACATAATAAATGTTCTAAGTACGTGATCATACTCCTGACTGTACTGCCGGTGCCACCAAAACTGGGAGTGCAGACAAATGAACGCCGTTGGAACAGTCAGATAGTCTACCGAGCCTTTGTGGAGCCTCTCGAAGGCCTCTGGGCCCTGCGGAAACAGGTAAGCTTATTGCATGCGCTAATAACTACATGCGCCTGTGATATCCGATACTATGTGCATGGATTGCAGATCAACCAGAATACACTTCATTGCTTAACATCAACAATCACGCCTGTCCTAAGTGTGAAGTTGATTTCAAGGGCCTGTAGAGGCTTCAAGAAAACCTGCTACGCATTCAGGAGCGATATCCTGAAATAGAGGAGCATTATAATGAGGATATATCAGATACTATACCCGTTGAATACCTTGTGTCGAAGTCCTTGAAGACTCTGTACAATGCTTTGTGGGCTCTGTTGAGGGTTCAGGTGTATGATCTTTACAAGTCAAATATGTTGCATAATATTGATCTCAGACTATTTAAGCATATGATGGAATGTGTTCAATTGTTTTTGAAGAAACACAATCGGATGGAGAATTTTGATCGGGTTTGGGCGTCCATTAAGCCTTATCCAGGGCTGGCTGTACCAAATAAGGCTTATCGGGTGATGACTCAATAGCAGGGTAAAGAAATGCGTCATCTCAGCCGGACAGTACTAGGAGCCTTTGCGGTGGCTCTTTGGAACCTCCCGTAGGCTTGGCAGGACGACTGTGGGTGGGTGAGCTTTGAAATGTGTTCGATCACTAATAGATTTCCACTTGATAGGACAGTATACTACGCATATAAAGGAAATACTCGACTATCTTCAGAAGTATTTCGAGGATTTTCACAAATATAAAGATGTGTTTCTGGAATTCAAGGCCTATAAACGAAGAAGGAAAGAAGCAAAAGATCGAACTGAGGCATTGGAAGGCCCCGGGAGTCTTGTCAGAGGCCTGGCAGGGCTTGAAGAAATTCGTGAGGCCTCTCATGTTAATTTCATTAAAATCCATCTGCTTTCACACTTCAAAGAACATGTAGAATCATTTGCAAATATCGCAATATTTTCAATTGATATCGGCGAGTTAGCTCATAGGGAGCAGATTAAGATGCCTTATACAGCGCCCAATAAGGTCGACGCAATAATCCAAATCCTTGATTACCACTCGAAGCATATGGCTATGGAGATACCGGTCTCGGATCTGAAAGATGTCGTATTTAGTCTCCCAGAAAATTACGAGGGCCTCGCAAGTCATCGAGAGAGCCTTCGGGACATGCTGGAAGTATTCCAAAGCGAGGACCAACAAAGGGCAAGTGAAAGTTTCCTAGATGAACATCACAAAGCTAAGATCACAACCTCCGATGGTAGACCATGCATATTGTCCGATATCGCTGATATGATTAAATTGAATAGAACTACAGTAGCAAGAGTGGTGTCGGAATATGGTCAGGGCTTGGGTCGGGAAGAACAAGGCTTATTGAGCCTTCAGGAGTACCCAGTGACGCCCTTTAAATGCCTACACACACCAGTATAAATCTTTCACAAGCCTGATAATTATAAAATACACACTATACGATGTACCACGGAGACACTATTTAGAAAAAGATCAAGTACGAATGATTGGGCATGGCTTAAGGTGGCGACAACGGAACCCTGCAGAGCCTCTCAAGGGCGCCTACTGGGGCTTGTACGAACAGCATCCAAGCCCCTTGACACTATATCGACGAAAACATATTAACTTTGTCTTGTATAACTATTGGAAGCTCGGGATAGGGATTTATCAGACGGTTCGCACTGCCATATTATAGTTGTGAGGGGCTCTTGGAAAAGGTTTTGAATAGTTAATATTAGCCGTGTCTTAAGAATACCTGATTTGTTTGAACTGGGACAAGGTCAATGGCTTGTATACACAAGGATAGATTTGAGAACATGGAGAAAGGGAAAAGAAGCCTTGTATTTAGAATGAAAATCTTGAACGTAATGGTAAACGATAAAATCACGTTTGGCGCTCCAAAGAGCTCTGGGAGACTCAAATGTGAGTTCCAAAAGCCTTCTCAAAGATGCAGAGAGCCAGGAGCCTTCGAGAACAGCAGTAGGGCCCGGAAGAGATGCAGGCGAGGGGAGCAATAGCTTTAGCGATGGTTTCGGGGGACTTGGTCGGGAGTTCAGGAGACTCTCAAGAGGATTGTGTGGTTCGGTAGGAGAGATAAAGAGAGTAATGACCTTAGCGATAGCCTCCAGAAACTTAGTTCAGGGTTCAGGAGGCCCTCATGAGGGTACAGCTAGTTAAAATGGTTATCGAGAGAGGTGGAAGAGTCGATGCTTTAACGGTTGCCTCCGGAGTCGTAGTCAGGGCTCCTGAGTAAGTCAGTAGTTTGCTAATGTTCTAACTTAGTATCATAAGTTTAGATAGAAGAATTATTTAGACAGAAGGCTATGTATTAGGTAGAAGGTTCATTTAACAACCATAATTTAGGTAGAAAAAGTATTTAGTCAAAGGTCATTTGACATGCTCACTGACAAACAATATTTTTTTAAATTTGTCCTCTAAAACTCAATTCTAACCTTGAGATACTATGAAGCTTGAATTAGTCTATTTCAAGTATAATAAATACAGTTTAGACTGTTGTGGTAAATGTTCAATTATCAGAAATACTTATATAAGTGTTATAATACATATGGAAATAACTTTATCGTAGAGTAATACCAAGGGGAGTCAGAAACAACAGGCTAATGATTGAATCAAAACAGAATATGATATTACTTCTAAATTTGGATGTTTTTAGTTTAGAGAATTAAAGTTAAGAATGTTGTATAATACGTAGTATGACTAACAGAATATGAAAATTCAGGCTACCAGTGCTTCAAAGATGATTCTACCAGCAAAGAGAAATTAGTCTAATTATCAGGCTTCTTCTGCTTCGGTACTAAACTTCACAGAACAGAATGATTGGCATAAAGATTTTTCTTTGAGGATATTATCTTACTTCAAAAAGATATTTTGAAAACCAATGATTTTTATTATAAACCGCTATTAACTTGAAACTCTAAATCTTGCAGCGAGTTTACCTATTAGAGTATTGGAAATTGTCTTAGAAATAACAAAACATTTCGTTTTGATGACGCTTCTGAAATACATGCTTTAAAGCATAGAAATGAATCAGTTTATTAATTAGATATCGTTTAGAAGTATTACGGCATACTGAGAAATTCTATTGGACAAGAAAGTTTAGATCATAAAGTTCATTTATCATCAGGTTTTTCTTTGAAGTCCTATGGGTTTCAATTGATGGTGCGATAGGGCTAAGTGATGACGCATTACAGTGTAATAATGGTACAATATGATACAGTGGGTTTGAAAGGAAGTTTTCTATCTTTCTATGGGTTTCCATTACACGATGATGAGTAGTCATCGACGGGGTGATGTGATGTATATATATATTTGGCAGATACATTTCCTTTGTACTTTACCTCTCTCTCTTCTTCATTTCACCTTTCTATGCTTTTCTATAGAAATATATTTGGATATTTAAATAGTAATTTTCTTTATTCTATACTCAAATGAAATATTCATAGCCACTTGACCTCCTTCCTCGTTATCACCTCTCAAAACATAAGGTCTGGCATAGAGTATTTTTGGTAACCTCTTACTCAGATACTGTCCTCGCTATTTCAGATTACTTCTCCCTTTGGCTCATCCTCAGTCTTGCTTAATATTGACACAATATTTACCATCGCTTCCTGGTTGCATTTCTGGTCCTCCACGCCCATAGCTCTGTACTGCTCCATCATAAGAGGTTATTTAGAAGTCAATTATCTTCTTCTATCTTTACCTTTATTCTTATTCTGCAAGTTATCACCACAGAGATTATCAGAGTTATCATCACCGGCAACATTACCGCTATCAATGTAGTAGGTCAAATTCAGTTTACTTGAGTTCACTAATAGAGTTCATGGCTGTGATAGTAAATAGTGGAATGCTGATAGGATACAGAAATTGATGGGTTGATAGCGAATACCATAGCTTCACTAGCTAATCTAATCTTAAAGTAAAGGAATGACATAAATCATCATTTATATATCTCTAAATGACTCAGTTATTTATTAAGTATAGTCATATAAATGACGATTTTAAAATGACTCCTTGTTTAATTGGTCATTTAGTACTAACTGATGATATGGGTTATACACTAAACGACAAAGTCGCTCAAGGCTTGATACTAGAGCTGGGTTCAACGGAAGTAAAGCCGAAAAGAATGAAACCTCGTTTGCAAGCACGATAAAATATACGGTCAGCTCGTACCAAGAAACGAATCTTACCTTCGAATCCTCTAGAATGGTTCGCTGACGCTTATATACTTGGCTTATTCACATAAGCATTTCTAAAAGGAGGGGCAAAGAATAAGGGACAGATGCGGTAAGGTGCACACAATACGAGCATTTAGATGCAAATATCGGCAAATGAGTACTCAACGTCCTACAGTAAGAATCATTCCGCCAGGGCTAGGGGTATTGCCTCGACTTCTTTTATCGACCCCCTACTCATCCATAATGCGCTTCCAGACATTTTATTCATTATTGCCACCTTCCTCTGAATAACATGAATCTACCATGCCCAGTGATCCTAAGCGGAGCCATGCGTGGTGTATTGCTCAAAACTCGGAGAGTTAAAGATATAGCAGAATACTTTATACGCTGCTCCCAAGACCACGCACAACCTTTTTACATTGCACATGGCTGAAGGCCAGGGTTTTCGAGGCTGGATATTCCTCAATTATATGCTGTGCGGGACCCAGCATTTGCTGAAATTAGTTAATCACGGACTGTCACTCGTTCTTGATAGTGCATATGATGGAGCACTCGAGTGACTTGGATCATATATGGTCACTCGTCCTGGAACACTTTGGACGTGCTTTCTGGATATCGCTAGGGTCTCAGGTTTACGGAGTATCTCATACAGGATCAGTCCGTATGCCTTTCAAATAGTTATTTTTGCATTTATTGAAGATATGATGGTTCATGATCCAACTCGAGGCATTGTATTACCCACAGCTGCAGGCTGTATCTAGAAAGTCATGGCACAAAGGAAGTCTCGCCGCTGACCCTTGGGAATGAGGTAATTGTACCGCTGAATGAAATAAGGGCAAGAAGCTCTTAGTTATAACTAGGTAAACCATCCCTGATTTTACCCCCTAGGTTGTATCTGGATGATCAACTTCATAGACCCAGCCCTCATGATATTTACTTTGTTCGTAGATTGGTAAATACTGCATGAATCTCTGCCAATTCAACACCGTATATGACAGGTAGTAATTGATTTCTCGTTCGAACAAGTGTCTTCACTCCGGTGTTATGGGTGCGCGCCGAGGATTTTGAGGTAAGTGTTCCGGAGTGCTCGCAGAATTCTATCCATGGCTCTAGATAATGTAGATGAGTTTTAGGTGCCATTTTAATTTATTATTGTGTTTTTATCCTTTCTTGATGCTGTGTTTGCATGATAAATTGCTCGCTCCCACAAGGATATCGAGTTATTTCTACATTCCTGGAGCAGCCAACTTCACCGTACAATGATCCCCTGGTTGGAATAACGTATCGCGAGAAATTTATATTTCTTCTAGATTTCTTATTGGCGTGAACCTTTATCGCAAAAGAAATCCCCTCTCAGGCTGGGTCCTGGCGTCGGCGATTCTATAGAGAAGTACAAACAGCCCTAACCCTATTCAAGGAGAACCAAAAGAGGAAATGAAACAGGAGATTCACCCTCGGGCTTATACGTCCCAACGATCCCAAACAATTACTTTACCGCCCAGGCGGATATTTTTTTAAAATAAATCTCAGCCTTAGTCAAATCATAGTCTAATGGAGGCCTTATAAATGCTTTTCAGTAGAATTTAATTATGATTTGAGGTCTATATAAAGGAGAAAAGAGTCCCAATTGAAGATTTTTATTTCTTTCAGGCCTTCATTAGACTATGATTTGACTAAGCCATTTTTGCAGCTGAAAGTGGGCTGAAAAGAATATCCGTTCTGGCGGTAATGTAACCTGGAAAGTCCTTTTTACTCTAGGAATATCTTCATTCTACAAGAAGTAGCAATACCTGGTGAAGCTCGGGAGTCAGCGCAGTATAAAGCAAATAGCCAATTATAATGGCAGTATTCCTGAAACAGCTCACTCCATTAAAACTTTGTGTAAATGTGCTGGTGGAGTAGCCCCACTGAACAACACCATATGGCCAACAATAAGGGAGAGGTTAGGCAGGAACACGACCTTCCAGATCAGGAATCCACATGCAACCAAAGTACATCGTTGAAGAATGTGAAGTTCATCATAGGAAGACCTACCATGTGAGAGCCCCCCGACCGAGCCTCACCGCCTCGTTGTCATATGCCGTAAACCTCGGCCGTTTTGAACTGCAGATATACTAGGTATCAACACTACCTACAAGACCTGCCTGGGAGCAAAAGGAAAGCTTGCCAGAGCACTGGACAAACGAGAATAATAAAGAATGTTTTATTGGCACTATTTTTCTGTCTGCCGTTATTTTATGAAATTCCTTGTTATGTGCAATGTTCTCGGCGGTGAAGCCAGCATAAAGAGCGCACAGTACCTGGATCACTTAGGACTTGAGATCCTGTCTCTCTCTTACGAAAGGATATCATCTACCCGTCCATGTGGCTTTCATGTCAATAGAAATAATTCTACCCCATCCATTTGGGTGTTCGATCGAGTGATGCACCATGATGAGGTGACTGAGTGATTAGTGGTGATGCGTGGCTTGTCACGAGTGATGATGTATGACTCCGATGGATCTTTTGTGTAAGTAGCAATAAAACAAAATTTCGCACAGGTGGTTGCGTTTTGTATCACAATGCGAAGTTCTGCCGGGCTGCGCATGCGTAAAGATTCCGATCTCCAGGGTCGCGCAGGCGGTGCCAAGAGAATAGATACACTGCCATTGCTGCTCCCGGGTATGGAATTCCTTTGGTGGGGTTCCATGTGAAGTAAAATACAGTCACTATATTTCTTCTGATCGTATGGTAGACCAGTGGGTATAGTAGAATAAGGATTAGCGCACCATCTCTACGCAGGGAGCGTCTTAGTGAGAAATAGCCCCACCCGCCTCCCTATGTTAAAGATGCGGCTACATGCTACACGCCTTGAAAGAGACTTGGACTTCACAAAGTGTTCAAGCTATCTATCACTCCCGGATTCACCAAAACCCCGGACGCTGGCCTAGAGCCCCCGTTCCTTGATCCACCGGGTATCGTCTCGTTAGGGACACTGATGAGGCAAAAGGGTCTCGTTCATTCATGAATAGTCATAGGAAAGCATAGTGCCCACAGCGTGAGAAACGTGTGGTTCATGGCCGTACTCGGCTGAAGCTCTAATCAGAAACACCTTTCTAAACTAAACCAATCCCTTGATGCACACCCATCCATCTCTACAGCCGACATCGCCGCAGTATTATAATTGCTCCAAAGATATTACCATAAGTAGGTTACTGCAAGTTTGGGATTCATTTAGCTGTTACTAGGAGTTCTATAGATCTAGGGAGTAACCGCTCTCTTACATATTCCCACTCGTGTTGAGGTGGGCGGCCGAAGCCTAGCAAAGTCTCATGACACACATACGCCCTCTGGAGCCCGTGGAATTCCTCCAGACTCTGATAGTCAGAGTGGGTATGCGACAGACTCCATGATGACTGACATGAATGACGACGTGAGAACAGATGGTACATGGTTTAAATGGAGCGAACCATTGCAAGGGTTTTGGCTCAGCCACGCCCCCCATCTGCGGTGCCGAGATTGTAGGTGTTATCAGGTAAGCGAGGATTAGGGTGTTTCGGGGGTTGGGTTTAAGAGGTGTGGTGCTCCCCACCTTGCTGTAGACCCATCAAAGTGTCAGACAGCTGAGCACGGGCTAAAGGATCAGGCTCAGAGTATTGTGGGGCTCCTCCCCTCCAGTGCTGGGCAACATTTAGCCGCACAGATGAGCCAAGGCTCTTCGTTGCGTCGAGCACGCAGCTAGTGTCAGTGGATGTGGTTGCCTGAGGGGTAGGAGGTATATATGTCTGTGGCTTGATCCGGTGGCGAGGAAGGTTCATTGCGACGGTAATTTCACCCTTCCAGGCCAATTGAGAATGAGACAATTGTCTAAGCACAGGCTTGATGTAGGTTGAGACACAATCGCGTTCCTCTCCCGTGATGGGAGCTCACGCTGGGCGCAAATGTCATAATGCCAAGCTTTCATAAGGGTTAGGGTTGGAATATAAACCGGGAACCCATTGTTTTTGCTTTAATTCATACTCACATGCGAATTTGCAGTTGTGGCAGCGTACCACTCTGTTTGAGTAACCAGTTCAGGGTTTCATCTATAGTGACATTAGTCTCAGGCATGGAATCCTCGAATTGCAACCGACAACAAGACAACTAGTAGTTTCCCGGCCTTTGACCAACACGCTCTCCGGGTTTAGCAGTTACAGCTCATTGAGCGCATGCCTGTGGTATCCGGTCCGTGGGCGGTCGTGTGTCTATCTTTCTTCATTCACTGGCGCAATACTTAAGCATGTCTAAAGATACTATTGCGATCACCCCCAAGCTCTGGAGACATATCACCATCTTACGAGACATATCAGTGAGGAAACAGCCCCCGGAGGTAAGCTAGTGTGACAACTCCCATCCCTCTGTATTGACCGGGGATAGAAGACATCCTATAGTTTCAGAACCGTACTCTACTGCTTAAGCTCATTGACGGTAGGATTTCTGAAGAATGAACAAGAATCCCTCAAGTGGCGCTCTCCGCTGAAATTGGGGGGTAACCCATCGGTTGAATGAAACACCCACGTGAGAACAATGGTATTACTTCATTCTGGACATGCGTAATCTAGAACATGAGAATTCGAATATGATATCAGATAGCTTGAAAATAGAAATACAATCGCAACCTAGGGCACTTCGTTGATGATAGATCTGGAGTGACGGTTCTCTTTGTTCAATCCTTCGTTCCGCGTGCCCCGCGCTGAAGCCTGTGGGTCCTGGGATAGTCTCAAGATTATACTATATCCAGGTCCGGCTTTCACGAGCTACACGAAATCCAGCCAAGTAGATGGATAAATAAAGATTTTATTACACTTTGATCGCCAGAACCTGAATGCTTGCCTCTGCACAACGATATCGGCATCCATGATGCTCAGCCGTAAAAGCTCATCAGTCCTTCTTTGGCGCCCACTATATGTCATCACTTCCCTTCCGAAGTAATTTACCACTCTTGTAATACAAGATTCTTGTTTGGTTGGTGTTGTATGCCAAGCTAAACGAGTGACCCATCATGATCACGATAAATACATGTACGAAGTGATGGCAAACATGCATGACAACGTGGCCGAGCGGTTAAGGCGTCAGACTTGAATAACATCGGGTATCTGATTCTTTCGAGAGCGTAGGTTCAAGTCCTGCCGTTGTCGTATCTGTTTTTTTTTACGTCTCCCTCCTACCTCAGTCAAGGGTGTGGTGCACGGAGGAGTACAGCCGTATCTCAAACAACCACGAACTCTACAACTATCAACCCCACAACCACGAACCCCACAACCACAAACGCCACGATGGCATTAAAGGGCCGAATAAACAACTACAGCAGAGAGGGGAAGAGGAGAGCCATGGTTACTCTGCATGACCTTGATTATTCTGGCAATAGAATACATGAAGCAACTGGAATTCCTAGAAGTACAATCACTAACGTCATCAACAGATATGAAGAATAAGGTCATACCAATGATGTCCCCTGTCCCGGCCATCCACACAAACTCTCCAATAATGACAAAAATGTTCTAGAAAATATTATTGAGAATGGACCTACACTACAATTACGTGAAATTGCTGAAATAACATCAGAAGTGAATCCTGAATTGTCAGTTTCAGAAGATCCAGTTGATAGAACTTTGAAAGACCTTGAGTTCATTCTCAAAATCCAATATCTTAAATCTTACCTCACAAAGGAATGGAAACAGAAATTGTTTTTCTTGTATGCAAGATGCCGCAGATGGAATGTCCATTGGTGGAAATGTAGTGTTTGGACAGATGAAGCTATAGTGGAGTAAAATCCAAATCCTACTAGAATCAAGGTTTCATTGAAATCATCGACCAAATAATAGGGCAAGCAAGTTAAACCCATTTTCCAAAGTTGTTATTCAACTATCAAAGTTTAGTGCGCATTCCAATACAGCTTTCGATGTTACCTGGTGTTAATTTGTCAACGACATCCCAATGAAGAAACTCAAGCAGATGATGGACTTGATTCATCAGCAAACTACTGACTTTTTCCGAAGCCTTGGTTACATCTCTGGAGACAACCATTAAAGCAACCACTCTCCCACTTCTTCTGAACACTATGTTAACTACCCGTACCCTCCTGAGGGCTTCCTGAACCCTGGACTAAGTCTCCTGAAGCTGTCGCTAAAGCCATTACTATCTTCATCTATCCTTGTGTTTACAAGCCATTGACCTTGTCCCAGTTCAAGCAAATAACTCATTCCCAATACACTGCTAAAATTGACTACCCAAAACCTTTGTCAATAATGTCACGCGACTGCAAGAAGGCCATATGGGTTGTCTAGTAGACCTCTATCCCTGGTTTCCAGTAGCTCTACAAGACAAAGTCGATATAATTTCGTCGATATACTGTCATGTAGCTTGAATACTACTCATACAAGCTCCTAAGGGTTCCGTTGTGGCCACCGTAATCCATGCCCAATCACTCCGAATTGATCGCTTTCTGAATGGTGTCTCCCCGGTATACTGTATATTTGTATTTCATAATTGTCAGGCTTTTGAAAAATTGATCCTGGTATCTGTAGTCATTTAAAGGGCATCACTGGCTACTTCAGAAGGATCAATATGACTTGTTCTCCCAGGTCCAAGTACTAGCCATATTCTGATACCGCTCTTGCTGATGTAGTTCTATTCACCTTAATCATATGAGCGATCTCGGATAATATGCATGGTTTACCATCGGAAGTTGTCATGTTAGGTTAGGGATGTTCATCTAGGAAACTTTCGCTTGCTCTTTATCAATCCTTACTTTTAAATACTTCCAATATGTCTCAGAAACTCTCTCGATGGCTTACAAGACGCTCGTAATATTTTGGGAGACTGAAAATGACATCTTTCACATTCAGGACACGTATCTCCATAGCCATACTCCTCGTGTGGTAATCAAGGATTTGGATTGTTGCGTCAACGTTATTGGAGGCTGCATAAGCCATCTTAATTTGCTGCCTATGAGTTAAATAGCTCTAACGGCGTTTCATGTGTTGGTTTGGATGGTGGAGGAAGGTTATCGCGTTGGATCTTTGCTACATTATCTTTGTGTTATCTTTTCCTGTTCAGGTTTTCTTTCGGGTTCTGAGGTGACCTCTTCCCTGTAATTTCCCTTAACATGCTTCCGTGAGTTTCCGTCGCTCAGATCATTACTCATGTCTCGGTATCGTGGTATTACTATTATATATATGGCTTTACCTTCCCTTCATCTTCCTTTCCTTTCTTCTTCACGCAATCTTGCTGTTATAGACTCAGAGTTATTGATAGAATCCAGTAGTTACAGTGATAGGGAAGTATCTGCAGATGAGGACTGCAACCTACTACAATTGTACTTACCTTCTAGTTACTAAGGAGGAGCTCTCTTCATGAAAGGTCAGACTGACGAATCTAAACCTTGTCAGTGAATAGTGGGCTTGGTAGAGAAAGGTCTCTAAGTGCCGGAAATCTCCATTGACCATCAGAGCAAAGATAGCCCGACCGTAGGCAGCAGTGGGTATGCTCGGGATCAATCCACAATTAGTTACAACTCTGTAGCCATTAAGGGTAGACCACCGGAGCGTATACTCCTCTAATGTAGGCCCGGAGCTGTGTGACAGCCAGGCTGCAGGTGATCCTTGACCCTGGCTAAGAATGCTTACTCTAGGACCGGAAACACCCGCTAGCGCTTACGGAGAAGCGGAGTAGGGGAGGAATTGTTTCCGCTCCAAAGCAGAGTTTTCACCGGAACTTAGTTTGAGTAGTGGAAGGTAGGGAAGCCGAGAGATTTGGAGTATAAGTCCTAATCTCCACTTTCGCCCACTAGTTCTGGTTTTCCTCATCATCACTTGAACCAAGCGGAAGAAGATCCTTAAGATTATTATAAGTCTACTCTGAAGAATCTTTACTCTCAAAACCTAACCTCTTTCTTCTACCGACCCTCCTGAATATGTTAGTCATGTTGTATCTCTTGGTATTAGCTTATGACTGTTGAACCAATCGTCTATTGGTATCTCGTTGTTCATCACTTCGTATGCGCGGTAATCTACGCTATCATTCCCGAACTCTGAAGGCCTATTCCGCTCTTCCACAAGCAACGTCAAGATAGCGCGTAATAGTACGGTCTCGCATCACTTATACCTTGTATCAATATTCTTCGTGAGGTGTATATGCGTGGTTCCGAAAGACTCCCAATATAACAGAGCAATACCAGCGGCAAGGAAACTAGAACTCACTGGGCTTGTTCTGGCCTCAGTGTCATTGATAGAATCCAGTAATTACAGTGATAGGGAAGTATCTGTAGGTTAGGACCCCTACCTGCCACAAGTGTATCCACCTTCTGGCTACTAAAGAGGAGGTCTACTCATGAAGTATCAGACTGAGGTGTCTCGGTCCTCTCAATGAATAGTGGACCGGTCAGAGTAAGGTCTCTATGTGCCGGGCATCTCCAGTAACCTTCAGTGCAAAGATAGCCCTATCACAGGTGGTCATGACTATGCCCATGAATAATCTACAATAAGCTACAACTAGGCAGCCATCTATGGTAGACCACCGGAGTGGAGACTCCTCTAATGCAGGCCTGGAGCTATGTGACAGCCAAGCTGCAAGTGGTTCTTGAATATAGCTATGGGTGCTTACTCTAAGACTGGCATCCCCCGCTAGCACTTAGTAGGAACTGGATAGCGGAGGAATTATTTCCGCTCCAGAACAGAGTTTTCACCGAAATTTAGTTCAAGTAGTGGAAACAGGAAAGTGAGAAATTTGGAGTCAAAGTACTCATTTCCATTTCAGTCCACTAGTTGAAGGTTGTTCCTCATCATCAGTTGTAACAAGTGGAAGAATATCTTTAAGATTATTCTAAGTCTACCTAGTAGAATCTTAACTCTCTCAACCTAATTCTTTCTTCTACCAGCCCTGTTGCTTCCTACACTCTTGTTTAGTAGAGGCAGAGCCCCGTCACATCAAGAAAGTACATAAAGCTTTCCTGATAGTGCAATATTTGTAAACGGAGTGTTGCAGGGCCCACAAAAAATGTGATTTGGCCTCGATGATCATCTAGAGGAGGAAGACTATGTTTGGATCTTTGAGGGCACCTATGAGGATCAAGAACTGGGGAATGAGAATGCACAATCACCCTTTGGACGTATGCCTTTATCAGAACACACTATATCCCCACCCCCACCATCACCACCACCATCATCATCAAACCGGGGGTCGAGAGCTGGAAAAAAGCCAAAGGAGGCTCCTATAGCCTCTACCAGGACTATTGCAGCCACTTGAAAGAATCCTAGTAACTGGCTGCAGAAGCAATTGATACTTCGTCTATTGCAGTAAATATGATACAGGTGTAGTGTTTAAAGCCCTTGTGTTTCGATTAAACTGCTAACACGGCGGTGCATGGAAATCCTTATGTCATTAATCCAGGAAGGCAGAAAACACACCGGGACTGGAAGAAGGCTGAACAAGCCTTTGAAAGAGCCCAGCTTTGCATCTTTAAACTACTTATTTACTTGAGGCAATAACACTATACAGCATGAGCACGACTTGAGCAAAGAGACAAACCCTACACCTTGTTTTATACACCTACTGCCGTACATTGTGGAACACTAACTCCTTCCCAGGGTAAAGCCTTGACACCGTCAGAGTCTGAGCCCGTTCATGAGTCAACGGAGGTGAAGTCTTTATTAAAGAATGCAGGAGCACTTCTTGCGTATTATACATTGCTTGAGGAGCCTTGGCCTAAAGTTGACACTCTTAGTATTAACGTCTGTCGATTGTGAAGTGAGGCAAATGACCATTTCAATACATTCTCTAAACCAGTAAGGAGTAAGGTGAGGTCTTCGCGCATATTTCGAACAGCTTAATAAGCCTTAGCTAACAGTTACTAAATTCAAATCCAATATTCATGGACGAGATCGCGCCTTGTTTGTGCGGTTAGGAATTACATGGCGGATGCACTTTGGTACGGCTTGTCCAATAAGAAAACGCCAGAGTCGATTAGTAAAAAAACATGCTTTCTCCTTAGAATAACTGTTATATCAGTGACACTGACAATTATACCGTAGGAGCCTCCCCTACTGTCCTAGGAGCCTTTGCAAAGGCATTTACAGCTTTTAGCGCGGCCGATGTCACTTTTGAGCCCGCGAAATCGTAAATGTCATATCTTCAAAATATTGCAAGGTAATAAGATGCGTGGATATGCACGTAATGAATAAAAGAAAAAAAAAAGATGCGTGGAGCAAAGGATCCTAGCTCTATTGCTGATATATCTGTAGCTGTTGTTATCCTAGTTTGCACTACAATCTAGTTTAGTTTGTGATGCTGGAAAACAAGTAAATATGTTGAGACGTTGAACTTTAACCAGCTTGAGAATCCAGATATCATGAGTACATTGCGCCAAACGCTCTAAAAGCCTCCTGTTGAGTTCAGAACGTCCCTAACTGCTTATATGAGTATGGTAAACACTTAGGGAAAGGGAAGTAAAGAAAAGGAAGAGGGCACGCTGGGAGTGATAAGAGAATCGATTTGCGAAAAGATAGGTGCGAAAGCCTCATGGCACCTTATCTAAATACGATTATGCTTTTAGGTTGATGAATTGAAAAGGCCTAAAGAGGTTATATCAAAATTGGACTTTGAGGAGGATGATGTTCAATTAGCCGCGAACATTGCTGTGTGGAGCGCCTCAAAAGCACTTGAAGCGAAGGGGTAGGCACTAGAATTACCCACTAGAGGGGGAAGTAATTCGAGGGAGATAGAGGTGGCAAAGGCTCCATAGGCTTTTACAGAGTCCCCTGCCGCTACAATCCTTCTTTTGGGGCTTGTATATGGGTTTTCTTTTCCGGCTTATTTTTTATCATATATGTGGTAGTGTATGAGTTTTCTCTGAGCTAGTGTTCATTAGGGACTAGTGTATATTATCTTAATCAAGTTGGTTTTTAGGCATCCACTGAAGCTTTGTAGAGTCTCCGGAGATATCAGGAGAACATGGGAGATCTCGCTTAGAACTCATGAGTCTCCGGACATATCAAGAGGGTTTGGTAGAATCTTAGGAGAAAATTCTACTGAAGCTGGCTTCCGCGTGGGACTTCTAAGAGGTGATCCCTGAAGCCTTTGCAAATGCAAGAAGAGACTCCACAAATGAAAACAAGTTACTAGTATGGATATCTTCGCATATTTCAAAGACTCTTTGCAGAATCCAGCAAAGCCTCCGGAGGATATCGCTGAGAGTCAAGGGGCTCCAGAAGTTTCAGTAAGGGATCTGAGGATCGAAGGTTTAGCAGGTGTCTCCGAAGGTCTCCCATACCTCCTGAACCTCCCATCGAGCCTAATAGCTTTGCCGATATTTCAACGGTCAGGGATATGAGAAAGAGGTAATTGCTGATCACTTAGCTTCTTACTAACCCAGTCTAGATGACTCTAACGATACATTTGTACTAGGGAAAGTTCTTCATGCACACATCTGGCAGCTAGCGAAGGAGTATAAGGATGGATATGGGATAAGGACATTGGATTGGCATCGTTTTGCAGCAGATTTAAATTCTCTAGAGAATATATCGAATATACTTAAGAGTAGCTTGCCTAAGGGATACTATAAGAAGAAAAAGGACTCCATGGTGTGGAGGAGTTGTGGGTATTTGCTGTTGAGGAGTGGGAGAATATTCCTTAAGAGAGTTTTAATATTCATCTTAATAGTATACCAAAAAGGATAAATCAATGTTATGAAGTAGGTGGAAGACATACAAAATGTTAGCTGTTTCAGGTTCTCTACTATCGATTTATTTAAGATTTTTAATTTCAAGTCAATTCCATATACTGTTGTTCAGAAATAGATATTTCTGTGGGCTCGTTGCTATGGGGTCGCAGTTTTTGAGATACGGCTGCACACTAGAGAATGATAATTACAAGCGATCAAGTGTAAAACAAGAGTTTCGATCTGTGATATATCAATTTGGTAAGTGCTGACATAGGTTATTGGAATTAGTAATTATGACTTGAGGTTCATAAATTCAGCTAACATTTGATCCCAGATGCCCTTTGCCCTGTCAGTTCGGCATTACGCCGTTGGTATGGGATATTGAGATCCACCCAACTATTCCTCTATCATACTCATACATGACTGTATTCGTATAGAACTATTATAGTTCTCCTTGTAATCGTCTAATATTCCTGTTATCCACCACACACACCCGCTCGAACCCCAGAGCAGCTCATGATCCATTCGAGGCGAAGACAGCTCTGAAGTTATATGTGTAGGGGAGAAGAAGAGCGAAATGATTTTGGTATGGTTTGAACACTTGACCTTTAGTTGAGGTAATGATGTTACTAGAAAGTGAAGACTTTTCCAATTGTGCCGCTGAATATTTCAGGGCGAGAGAGGAATTTGGCCGCTCTATATATACAGATATTTTACTAACACGTGATCCTTGATTCCATAATCATATCCTTGTTCTATCTATGACTCATTCCATAATACATGATTATTATACCACATAACCGATGTCGCAATGCCAAGCCCTAATTTTAACACTTCCCCTCACTTGCCACATCGTATCCTTTCTGAATGTCTATGGTGTGCGGGTTTCAGAAGGCCTTTAGTCATGACGTCTGCTACATTGTCCTCGGTGGGAACGTAGAGGAGTTCGAAGGTTCCGGCTTCAAGTTGCTCTCGCGTGTAGTGATAGTGTACGTCGAGGTGTTTCGATCGATCGTGGATCCTAGGGTTTCGACTCAGGTCTATTGATCCTGTATTGTCGGCATGTAGGAAGTATTGGTAGGTTTGTTGAAGTTCCGTTAGGGCATTCTTTAACCATACTAGTTGACGAGCTGCGAGTGACAGGGCCATGTATTCGGCTTCTGTTGTTGAGACTGCGACTGATTTCTGCTTCCGGCTTCTCCAACTTATTGCTGATTTCCCTAGTCTGAAGACGTATCCAGAGAAGGATTTTCGATCATCAAGGTTTGAAGCGTAAGAACTGTCTGAGAATCCGTCGAGTGTTCTAGAATTCCCTTTCGGGTAGAACAGTGTCCAGTCCTTGGTTCCGTTGAGGTATCGGAGGATTCGCTTTGCTGCTCGCATATGTTCCTCAGTTGGACATGAGGAGAACTGGGAGAGGGCGGTAACGGTATGGGTGATATCTGGTCTTGTAGCTATGCTGGCATATATGAGTGATCCTATTATCGATTGGTATTGAGTTTGGTTCTCGATGATGTCCTCAGGTTCTCCTTTACGAAGAGTGAGGTTAGGTTCGAGTGGGGTGCCGACTGGTTTAGAGTCTGCCATCCCAAACTTCTCTAGGATTTTGTTGATGTATGCATGTTGTGATAGCTCAATACCAACCTTGGTTACCTTTATTCCAATTCCCAGTATGAATTTCGAGTTACCGAGATCCGTACATTCGAAGTCTGCCTTAAGCAGTTGTTGTACTTCTTTTCTGAATGGGGAGTCGGGTCCGAATATCATGATGTCGTCTACATACACCGATATGTATAATCGTTGTTTGGTATGTATGAACACGCATGGGTCGAATTTGGCTGGGACAAATCCTTTCCGTTGAAGGGAGTCTGCTAGGCAAGCATACCATTCACGGTCTGATTGTTTTAGTCCGTATATGCATTTCCGAAGTTTACACACCTTGTTGTCCTGCCTGTAGCCATCAGGTAGTTCCATGTAAATCTCTTCTTTGAGTATCCCGTATAGGAAGGCTGACTTGACGTCCATTTGTTGTGGTATCCAACCATTGTGAGCAGCTAGTGCTAGGAGTAGTCTTAGTGAATCATATCGGGTCACTGGGGCGAAGGTTTCATCGTAGTCTTAGTACTGTACTTGGGTGAAGCCTTTGGCAATGTACCGAGCTTTATACCTTTCGATGGTTCCGTCCGAGTTGTGTTTGATTTTGAATACCCACTTTCCTTTCACTACTGCACGATTTGTTCGTCTGTCGACAATGTCCCAAGTATGGGCCTTGTCTAGAGCGTCTTTTTCAGTCTGTATAGCCTTTTTCCATAGGGTACGATCTTCACTTTTCATAACTTGATTGTAGGTTGAAGGTTCAGTGACTAGGTATACCCGTTCACTTGGTGTGTTGAGGGAGTCGTATTCTGTTTGCAATGCACTTCTGGCCCTTTTATGGTCATCCATTAGTGCTTCCATTTCGAGTCGTTTCTCATCCTCTTCCAATGTGTCGTCGATAATTAGCCTTTGACATTCTTGGTCATATTCTTTGCCGAGTTCCTTCATCTTTTTCTGTATTTCTACTTTCCTACTTTCATTTTCTAGCTCTGATTGTTTTTCCGTTCTTTGTCGGATGCGAGTTGATCTTCGTTGAGGAGTTGGAGGAGGTGCTATCTCAGGTTGCTTCCCCTTATTTGGTGTTACCGGTGGAGATTGTTTAGGTCTCTCGGGTATTTTTGGGGGGGATCTGGATAGTTCCTCATTGTGTGGTTTTTCGGTGGTAGATTCTGGTTCGTCTTCAGACCTGTCTTGTGATTCGTAGTCGTCATCTGTTGGTGCAATCGTATTAGGTGTTAGGATAGGGATGGATCCGGTTTCCACTGTTACTTCCCCTGATTCAGGAGGGGGGAACGTGACGTCTCGTGATTCAATTACCCTATGTTTTGCTCTGACCCATATACGATATATTTTGTTACTGTCTGTGTACCCAACTCTCATTCCTTCTACCGCTCGGAGTGCTAGTTTGCTTCCTGAAGGCCTAGTTTCTTCCGGGATGTGGACATAGCATTTCTTACCGAATGGTTGTAGGTGTTGAACACACGGTGGTACTCCTTTCAGGGCTTCGTAGGGTGTTATCCCTTTTAGCGTACTGTGTTGGAGTCGATTTTTAAGGTAGACAGCTGTTGCATAATCTTCTCCCCATAACACTTTAGGATAGTCCATGATCATGCACCTGACCATGATTGTAGGGGGGTGTTAGCTCGTGTACTATTCTTTGTTGTTGGAAGTACTTGGTTATGTCCTTATTGACATATTCGCCGCCGTTGTCAGTCCGGAATCTTAGTATGGTGGTGTCATACTGTTTTTCCATTCTGGTGACGAATTCTCGTATGGCTATCTTCGCATCATCCTTTCGTTTGAGGAATTATATCCAGGAGTACCGAGTGTAGTCATCAATGAAGGACATATAGTATCTAGATTTACCTAACGATTCAGTTCCGAATTGTCCAGACAGATCTAAGTGGATTAACTCGAATGGTCGTTGGGATCTAGTACTTGTTGGTGCTGGTTTCTGATGCGTACTCTTGGAGAGGGCACAGTCCTTGCAGTCGAAGTTGTCTGGTTTGGGAGGCAGTTTCTGGATGGCGTCGTATAGATTCCCGAGTGTGGCGGGATGTCCTAATGCTTGATGCCAATCATAGTAGGAAACCAATCGAATTGTATTACTAGCTAACTGTACATTCTAGAGACCCTTTTCCAATTTTGCCCAGATTATCTTTTTACCCGTGATGAATTTATTTCCTCCTCCTGACTCAGTTCTAAACCCCTTTTTATCGAGGGTAGGTTCTGAGACCAATCCCACGTTTCCCAGTGTGGGGACCAATTGTACGTCGGTGAGGATGATGGAGGATCTAGTTCCATCGGGAAGGTAGCAGTCGAAACTAGCGCTTCCCACTCCAGTGATCCTATGCTTGGTTTCATCAGCTGTGTGGACAGTTCCAGAGTAGGGTCTGATGTCGTGTAATTGGTCTTCAAAGGGTGTAACATGAGAGGTTGCTCCAGAGTCAAAGATCCAGGAAGGGGAAGGAGTGGGGTCATGGTGTACCATGCAGATTGTAGTGGCTGAGTCGTTTATGACTGCCGATGCTGATTCCTTATTTTTTCCCTTTGTTGTGTCCTTTCTCTTTTTGTTTTGCTCTTGGAGCCTCCGACAGTTGGTGTAGTCGTGGCTTTTGTAGCAAAGGTTTCGCTTTTTGCACCATGTGCATTCCTTCTCGTTCGATGGTGGTGGTGGCGGGGGCGTCTTGGTATAGAACGCTTTCCCATTTGTGGGTTCGGGTTCATCCTCGTGTAGGACGAGGAGTCTCCGGCGCACGTCTTGGTAGGTTAGGTCCTTCTGTGTCTGAAGGTTGTCTACGACGTTGTCCATCGATTTTGGTAGCGAGGATAGGAGCATTACTGCCATGGTTTCATCGGAGTTGGTAAGCGATTGGAAGGTTTTTGCTACCTCGTTATCGGCAGCCTGGCACCTTGGCCCAGTTGTCTGCGGTATTCATCAAAGGTGTCCAGGAAAGAGGACAGGTTGTCTCCTTCCTCCATCTGAATCTTTGTGAAGCGCTTAACCAAGTTCACTAATGTGGAGGGGCTAAATCGGTCGAATTTGGTCTTCAGTACCGTCCATGCTTCATGAGCATTTTCGGCATGAGCTACCAGGTCTTGGAGGTCTTCGGTTATGGCGGTGGTGAGGAGGGTTACGACGGTGTCATCGATCCTCTGCCATTCGCTGTAGTCTTCGTCTTGGTTGGGGATTTTGCCGTCTATAGCTTCCCACCAGCCACTTACTCTCAATGCTCTTCTCCAGGATCTGGCCCAAGTTTGATAGTTTGTTTGACCCCGTAGTTTGGGCAAACCATCAAATTTGACTGGGTTTACAGATGTACTGGTGACCTGGTTTTCTGAGGTTTCAATCTCAGCTGGCAGTTTACCAGAGGTCTTAGAAGATTCTGCAATTGGAGAGGTGGACATGATGTTGTATGAAGTGTATAGAGTTAAGCGATAGAGTGTAGAGGTAATGCGGATTTATTGTGCAGAACCCGGGCTCATAACCTGAAGTTATATTGTGTGGAAGAGAAGAAGAACGAAGTGATTCGAGGTGTGGTAGAAAGTGAAGAGTTTTCCAATTGTGCCGCTGAATTATTCAGGGTGAGAGAGGGGATTTTAGTCCTCTATATATACAGATATTTTACTAGCACGTGATCCCTGATTACATAACCATATCCTTGTTCCATCTATGACTCATTCCATATTACATGATTATTATTCCACATAACCGATGTTGCAATGCCAAGCCCTAATTTTAACAAAGGCTACTGACAAATTGGCTTGTTATGATTTGGCATTATACTTTATATTATACAGATGCAGAATACGTTTGGAAACAATTTCAATTCCGAGAACCCAAACTAATCTACTAGAAGTGTCACTATCTACAAGAAAACAGTCAATACGAGGAACAACAGATTCCAGAAGAGTATCCCGATTCGGCATTGTATCGATACTCTCCATAAAGCTTTGATATATCCTATGACAATGGGTTTTAATATCATCAAACCAAAAATAAAACATATATTTCAAGGTTTCTAAGCAGTGGGCCTTTCAATCACCGCGGTTGTTCACTACACATCATTACTTACCTTTTAAATTCTCCACCACATAGTGACGGCGGGGCTAGCAGTTTATATCTCAGAGATAAATGCATCTAATCCGCATTTACTAGTCTGGCTATACCTGGGCACACGACTAATGTTTCGTGACCGTCCCGCTGGTCCTTGTCGTCCGGGAATGCGCCAAGCCAAGTGAGTGAGCTACCATGATTCCCTCAAGACCACCTCCCGATGCAATACCGCCATGACAACGTGGCCGAGCGGTTAAGGCGTCAGACTTGAATTGGTGACCTCAGGTATCTGATTCCCCAGGGAGCGTAGGTTCAAGTCCTGCCGTTGTCGTTTCGCTTTTCTTTTTCATTTTGTGGCTCTTGATCGGCAATACAGTGTACATGCTTACCACCATGAGAACCAGAAAATGGAGTTGCTCTGTACAAGGATACCTTTTATGGAGTAGCGCTGTTCTCCCATACAAACCACCCCCGCCTCCGCCACCCGCACCCCCCGGTGCTTATGGTGGTAAACATGTTGAATGATTATATGCAAGGCTAGCCGATCATGGGATCTACAGCCTCCAAGCTAGAGGCGGTAGCTAATCAAGAGTATCGCTGGATTTATCCACCTTTCCTATATTCATCCCGGGCCGACCATAAAACATCGCACCAAACCTAACTAATACACAACCCGTCCCGGACTACCGAATCGGGAATCTAGTAGCCCATCCTTTTCAATAACCATTCGTCGACCCACTCTCTATTAGTGATGGGCACGAGACGAGACATCTCGAGCCTAAGTCTCGAGACTAAGTGCGAGACGAGACAAGACTGGGACCTCCACGAGACGAGACGAGACGAGATTAAGCCAGGTCTCGTCTCGTCTCCTCTCATGCCCATCACTACTCTCTATCAAATGCTTGAAGCTAGCATACGTTCCACACACTCCCAAGGCTATCCATCGCTCCGTCCTTTGTGAATTCCCCGCAACGAATAACAAAAACGCATATTTTGAACCTACCTCCCCAAATCAAACACCCAATAACCTTATCGACCCTGGTCCGCCGAATCAATATCCACCCAACCCCGTCCTCACGTCAACTCATCGTCAGCATGGAGTCCTAAGATGTAGAACCTGGTCACAAGGACTAACCATCCTGTATGTGAAATACACAGAAATATGGTAGCTTACTAATTCTGGGCTGACGATGTGGAGTGACAATAGCGTGGCTGTAACACGACTTTCAGGGGCCTTATCCATAGATAGACCTTTGATGTGATCCGCCCTACCTAGGATTCATGTACGTCTCACAAATTGAGATTCTGGTGATATCTTTGTGAGGTGGTGACTTGGTGGAGACGGCAGGATGAATAGAATAATGCTGGGCGTGTGGATGTGGCCGGAAGAGATCTAGAGGAGTGTCGTTGCGAGAATGGGTTATATCCACTCACAAGTGCTGGCAAAATAAGGAGGGGGGTCCAAGATTTTGAACTAATTGCTTCAGGATTGCTACTGAGAAGGTATATAGGCTGGAGCACCCGATCACGCCGGGTACTACTATTCTTCATAAACTCTCTATTGACGTTGACATTTCTCCCAAATACATAGAATCATTCCGGATATCAATAGCTTTTATTTCCGAGCTTTCTCTAAGACTATCTATCATTCACGGTCATACAATCCTACTGCCCCGCAACTAAAAACTAAAAACTAACAGTCCCTCAAAAGTGTTTCCCTACCCTCAATTTCTCCTCCATAGCATCCAGGACTGTTTTACAGTCCCCCCAGGCCCCCACCGTATGGAGCATGACTTCGTGCAGTACCAAACTGGCCTCATACGCGCCCTCAGCAACCTTTCTGTTTCCGGTGAGCATATACAGCGCATCCATGACCTTCTCCTCTTTTGCCATTCTTGCCGCCAATAGCCGCATCTCCCTCTCCAGCCAAATGTGATCCTTGCCGCTAATATTTCTGGGGAGGGGGTGGAAAGTGGTATATCCGCTCATTGCGGCTTTCGGTGAGGTATATGGGGTGCTGGAAGGGGCGCTTGCTGGGGTGTTTGGGGTTGAAGAACTACTGGAAGAGGAAGTCGTGATGGATTTAAGAGAGACCTGGCGACGCTGGAAAGAGCGGACGATAACAATGAGCCCAAGGGCGATGGCGCGGGGAGAAGAGTGCGGGGAGGGCCTGAAGCGGAGTTGGCTGGAGATCTTGGTTTTGGCGAGGACTCTGGCCTTGACCGGGACCGGTGAGGCTTCAATCCAGTCGCTCATTGGTATATCGTGTGGCTCTGTCGTGGCCTTGAGCTTGGAGGTAGTTCGAGTGTTCTGAATATTCTTGCCCTCCGAGGAAGCTCTGTCCCGGGCCAGTGTAGGTGGAGGCGACATATGTTGCCCCACGTTCTCAGAATTCATGACCCCCATTTCAACGTCATTATCATCCTCATGAGGGTTAAGAAGACCAGAGCCCGACATAAGTCCCTCATGCTGATACCACCCATCCGTACTCTGCTCCTGCACTTCCTGCATTCTAGTCACCTGTTCCATCACAACCTCCTCCGTGACACCGAGTTCAAAAGCCACACGGTCTAGCTGTGATGATTGAAGAGCGAGGGGACTTAAATCAGCATGACCCCGGCACTCTTCCGACATATCACGGAATATCCCAGCTCCTGTCTCTGCGATAGCAGGAGTAGCAACGACGAGAAGGCCACCAGTCGACCTGCGGACTTGGAGGGGAGACAGTGAAGTCAAAGAATTTGAGCTATCACCTATTGCCTTGTCTTCTTGAGTAGCGACAATGATGAAATTCTCCGTTGAGCTGTAGGCGGTTGGATCAGCGGCATGCTGTCTATCCACCTCTTCCAGCACAACCCCCATCTCAACAGTGGCACGGTCCTGCAAGCTCCGTGCTGCGAGTGTTGTTGAATGCGCAGCTCCTGGGGCAGCAACGACGATGAATGGCTCCGGGGAAGTACTGTTCTTCAGGGAGATCAAGGGGGACAGGAGACCTGAGCCAGCAGGTACAACTCTCGTTCCTGAGGCAGCAACAATGATAACAGACTCTGGGGAGCTACTTTTGGGTTCTAAAGGCCTGTTAACTGGGGGAGGTGACCCAGAGACTATGATAATTGACGCTGGGGAGGAGCTGTTAGACGACACGCTAGAGAAGATTGAGCTTTCCCTGGATGATCCCATTAGAGATGGCAGCGGGGAAGGGAATGAGGGCAATTTGGTGTCGGCATCGATCTCTGTCTCTGTGTCGGAGCTTAAAACAGTCTGGCTCTGGGCATTATAAGGGCTCTTAAGTCGCGCACTGCGCCGAACAGGAGCAGGAAACGATGGGATAACATAGTCTGGGTGAACCGGACTGTAGGACTCGTCGTTGTCGGTATCGGTATCGGTATTGGTATAGTTATCAGCCTCTTCTGTGTGAGAAGCTAAAGGTGACGTAGCCCTGGGTCTCACTACTCTACGAACGCGGTTACGTGGCTTTGGAGTTGCTCGAGGAGGGCGGGTAGGACGGCCTGGGGGGAGCGGGCTCGTTACTGCCGTGTCCCAGAGTGATATTGCTGGAAGGCGCGGAGGGGTCTCCAACATAGCTGGTACTGCTTCTACCCTTAGAACTGCCTCTGCTGTGGCTGTGCCTGTCGGCGGGACTCTGGATGCGGAGGGTATGGGGCGTGGTCTTGCCGGAGCACGTGGAGGACGGGTCGGACGGCCTGGAGGGAGTTGGCTAGTGACTGTATTGTCCCAGATGCTCGCCGGTGGGAGGCACAAAGGGGGTTCTTGAGGTATGGCTACGGCTGATGCTGGGGCGATTGCCCCGGAGGACGCGGGGGTTGAGAAGGCCTCAGGAGGTAGCGAGAGAGTTTGGGTACGGGTCAGGAGTGTGTCGACTGTGGCGGAACGCCGGAATGCTGCCGCTGTTGGTCCCTGGGGTGGGGTTACTCTGGGAACGATACGAAGAGGCTTCGTATACCTGCCGGCGAGATTATGCTCCCGTGCTTCTTCTGGAGTCGGCGAGGACAATGCAATAGCTTCTTCTGCTGGTGTCTGGCACTCTGGGACGAGAGAGAGAAGACCTGGCGCGTCGTAGGCGATGCCCAGGATTCGCTCAGCAGCGGCTTCGCGAAGCCTTCTCTCTCTTTCTACATCAAGGTTGGGTCCCTGTCTAGCAGTCGCTGTTGCAAGTACTGTTCCCGGCTCTCCAGCACGAGTTGACGCCCTCGGCCCCGCTACTAGCCTCGTAGGATTTAGTACCCCAGGAATCATGAAAGGGGTATACGCATTCCTAGGTAGTATCCCTGCCTGAATGCGCTGGACCTCGAATGGGGCGGAGGAATCCAGGGTCAGTGCTGCGCCGTGGGCCCTGTTGTTAGCGGCGCACGCGCTAGACTGGGCAGAATATAGGTCAAAGGTGTCTGTGGTTTGAGCTGGAGAAAGTAGCGTCCATGATGAAGCTTGCCCGGAGGATTGGGTGGTGAGAGACAGTTTGTGTTGATTGTTAGGCCAAGTGGCGGGGTTAGAGCGTGGCATCACTGTATATAATGAATGGTAGTGGTGGGAAGCTGAGGGGTGGACGTGGCGCGGGGAGGTGAGCTGCGTGAGAAGATGTTGAGTGATGGAGATGGTGTTGGAAATGGAACAGTGTGAGCCTATCGAAAGGAATCAATAATCTAAATGAGAGCGAAGTGGAACCAAATTGAATGTCCAACCAGCCGTATCAATCCTATGTATCTTCAAAGTACATATGGTTGTACCCGACCCAATATTGCCTCTAATGCCTTTCAAACAAGCTCTCCCACTTGATAAAAAGCCGTGTTGTCAACTCAAAGTAGTGGATGTATCATAGAGTGAGAGCCTTGAGCGGAGGAAGCTGCAGTAAGTGTATCTATGCCCTAAGGGCCCTAAATATGCACTACGCTCCATGTAGCTATCATTCAAAGTGACCTGCGCCGAAGTGCGAGCATGGGTTATCACTCGGCGTGTCTTGGCTTGGCGGCAAGGCTTCGCCGCATTGCAGACAGGCATAACGAGCCGAGCCTTTTATTCCATTTCAAGGGATGATAAGAGGGCCTGGAATCCTACAGAGTGGAGCCTCGTGGGTGTTGTGAACACCGATGATCCGCCTAGATAAACGCCATCCCGCTTATAGCCCACCACCCTCTCAGAAATATGGTGATAATATTGCAGAAATTCATCAAATATACACTCACCTATTAGCCAATACTCGAAGCATCCCGCCCAATGAAGAGAGCTCCACATTTACTGAATGTATTTTGGAGAGCCTAATGTCCAGCATTGAAGTAATATGTATTTCCTACAAGTTTCAGCATGGCATGATTGCGGGAGGCTGATTTCGTTTCTGTGGCGACATTTCCTCAAGAGCAGAATCTGTAGACTCTGAGGCTATCTTTTGGAGTTTATGGTGAGTGATTATTCTACGGAGTTTGTTGGGGAGTGAGCGCACACGAGTGCATGTGCCGCAACTAGCTAAGAAAATGGGTGTTCAGCGATGTTGAGAACAAATTAACAAGGAGAATCGGAAACGTATGTTGTCCTACAGGGGCTAGGGGTAAGTCTAGGGTTACCAACAGTAGAAACCGGTTGCACTCGAAGATAAACCTGCACCTACCACTACGTCAAAGAGCTCAAACTGCATCTACTACACCACTGTTTATCTTGATACCTTGAACACGTTTAACTACTTAACCGTTACCTTTCAGGTCTTAGCATTCTAGCCATACAACAGTCCCAAACATTGGGGTTTATGTTCTCGAGTAGGGTATTTATGCGTTGCAAATGATATATTTAAGCCATGGAACTAGGGCATTTGTGCTTAGGACAATGAGTTCTGTAAACCGTATAAACTGTCGATATAACTGGTTTTGGGAATTTATAAACCATACAAACTATGTATTGAGGTCGAGGAGAACGGCATCAACTATTCAGTTACATGATTCACCTAAACCTTTTCGAACCATATATATATAACCGGGAAGCTACTGGGTAAGTCTAAAGACACTTAGCAGCGGTGTTGAGGCTCAAGTGTCACCAGACTTACCCCTACCCCCGTAGTTCGAGAGTATCGCCCGGCAGGCCCAGACATGGACCGAACATGATCCTGTGTATCTAAAAGAAAGACTAACCTTGGCAATAGAGGAGCTAATCTTTGAACTGAAATTCGGTCTTGTGATATAGTAAAGAAGGGTCTAAAACCTTACACTACAAAACCTGTATTCCAAGGAAAAGGCCTTGATTGGGCAATAGTATGACGAAGTCCAGGCGTGCTTGGGGCAGGGATAAAGTATTTTAGGATAAGAGGAAGTGGAGATAAATAGTGTGGTCTGATGAGGTTATAACCAAGTTAGGGAATTTGGGTGGAGATCAAAATTAGTTACTAAGATAGCTGAATACCTCATATCAATACAAATATCTCCACCTAGCTTTGCATTCTAGTAGTACTACAATCAAGTTTTATTGGTGCTATACATATGGACATTGTGGTCTAATGATTCCAATTCCACATCAAAGTCTTACGGATATCATCGTGACTAGGCAGAAGGAGCGACCCGGGGTATGTTTTGTAAAGGTTCAACAACACGAGACGGGCTTGATACCATTGAAGAGTTGAACTACTAGGAACTAGAGGGTCGGGCGGATTATTGATGAAGGTGCGAAACCAAATATAAGATATTCAAACTAAAACTAACCCACGGGAAGAAGACATTGCGTGAAGAGGAAAGGAAAGGAGGAAAGAGCAGACATCGTCGACTATATATACAAAAGACTCTTGACTCAACCGAACACCAAAGAACCCCATAGAAATCCCACTAATTTACCATCATACTATTTCTAATAGAAAATTATAGGGAAGAGAAACGATATACAAGGAGGAACCGTGCCGCAATAACGCCTGACACAAGTGAGAACCGAATAAGAAACCCTAACAACTCTTTACTCATACAACACTGCTCTGCAGCTGCCTTCTTGGTAATAGCACAGGCATAGACCTACGCTATCGTTGTCGGTCTGTGATACAAAGGTTAAAATTGTGATGTGATTCTGCCTCTACTAAACAAGCACGTAGGAAGCAAAAGGGCCGGTAAAAGATAAAGGTTAGGTTTAGAGAGTAAAGATTCTTCTGAGTAGACTTAGAATAATATTAAGGGTCTTCTTCCGCTTGTTACAACTGATGATGAGAAAAACTAGAATTAGTAGACAGAAATGGGGATGAATAGTTAATGTCCAAATCTCTCGGTTTTCCTACCTTCCACTGCTCAAACCAAGTTCTGATGAAAACTCTGCTTCGGAGCTGCAAGAGTTCCTCCGCTACCCCGCTTCAACTAAGCGCTAGGAGGTGATTCTGGTCCTTGAGTAAGCACTCCTAGTCAAGATCAAGGATCACCTGCAGCCGTGTGGTCACACAGCTCCTGACTTGAATTGAATGAATCTTGGTTCAGGTGGTCGACTCTAGATGGCTGTAGAGCTATAACTCATTGTGGATTACTCACGAGCATAGTCACTGCCGCCTGCGGCAGTGATCTTTTGTTCTGAAGTTTAACGGAGATGTCCAGCACTTAGGAATCTTTCTCTAGCAGGTCCTCGCCTACAGGTATTTTCCTATCACTGTAGCTACTGGATTCCATGTATAACCCTGAACCTACAACTGGCCCGCTCAAATATAGCCTTCTAGCGGCTAGCATGGTTCTACTATACCAACCCTTGATCACCCCCAACCTAGTAACTTTCGTGTGCCGCTGTAGGACCGGTAGAGTTGTAATCACCTGTTCATCACTGTATTTAAATCAAGCTCATTCCATAACGCTGTACTATTCATCTTCAGTCGCATCTCCGTCATTCCGTAGGTCTGTCTTATCTATAATTTCCCATGCCCGATAGTTATCTAATGGTATGGCAACCACTTCAATTGGTCTTTCCTAAGAACGAGTCGGAGTAGAGTGGACAAAAAGTTCTTTACTCTCAGATGGAGATTGGTCTGGAGGAGATTGGATTTTAAGGTTTTTGTATTTAGTCATTGTAGGATAGCAAGGTATCTTGTTGTCTATCGATAATGTCTTGTGTGACGTGTTTGGATGTCGGTGACTTGGAAGCTCGTGATGGTGGTAGTGGTGTTGGTGTTAATGGTAATGATGGTGATTGTAACTGTGGTGGTGAAGGTGGCGGTGGCAGCGATGGTGGTGGGGGTCGTGGTGGTAGTAGTGATGGTGGTGGTGGGGGCAGTGATGGTGCCTCGGTTACCGCTGTTGATTGTGATAGGGGAGGGTGGATGTCAATGGCCATTCTTAGAGATGGTAGGGACGCAAAGTCCTTGCGATAATACTCGTCATCATCTGGTATAATACTATCTCCCATCGTTGTCATTACTGTTCTGACAGGGCTCTGCCTCCACTAACCAAAGAGTGTAGGAAGTAAGAGGGCCGGTGAAAGAAAGAGTTAGGTTTAGGGAGTAAAGATTCTTCTTGGTAGACTTAGAATAACCTTCAGGGTCTTTTTTGCGCTTGTTACAACCGATGATGAAGAAAATTAAAACTAGTGAGTGAAAACGGAGATCAGTACTTAGACTCCAAATCTCTTGGCTTTCCTGCCTTCCACTACTCAAACTAAGCTCCGGTGAAAACTCTCCCTTGCAGCGGAAACAATTCCTCTGCTACCCCGATTCTCCCTAAGTACTAGCGGGTGTTTCCGGTCCTAGAGTAATACACCCTTAGCCAGGGTCAAGGATCATCTGCAACCTGGCTGTCACACAGCTCCAGGCCTGCATTAGAGGAGTTTTCTACTCCGGTAGTCAGTCTACCCTTGATGGCTGGAGTGTTACAACTCATTGTAGATCATTCTCGGGCATATCCACTGCCGCCTGCAGCAGGGCTATCTTCGTTCTGAAGGGTAATGGAGATGTCCAACGCTTAGAGACCTTTCTCTAGTCGGTCTTCTATTCACTGACAGGACCCAAACTCGTCAGTCTGCCCTTTCATGAACAGATTGCTTCCTTAGTAGTCAGAAGGTGGGTACACTTGCAGCAGGTAGTGGTCCTCACCTACAGGTACTTCCCTATCACTGTAACTACTGGACTCTGTCAATGACTCTGAACCTATCTAACGGACGGCGTCGTGACTAGACAGGAGGAGCGATTCGGAGTACGTTTCGTAGAGACAGGGACATGGAGGCGGACTTGATACAGGCGGAGACTTGGGGAAATAAGAACTGGAGGGTAAGGCTGATTTACCGACGAGGATAAAGAACCAATATATATTCAAATTAAAACCTAATTAACAAGAAGAAGACGTCACGTGAAGAAGAGAGAAAGAGAAATAGGAAAGACAACAGAGATTATATACAGAAAACCCTTTACGCAACCGAACCCAAAAGAAACAAATAGAAACCCCACTGATTTATCATCATACCACTCCGAATAGCAACTTACAGCAAAGAAAGAAAATATACAAGGAAGAACTGTGTCGCAGCAACGCCCGACGCAAGTGAAGACTGAATAGGAAAGGCCTAACAACTCATTACTCATACAACCCTGTTCCGCAGCTACCTTCTTGGTAACTGTAACAGTTTGGACTTCGCCTGTCGGCTATGGTCCGTGATAGTCTATAACAAGCCCGGTGAGAACTAGTCTCCTGACCGTTGGTATGGCTCTGTTACACTACTCCCCTCTCTCAGGATCTTGGTCACCAATATTCAGTAACAAAATTTTATTCAACATAATCTTTTCAGTGAAATTTCCGTGATTATGTCCAAGTAGAACATCTAGAGAAGCTACATCAAATCCTCTTATCCCAGGATTTCTTAGGATACCTCATGTGAAGATCTCGGAGTGCTTCTTTAGAACTCTTCCTTAGATATTCATAGGGTTCCCAGGTAACATCCTCATTTTCATACCCTTCCCATAATACTAGGTAATCCACTCCTCTCCTGAATCTATTGACTCAGCCATCTGCTACCTCTCGGATTACCCAGTTCTCTTCTCCTGCAATCTCTTCTGGTTCCGGGGGGGGAACTCTTCTCTCCGGGTCTACTGGTGCTCTGTGAGGTTCCAAGAGAGAGACATGTAAGACCGGGTGTATAGCCATCTGAGGAGGAATGGACAGCTTGTAGGCAGGGGTGTCAATAGCTTCAATGACCTTGAAGGGTCTCATTTTCTTCTGAGCAAGCTTTCCCATCGGCCACTTTGTTTGCACATTGCATCAGTCTAACATTACTTTGTCTCCATGCTCGATCCCTGGAGGTGTCAGTGCGTGTTTATCATACCACCGGGCCATGCTAATCCTAGCCTCGCCTAAGTTTTCTTGCATAGCATGCCAAATAGATTCCCATTGAGAAATCATGACCTCACTTGCTGGATTGCTAACTTCAATACCTTCTCTGGGGGCCGGTCAGTTGGTCCTGGGTTCATAACCATAGTTGGCATAGAATGCCGATACTTTGGTGGACTCAGAGACCGCCGAGTTGTAAGTATACTCTGCCAGAGGCAAGAGATCTGCTCAGTGATCCTGTTGATATGAGCAATAACTCCGCAAGTAATGTTCCAGAGTCTGTTTAACTCTTTCTGTTTGGCCGTCTGTTTGGGGGTGAAAAGAAGTAGACATTTTCAGCTTCACATTGAGGAGGCTCATGAGAGACTGCCAGAAAAGAGAAAGAAACTTGCTATCTCTGTCCAAGACTATGTCATCAGGTAACCCATGGAGTCTCCAAACTTCCTTCAAGAACAACCTAGCCAAATCTTCTGTTCTATTGAGTGTAGAGAGCGGTATGTAATGGGCCATCTTAAAAAAGCGGTCTACTATTACCCAGATGTTAGTAAATCTCTTAGACTCTGGTAATCCCACAATGAAGTCCATAGAGGTGGAAGTCCATGGCCGATAGAATATTTCCAAAGGTTGGAGCATACCAAACGTCTTGTGCCGAAATGTTTTGTTCCTCTGACAACTGTCATAGGAACGGACATACTCTTCCACATCTTGGTCCATTTTTGGCCAAAAGAAGTTATTCCTCACCCGCGCTAGTGTCTTAAATTGACCATAATGTCCAGCCACTTTAGAGTCATGGGTATTGGTCAGGATGTGCATCCGGAGCTTCTTGTCATTAGGAATCTACCATCTATTGTTGTAGAAGATCAGGCCGTCCTTGACAGACATGTTCTGGTCCAAATTTGGTTTCCCTTCAACCAGAGAGCGGTGCACTAACTGCCAATCTTTATTCAACTTGACTGCTTCTAATAAGTGGTTCATGAAAGAAGACTGCAACTGCTTGACTTTAACTGCCGCTAATCTAGCAGTGTTTAGAACTAATTGACCTGGCCTGAAAAACATCTGTGACTCCGGCTGCAGTGGTTGACTCCCCTCTCGAGTGCAATGATCCCAGCGCCTAGATAGCACATCAGGTTTGCCATTTTTCTCTCTCGGTCTGTAGATAACTTTGAAATTGTAACCTGCTAGATCTTCAGACCATCTAGCTTGCTGCCTAGTGAGAACCTTGGTAGAATTGAAGTACTCCAAGTTCTTGTGGTCTGTGATAACCGTAACTTCCTGCTCACAAGATTTCAGTATGTGCTCCCATTTCCTTATCATGAATGTCATAGTTGGTTTCGGCAGGAGAGACCCTTTTAGAATAGAAAGCTCCCGGGGGTAGTTTCCCATCATCTCCATACTGAAAGAGCACTGCTCCTTTGGCAAACTCACTGGCATCAGTTTCAACCACAGTTCTCCTAGTAGGGTCAAAATGAGCAAGTACTGGAGCATTAGTAAACCAGTCTTTCAACTCTAGAAATTCCTGCATATGAGCTACGGTCCATTACCATTTCCTGCCATTTTGCAAGAGGTCAGTTAGGGGTTTGCATATTCTACTGAAACCTTCAATAAAGCGCCAATAGATGTTGGCAAATCCTAGGAAGGATTGGATCCCCTTAACATCTTTGAGTTCTGGCCAAGCTCTAACTGCCGCTACTTTCTCTTCTGACATTGATACTCCTTCTTCTGAAATGTATTCCACCTTTCGGGCATGGAAAGAGGTCTTGTCAATGGATGCACATAGCTTATTCTCTGATAGCCGCTGCAAAATCTCATTGACAAGATCAACATGCTCTTCTATAGTCTCCGAGTAGATCAGAATATCATCAATATAGACAATCACTCCTTCATCCAGTAGATCCTTTAGCACATCATTCATCATAGCCTGGCAGGCAAAAGAGGCATTGAATAAACCAAATGGCATCATATTGTACTGATACAGGCCATAGCGGGTACTGAAAGCAGTTTTCCATTCATCCCCTTCTGCTATCCTGATCAAATTGAAGCCATTCTTGAAATCTATCTTTGTGAAGATCTGGGCTTTGAATAACCTATCCCTGAATTCACTCATGATAGGCAGCAGGTATTTGTCCTTGACAGTAACCTTATTCAGGCCTCTGTAATCTATACAGATTCTCACTGTGCCATCCTTCTTTGGTCTGAACAGAATTGGTGCTGGCGCTGGGCTGCTAGATCTGGAGATTTTACCTGCTGCCAATTCTTTGGTCAAGTACTCCTTGAGAGCCTTCAATGCTGGAGCAGAACATGGGTATAGCGGGCCAAATGGGATTGTAGAATCAGGCAGGATCTTGATCTTCAGAGCATTAACAGAATACGGAGGTAACTCCTCTGCTTTCTTTCTGCTGAACACATGTGCCCATTGCCGATGCTGTGCAAGAATTCTTCTTTCCACATTCACACCATTCTCATCATGCCAAATGGCCGCTACTAAGTGGTATACTTTCTCCTCTTGTAACATTTGATAGATTGAGATGGGCCCCACAGTAATGGCCGGTAGGAAACAGTTCTACTTGCAGTAGTTACTTCTCCAGCTTATGGTATTGAGTTCCCAATTAATGTCTTGGTTTTGCTTCCTTGCCCAAGCAATTGGGAGATAACGGAGATTCCAGCTTCCAAAGAGGCTACCTTCCATCAGAGCGTCTCCTTATGATCTCCCATGCTCATGTGGACCGGGTCCGTATAGTACTCACCACTTCCCATCATGACAGCCCCTGGAGTATCATACATTGTCAGTGGTTGATCCCTCCGCACTGAGGGTATTCCATTCTTTCTGACAAACTCCAAGTTCAAGATAGGTCCTGTACACCCGCTGTCTAGAAGGAATTTCCCTTGAGAGTCTTTAACCTTTCCCACAATTGTCCAAGACAATTTGGCTTCTAGCACAGGTCTCTTACGATGTACTGATAGGGGTAGAACACTTGCCTCTTCCCTTCTTCTCTTGAAGGTTTTCTCAGGAGTAGTTCCTCTTGTTCTCTTTGTGTTCTGTGCTCTCAACATAGTCGAAAGCAAATAGATATGATGCAAATAGATGTAGTGGGTTCTTTCTTGTTCTGGGTCTGGGATAATGAGGTCTTAGATGCGGCAGCTCCTTCTCCCTTTATACTTTTCAGTAGTAACGGCCCATGCTATTTAGCAGTCTTAGCCTTTCATTATCCTTTTCGCAATTCCGGGACTATAGTCATAAGATAACCACAGATTTATTCCTATCCTAAAGAAACAAGATACCAACTCAAACATGAAGAAATTCTAGTATACATAGATTCTAAACAGATACTACTAGTCTAACGGCGTTTTTGTGTCTTGGTTTGGATTGCGGAGGAAGGATATCGCTTTGGGTTCTCGGCGCGTTTTCTTTCGGATTATCACTTCTTGTTTGGGTTTCCTTTCGGGTGCTCGTGTGACGGTCATTTCTCTTCCCTGTAATTTTCCTTACTGTGCTTCCGTGAGTTTCCGTCGCGCGAATTACTAATCGTGTCTCGGCGTCTCGGCGTCACTTGTATATATATGGCTCTACCTTTCTTTTGTCTTCCCTTCCTTTCCTTTCTTCCTCACGCAATCTTCCTGTTGTATTGGGGTTTCCTTGTTTGGGTTTCTATTTCTCCACGGGTTATTCCTTTGCGTCTTCGGGTATTAAAATATATTACGTTAAACTTTCCAAACATCGTTCGCTTCGCGTAACGTGTCCGAGCCCCTGAAATCTCTGCGATCGGTATCAAAGTCCGATCCCTCCAGAATCCTCCCGTCGGTTATAGCCCGACTATAATGGCGTGCCAAGACTTCACGTTACGTTACTAGGTTTACCGCTGCACGGGAAGGTGTCAGCGACTCGGTTAAGCATTCTTGGGTTTTTCATTTGTAATCAGGTTTCCTTTGGGTTCTATGGGTTTCCGTCACACGGGTTAGTAATCGGTTCTCGGCGATGGATATATATATATGGGCCTGTCCTCTCTCTCTCTCTTTCCTTTCTTCTCACGCAACCTTCCTGTTCTTGGGTGTTATACTGTTTGTCTTTAGTTCTCTACGTTATTATAGTTGCTACTAGTTTGGAATATATATCGCTCATAGCATTATAGTTCCTCCTCACCTCCTCGAACCCATTGGGTCGTCGAACTCATACTAGTAGTTCCTTACGCTCCATAGTCCCAACCCTGCTATGCCTTTGCCCTTCGTCCATGTAATTATATTACGACCGCAGAAATGCGAAGTGCTTTACCTGCACCTTCGAGTTCACTACTTCGTACGCGAGATCATCTATCTCCTCGTCCCCGAACTATAGAGAGCTTCCCCGCTCTTCGCCAAGCAACGCCAAGACCTCCGTAACACCGACCCTCCCGAATACGTTCCGTCGTGTTGTACCTCTTGATATTAGTGTATGACAGCTGAACGAGTCTTCTATTGGTACCTTCGTGTTCACTACTTCGTACGCGAGATCATCTACATTATCGCCCCCGAACTCTGAAGGGTTACCCCGCTTTTCCGAGCAATCTTCTGTCTTTCAGGCTCAACGCGTAACAACCAAATATTATCTTCACCTGACCCCAATTCTGGTTCAAAGATAAAATCCTCAGGAAACTCAGTAAGTAGGTTGAATGGTTGTTCTGCCACTACAGCAGCAATCTTAGCTTTCTCTTCAGATGATTCGTAAATATTATCCCCAGAGCCAGATCTACTTCTCCGCTTTCTTTGTACTTTCACTGCTGCCACTCGGATATTAGTAGGTTTCTCTAACGGACGACATCGTGACTAGGCAGGGGGAGTGACTCAGGGTACGCTTCGTGGACTTCACGAACGGGGACGGGATTGATACCGTCATAGACTCGGATACTAGGAATTAGAGGGTCAGGCTGATTTACCGACGGGGATAAAGAACAAGAAGATATTTATTCAAACTGGAACCTAACTGACGAAAAGAAGACGTTGTGTGAAGAGGAAAGAAAGAGAGATAGGAGAGACATCAGGGATTATATACAGAAGACCCTTCATGCAATTGAACCCCGAAGAAACCCATAGAAACCCCACCGGTTTATCATCACACCACTCTGAATAGCAAATTACAGGGAAGAGAGAAAATATACAAGGAAGAACTGTGCCGTAGCAACACCTGACGCAAGTGACGACCCAATAGGAAAAGCCTAATAACTCATTACTCATACCACCCTGCTTCGCAACTGTCTTCTTGGTAGCGGTAACGGCTTGGGCTTAGCCTGTCGGCTACGGTCCGTGATAGTTTATTGGACCAACAAGTAGTCCATTTGTGTCTGGACTTGCCGCAAAATTGCACAAGTCAGTCTATGTACTCTACTTCACAGGGGAGTACTGGAAGGTCTTACCTGCAAGCATACTTCAGGCTTTCTGCTTTCTTCCACAATATCCCCCGGGATACCCTTCAGTTCCACAGCTTTGTCCTTGGACCCTGTAGATGCCTTAGGAGGGGAGGAGCTGGAAGCTTCCTTCCGTCCCTTTTGTTGCCGGCCTCTAGAATTGCCGAGTTCCTTCTGGGTTCTCGCCGGAGCTTTCTCAGCTGCCACCTGATACCGATCATGGGTGTGCCCCAGCTCTCTCGGAGCTGTGATCCTTTTCATCAAGGTCCTAGGTTTGGGATTGACGAGTGCCCAACTTAAACCTAGTTCCGGTAGGAGGGAGCCTTGGATCTTATTATCTACTAGCTGTCCTTCATAGCCGGTCTTCCACATCAACTGAATAATAGTATTCAGGAAGGAGTCTATTCCTTCCTTCTTGGTGTGGGTAAGGAGATTCCATTGGGCTACTGCTTCATCCCTAGAGATGGCTTCACCAAAGGCAGCTCTAAAAGCTTCCACAAAAGAATCCCACTTCTTCCAGCGTTCATCTAGTCTTACAAGCGTCCCAGCAATCCAGTTGGTAGAGGCTTGGTCTATTGAGTTGTGGTAAGCCTCATACCACTTGATTGCTGCCATTCCCTCCATGAGAATTCCGGCATACCGGATCTTGGTCTCATCAGCCAGGAAGGACTGGCTTTCAATGGGGAACACATTCTCATATTGCCAGAGGAAGGTTCTCACCTGTTCCGCTTGACCTTGGAATTTGGAGGGTGGAGGGGCCTTGGATGACTAGAGAGGCTGTGGCTGCTCCTGAGGTTGCCGGTTGATCAAGAGAGCAAGCAGATCTCTCTGCTGCTTCTCTAACTTCTTCTTGACATACCTCGGTCAAGCTCTCCTATCATTCCCTTCTGGCTCCAAGTCTGAACTGTCTGGGTCATCACTGGGTACACCGCCTTGGACTCCCGGATGGGGAGGAGGAATATTGCCTACACTTCCACCTGAATTTGCCGGAGGTGGGAGAGGTGCTTCCGGAGGTGCTGAACCTCCACCGGGGATTTCTGTAGGAGGAGGAGCCGGAGAAAGAAGAGAGGCTTCCACTTGTGGAATTGCCACCGAGACAATGGGGTCTTGCTGGTGCCGGGGGATGGTTGCAAATCGCGACGGCTGCCTTCTTGGAGCTCTACTTCCCGTTCTCAAGGATACCCGGGATGACGGTCTGGGTGTCCCGGGCCTAGCTATATCTAGCTTTCCCTCATTGATGGCGTTTTGGATCTCCTTGACATAGTTGGTGGGGATGACCGGGTTGGACCATTAAATCTCCATGAGATCCGAGTCTAGGTCATTCTTCTCGACAAATCTTTTCAGCTCATCCTGAAAAGTGCTGACATGGTCTCTCATCAAGGTCAAGTCTTGCCTCATGAGTTCTGGCTCCGCTTGCTACCGCTCCTGGATGAGTATCAGGGCTTGGGAGCTCTTGTGCAGCTCTTGCTGTAAGCGATGTTGGAGGTAGATTTGCAGTTCTCTGAAGGACTCCTGGTAGGTGACCAAGTATGTGTCTTGGCAGGCAGGCTCACAGCCAGTAATGTAGGTTTGTAGCGCTGCTCTGCAGTTCCGGACCAACTGTGCCCTGGCCGAGGCCTCTAGCTGTCAGAACTGTGATGTCCATTCAAGCTGGGGAGGCACCACTGGAGCAGGTGGGTCGGACATGTGTGGTCCTTTGCAGGAGGATAATCACTAAAGGTAACTGAAGCCTTTAAGATTATAATGTGACACGGTTCTGTCTCTACTAAACAAAGAGTGTAGGAAGCAAGAGGGGCGGTAGAAGAAAGAGTTAGGTTTAGGGAGTAAAGATTCTTCTTGGTAGACTTAGAATAATCATAAGGGTCTTCTTCCGCTTGTTACAACTAATGATGAGGAAAACTAGAACTAGTGGGCGGAAATGGAGATGCGTACTTAGACTCCAAATCTCTTGGCTTTCCTGCCTTCCACTACTAAAACCAAGTTCCGGTGCAAACTCTGCCTTGGAGCGGAAACAATTCCTCCGCTATCCCGCTTCTCCGTAAGCCCTAGCTGGTGTTTCCGGTCCTAGAGTACTACACCCTTAGCCAGGGTCAAGGATCACCTGCAGCCTGGTTGTGACACAGTTCCGTGCCTGCATTAGAGGAGTCTCCACTCCGGTGGTACACCCTTGATGACTGCAGAGCTGTAACTCATTGTAGATTTATTCCCGGGCATAACCGCTCCCACCTGTGGCAGGGTTATCTTTGCTCTAAACGTTTAATCGAGATGCCCGGCACTTAGAGGCCTTTCTCTAGCCGGTCCTCTATTCACTGACAGGGTTCAGACTCGTCAGTCTGCTCCTTCGTGAATAGATCTCCTCCTTAGTAGCCAGAAGGTGGGCACACTTGCGGCAGGTTGTGATCCTCACCTACAGGTACCTTCCTATCACTGTAACTTCTGGAGTCTATCAATCACTCTGAACCTATAACAAGCTCGGTGAGAACTAATCTCCTGACCGTTGGTATGGCTCTGTTATACCTGTGGTTGCTGTAGTCGCTTCTAATATTTATCTTATGTCTACTTTCTGAACAAATGTCTTCGTCTTAAACTATCGTATTGTCTCATCCTCTCTGGTATAGGACCTGTAGTTGTGGCCAAAGCAATGACGCTCTCTCTAGGTCTTGGACTTGACTTCGCAACCCATGGTTCCTCGTTACCGAACTGCTGACATTCTGTTTCACTCTTTTAATCTCTTTAACTTGCTTTGACTGCAAGCGAATGCTCATGATCTTGTGTTTCAGGGTACTTTTGGTTGTCTTCTCCCTCCAGCTTGTTGATACTTGTGCGTATTCTTGATGATATCTCATGACTGAAGACCCAGAGATAAAGGGAGAGAGTTTTTTCATTGGTGCAAAACTTAAAAGAGAGGTAACCTGATAGTGTTGAGGAAAGCCCGTGGTGGCTTCAGATTGGTCGCTTTGTCCCGCATGTTTGTTGTCAAGGAAAAGGCTTTCATCGCATGTGCCTAAAAACTAGGTTTTTTTCCAACTTCCACACTGACTATGTGCATTGAAGGGTGACATTTAAGGTGAGTTAGAAATGGTGATATTCGGTGTTGCATTGTGCGGAAACTCTCCAAGTATATTTTGATTTTCGTCCTAACTCTCCAGCCCCAGCCTACTATCGCTATTTCCAATAGTACATGAATCCTCTGGGTTCGACCGTCGGTCCAGATCTTGTATAGAGTCCAAACAAGGCCGCGTTCTTCAGTATCTATCACGGGACACGGTCGGGGAAACGGGGAATTGGGAGACGGGATGTGGGTGAGCGACCAAGCAGCATTACCGGGAGCAGAAGATGTACGTGGATAAAGGGACGAGCACTATACAGTCGGTGAATGAACTTGTACGAAGGGACGGGCTCCATACAACTCGGAATGTAGCGGGAATCATCTAAGGCTGTAGTCCTAGATGAATAGCGGGTTGGGGAAGGAATACGCCCGGACTCCTCAGAACATGGACACATGGAGTGAGTGGGCTTGATATGGATGGGATACCTAGAACCGGGCTATCGTGACATTCAATCGAGGAATTGAATATTGATTAACCTTTCTTAAATAAACCATAATATAAGCTGTTATTTGACAGATAATAATCAGTTCATAGCTGCTAACATATTCTATGACAATCGTTTTCAAAACTCTTCACTAGTGAATGCCTGAATTAAATTGGGCTCCGTAGTGTGAGGTAGGGGGTGAAAACTTTCAGACATAAGGGTGAAACCCTGTACTTGTCTGAGATAGGGTAGAATACCGCCATCACCAGGTTGCATACGTAGAGTGAATGAAAAAAAAAAAAGAAAGTCGGAAGGTTTCGACCTCTAAAGTGCTACTGGTTACAGGTGTCCCTAACTATACGACTAACAACCTACCTCATTCCCCCGAAGTATTGACCATAGGTTGACGGAGTGACCTCTAGGCCGTTGCCGTTGGGCTTTCAGGGTCCTGTTTACGCTGTATCCAGCCACTTGAGGCAGTCCGGCAACTGGTGGAAGAACTCCCGCTTTCTCCTCCGTGGGCTCACACCGAGAGTTCGCTGTTGAACGGATCGCCCATTAGGTTCTCATGATGGATAGAGCGCCCTTACGCCTCGCTCAGAGCAGAGTGGGGGATCCAGTTAGTGTTAGGGTTAGCCTGTTCCGCAGGCCTTTTTTCTTTCTTTCTTTTTTTTATTTTTATTCTTGTTCCGGAGAAAGTGCACAGGCCGGGACAGGTGGGACTCAGGGCTATCTTTAATTTGATCGAGTAATATGTGAAAAGACTTGGAGGGTGGTTTGTTTAACCTTGGCACTGGTCAGGTAGGACCCGAAGCAATGAAGTGGGATGCTAAGTTCTAGATGTAATAACTCATATCTCCCATAACATATTCTTTCCGCGATTATATTTTTACTCCATCGTAATTCTGCTCGCGCAGTCCTCTCACTGCACCTTTACTAACCGTAGGAATTAATATAATAGATAGAGGGATAGAATTATAATAATGGGCAGAATATTTGTAGAGGTGTGGGAATGATCGAACTCATATAGACAATATTATGGAATGGTTCATAAGAGATTCAGAAGACTAGATACAGATGGGAAAGTCAACAAAAAAAAACAGAATAAATAAAATATTTCCCACTGTTCATGCATGCGTGCATGAATAATAGAAATAAAAAAAAAGCAAGGATTCCGCTTCTCGGTGCTGAGCAACGGCTTATAGCGTGGTATAACTAGCGAACTCGTAATATTTGCTATTACTACCTACGTAATTGTTTCGGATATCTCTATCCGCTTGGGGACCCTAGTTATTTGGCGCAATGAAAGTGAAGGAGAGATATGAGGCGTTATAAGATCTAAAAAGAACACCACGCTTCGTAGGAGTCAGCGTTCATAACTACATCACTTCGTAATGGGAACGCTCAAGTGATACTCTATAACACCATTATTGATTTCCCGAGAAAACAATGAAATTCGGTGATACCCATACCCTCTAACCCCATACTAATTCTCCACTAATATAACACATCTCCCGTTGAAATCAATATATATGCTAGTTGATGGAGTTTGGCACCGCCCCGCCAGACGCCGGCTCAAGCATAACACAATCTAGAAAGTTGGGGTGAAAATCATATACTTGTATCGCGTTACCCCTCAATCTGAACAAATTTCAAATCCCGTTACCTTTCGGATAATACAAAAAAGAGCCAATTTTAGAGATTAACTACTACTCGTAGCTCATCAGGAAGCTAGCGGAACCCAATGCGCACCCCTGACTGCCTTGGCAGTTGTTTTGACAAAGTATCTAGTTATTGATCATGGTCTTAGGTTATCACTCGATCCAAAAGAAGAGGCCGAATATATTCTCATTGAATATTCTCCTATCACCATAGTACGTGGGTCTAGTATAGCCTCTGCGGCGCCTCCAAAACCTGGAACAAATATCTCGAGCTATCAAAGCTTTTGGAGTCATGAGCCAACACTTGATCCCGGAGGGGCAGAATGAAATATGCCCATTACCATAACCCTCCATCGATAGTTTCCATAGCCTCACCGGCGCCTTGGAATGCTGGAGACAGACCTCCCGCCCCACAAAAGTCCCAGGGTCACACTACCATCGCTGTAAGGCTGCATGCATTGGTGAATTAAAAAAAAAAGAAATCCTGAGGGCACGAGCGATCACCCAATTTAAGATGAAGAGGCCGATGCCCTAGGGACCATAGTACTCTATCAATAGCGCTTTGGAGCGTTGGGCTTATTAGAGTCACTTCGGCACCCCTGGCCGGAATTCAGGAAATAATTTTCGCATATTTAGGGCGTTAAGCAGCTTGAAGCAAATAGTATGGTTAACAAATAGTTTAATATACAATATATACCCGAGGCAAGCGAACGATTTACACCAACATGTATCCAACAAACCCACAAGCGAGCAATTGATGTATTTCGCCGACATATCGCCAAAAGAAAAATCCCGCCTGACTTTGGCGTCCAAAACGGTCGTTTTAGGTATCGGATTAGGCGTTGGTTTAGGCGTCCGGTCAGGCATCCGATTAGGTGCCGAACTGGGTGTCAAAAACGGTCGTCGAAAAGGCTCATCTTGGGCGTCGGCAACGGCTAGAGTCTAGAGTAGGTAGGTGTTAGAATTCTTGAAATAGTACGCTCTCCCGTGAGTCATAATACTATTGTGGCGGAATGTTTCATCTGTATTTGTCATACCTTCCTATGAGTCATCTTACTATGTCTTTCTATTGAGTTCTGTGTAACGACTCTCAAGTATAAATAAGGGGCGGTTTCCCCCTTCTCATGTATCAATAAGTTCAATCAACATCCATTCTCTACGTCTTTAAGAATAGGTGTCAGGAACGGACTCAGGTACGTAGCTTGCTGGGCAGAGGTTGGTAGGCGGGCAGGTTGGAAGGAAATAGATAGGTTTCGCAACGCCCGACAACGAGGTTCCGCATTCTGGAATTGCAAAAAGTCATGCATATGAGTGCATAGGCGAGGTAGATCACAACTTGTCGATGTCAGATACCAAACATGCCGATATACTAAGTTGAGACTTCAGATTCAAGTTGCATCCAGACAATACCGAGGGAAGGTAGAGGGAACCTCACCTGGATGACAAGCAGCGAGCCTATCAAGTATTTCAGGAAAGTAACAACTATGCCATCAAGTTTGTCAGAAAAGTAACAACTACCCGATAGTAGACCCTTTACCATGTCGGACCTTCAAAGTATCAATACCAATCCCGCTCAAGAGGAGGAGGAGATCCAGAGGGAAGAACAAGTAATAGAAAGAGAGGAGAGAGATCAAGAACTGGGATGGGGCTTTGCACAAAATGGAGAAGATAAACAAGATGAAGATAACGGATCAGAGAGTTTCCTCAGTCCTCAGCTCTCACAACTCCAGCAATCGCTTCAGCGGGTTTATGGGAACACTTGTGTGGGATTTTCGCCTCTGCAACTGAAGGGTCATTTCAGGCTTCAAGCAATGACCCTTGATAATCCAGATATGACGGATGGGGATTTTTCTCGTGAGAGAGTTTGTTCTCTCTCCGCTACCGCTCTTATCTCAAAACAGGCTAAAGTTGACTATGCGATGGAGCTTCGAGGATGCAAGTGCAAGGCAAAATGTTGATAATATAGCCCCACTGTGTCATTTTTCCTTCTCTTCGATGCAGCGAGTTCTTTCTGAACCATCAAATCGAACTAAAGAAGTTGTTCCTGCCAACGATACAATAAAAAGAAAGAATCACACCCACTTGAACGATACAGATAGGTTCGCTCTGATAAGTCTTTGTGTTGAGCATCAAGCAGAGCATGTTCCCAATAAGAAAACCGCTTTCTGGCTATTAATGAGTGAACTATTGGAGAAAGAGGATGATGTCAAATTGTGAGACACACAAAAGACTGTTACAATATTGGTGGCAAGGCGGAAAGCGGAGATCAGTATACAGTCAAAGGAACGTGATATGTTGGTTTGTTTTGCTACAATTCGCTTTGTTAAATACTTTAAAATATTGATTAATGATCTATTGGGTACCATTCAAAGGGGGGATGAACTGTCACAAAAGATAGATGCTTGGATCAGTCATGAAGAGCAATTAAAGCATATGGTTTCACATGCGGCAAAAACTTCTGCTGCTTTAGAGCGGGAAGCGGAGGAGGCTGCAGCTCACAGGCGAAACATGCTTACCCGCCTTAGTGCAAAAAGACGTTGGACAGAGGCTTCAGATGAGGATATTATAGAAATAGAAGATAGCGGAGATGAAGGGGTTGATAGCCAACAGCGGGAAGAGGTTCGCTCTGACTCAATAATAAAAAGAAATTAGATATAGTTACAGGAACAAACAGTAGCCGATAGAATAAGGCAATTCAGAAAGAGGAGGAGGTTGGACTGTGACGGTCGGGATCAAAAGATTTCTATAGAAACACAAACACTTGTTACCACTGTTGGGGGTCTTGGACAGGGAATGCTTTCAGCAGTGCGAGATCTGGTTGTATCACGTTCTGAGTCTGTTCAAAGTCAACTATCAAATCAGGAATTAATTGATTCACGGTTTCAAGAATTGCGAAAAGATATGGAAAGGTAGAAGGAGATTGAACGAGCAGAGTTGGAACGTTAGCGTAAGGAAAATGAACCTGCTAGTGAGGCAAGAAATGAAGATCGTCTGACTCGTATGTTCAGCAAGTTAGAGGAATTTAAGAAAGATTAGGTAATATGTACATAATCTCATTCTAAATATTCCTCAAGGGATGGTGGGATACAATTGACACGTATACTTGTTTGGTTTCAATAGATACATGTATGGACATTACTTAGTAGAACAGAGACAATGAAATATACAGCAATTGGTGATAATCCAACCTTTAAATCATTTTTGAAACCGTTAAACCCCCAAAGCACCATTGTACGACCGAAGTTGTGTTCAACACTTACCCATAACCCAGACATCAGTTTATTGACTTCCTGCAAAACCAAGTTAAGTGGCCGTTCACAAACAGCTTTGTATGGAATCATGATACCGTATGAAAGTGAATATGCTGGATCTCCATAAAGATACCATCTTTCCTCGGGAATCAAGCCTGCATTAAGTGTGCGAAGATGTTGTTGAATACCAGAAGCGATATACATTCCCCAATCGCCTCTATGCTCCGGCCAAGGTCCTCCTAAATGGTTCATAAGACCAGCAGGGGTCATTACCACCTGAAATTTGATCGTATGAGATTTCTTGTAGCCTGAATAATAAAGTCACTGGTTTTGTTTTGGCCGGCATATTGCTCGCATTGTGCCATCAATAAATCTCCATACTCCTTTTACACTCACCATATCTTCAAAAGCTCTCGAATATATCTGAATTCTGGATAGTGATAGGCGGTTGTGGTCCCAATCCATTTTCTCAGCATACTTATCTACCTATATCCAAAGCTTCTTATTAGTATAACAATTCACAGTAGACTTATGGTAAAAATGTGTAGTAACCGTAAAAAATCGGTACATCTGTTCTATTACTTACCAAGTGTAATATTACTTCATTAAATACAGTAGAAAGCCATGAACGTCACTTGTAGAAGACATATATCAAGTCCTTGAAGTGAGTTGATGATGCGAGTCGATAGAGCAACACACATCAAGCTGTCTCGGGTTCGCATTGATAAAAATCACGGTACCTGACCGTATCTAAAGCGAAAAAGTGAAGCATATTGATGATGTCCCGATGCTTAAACCTGGTATATACAAAGACATTAGGATACAGGATTGATTTTATTCAATTTCTGTTACTTACCGAAAGAATTGAATGCAATACTCCTCAGTCAAAGTTCTAGCGAGAACATCTGACCAACAGAGACAGGCAAAGGAGAACGATACATAACATTTTTGCGCTCTCGGGTCAGTTGCCGTTGTGCAAAAAGACAAATAAGACCGGTAACCGTTACTATATTAGAGGAAAGTAGAAGAACGATATCTTCAATCTCACTCTCTGAATTATTCATCGTGCGGGTATAATTCAGGAGTTCAAATTGATCTCTTACTCTACGATATTTCTACCATGGTAGATACTCTCGGCGCACAAGCGGATGCAAAACCCCCTCTCTCGGCGCATAAGCGGGTGCGAACCAGCAAAACATCATTTTCACTTTCCGACTCTCTGTGGATCCAACCCGCAGCCTGCAGTCAATTGTTATATCTAATAGAAAGCCCCGAAACCTATCTAATAGGTAGAGGGAGGGCGGTAGATAAGGGGTGCATAGGAGGGTACTCGAGTACATAGGTGGGGCAATGTGTGGAGTGGTGATGTGGGGGCAACAAGCCTGACGTCATTCATCAGAAAAGATGACCCATCACATGACGTGACGAGCTGGGCAATAGGTGTAGGAGGCGAGACCGGAACAAACAATGTCGCCTAGTCCCAACCCTTGTTATGTTATTACCTATAACCTCAATGCTGTTCCTAGCTGGTATATACCAATCATGCCGACGTTCATGAAGGGTACAGTCGATTTAGCGGACTTTGACATCCTGTAAAGTATATATGAGATTTACGGTGACCTCGTACCTAACCTAACATCTCGTGGTTGCGCCGTGCCAAGGCTTTCTGCCAAAGTGAAGACCGGCGTCCTTACCCATCACTCGAACGTCGCAGAGGGCTTGAATGCCAGAATTGGGCAACTGCGGAAGGTCGATGTTCATTCCGGAGTGTCATTTATCACTTTCTGGCCCTCTTGAGTAGACATTTTTAACATTCCGGCACCGTGGACGTTTTTGGAATGCACAGCCCATACGAGCTACACCAGCCCTAAACTTTAACAATAGCCTTCGCAAAACTCCACAAATCTCGTGAGCTCACACTAACAGTGGTCTTGTCGGATTGATGATCCAATTGCTACTTAATTTCCAAGAGCCGTAAAGGATCCCTTTTTATCGTCCATAAAGCCAAGGGATAATGGAACATCATAGAATAAAAACGAATATAAATCGAAAAGGTGGATTAGCAAGAAGAGGTTAGTAGAGGAAAATATTACAGGAAAGCCCTTGGCATACCGGATTGAGGTATGAACGAGCTCAAAACGATCAAGTACCGGGAGGCTCCCCCGCTTAAGTACAGCCATGACCCAAGATGTCCACCATGAGTGACCTGAAGTCTTAGCTGAGGTTGCAATTATGTCCGAGCCTGGGAAAAATATAACCTGTCCGTCATACTTGTGGCAAAGGTCTAGACCACTGTTGCATTATGTCGTTACTGCCTCTTGCCAAGGGAATCGTTATTATAAAATCGCTACTAAGTTCCCTCCTGTACAACTTATGATAGAACAGCTGACATGGCATGATACCGAGTGATAGTTTATGATACTTGAAAGTGATAAATTATGGAGTGTTACAGTGTTCCGTAAAGGCAAAAGACTCTAGCTCAGGTGGGGAGCTCCTGAGACAGGGTAGCGGGTGTATTAATGGGATTACTAATGACAGCGGTTCTTGTCAGTTAATTGATAGGGGAGGCTTGGTGTTTTTTTTCTCCGTCTCCTGCTTCACTCACTCAACGCACGCAGTCGCACGGCGATAAAAACCTTTGGTAGGGGAGTTAGTAGAAGCCAAATTATGATCATCGTCGTTGAACTCCAGCCAATAGCTCTTGTTGGGTACCATCTGTTAAAATTAGGGCTTGGCATTGCGACATCGGTTATGTGGAATAATAATCATGTAATATGGAATGAGTCATAGATGGAACAAGGATATGGTTATGTAATCAGGGATCACGTGCTAGTAAAATATCTGTATATATAGAGGACTAAAATCCACTCTCTCACCCTGAAATATCCAGCGGCACAATTGGAAAACTCTTCATTTTCTAGTAACATCACTACCTCCACAAAAGGTCACGTGTTCAAACCTCATCTAAAATCTCTTCGTTCTTCTTCTCTCCCACACAATATAACTTCAGGTTATGAGCCCGGGTTCTGCACAATAAATCCGCATTACCTCTACACTCTATCGCTTAAATCTATACACTTCATACAATATCATGTCCACCTCTCCAATTGCAGAATCTTCTAAGACCTCTGGTAAACTGCCAGCTGAGATTGAAACCTCAGAAAACCAGGTCACCAGTACATCTGTAAACCCAGTCAAATTTGATGGTTTGCCCAAACTACGGGGTCAAACAAATTATCAAACCTGGGCCAGATCCTGGAGAAGAGCATTAAGAGTCAGTGGCTGGTGGGAAGCTATAGACGGCAAAATCCCCAACCAAGACGAAGACGAAGACTACAGCGAATGGCAGAGGATCGATGATACCGTCGTAACCCTCTTCACCACCGCCGTAACCGAAGACCTCCAAGATCTGGTAGTTCATGCCGAAAATGCTCATGAAGCATGGACGGTACTGAAGACCAAATTTGACCGAGTTAGCCCCTCCACATTAGTGAACTTGGTCAAGCGCTTCACGAAGATTCAGATGGAGGAAGGAGACAACCTGTCCTCTTTCCTGGACACCTTCGGCGAATACCGCAAAACAACTGGCCCAAAGGTGCCAGGCTGCCGACAACGGTAGCAAAACCTTCCAATCGCTTACCATCTCCGATGAAACCATGGCAGTAATGCTCCTATCCTCGCTACTAAAATCGATGGACAACGCCGAGACAACGCTCAGACAAAGAAGGACCTCACCCACGAAGACGCTACCGGAGACTCCTCGCCTTACACGAGGATGAACCCGAACCCACAAATGGGAAAGCGTTCTACACCCAGACGCCCTCACCACCACCACCATCGAACGAGAAGGAATGCACATGGTGCAAAAAGCGGAACCTCTCCTACAAAGGCCATGACTACACCAACTGTCGGAGGCTCCAAGAGCAAAACAAAAAGAGAAAGGAAACAAAAAAGGGAAAAAATAAGGAATCAGCATCGGCAGTCATAAACGACTCAGCCACTACAATCTGCATGGTACGCCATGACCCCACTCCGTCCCTTCCTGGATCTTTGACTCTGGAGCAACCTCTCATGTTACGCCCTTTGAAGAACAATTACACGACGTCAGACCCTACTCTGGAACTGTCCACACAGCTGATGGAACCAGGCATAGGATCACTGGACTGGGAAGCACTAGTTTCGACTGCTACCTTCCCGATGGAACTAGATCCTCCATCATTCTCACCGACGTACAATTGGTCCCCACACTGGGAAACGTGGGATTGGTCTCAGAACCTACCCTCGATAAAAAGGGGTTTAGAACTGAGTCAGGAGGAGGAAATAAATTCATCACAAAAGCGGGTAAAAAGATAATCTGGGCAAAATTGGAAAAAGGTCTCTGGAATGTACAGTTAGTTAGTAATACAATTCGATTGGTTTCCTACTATGATTGGCATCAAGCATTAGGACACCCAGCCACACTCGAAAACCTATACGACGACATCCAGAAACTGCCTCCCAAGCCAGACAACTTCCACTTCAAGGACTGTGCCCTCTCCAAGAGTACGCATCAGAAGCCAGCACCAACAAGTACTAGATCCCAACGACCATTCGAATTAATCCACTCAGATCTGTCTGGACAATTCGGCACTGAATCGCTAGGTAAGTCTAGATACTATATGTCCTTCATTGACGACTACACTCGGTTCTCCTGGATATACTTCCTCAAACGAAAGGATGATGCGAAGATAGCCATACGAGAATTCGTCACCAGAATGGAAAAACAGTATGACACCACCATACTAAAATTCCGGACTGACAACGGCGGCGAGTATGTCAACAAAGACATAACCAAGTACTTCCAACAACAAGGAATAGTACACGAGCTTACACCACCCTACAACCATGAATCAAATGGAATTGCAGAACGCTTCAATCGTACGATAACAACCATGGTCAGGTGCATGATCATGGACTATCCGAAGGCGTTATGGGGAGAAGCTTACGCAACAGCTGTCTACCTTAAAAATCGACTCCGACACAGTACGCGAAAAGGGATAACACCCTACGAAGCCTTGAAAGGAGTACGACCGTGTATTCAACACCTACAACCATTCGGTAAGAAATGCTATGTCCACATCCCGGAAGAAACTAGGCCTTCAGGAAGCAAATTAGCACCCGAGCGGTAGAAGGAATGATAGTTGGGTACACAGACAGTAATAAAATATATCGTATATGGGTCGGATCAAAACATAGGGTAATTGAATCACGAGACGTCACGTTCCCCCCTCCTGAATCAGGGGAAGTACCAGTGGAAACCGGATCCATCCCTATCCTAACACCTAATACGATTGCACCAACAAATGACGGTTATGAATCAGAAGACAGGTCTGAAGACGAACCAGAATCTACCACCGAAAAACCACACAATGAGGAACTATCCAGATCTCCCCAAAAAACACCCGAGAGACCTAAACAATCTCCACCGGTAACACCTAACAAGGGGAAGCAACCTGAGCTAGCACCACCTCCAGCTCCTCAACGAAGATCAACTCGCATCCGCCAAAGAACGGCAAAACAATCAGAGCTAGAAAATGAGAGTAGGAAAGTAGAAATACAGAAAAGGATGAAGGAACTCGGCAAAGAATATGACCAAGAATGTCAAAAGCTAATTACCGACGACACATTGGAAGAGGATGAGAAACGACTCGAAATGGAAGCACTAATGGATGACCATAAAAGGGCCAGAAGTGCATTGCAAACAGAATACGACTTTCTCAACACACCAAGTGAACGGGTATACCTAGTCACTGAACCTTCAACCTACAATCAAGCTATGAAAAGCGAAGATCGTACCCTATGGAAAAAGGCTATACAGACTGAAAAAGACGCCCTAGACAAGGCTCATACCTGGGACATTGTCGACAGACCAACAAATCGTGCAGTAGTGAAAGGAAAGTGGGTATTCAAAATCAAACACAACTCGGACGGAACCATTGAAAGGTATAAAGCTCGGTACGTTGCCAAAGGCTTCACCCAAGTACAGTACCAAGACTACGATGAAACCTTCGCCCCAGTCACCCGATATGATTCACTCAGACTACTCCTAGCACTAGCTGCTCACAATGGTTGGATACCACAACAAATGGACGTCAAGTCAGCCTTCCTATATGGGATACTCAAAGAGGAGATTTACATGGAACTGCCTGATGGCTACAGGCAGGACAACAAGGTGTGTAAACTTCGGAAATGCATATACGGACTAAAACAATCACCCCGTGAATGGTATGCTTGCCTAGCAGACTCCCTTCAACGGAAAGAATTTGTCCCAGCAAAATTCGACCCATGCGTGTTCATACATACTAAACAACGACTATACATATCGGTGTATGTAGACGACATCATGATATTCGGACCCGACTCCCCATTCAGAAAAGAAGTACAACAACTGCTTAAGGCAGACTTGAATGTACGGATCTCGGTAACTCGAAATTCATACTGGGAATTGGAATAAAGGTAACAAAGGTTGGTATTGAGCTATCACAACATGCATACATCAACAAAATCCTAGAGAAGTTTGGGATGGCAGACTCTAAACCAGTCGGCACCCCACTCGAACCTAACCTCACCCTTCGTAAAGGAGAACCTGAGGACATCATCGAGAACCAAACCCAATACCAATCGATAATAGGATCACTCATGTATGCCAAAGCTACAAGACCAGATATCACCCATACCGCCCTCTCCCAGTTCTCCTCATGTCCAACTGAGGAACATATGCGAGCAGCAAAGCGAGTCCTCCGATACCTCAACGGAACCAAGGACTGGGCACTGTTCTACCCGAAAGGGAACTCTAGAACACTCGATGGATTCTCAGACAGTTCCTACGCTTCAAACCTTGATGATCGGAAATCCTTCTCTGGATACGTCTTCAGACTAGGGAAATCAGCAATAAGTTGGAGAAGCAGAAATCAGTCGCAGTCTCAACAACAGAAGCCGAATACATGGCCCTGTCACTCGCAGCTCGTCAGCTAGTATGGTTAAAGAATGCCCTAACGGAACTTCAACAAACCTACCAATACTTCCTACATGCCGACAATACAGAATCAATAGACCTGAGTCGAAACCCTAGGATCCACGATCGATCGAAACACATCGACGTACACTATCACCGAGAGCAACTTGAAGCCGGAACCTTCGAACTCCCCACGCTCCCACCGGCGACAATGTAGCAGACGTCATGACTAAAGGCCTTCTGAAACCCGCACACCATAGACATTCAGAAAGGATACGATGTGGCAAGTGAGGGAAAGTGTTAAAATTAGGGCTTGGCATTGCGACATCGGTTATGTGGAATAATAATCATGTAATGTGGAATGAGTCATAGATGGAACAAGGATATGGTTATGTAATCAGGGATCACGTGCTAGTAAAATATCTGTATATATAGAGGACTAAAATCCCCTCTCTCACCCTGAAATATCCAGTGGCACAATTGGAAAACTCTTCATTTTCTAGTAACATCACTACCTCCACAAAAGGTCACGTGTTCAAACCTCATCTAAAATCTCTTCGTTCTTCTTCTCTCCCACACAATATAACTTCACCATCGTGGGGACACCTGACACGGGGGCCGCAACCGGTGAGGTTGTCTTGAGCGTTGTGGGTATGAGCGGTGGAGGCATTTGTGTTAGTACCGATACGGGACGGGTGCAGGGGCGGGTACGGGTGCAAGAAACGAGGGCGGAGGCATTATTGGCCCGCTGACTCTACGAACGTGCATCGGCGGTGGAGGTGGGGCCGGGGGTGATTGAGCGGTAGGGATGGAAATAGATATACAAGACCTAGGCGGCTTCGGGGAAGTCAAGCAATTAACTGTGAAGATAATTAGGGAATTCGGCACATGGGAGGTATTCGAGCTCATGCGCTTGGTATCATTGCATACAAATCCAACGGACATAAATGTTATATTCTCGCAACTACATATCAATGTGTAAAGACCGAGACTCCAACTCGCCTCAACAACTTGCAACTCAGGGTGAGAGGTATTCCTGGGACGCCTGATTGCTTTTTTCAAATCCGTGCCTCTCCCAAGTATGTACGAGTGGTATATTCAATGCCATTATATGCCCGTTCCCGTACTACTCCTCCTTCAGAGATCCATCATCGTCAAACAGACCTCTATATCTGCCCAGCTCAACCAATGTCTCGATCAAAAAGCCCCGCATATACTCGTTATGTGTATACTTCTCATTTGCATAATAGAACTCGGCGAGGTTCCTCGCCCTCTTAGTGGTGCTGTCCTTGAGTAGAGAATTATCACTCAATATCTGACACATATACCGGTCCCTATTCTCCAGCCGGAGCCCCAGAGCAGCGAGACCGCCAAAGGTCTCGTCCGCATTAAGAGAATAGGTGCATGCTGCGCCGCGAGGGAATAAGCCGCGCAGCTTCCGCCGCACAAGGCCGTCCAGCTCCATCAGGGCGGCGGGGGCTAAGGCATCGACGTCCGCCATATGCGCGCGTCCAAGACGGCCGTGCCAGTTAGTCTTGGTGATCTGCTTGAAGACCTCAGGAGACCCGGCGCCCCGCCCGTAAACGGTGTTCAGAGGGTGATTTGGAGGCGGGTATGATGGGGCGGGGGCGGGGGCGCCGGAGGTAGGGGTGGGGGTGGGGGTGGTAGAGGCGGAGGTGTTAGGAGTGAAACTAGCGGGGGTTGCCTGCTCGGCTTGGAGGCGGGCGACAGAGGTGGCAAGGTGGGTGTTGACGGTGGTGGTGGCTTGGAGCTGGGCTTGGAGAGTATTGATTATGGAGTGGAGGGCGGCGACGTCAGTGGGGAGGGAGGAGCTAGGGGATGTGGGGTAAATGTAAAAGTTTGAGGGGGAAGGGGAGTTATCCCCTTCTGGAGTTTATGTTAGAGCGTGTGTAGTGGGGCAGACCGGGAAGCAGAGTCTATACTTACGGTCATCTTCAAACTGCGGTTGTCGCCTCGGCGATGCGCTACTGAACAAAGACATGGTTGAAGGACACGGAGATTTGCTAGTGTGGGTCGATTTAGGTTCACGCGGTGGGGGGTTGGAAAATTGCTTGTGGCCGTATGTATACTCTGTGATTATCGAGCAGTGGGCAAAGGGAGGGAATAGGGCCCTTTTAAAGAAACGAGGCCTTGATCTTAAACACAAGAGATACCTATGTGGTTGGTACAAAGTGAGGGGTGACAATTCTTATCGCCATAATCGGCAATGATCTCTGGACTGGATGCCTGATTTCTTTCCAATATATGGCTCGGTAGGCTATGGAGGGTAGGTGTGTAAACCTCGGCGTTTGCAGCCAATCAGTCTACAGAATTTGGGAGATCTACTCCTATAATGGTACTGGTGCCTAGCCTAACAGTGGTATTTTCTCTAATTCCCATACAAAAAAGGTTCCTCTGAAGTTGACACACCCACCCTCTATGCGTTCTCGCGCCATACTCATTAAAATGCTGCTGATCACCGTCCATCAGGCATGATTTTGGGGGGAATGCCTTGAAAATATTAAGTAAGCGGCACTTTAATTCTGGCAGAGTGAGTACTAGTACATGCTGCGAGAATATGTTTCTACCATAAATTTGGCGAAAGGTTATTACAGCCGTTCACAGGGTTTTGACGAACACGAGGTTTTAACGAAGAGGCTCAACCATATATCAAAACCCAGCCTGGGCATACATAAAATGTGTCAGATGTGATGTTAAAAGAGGGGTAAGAGATGAAAATTGAGGTCGGTATCCTTCAACCCTCGAAACTCTTGAAATATGAATACAAGCCGGCTTCCTGTAACAGATAATAGTGTCGCTTATACCAAATATGAGCAGCTGGTATTTGCATTAGAGCACTATCACGCTCATTTGGAGAGACATCAAGAGAACGCACGAAAGCCCCAAACCCGTGGTCAATAAAATATCCAAACAGTATGCAATCAGTGAAGCCATTCTCCGTCGGCATATTAAAAACCCTGGACAGCGAACCCATGTTATTGCTCATGCAAAACTTCAAGTCCTCACTCTAGGAGAGGAATTGGTATAGGTCGAATGCCTATTATTTTTAGACGATTGCAATATCCGAGCAAACAGAGATTTGTTTTGCGATTTAGCCCATAGATTATTAAATCTACGCCATTCAAAAAAAACATTAGGCAAGAACTGCATTTATGATTTTCTCGGGGGACATTCAGAATGTCGACATCGGTTCGGCCCAATGCTCAAAGTTGTGACGTAATAGATGATTCTTTTTTGGAAGATTAGTAATCCATATCAGGAAGATTCAGTTTGTTAAAAAAATATTTATGATTTCTATGGCTCAAAAGTACAACGGAAAAATATAAAATTGGCCCGAGAAATACATATAGCCTCGATGAGAAAGGGTTCATAATAGGAATTGGAGATACAACAAAGCGAATCTGGGAAAATGTTCATCGAGATCAGGTTTTCAAAGAACACACCAACCGCGAATCTTGTACAATTGTAGAGGAAATGGCTGCTGATGGTTTCGTTCTTACCCCATTAATAGTTTCTAAGAGGAAGAATCATTTAGTTGGATGGTATAGTAAGAAGGGAAGTGGACACAATTATTGATATACTTGTTTGGAAAAAGGATATACCAACAGTTCTATATTACATAACTATATACAGAAGATAGTTGAACAAGAAACTAAGGAAATGTTGACGGGGCTCTGCATGTACTAAACGAGAGTGAAGGAAGCAAGCACGGCGGTAGAAGAAGGTGTAAAGTTTAGAGAGTAAAGATTCTTCTGGGTAGACTTAGAATAATCTTAAGAGTCTTCTTCTGCTTATTACAACTGATGATCATGAAAACTAAAATTAGTGGACAGAAATGTAGATGAGTACTTATACTACAAATCTCTCTGTTACCTGCCTTCTACAGCTTAAAGTAAATTCCGGTGAAAACCCTGTTTTGAGGCGGAAACAATTCCTCCGCTACCCTGCTCCTACTGAGTCCTGACAGGTGTTTCTAGAGTAAGCACCTTTAGCCAAATCGAAAATCACCTGCAGCTGGGCTGTCATACAGCTCCAGGCCTACATTAAATGAATCTTTGCTCAGAGGGTCTAACCTAGATGGCTGCAGAGCTGTAATTCATTGTAGATTATTCCCGAACATAGTCACTGCCGCGTGCAGCATGGCTATCTTCACTCTGAAGGTTACTGGAGATGTCTAGCCCTTAGAGAGCTATATCTAGCCGGTCCTCTATTCACTGACAGAAGCCAGACTAATCAATCTGCCCTTCATGGAGAGATCTCCCCCTTAGTAGCCAGAAGCTAGGTACACTTGCGACAGGTAGCAGTCCTCAGCTACAGGTACTTTCCTATCACTGTAATTACTCCATTCTATCAATGACTCTGAGCCTACAACAGGCCCGGTGAGATCTAGCCTCCTAACTGTTGGTATAGTTCTGTTATATAGTGGACCGCCTCTCTGAAATAGTCTATTACATCCTGCTCCCCACACACAATATAATAGAAGATTTGGCTAGGCTGTTCTTGAAGGAAGTCTGGAGACTCCATTGGTTCCCTGATAACATAGTCTCAGACAGAAATAGCAAGTTTCTTTCTCCTTACTGGCAGTTTCTCATGAGCCTCCTCAATATGAAGCTGCAAAGGTCTACTTCTTTTCACCCCCAAACCGATAGCCAAACAGCAAGAGTTAAACAGACCCTGGAATATTCCCTGCGGGGTGATTGTTCATATCAATAGGATGACTGGACAGATCGCTTCCCTATAGCAGAGTATGCTTACAACTGGGCGGTCAATGTCTCTACCAAAGTATCGGTATTCTATGCAAACTATGGTTATGAACCTAGGACCAACTGGCTGGCCCCCAGGGAAGGTGTGGAGATTAGCAATCTAGCAACTGACGTCATGATCTCTTAATGGGAATCTATCTGGCATGCTATAGAAGAAAATTTAGGCAGGGCTAGGATTAGGATGGCCGGATGTTATGATAAACATGCACTGGCACCTCCAGAAATTAAGCCTGGAGATGAAATAATATTAGACCGGTGCAATCTACAAACAAAGCAGGGAATGGGAAAGCTAGATCAGAAGAAGATAGGACCTTTTAGGATCGTTGAAAATATAGGCACCTGTGGCTACAAGCTCTCCCTTCCTTCCCAGATGGCCATACAGCCAGTCTTTCATGTCTCTCTCTTAGAACATTAGAGATTACCAGTAGACTTGGAGAGGGGAGTTCCCCCCTCCCCGGGACCAGAAGAAATTGCAGGAGAAGAGAATTGGGTAGTTTGAGAGGTAGCAGATAGCCTAGTCAATAGGATCCGGAGAAGAGTGGAATAACTAATATTATGGAAAGGTACAAGAATGAGGATGCTACCTGAGAACCCTATGAACATCTAAGGAAGAGTGCCGAAGAAGCCCTCAGAGATTTTCACATGAGGTATCCTAAGAAACCCCGGAATAAGAGGGTTTGATATAGCTTCTCTAGATTTTCTACTTGTACATAATCACGGAAAGATTTCCTTGAAAAGATTAGGTTAAATAGAATCTTGTTACTGAATCTTGGAGACCAAGATACTGAGAGAGTGGAATAGTATAACAGAGCCAAACTAATGGTCAGGAGACTAGTTCTCAACTAGCCCGTTATAGGCTCGAGTCGTTGATAGAATCCAGTAGTTACAGTGATAGGGAAGTACCTGTAGGTGAGGACCACAACCTGCCGCAAGTGTACCCACCTTCTGGCTACTAAGGAGGAGAGCTGTTCATGAAGGGTCAGACTGACGAGTCTGGGTCCTGTCAGTGAATAGAGGACCGGCAAGAGAAAGGAGTCAAAGTGCCGAGCGTCTCCATTAACCTTCAGAGCAAAGATAATGCTGCCGCAGGCAGCAGTGGTTATGCTTGGGGATAAATCTACAATGAGTTACAGCTCTGCAGTCATTAAGGGTAGACCACCGGAGCCCAGATTCCTCTAATGCAGGCCCGGAGCTATGTGACAGCCAAGCTGCAGGTGATCCTTGACCCTGGTTAAGGGTGTATTACTCTAGGACCAGAAATACCCGCTAGCGCTTAGAGAGAAGCGGGGTAGTGGAGGAATTGTTTCCGCTCCAAGGCAGAGTTTTCACCGGAACTTAGTTTGAGCAGTGGAAGGCAGGAACACCGAGAGATTTGGAGTATAAGTACTTATCTCCATTTCAGCCCACTGGTTCTCATTTTTCTCCACATCATCAGTTGTAACAAGTGGTAGAAGACCCTTAAGATTATTCTAAGTCTACCAAGAAGAATCTTTACTCTCTAAACCTAACTCTTTCTTCTATCCGCCCTCTTGCTTCCTACACTCTTGTCTAGTAGAGGCAGAGCCCCGTCACAAAATTCCCTCCCAGTCGCTACGCATATCATGCCATCGATCTTGAACCCGGTCAACAACCTCCATGGGGACCAATTTACTCCCTCTCCGAGGTTGAGTTAAAAGTCCTCCGCGAGTACCTCGACAAAATGCTTAAGCTAGGGAGGATCCGACCTAGCAAATCCCCGGCAGGTACCCCCATTTCATTTGTGAGAAAGAAGGACGGCAGCCTCCGACTTTGCGTTGACTACCGTGGCCTTAATCGCGTCACCATCAAGAATCGGTACATGCTTCCTCTGGGCGAGGAATTGAGAGACCATATTGCTGGCGCGACGATTCTTTCCAGGATTGACCTCAAGGAGGGTTATAACCTTATCCGAATTACGCAGGGTGATGAGTGGAAAATAGTGTTCCGGACACGTTACGGACACTACGAGTACCTGGTCATGCCCTTTGGGCTAACTAACGCACCGGCAACTTTTCAGGGCATGATGAATGTCGTCTTCAGAGAATTCCTGGACCAAGGGGTCGTAGTATACCTGGACGATATCTTGATCTACAGGAAAACCGAGGAAGAGCATGAGCAGCTCGTTAACAAAGTCCTCAACAAGATCATCGAAAACAACCTGGTGGCCAACCCAAAGAAATCTTGCTTCCACTAGGAGCCAATCGAATTCCTTGGTTTCATGTTGAGTCCGGAAGGTGTAACCATGTCGACGGATAAGGTGGACGAAGTCTTGAAGTGGGAATCCCCGAGGACCGTCAAGGACGTCCAAGTTTTTATGGGATTCGCCAATTTCTATCGGAGGTTCATTCAGAACTACTCCCGGGTCTGTAAACCCATCACTGACTGTCTACGAGGCGATGCTAAGAACTTCTCCTGGACTAGTGCCGCCGAAGCAGCTTTTTTGAAGCTCAAGATCCTCTTCCCGTCTGCTCCTATCCTGGTTCACTTTTCACCGGAAAGGCAGATTATCGTGGAAACGGACGCAAGTGACTTTGCAATTGGTGCAGTGCTTTCCCAGCCTATTGAGGGCAAAATCCATCCCGTGGCCTTCTACTCACGCAAACTTAACCCAGCTGAACTCAATTACGATGTCTGGGATAAGGAGATGCTCGGTATAGTCGCAGCTTTCAAACAATGGCGACATTACCTCGAAGGACCCAAGTTTACCGTCCTTGTCTACACAGATCACCAGAACCTGCAGTATTTTAATACCACTAAGGTTCTGAACCGAAGACAAGTACGATGGGCCCAACTTCTGTCGGAGTTTAATTTCAAGATCACCTACCGGCCGGGAACTCAGAACGGGGAAGGGGATGCACTGTCAAGACGTCCGGAGTACCGACGTGAGGGGGGGGGGCACGCATGCAGTCGAGAAGTTATTTAAGCCTGGACAGTTGGTAGGGGTGGAAAACTTTGTTGTTTCTTCGGCTTCGCTCGCCGTAAAGGAAATTGTGGACTGGTCTAAGGATTTCCTTGACCTAGTAAAAGCAGCATCTCTGAGGGATTCAGAATGGAATGAGTTGAAAAGGAGAGGAGAAGCTAGGGAGCTAAAGGAGTGTTCCGTTAAGGAGGGGTTGCTTTTCTACAAGAACTGCCTATACATACCCAACAGCAATGCGTTAAGAATCCGAATCGCTGAATCAGAAGACGATTCAAAGGTAGCTGGACACTTTGGTCAAGACAAACCACTGGAGTTGATCACACGCAACTTCTATTGGCCAAAGATGAACGAGTGGATTGACGACTATGTACGGAGTTGCGACGACTGTCAAAGAAACAAACCAAGTCGACATCGCAAGTACGGGGAGCTGCTCCCATTGAGCACCCCGCATACCGTATGGTCATCTATCTCAATAGACTTCATTGTTCAGTTACCTGAGTCCAAGGGATACACGCAGATATGGGTAGTGGTTGATAGGTTCTCAAAGATGGCATACTTTATTCCCCTCCTAGGCAAGGCCACCTCTCAAGATTTGGCAAAAACTTTCCTGTCTCAAATCTGGCGAATACATGGGCTACCTCTGGATATAGTTACGGAGTGCGTCAACCAGACATTGGAACACTACCTCCGGGCATTCTGCAACTACGAGCAAGACGACTGGGCTGAACTACTCCCTTTGGCTGAATACGCCTACAACAACTCGGTTACATCTGCAACGGGGCAATCAGCATTTCTATACCAATTACGGTTACAATCCCCGAACGGGTTGGCCCACGGAAGCCGAAGTAGTTAACCCCCCGAGCGATCTCTATGCCCACTTCATACGAGGTGTCCACGACGCTGCTCGACAAAAATTGACCATCGCAAGGGAAAGAATGGGAAAATACTATAATAAAAGAAGAGAGACACCTCCGAACTTCAAGATAGGGGACTGTGTCATGCTCAACGCTACCAACATCAAGACTCGCCGATCAACAAAGAAACTCGACCACAAAAAGATGGGGCCTTTCCCAATCAAACGACTAGCCGGTAAATGTGGATGCGAACTCGATCTTCCTCCTCAAATGAAGATCCACAACGTATTCCACATAGAATTATTGGAACCTTACCGAGTCAGCACTATACCTGGTCGTGAACAGAGGCCACTTACACCTGATGAGGTCGATGAAGAAGGCGAAAAACTATATGAAGTTGAGCGTATCATAGCCAGTAGGAAGAGCAGCAAAGGGGCCGTTGAATACCTAGTGAAATAGCGGGGTTATCCTGTTGGCGAAACCACATACCAAGTTGTCGATGCAATGGACGAGGAGGTACTGTCGCTTGTCCGCGTCTTTCACAGGAAGAACCCCAAGGCCGTGAAGGACCAACGCCTGAGACTGTAGAGTTACCCTTCGGGGCTAGGTCCTTCCCCTCCACAGACACCACTGGTGATATGTGGAGAAGGTTTAACGGAACCACAGTCGGTCAGGAGATGCTCTGAGGACAGACCACCCTGAAAGGAGAGTAAGCTGTTACGGGTATACGATGTGATAAGTAGAGGGAACCCGAAGACAATACCAGGACTCTCTAGCATCACTCTGTTGCACTTTGGAAAGCATTAGGTACTCTCACCTCGCGCCTGAGAGGCCCGGTTTGGCCAGGATGGCGAGTGGTCTGGAGTTGCCGTTTCCCTAGTTAAAAAGCCCGTTTTCGACCCCAGAAATAACCCCTGGAGCGTCAAACTGCCGCAGGGGCCAGACTCGACACTGGTGGGTATATGAAGAGGTAGCAGTGAAAGTTTGGAGTCAATCGGACCATGACTGATCGGATGGCGAATGAATTGAGAAAGCTCACACTGGTGGCTCCCAGGGAAGGGTAAGACTACCCAAGTACTCTGGTACCTTATACCTCGGCAGTACGCTTAATGGTGAACCACGCTCCCTAGAGTCGGAGAGTGACGCAGGGAAAGAGTTGACGAGCGAAATCGAGTCACGGTACCGAGGCGTTATCAGGTAGGCTGACTCCCGAACTTCCAATACTGCAGATGAAGGCTGACTGCATGCAGTAGTTCGAGATGAGTGAGGGGTTTTCTTAATGTTCAGGGAATGTTAGGAATGTTTCGGGACTTAGGCGTTTGATTATTTGTATCATGTACTTGGCGTTAGTTTCTTTAACGTTCGGTTGGCATTCTCTTGGCGTTATTCAGGGTCTTCAGGCGTTCCTACATACTTGTTGTAATGTTTAGTTCTAGTCCACGAGACACACACACGGGATATAAATATGCGGTCATTCTCCGACTTCTACTGAAACCATTATCAGCGAAGAATGAGTCTTAACGATATAAAAATAAACCTATCTACGAGTCTTTACTTCTATCTTACTTGCGCTCGAATATCTTTGGTGATTCTTGACCTCTACCTGAACCATGGTTCGAACTCTTGAACACTATCAACTGTAACGTTTATACTTGTTGACTGAACACTGAACCGCGGAGACTCATAGTTAAGTATCGACTGAAGTGACCTCATTCATTTCTACCTCGTAGATAGCGTTTCGAACCCTGAGCTCAGTAAGAGACTACTCTAGTAGTTTGGTGCGAACCCACAATACATTGAGTGTAGGGAGCGGGATGTAATGGGCCGTCTTAGAAACGCGGTCCACTATTACCCAAAGCTTGGTAAATCCCTTAGATTCAGATAATGCCACAATGTAGCCCATAGAGACGGAAATCTACAACCGATAGGGTATCTCCACAGGTTGGAGCATACCAAACTTCTTGTGCCGAGATATCTTATTTCTCTGACAACTGTCACAGGAACGGACATACTTTTTCACATCTTGATCCATTTTGGGCCAACAGAATGTATTCTTCACCTGCTCTAGTGTCTTGAATTGACCATAATGTCGAGCCACTTTATATTCATGAGTATCGGTTAGGATACCCATCCGGAGCTTCTTGTCATTAGGAATATACCATCTATTCTTGTAGAAGATAAGGCTGTCCTTGACAGACAAGTTCTGGTCCAAATTTGGTTTCCCTTCAACCAGAGAGCGGTGCATTAACTGCCAATCTTTATCCAACTTGACTGCCTCCAACAAGCGGTCCATGAAAGAAGACTGCAACTAGTTGACTTTAACTGCTGCTAATCTAGCAGTGTTTAGAACCAATTGACCTGGCCTAAACAATATCTGTGGCTCCGGCTGCAGTGGATCACTACCCTCTCCAAGGCGATGATGCCAGCGTCTAGATAGCACATCAGGTTTGCAATTTTTCTCTCCCGGTCTGTAGAGAGATTTGAAATCGTAGCTTGCTAGATCTTCATATCATCTAGATTGCCGCCTAGTGAGAACCTTGATAGAATTGAAGTGTTCCAAGTTCTTGTGGTCTGTGAAAACCGTTACTTCCTGCTCACAAGATTTCAGCATGTGCTCCCATTCCCGGAAAGAAGCTACAATAGCTCTCATTTCCTTGTCATGAGTGTCATAGTTGATTTCGGGAAGAGAAGGCTTCTTGGAATAGAAAGCTACCGGGTGGGGTTTCCCATCATCTCCATACTGAGAGAGCACCGCTCCTTTGGCAAAGTCACTGGCATCAGTTTCAACCACAGTTCTCCTAGTAGGGTCAAAATGAGCAAGCACTGGAGCGCTAGTAAACCGGTCTTTCAACTCTAGAACGGCCTGCACACAAGCTGCGGTCCATTGCCATTTCTTGCCATGTTGCAAGAGGTCAGTTAGGGGTTTGCATATTCTACTGAAGCCTTCAATAAAGCGCCGATAGAAGTTGGCAAATCCTAGGAAGGCTTGGATCCCTTTAACATCTTTGGGTTTCGGCCAATCCCTAACCACCTCTACTTTCTCTTCTGACATTGATACTCCCTCTTCTGAGATGTGGTAGCCAAGGTATTCTACCTTCCGGGCATGGAAGGAGTTCGTGTCAATGGATGCACATCGCTTATTCTCTGATAGCCGCTGCATGACCTTATTGAGAAGACCCACATGTTCTTCCATAGTCTCCGAGTAGATGAAAATGTCATCAATATAGACAATCACTCCTTCATCCAGTAGATCCTTTAGCACATCATTTATCATAGTTTGGAAGGCAGAAGCGGCATTGCATAGACCAAATGACATTACATTGTACTGATACAGGCCATAGCGGGTTCTGAAGGCAGTTTTCCATTCATCCCCTTCTCCTATCCTGATCAAATTGAAGCCATTCTTGAGATCCATCTTTGTGAAGATCCGGGCTTTGAATAACCTATCCCTGAGTTCACTCATAATAGGCAGTAGGTATTTGTGCTTGACAGTAACCTTATTCAGGCCTCTGTAATCCACACAGATTCTCACTGCGCCATCCTTCTTTGGTATGAAAAGAATGGGTGCTGCCGCTGGGCTGTTAGATCTGGAGATTTTACCTGCTGCCAATTCTTTGGTCAAGTACTCCTTGAGAGCCTTCAATGCTGGAGCAGAACATGGGTATAGCGGGCCAAATGGGATTGTAGAATCAGCCAGGATCGTGATCTTCAGAGCATTAACAGAATACGGAGGTAACTCCTCTGCTTTCTCTCTGCTGAACACATGTGCCCATTGCCGATGCTGTGCAAGAATTCTTCTTTCCACATTCACACCATTCTCATCATGCCAAATGGCCGCTACTAAGTGGTACACCCCCTTTTCTTGTAACATTTGATAGATTGAGATGGATTCCACAGTAATGGCCGGTGGGAGACAGTTCTACTTGCAGTAGTTACTTCTCCAGCTTATGGTATTGAGTTCCCAATTAATGTCCGGGTTATGCTTCCTTGCCCAAGCAATTGGGAGATAATGGAGATTCCAGCTTCCAAAGAGGCTACCTCCCATCGGAGTGTCTCCTTATGATCTCCCATGCTCATGTGGACCGGGTCAGTATAGTACTCTCTACTTCCCATCATGACAGCCCCTTGAGTATCATACATTGTCAGTGGTTGATCCCTCCGCACTAAGGGTATTCCATTCTTTCTGACAAACTCCAAGTTCAGGATAGGTCCTGTACACCCGCTGTCTAGAAGAGATTTCCCTTGGGAGCCTTCAACCTTGCCCTCAATTGTCCAAGACAATTTGGCTTCTAGCACAGGTCTCTTACCATGTACTGGTAGGGGCGGAAGACTTGCTTCTTCCCTTCTCCTCTTGGAGTTTTTCTCAGCAGTGGTTCCTCTTAGTCTCTTTGGGTTCTGTGCTCTCAACATAGTGTAAAGCAAATTGATATAAGGCAAATAGATGTAGTGGGTTCTTTCTTGTTCTGCTTGTGGGATAATGAGACCTTAGATGCGGCAGCTCCTTGTCCCTTTATACTGCTCAGTAGTATGGGCCGATGCTATTTAGCAATCTTAGCCCTTCATTATCCTCTCCGCAATTCCGGGACCATAGTTATAAGATAACCACAGATTTAGTACTATCCTCAAGAAACAAGATAACAACTCAAACATGAAAGATTCTAGTGTACATAGACTCTAGACAGAGATGACCAGATAATATCCTCATCTGACCCTAATCCAGGTTCAAAGATCAACTCTTCAGGAAACTCAGGAAGTGCATAGAATGATTATTCTGCTACTACAGCAGCAACTTTAGCTTTCTTTTCAGATGGTTCCTGGGTATTATCCCCGGAGCCAGATCCTCTTTTCCAGTTTCTCTGTACTTTCACCGCTGCGACTCGGACAGTTGGTATAACAGAGCCATACCACCGGTCGGGAGACTAGTTCTCACCGGGCCTGTTATAGGCTCAGAGTCATCGATAGAATCCAGTAGTTACAGTGATAGGGAAGTACCTGTAGGTGAGGACCGCAACCTGCCGCAAGTGTGCCTACCTTCTGGCTACTAAGGAGGAAATCTATTCATGAAGGGGCAGACTGACGAGACTGAACCCTGTCAGTGAATAGAGGACCGGCTAGAGAAAAGCCTGTAAGTGCCGGGCATTTCCATTAACCTTCGGAGCAATAGACTAGCCCTGCCGCAAGCGGCAGTGGTTATGCGTGGGAATAATCTACAATGAATTACAGCTCTGCAGCCAGCGAGGGTAGACCACCGGAGCGGAGACTCCTCTAATGCAGGCCCGGAGCTGTGTGACAGCCAGGCTGCAGGAGATCCTTGACCCTGGCTAAGGGTGCATTACTCTAGGACCGGAAACACCCGCTAGCGCTTAGGGAGAAGCGGGGTAGCGGAAGAATTGTTCTCCGGTCCAGAACAGAGTTTTCACCGGAACTTGGCTTGAGCAGTGGAAGGCAGGAAAATCGAGAGATTTGGAGTATAAGTACTCATCTCCATTTTCGCCCACTAGTTCTAGTTTTCCTCATCATCAGTTGTAACAAGTGGAAGAAGACCCTTACGATTATTCTAAGTCTACCAAGAAGAATCTTTACTCTCTAAACCTAACTCTTTCTTCTACCAGCCCTCTTGCTTCCTACACTCCTGTTTAGTAGAGGCAGAGCCCCGTCACATTATAATCTTAAAGGCTTCAGTTACCTTTAGAGATTATCTTCCTCAACTTGTCTATAAGCCTATGTCAGGAGAGAGGCTCCTTTACTGGTACCTAAGGGCCCATTACTTCATCAGAGAAGTCATCTACTCACTAGCTCCTGAGCTATAGACACCAAACCCTGCAAAAGACCAGACATGTCCGCCCTACCTGCCCCAGTGGTGCCTCTCCAGATCGAATGGACACCCCAACCTCTACAGATAGAGGCCTCGGCCCGGACACAGTTGGTCAAGAACCCCAGAGCAGCGCTACAGGCCTACATTCCTGGCTGTGAGCCTGCCTGGCAAGACACAGACTCGGTCACCTACCTGGAGTTCTTCAGAGAACTCCAGATCTACCTCCAGCACCGCTTACAGCAAGAGCTGAACAGGGGCTCCCAAGCCCTGATACTCATCCAGGAGCGGCAGCAAGCGGAGGCAGAACTCATGAGGCAAGCTTTGGCCTTCATGAGGGACCAAGTCGGCTCTCTTCAGGATGAGCTGAAGAGATTTGTGGAGAAGGATGACCTAGACCCGGATGTCATGGAAATTGAATGGTCCAACCCGGTCATCCCTCCCAATTACCTGAAAGAGATCCAGAAGGCCATCAATGAGGGAAAGCTACAGATACCTAGGCCCGGAACACCCAGACTATCATCCCGGGTATCCTCCAGAGCGGGAAGTAGGGTCCCAAGAAGGCAGCATTCACTGTTTGCAACCTTCCCCCGGCATCAGCAAGGCCCCATTGTCCCTGTGGTAATGCCACAAGTGGGAGCCTCCCCTCTTCCTCCTCCCGGCAGAAGGAGACCCTTCTCTGGCCTAGGAATCAACTGGGATAGTGACCTTGAGGATGAGCCTCTTTCTCCGGCTCCTCCTCCGACAGAAATCCCCGGTGGTGGCTCAGCACCTCCGGAGGTACCTCCCCACCTCCAGCAAATTCCGGTGGAAGCGGAGGTAACATTCCTCCTCCCTCTCGGGGAGCCCGACAACCTCAAGAGCAGCCACACCTCTCCAGTCATCCAAGGCCCGGGAGCCTAAGGCCCCTCCACCCTCCAAGTTTCAAGGCCATGCGGAACAGGTGGAAACCTTCCTCCGGCAATGCGAGAATGTGTTCTCCATTGAAAGCCAGTCCTTCCTGGCTGATGAGACAATGATCCGGTATGCTGGAAATCTCATGGAAGGAACGGCAGCAATCAAGTGGTATGAGGCGTAGCATAATTCAATAGACCAAGCCTCTGCCAACCGGATTGCTGGGAGGCCTGTAAGGCTAGATGAGCGCTGGAAGAGCTGGGATTCCTTTGTGGAAGCTTTCAGAGCTGCCTTTGGTGAAGCCATCTCTAGGGATGAAGCGGTAGCCCAATGGAACCTCCTTACCCACACCAAGAAGAAAGGAATAGACTCCTTCCTGAATACTATTATTCAGTTGATGTGGAAGACCGGCTATGAAGGACAGCTGGTAGACGACAAGATCCAAGGTTCCCTCCTACCGAACTAGGTTTAAGTTGGGCACTCTTCAATCCCAAACCTAGGACCTTGATGGAAAGGATCACAGCTCTGAGAGTGCTGGGGCACACTCATGAGCGGTACCAGGCGGCAGCTGAAAAGGCTCCGGCCAGGACCCAGAAGGAATCCAGCAATCCTAGAGGCCGGCAGCCAAAGGAAGGAAGGAAGCTTCCAGCTCCTCCGCTCCCAAGGCAGCTACAGGGTCCAAGGACAAAGTTGTGGAACTGAAGGGTATCCCGAGGGATATTCTAGAAGAAAGAAGAAAAGCAGAAGTATGCTTGAAGGTAAGACCTTCCGGTACCCCATCAGGGGATACATAGACTGACTTGTGCAATAGTGCGGCAAGTCCAGACACAAATGGACCACCTGTTGGTCCAAGGAACCTACTACTGTCCGAGTGGCAGCAGTGAAAGTACAGAGAAAGCGGAAAAGAGGATCTGGCTCCGGGGATAATACCCAGGAACCATCTGAAAAGCAAGTTACAGTTGCTGCTGTAGTAGCAGAATAATCATTCTATGTACTTCCTGAATTTCCTGAGGATTTTATCTTTGAACCCGGATTAGGGTCAGACGAGGATATTATCTGGTAGTGTCTGTTAAGAGTCTATGTATACTAGAATTTCTTCCTGTTTCAGGTGTTACCTTGTTTCTTTAGTATAGGAATAAATCTGTGGTTATCTTATGACTATGGTCCCGGCATTGCGGAAAGGATAATGAAAGGCTAAGATTGCTAAATAGCATCGGCCCTTACTACTGAAAAGTATAAAGGGACAAGGGGCTGCCGCATCTAAGACCTCATTATCCAGAACCAGAACAAGAAGAACCCACTACATCTATTTGCCTCATATCTATTTGCTTTACACTATGTTGAGAGCACAGAACCTAAAGAGAACGAGAGGAACTGTTACGGGTATACGATGTGATAAGTAGAGGGAACCCAAAAAACAACACTAGGACTCTCTATCATCACTTTGTTGAACTTTGGAAAGCTTTAGGTACTCGCACCTCGCGCCTGAGAGGCCCGGTCTGGCCAGTATGACGGGTGGTGTGGAGTTGCCGTTTCCCTAGTTAAAAAGCCGGTTTTCGACCTCAGAAATAACCCCCGCAGCGTCAAACTGCCGCAGGGGCCAGCTTTGACACTGGTGGGTATATGAAGGCGCAGCAGTGAAAGTTTGGAGTCAATCGGACCAGAACTGAACCAATGGCGGATGAATTGAGAAGGCTCACACTGGTGGCTCCCAGGGAAAGGTAAGACTACCCGAGTCCTCTGGTACCTTATACCTCGCCAGTACTCCTAACGCGAGCCGTGCTCTTTAGAGTAGGACAGCGACGCAGGGAAAGAGTTGACGAGCGAAGTCGAGGCCCGGTACCGAGGTGTTATCACGTAGGCTAACTCCCGAGTCCCCATGACTGCTGATGAGAGGCTGAGTGCATGCAGTAGTGCGAAAGCAGTGAGGGATTTTCTTAGTGTCAAGGATTGTTAGGAATGTTTCGGAACTTAGGCGTTTGATTATTTGTATCATGTATTAGGCGTTGGTTTCTCTAGCGTTCGGTTGGCATTGTCTTGGCGTTGTTCAGGGTCATCGGGGGTTCCCACATACTTGTTGTAACGTCTAGTTTTAGTCCGCGAGACACAGACGCGGGATATAAATATGCTGTCATTCTCCAACTTCTACTGAAATCATTATCAGCGAAGAACGAGTCTTAATGATATAAAATCTATTTACGAGCTTTTACGTCTATATTACTCGCACTCGAAATATATCTAGTGATTCTGGACTTCCACCTGAACCATTCTTCGAACTCTTGAACTATAGCAACTGTAACGTTTATACTCGTTGGCCGAACACTGAACCCCGGGGACTCATAGTTGAGTATCGACTGAAGTGACCTCATTCCTTTCTACCTGGTAGATAACGTTTCGAACTCTGAGTTCGGTACAAGACTACTCTGGTAGTTTGGTGCGAACCCGAAATAGGAACCACTCCTGAGAAAACCTCCAAGAGGCGAAGGGAAGAAGCGAGTCTGCCGCCCTACCAGTACATGGCAAGAGACCTGTGCTAGAAGCCAAATTGTCTTGGACAATTCAGGGAAAGGTTGAAGGCTCCCAAGGGAAATTCCTTCTAGACAACGGGTGTACAGGACCTATCCTGAACTCGGAGTTTGTCAGAAAGAATGGAATACCCTTAGTGCGGAGGGATCAACCACTGACAATGTGTGATGGTCAAGGAGATGTCATAGTGGGAAGTGGAGAGTACTATACTTACCCGGTCTACATGAGCATGGGAGATCATAAAGAGACACTCCAACGGGAGGTAGCCTCTTGATACTCTGGAATCTCCGGTTATCAGCCAATTGCTTGTGGAAGGAAGCATAACCCGGACATTAATTGGGAACTTGTTATAGGATACTCGGGCACTAAGCAATGGACGACAATGCAACCTCTGGGTAACCGATGGAATGGGCCTGCCAAGTAAATATCTACCGGGATGCGACTGCGCCCCCGTCTGCTTTAGTCTAGGTGCATGGGAAAGCGGGGTAAGATTGTAAGGCGTCATAAGCAGAGCTTAGAATGGCAGGACCAACCCACGGGACTCGGGAGGATTGAAGAGTTGGAAGGATTAGTGGGGAAAGTTATTATCGAGATGGTTGCATGGTCGGGTCATAATTCTTGTATAAATAGAGGGCTAGATTACCGCGAAGTGGAGGAGACATCATTAGTCCTTCAAGCGAGCGGAATCACGTTTAACAATATTACTTCGTTTGAAAGCTACAAAACTATCTCTTAGCGTTAGCCATATCTTTAATATCCCTAAACACTATATTGTTCCTTATTCGCTTCGCTTACTTAGGCACCTACCACCACTTTCCGATCAAAAACAACTGTTCGCTTAAATCAACACTTCGAGTATTTTGCTCGTGATGGATAGTCACCGTGCGCTTAGTGAAAGAATAAGAAAACAGTTTATCTAGAGAAGAATACTGGTCGCTAGATGCACCCAAGGCAAGCCTCTGCAGCCTTCGAAGCCTACACCTGTACCACTTCCTTCATCCTACGTCACGGTAGTGCCGAGCATCTTTTTTGCAGTTACCTAGACTACAGAGGATTCTTCAGAGAAGCCCACACAACCTGCATCTTCGAGGAATTCGATCCAGCGATCCTCAACCCCACCGAACTCTCACCTATTGACGTGACCCTAAGCCAAAACTCCCACCAACTCGGACACCCTGTGCCTTGGTTCACCCGGCAGCCTTGGTATAAAACCACTCCCCGCCTCACCATCGAGCAACTTAAAGATGTCTCGCCAGCAGAAGCAACGCTCGGAGGAAGACTCTAACATGGAGGATGCGATCACGTTAAGGGACCGCAACACCTTCCTGGCCCAAAGTCAGCCCAGAAGACCAGAGAGAGCGAGGGATACGCCAATAACTGCGCTCTGGGGGTTGACAGGACAGGCTGCCTTACCTAGCTGGAGGCCCCACCGAGACTCCAGGGAGAGATCCCCCTACACCACTCCCACCAGAGAGTCATCGTTTACTCAGAGGCTCTCCAGAATCGGGGCTGGGCTGGATTCCAGCGATGACAAGGGCGCCACTACAGTCCGCCGAGAGGTCAGGAGGCAAGGGGCAGAGGTAGTCCAAGACCTCAGCCAGGGCATCAGCGAGCTCACCACCCGCATCCAATACATGCCCCTCATCAAGGACCTTATCTCCCGCCACTAGGCGCGCATCGCCGAGATCACCCTGAGCAACAGCGTCCTAGTCAAGGACCTACAAGACAAGTTTGGGGAGAGTGACGCCACCCAAGCCCACCTCATGGAAGCCCTGGGGCAAATAGACATCCGGTTCCAGGAGCAGGCCGGCACCCAGGCCAATATTTCGGGTTCGCACCAAACTACCAGAGTAGTCTTGTACCAAGCTCAGAGTTCGAAACGCTATCTACCAGGTAGAAAGGAACGAGGTCACTTCAGTCGATGCTCAACTATGAGTCTCCGTGGTTCAGTGTTTGGCCAACGAGTATAAGCGTTACAGTCGCTAGAGTTCCAGAGTTCGAAGAATGGTTCAGGTAGAGGTCCAGAATCACCAAAGATATTCGAGCGCAAGTAATATAGAAGTAAAGACTTATAGATAGATTTGATATCGTTAAGACTCGTTCTGTGACGGGGCTCTGCCTCTACTAAACAGGAGTGTAGGAAGCAAGAGGGCCGGTAGAAGAAAGAGTTAGGTTTAGAGAGTAAAGATTCTTCTTGGTAGACTTAGAATAATCTTAAGGGTCTTCTTCCGTTTGTTACAACTGATGATGAGGAAAAATTAGAACTAGTGGGGGAAAATGGAGATGAGTACTTATACTCCAAATCTCTCGATTTTCCTGCCTTCCACTGCTCAAGCCAAGTTCCGGTGAAAACTCTGTTTTTGGACCGGAGAACAATTCCTCCGCTACCCCGCTTCTCCCTAAGCGCTAGCGGGTGTTTCCGGTCCTAGAGTAATGCACCCTTAGCCAGGGTCAAGGATCACCTGCAGCCCGGCTGTCACACAGCTCCGGTCCTGCATTAGAGGAGTCTCCGCTCCGGTGGTCTACCCTTGATGGCTGCAGAGCTGTAATTCATCGTAGATCTATTCCCGGGCATAGCTACCGCCGCCTGCGGCAGGGCTATCGTTGCTCTGAAGGTTATTGGGGATGCCCGGCACTTAGAGGTCTTTTCTCTAGCTGGTCCTTTATTCGCTGACGGGACTCAGACTCGTCAGTCTGCCCCTCCATGAATAGATCTCCTCCTTAGTAGCCAGAAGGTGGGTACACTTGCCGCAGGTTGCGGTCCTCGCCTACAGGTACTTCCCTATCACTGTAACTACTGGATTCTATCAATGACTCTGAGCCTATAACAGGCCCGGTGAGAACTAGTCGCCTGACCGTTGGTATGGCTCCGTTATACTACTCCCCTCTCTCAGGATCTTGGTCACCAAGATTCAGTAACAACAAATTCTATTCAACCTAATATTTTCAAGGAAATTTCCGTGACTATGTGCAAGTACAAAATCTAGAGAAGCTATATCAAAACCCTTTTGTCCCGGGGTTTCTTAGGATACCTCATGTGAAAATCTTGGAGGGCTTCTTCAGCACTCTTCCTAAGATGTTCAAAGGGTTCCCAGGTAGCGTCCTCATCCCCATACCCTTCCCATAGTACTAGGTATTCCACTCTTCTTCTGAACCTATTGACCCGACTATCTGCTACCTCTCGGACTACCCAGTTCTCCTCTCCTGCAATCTCTTCTGGTTCCGGGGGGGGGAACTCTTCACTCCGGGTCTACTGGCGCTCTGTAAGGTTCTAAGAGAGAGACATGGAAGACCGGGTGTATAGCCATCAGAGGAGGAAGGGAGAGCTTGTAGGCACGGGTGTCTATAGCTTCAATGACCTTGAAGGGTCCCATCTTCTTCTGATCTAGCTTTCCCATCGGCCGCTTTGTTTGCATATTGCGCCGGTCCAGCATTACTTCATCTCCAGGCTTGATCTCCGGAGGTGCCAGTGCATGTTTATCATATCACCGGGCCATCCTAACCCTAGCCTTGCCTAAGTTTTCTTGCATAGCATGCCAGATAGATTCCCATTTAGATATCATGACCTCACTTGCTGGATTGCTAACTTCCACACCTTCCCTGGGGGCCGGCCAGTTGGTCGTGGGTTCATAACCATAGTTGGCATAAATGCCGATACTTTGGTAGACTCAGAGACCGCCAAGTAATAAGCATACTCTGCCATAGGCAAGAGATCGGCCCAGGCGTCCTGTTGATAAGAACAATAACTCCGCAAGTAATGTTCCAGGGTCTGGTTAGCTCTTTCTGTTTGGCCGTCTGTTTGGGGGTGAAAAGAAGTAGACATTTTCAGCTTCACATTGAGGAGGCTCATGAGTGACTGCCAAAAATGAGAGAGAAACTTGCTAGCTCTGTCCGAGACTATGTCATCAGGTAACCCATGGAGTCTCCAAACTCCCTTCAAGAACAACCTAGCCAAAGCTTCTGTCTTATTCAGTGTAGGGAGCGGGATGTAATGGGCCGTCTTAGAAAAGTGGTCCACTATTACCCAAAGCTTGGTAAATCCCTTAGATTCAGATAATGCCACAATGTAGCCCATAGAGATGGAAATCTACAACCGATGGGGTATCTCCACAGGTTGGAGCATACCAAACTTCTTGTGCCGAGATATTTTATTTCTCTGACAACTGTCACAGGAACGGACATACTTTTTCACATCTTGATCCATTTTAGGCCAACAGAATGTATTATTCACCTGCTCTAGTGTCTTGAATTGACCATAATGTCGAGCCACTTTAGATTCATGAGTATCGGTTAGGATACCCATCCGGAGCTTCTTGTCATTAGGAATATACCATCTATTCTTGTAGAAGATAAGGCTGTCCTTGACAGACAAGTTCTGGTCCAAATTTGGTTTCCCTTCAACCAGAGAGCTGTGCATTAACTGCCAATCTTTATCCAACTTGACTGCCTCTGATAAGCGGTCCATGAAAGAAGACTGCAACTGGTTGACTTTAACTGCCGCTAATCTAGCAGTGTTTAGAACCAATTGCCCTGGCCTAAAAAACATCTGTGGCTCCGGCTGCAGTGGTTCACTCCCCTCGTCAGGGCGATGATCCCAGCGCCTAGATAGCACATCAGGTTTGCCGTTTTTCTCTCCCAGTCTGTAGACAACTTTGAAATTGTAGCCTGCTAGATCTTCAGACCATCTAGCTTGCCGCCTAGTGAGAACTTTGGTAAAATTGAAGTATTCCAAGTTCTTGTAGTCTGTGAAAACCGTGACCTCCTGCTCACAAGATTTCAGCATGTGCTCCCATTCCCGGAAAGAGGCTACAATAGCTCCCATTTCCTTATCATGAATGTCATAGTTGATCTCAGCAGGAGAGAATTTCTTAGAATAGAAAGCTTCCGGATGTAGTTTCCCATCATCTCCATACTGAGAGAGCACCGCTCCCTTGGCAAAGTCACTGGCATCAGTTTCAACCACAGTTCTCCTAGTAGGGTCAAAATGAGCAAGCACTGGAGCGCTAGTAAACCGGTCTTTCAATTCTAGAAAGGCCTGCATACAAGCTGCGGTCCATTGCCATTTCTTGCCATTTTGCAAGAGGTCAGTTAGGGGTTTGCATATTCTACTGAAGCCTTCAATAAAGCGTCGGTAGAAGTTGGCAAATCCTAGGAAGGCTTGGATCCCCTTGACATCTTTGGGTTCCGGCCAATCTCTAACTGCCTCTACTTTCTCTTCTGACATTGATACTCCTATTTCTGAGATGTGGTAACCGAGGTATTCTACCTCCCGGGCATGGAAAGAGGTCTTGTCAATGGATGCACATAGCTTATTCTCTGATAGCCACTGCAAGACCTTATTGACAAGATCAACATGTTCTTCCATAGTCTCCGAGTAGATGAGGATGTCATCAATATAGACAATCACTCCTTCATCCAGTAGATCCTTTAGCACATCATTCATCATACCCTGAAAGGCAGAAGGGGCATTGCATAAACCAAATGGCATCATATTGTACTGATACAGGCCATAGCGGGTTCTGAAGGCAGTCTTCCATTCATCACCTTCTGCTATCCTGGTCAAATTGAAGCCATTCTTGAGATCTATCTTTGTGAAGATCCGGGCTTTGAATAACCTATCTCTGAGTTCACTCATGATGGGTAACGGGTATTTGTCCTTGACAATAACCTTATTCAAGCCTCTGTAATCCACACAGATTCTAAGTTTGCCATCCTTCTTTGGTATGAACAGAATGGGTGCCGCCGCTGGGCTGCTAGATCTGGAGATTTTGCCTGCTGCCAATTCCTTGGTCAGGTACTCCTTGAGGGCCTTTAACTCTGGAGCGGAACATGGGTATAACGGCCCAAATGGGATTGTAGAATCAGGCAGGATCTTGATCTTCAGATCATTAGCAGAATGCGGAGGTAACTTCTCTGCTTTCTCTCTGCTGAATACATGTGCCCATTGCCGATGCTATGCAGGAATTCTGATTTCCACATTCACACCATTCTCATCATGCCAAATGGCCGCTACTAAGTGGTACACCTCTTCTTCTTCTAACATTTGATAGATTGAGATGGGTTCCACGGTAATGGCCGCTGGGAGACAGTTCTGCTTGCAGTAGTCACTTCTCCAGCTTATGGTATTGAGTTCACAATTAATGTCCGGGTTATGCTTCCTTGCCCAAGCGATTGGCAGATAACCGGAGATTCCAGCTTCCAAAGAGGCTACCTCCCAGCGGAATGTCTCCTTATGATCTCCCATGCTCATGTGGACCGGGTGAGTATAGTACTCTCCACTCTCCATCATGACATCTCCTTGAGCATCATACATTGTCAGTTGTTGATCCCTCCGCACTAAGCGTATTCCATTCTTTCTGACAAACTCCGAGTTCAGGATAGGTCCTGTACACCCGGGGTCCAGAAGGAATTTCCCTTGGGAGCCTTCGACCTTTCCCTCAATTTTCCAGGACAATTCGGCACCTAGCACAGGTCTCTTACCATGTACTGGTAGGGGCGGAAGATTTGCTTCTTCCCTTCTCTTCTTGGAGGTTTTCTCAGGAGTGGTTCCTCTCGTTCTCTTTAGGTTCTGTGCTCTCAACATAGTGTAAAGCAAATAGATATGAGGCAAAATAGATGTAGTGGGTTCTTCTTGTTCTGGTTCTGGATAATGAGGTCTTAGATGCGGCAGCTCCTTGTCCCTTTATACCTTTCAGTAGTAAGGGCCGATGCTATTTAGCAATCTTATCCTTTCATTATCCCTTCTGCAGTTCCGGGACCATAGACATAAGATAACCACAGATCTATTCCTATCCTAAAGAAACAAAGTAACAACTCGAACAGGTAGAAATTCTAGTATACATAGACTCTTAACAGACACTACCAGATAATATCCTCATCCGACCCTAATCTGGGTTCGAAGATAAAATCCTCAGGAAACTGAAGAAGTACATTGAATGGCTGTTCTGCCACTACAGCAGCAACCTTAGCTTTCTTTTCAGATGGTTCCTGGGTATTATCCCCGGAGCCAGATCCTCTTTTCCGCTTTCTCTGTACTTTCACTGCTGCCACTCGGACAGTAGTAGGTTCCTTGGACCAACAGGTGGTCCATTTGTGTCTGGACTTGCCGCACTATTGCACAAGTCAGTCTATGTACTCACCTCACAGGGGAGTACCGGAAGGTCTTACCTTCAAGCATACTTCAGCCTTTCTTCTTTCTTCCAGAATATCCCCTGGGATACCCTTTAGTTCCACAACTTTGTCCTTGGACCCTGTAGCTGCCTTGGGAGCGGAGGAGCTGGAAGCTTCCTTCCTTCCCTTTGGCTGCCGGCCTCTAGGATTGCTGGATTCCTTCTGGGTCCTGGCCGGAGCCTTTTCAGCTGCCGCCTGGTACCGCTCATGAGTGTGCCCCAGCACTCTCAGAGCTGTGATCCTTTCCATCAAGGTCCTAGGTTTGGGATTGAAGAGTGCCCAACTTAAACCTAGTTCCGGTAGGAGGGAACCTTGGATCTTGTCGTCTACCAGCTGTCCTTCATAGCCGGTCTTCCACATCAACTGAATAATAGTATTCAGGAAGGAGTCTATTCCTTTCTTCTTGGTGTGGGTAAGGAGGTTCCATTGGGCTACCGCTTCATCCCTAGAGATGGCTTCACCAAAGGCAGCTCTGAAAGCTTCCACAAAGGAATCCCAGCTCTTCCAGCGCTCATCTAGCCTTACAGGCCTCCCAGCAATCCGGTTGGCAGAGGCTTGGTCTAGTGAATTATGCTACGCCTCATACCACTTGATTGCTGCCGTTCCTTCCATGAGATTTCCAGCATACCGGATCATTGTCTCATCAGCCAGGAAGGACTGGCTTTCAATGGAGAACACATTCTCGCATTGCCGGAGGAAGGTTTCCACCTGTTCCGCATGGCCTTGAAACTTGGAGGGTGGAGGGGCCTTAGGCTCCCGGGCCTTGGATGACTGGAGAGGGTGTGGCTGCTCTTGAGGTTGTCGGGCTCCCGGAGAGGGAGGAGGAATGTTACCTCCGCTTCCACCTGAATTTGCTGGAGGTGGGGGAGGTACCTCCGGAGGTGCTGAGCCACCACCGGGGATTTCTGTCGGAGGAGGAGCCGGAGAAAGAGGCTCATCCTCAAGGTCACTATCCCAGTTGATTCCTAGGCCAGAGAAGGGTCTCCTTCTGCCGGGAGGAGGAAGAGGGGAGGCTCCCACTTGTGGCATTACCACAGGGACAATGGGGCCTTGCTGATGCCGGGGGAAGGTTGCAAACAGTGAATGCTGCCTTCTTGGGACCCTACTTCCCGCTCTGGAGGATACCCGGGATGATAGTCTGGGTGTTCCGGGCCTAGGTATCTGTAGCTTTCCCTCATTGATGGCCTTCTGGATCTCTTTCAGGTAATTGGGAGGGATGACCGGGTTGGACCATTCAATTTCCATGACATCCGGGTCTAGGTCATCCTTCTCCACAAATCTCTTCAGCTCATCCTGAAGAGAGCCGACTTGGTCCCTCATGAAGGCCAAAGCTTGCCTCATGAGTTCTGCCTCCGCTTGCTGCCGCTCCTGGATGAGTATCAGGGCTTGGGAGCCCCTGTTCAGCTCTTGCTGTAAGCGGTGCTGGAGGTAGATCTGGAGTTCTCTGAAGAACTCCGGGTAGGTGACCGAGTCGGTGTCTTGCCAGGCAGGCTCACAGCCAGGAATGTAGGCCTGTAGCGCTGCTCTCGGGTTTTTGACCTACTGTGTCCGGGCCGAGGCCTCTATCTGTAGAGGTTGGGGTGTCTATTCAATCTGGAGAGGCACCACTGGGGCAGGTAGGGCGGACATGTCTGGTCTTTTCGAGGGTTTTGGTGTCTATAGCTCAGGAGCTAGAATGTAGATAACTTCTCTGACGAAGTAGTGTATTCTTAGGTACCAGTAGAAGATTCTTACTCCTGACATAGGCTATAGACAAGTTGAGGAAGATATTTTCTAAATGTAACTGAAGCCTTTAAGATTATAATGTGACGGGGCTCTGCCTCTACTAAACAGGAGTGTAGGAAGCAAGAGGGCCGGTAGAAGAAAGAGTTAGGTTTAGAGAGTAAAGATTCTTCTTGGTAGACTTAGAATAATCTTAAGGGTCTTCTTCCGTTTGTTACAACTGATGATGAGGAAAAATTAGAACTAGTGGGCAAAAATAAAGATGAGTACTTATACTCCAAATCTCTCGATTTTCCTGTCTTCCACTGCTCAAGCTAAGTTCCGGTGAAAACTCTGTTTTTGGACCGCAGAACAATTCCTCCGCTACCCCGCTTCTCCCTAAGCGCTAGCGGGTGATTCCGGTCCTAGAGTAATGCACCCTTAGCCAGGGTCAAGGATCACCTGCAGCCCGGCTGTCACACAGCTCCGGTCCTGCATTAGAGGAGTCTCCGCTCCGGTGGTCTACCCTTGATGGCTGCAGAGCTGTAATTCATCGTAGATCTATTCCCGGGCATACCCACCGCCGCGTGCGGCAGGGCTATCTTTGCTCTGAAGGTTATTGGAGATGCCCGGCACTTAGAGGTCTTTTCTCTAGCCGGTCCTCTATTCGCTGACAGGACTCAGACTCGTCAGTCTGCCCCTCCATGAATAGATCTCCTCCTTAGTAGCCAGAAGGTGGGTACACTTGCGGCAGGTTGCGGTCCTCGCCTACAGGTACTTCCCCATCACTGTAACTACTGGATTCTATCAATGACTCTGAGCCTATAACAGGCCCGGTGAGAACTAGTCTCCTGACCATTGGTATGGCTCCGTTATATGTTCTTCGCTGATAATGATTTCAGTAGAAGTCAGAGAATGACAGCATATTTATATCCCGCGTGTGTGTCTTGCGGACCAGAACTAAACATTACAACAAGTATGTGGGAACCCCCGAACACCCTGAATAACGCCAGGACAATGCCGACCGAACGCTAAAGAAACCAACGCCAAATACATGATACAAATAATCAAACGCCCAAGTTCCGAAACATTCCTAACAATCCTTGACACTAAGAAAACCCCTCACTTATTTTGCACTACTGCATGCACTCAGCCTTTCATCAGCAGTCATGGGAACTCGGGAGTTAGCCTACTTGATAACACCTCGGTAGCGGGCCTCGACTTCGCTCGTCAACTCTTTCCCTGCGTCGCTGTCCTACTCTAAGCAGCACAGCTCGCGTTAGAAGTACTGGCGAAGTATAAGGTACCAGAGGACTCGGGTAGTCTTACCTTTCCCTGGGAGCCACCAGTGTGAGCCTTCTCAATTCATCCGCCATTCGTTCAGTTCTGGTCCGATTGACTCCAAACTTTCACTGCTGCCCCTTCATATACCCACCAGTGTCAAGGCTGGCCCATGCATCAGACTGACGCTCCGGGGGTTATTTCTGGGGTCGAAAACCTCTTTTTAACTAGGGAAACGGCAACTCCACACCACCCACCATACTGGCCAAACCGGGCCTCTCAGGCGCGAGGTGCGAGTACTTGAAGCTTTCCAAAGTGCAACTGAGTGGTGGTAGAGAGTCCTAGTATTGTCTTCGTGTCCCTTCTACTTATCACATCGTATACCCATAACAGCCAAGCAGCTCAACGAACTGTTTACCCACCTCACCAACACCGCCGCTTCCCAGCAAGCCTAACAAGGGGAGCGAATCAACGCCCTAACTACCTACGTCCAGCAACTGCAAGCGACGGCCCCCTCACTTGAGATCTCACCAGAGATCACTGAGACCCTTAAGGCAATCAGGGAGAATGGCACCCGTAATAGGGACCAACTCGAGGCCGAGAGAGAGGAGGCAAGGAAGTTAGTGGCCCAGTCCCAGAAGGACCTACAGCAGTTCTTGAAGAAACTTCAGACAGCAGCAGGTCTAAAGGATAAGGGGAAACAACCGGCGGTGGAAACGCAGGAGGAGGACTCTCACCGAAGAGAAGGGCAGCCAGAGCTGAGCCGGTCAGGGAGTAGTCACCCTGGGCCAGTGGTAACGGGTGGACAGGGGGGTCAAGGACTCGGGGGAAATGGGGGAAGCAGAGGAAGGGGAGGACGAGGAAAACCTGGAGGTAGCAATCCAGACTCTTCTGACTCCTCTAGTTCAGGTGAGGAGAGAAGGAGGAGATGGAAGGAGAGGAGACGCGCTCGACGAAACCTAGCTCTACAACCAACCTCCGCACCAACCAAGGGAGACACGCCCAAACAGGCCAAGATCTCATTTTCCGGCAAGCCAAAACAGGACGTGCGCCACTGGATTGATCAGATGGAAATTCTGATGGAACTCCAGCCCAAGGTCAAATGGGATGACAAGATGAAAATCTTGTGGGCATCCCTAGAACTCCAAGGCAGCGCCGCCAGTTTCTGGAGAAACATTAAGGAAAGACTCGGTGTTGAACTTGAGCTTGGTACTTGGAGGAACTTCAAGAAGGAACTGAAGATCCAATATGGAAATCGCACCAGCCAGGAGCAAGTCAAGCAGAAAATGGATCGCCTCAGGCAATCCGCCCCATCGACGATTACATCAATGAGATGCAGAACCTCGAATGGGATGCCAGAGTAGGACCCGTCGTCATGAAATCCATGATTCTCACGGGAATAAACACCTCAGTAGAACGATGGATATTGGCGGCCATAGCAGAGCCCTATGACTTCCCGGATTGGTTGGCTTGGGTAAGGAAGGTTGGCAGGAAAGATGCGGAAGTAAAAGCCCGACACGAGATTCTGAGAGGGAGAGAAACCCCCAAATCAAACGAGGCACCAGCTCCAGCGGCGCGGAAAACACACCCATGCGCAATAACATCCCACAAAACCACCGAGAGAAAACCTGAAACTGCTATCAGGCAGAAACCTATGGAAGATCTCGGGGCTACCCAAGGAGAGAAGCGCAAATGCGAGAGAGACAAAAGGTGTTTTCACTGTGGCAGGGACAATCACCAGGCCAAGGACTGCTTCGCGACAAGCAAAGTAAGGCTAACACAGCCTAGCCGGCCTGAACGGAAGAGAAGAAGAGGTCCTTCTGGGGAGAAGGATCAGGAAGGGGGGAGTGAGAAAAAGAGAAAATTGGGTACTCAGGGAGAAGCCTTTAGGGCAAGGATCACATCATTGGAGGATTAAAAAGATTTCTGCTTCTTTGTTTCGTTTTTCTTAGGCATTATTTACTTTCTCTCGTTTAAATTTCTTAGGTTACATCTGGAGTTGGCTAGCAATAAAAGAGGTTTATTTCGTCGCTTGTTACCAAGAAACCCAAAACTTAATTCACAATTCAGACCAGAAGCTCCCATGAAAAGGAGTAAGGGACCACAGCAGAACAGCCACTGGAAGGCGTAAGGCGCACCACTGGCCATGACCTGCTGGGGAGAGCCTGAAACCTAGTAAGAGCTACGGAAAGAACACAGGGGAATGGGTTAGGGTTATCTTCACCAAGCCAACGATTATCCCGGATCTCGAGCTATATAAACCGTGCCTTCCTACCTTCAGAAAATGGAAAAACATTCCATCCTATCCTCACAGAAGGCCGAAGACACCACAACCATAATGACTACTCAAACACGAGAAACCCGTCTCGAGATTGAAATCTCTTGGAGATGCCCAGAAACAAAGACCACGAAAACATGCCTAGTACAGGCCCTCCTCGATAGCGGAACACAGGACTGAATTATATCCTGGAACTGCATCAGACGAAACCTCATCCCGACCATGGCCCGCCATACCCGATTAATTATTCGGCAGGCTGATGGTACACCCATGTCCAACTCGGGGTCCCAGACCACCTTACCCCTCGACCTCAGAATAGGAGCACATCAAGACAAGGGAATAACTTGCGAGGTTGGAGCCTTTGCAGGAGAAGACCTAGTCATCCCACATAGATGGCTCCAGGAACATCAACCTACCATCCATTGAGGGTGCAACAGCGCCATCTTCCCCAGTGCCTACTGCTACCGCAACAACTGCTTTCTCAGGGAATTAGACCTCCTAGAAAACGAGGAAGAACAAATCATACTTCGATTGCTCAAGTATGACCGAGAAGTAGAACCCGGTATCGAGTCACACCCTTTTTGGTCTCGATGCACTGGAGGAAATGCCCCGGCTCTACCAATGATGTTCCAATCCTTTGAAGATGTGTTCTTGACGAAAGGAGCCGCGACTCTTCCGGAACACTCAGAATGGAACCACCACATCCCATTGATGGAAGGTAAACAACCTCCATGGGGACCAATCTATTCGCTCTCCAAACCAGAGGAGGTAGTCCTAAAGCACTACCTAGACAAAATGCTCGCACAATGCAAAATGGTTCCCTCCACCAGCTCTGCAGCATCTCCAATCCTGCTTGTACCAAAGGCCAACGGGCAACTACGGTTATGCATTGATTACAGAGGCCTAAACGCCATCACAATCAAGAATCGCTACCCCTTACCCCTGATGAACGTCTTGGTGGACGCAACTAAAGGAGCAGCCTTCTTCACCAAGATAGACTTGAAGAACAGTTACAACCTTGTAAGGATTGCGAAGGGAGAAGAATGGAAGACCGCCTTCAGAAGAAAGTATGGTCACTTCGAGTACAGAGTTATGCCTTTTGGGTTGACCAATGCGCTGGCGTCGTTCCAAGCCATGGTCAATACCATCTTCAAGGACCTGTTAGATCAAGGCCTTGTGGTATATCTTAACGATATCCTCGTATACTTGACGGAAAAGAAAGAGCATGAGGCTCTAGTGATGACGGTTTTGGAGCGGTTGCGAAAGCACCAGCTCTATGGAAACCCGGAGAAGACAGTATGGATGGCCGCGGAGGTAGAATTCCTCGGTTTTCAGCTGTCGGGTAAGGGGAGTCAAGTGTCACCCAAGAAGGTCCAGACCATCGTGGAATGTCAACCCCCGATCAAGGTCAAAGAACTGCAGTGTTTCCTCGGATTTGCGAATTTTCTACGCAGATTCATCCCAAGCTATTCGGAAATATGCAAACCCATGACCGACCTCCTCAAAACGGGGTCCACATGGAGATGGAAAGAGGAACAACACCAAGCCTTCGAGGAACTCAAGAAAAGATTTACTTCGGCTCCTATACTCCGCCATTATGACGAACATCGCCAGGCGATACTGGGAACAGATGCCAGCGACTGGGCTGAAGCCGCAGTGCTCTCCCAAGTGTTCAAAGATGGGAAGCTACACCCAGTAGCCTACCACAGTCGCAAGTTCAACGAGGCAGAGGTAAACTATGAGATCTACGACAAGGAGATGCTCACAATAGTTTCTGCGCTCTTAACTTGGAGACATTGGCTGGAAGGGACGGACAAGCCTATCCAGATATACTCTGATCATCAGAACCCCCAATACTTTACCACGACCAAGAAACTCTCCCGAAGTCAAGCCCGATGGGCCGAGAAGATAGTACCTTTTCGATTCAAGATCCATTACCGACCCGGCGAAAAGAATGGGAAACCTGATGCCCTAACTCGATGCCCGGAGTCCGCTATAGAGGGGGGAGTAGTCCGAGAACAGCCTGTAAAACAGCTGCTCACACAAGAACATTTTGCCCGAGTCACAAGTTACAGTGTAGAAACTGGACCCATATCGGTAGGCGAATGTCAGGATCATTGGACACCTTTGGAGCAATAGTACGACATAACTAGCATCGAACTACCTCGAGAGCTATCAAACTGGTATGAGTTGGAGGGGCAATGGGTACGCAGGATCACGGAGGAGGTCATCCAGCCTGAATCAGACCCAGATGACAGATGGACTCGGAAAGTGTTGCCGGCTAACGCGGAACCTTTGCCGGAGTGGACCCCGGACAAGAATGGCCGCTGGTGTAGCGAAATATGTTGGAACCTGCGACGTTGTTACGGGTATACAATGTGATAAGTAGAGGGAACCCAAAAAACAATACTAGGACTCTCTATCATCACTCTGTTGCACTTTGGAAAGCTTTAGGTACTTGCACCTCGCGCCTGAGAGGCCCGGTCTGGCCAGTATGATGGGTGGTGTGGAGTTGCCGTTTCCCTAGTTAAAAAGCCGGTTTTCGACCCCAGAAATAACCTCCGGAGCGTCAAACTGACGCGGGGGCCAGCTTTGACACTGGTGGGTATATGAAGGGGCAGCAGTGAAAGTTTGGAGTCAATCGGACCAGAACTGAACGAATGGCGGATGAATTGAGAAGGCTCACACTGGTGGCTCCCAGGGAAAGGTAAGACTACCCGAGTCCTCTGGTACCTTATACCTCGCCAGTACTCCTAACGCGAGCCGTGCTCTTTAGAGTAGGACAGCGACGCAGGGAAAGAGTTGACGAGCGAAGTCGAGGCCCGGTACCGAGGTGTTATCACGTAGGCTAACTCCCGAGTCCCCATGACTGCTGATGAGAGGTTCAGTGCATGCAGTAGTGTGAAATGAGTGAGGGATTTCTTAGTGGCAAGGATTGTTAGGAATGTTTCGGAACTTAGGCGTTTGATTATTTGTATCATGTATTTGGCGTTGGTTTCTCTAGCGTTCAGTTGGTATAGTCTTGGCGTTGTTTAGGATCATCGGGGGTTCCCACATACTTGTTGTAATGTCTAGTTCTAGTCCGCGAGACACACACGCAGGATATAAATATGCTGTCATTCTCCGACCTCTACTGAAATCATTATCAGCGAAGAACGAGTCTTAAGGATATAAAATCTATCCAGGAGGCTTTACTTCTATATTACTTGCACTCGAAATATCTCTAGTGATTCTTGACCTCTACCTGAACCATTCTTCGAACTCTTGAACTATAGCAACTGTAACGTTTATACTCGTTGGCCGAACACTGAACCCCCGGGGGCTCATAGTTGAGTATCGACTGAAGTGACCTCGTTCCTTTCTACCTGGTAGATAGCGTTTGGAACTCTGAGCTCGGTACAAGACTACTCCGGGAGTTTGGTGCGAACCCAAAATAGACGTCTGCCAGAGAGCGAAGAAGTGAAGAAGGCATCTATCTCTTCCACAGCCCCTCGAATTAGCAGCCGTACCATGGACGGATCTCTGAATGGATATCATAGTGGAATTGCCATTAGAGAAGTCAGGATTCCGGAACGTCCTAGTAGTAGTGGATCGCTTCAGTAAAATGGCGCACTTCATACCAATAACGGGAATCAATCCGGAGCAAACCGCCAACAGTTTCGTTAGAGACATCTGGCGCTTCCACGGACTTCCGAGAAGGATTGTGTCTGACAGAAGTACTCAGTTCCTCTCCGCTTTCTGGACTGCCATTACCGAACGGTTGGGAATCAGGAGACGAATGTCCACCTTGTTTCACCCTCAGACGGACGGCCAGACAGAGCGAACCAACCAACACCTCGAGTCCTACCTACGGGCCTTTACAGCCGGGACAGGTAAGAAGTGGAAGGATCTTCTACCCATCTGTGAGTATGCATATAATAATGCTAAACACTCGTCAACGGGGATGTCACCCATCTACTGCAATTACGGACTCCACCCCCGAACGGATTGGCCTGCAGATGTGGAGTTGGAGAAATTGGATGCGGGTGTAACCCACTACCTGGACGTGATCCTAACCGCTCACAAGATGGCAAAAGAAACCCTTCAGAAAACCTACGATCGAATGGCGTCAAGGCCAGGACCTAGAACACAATAGTTTGCCATAGGACAGAAGGTACTCCTCGATACACGCAACCTCGGTGGCTACAACAAGTGGTCAGACAAGTTCACCGGACTGTTCCCAGTCTCAGCCAAAATTGGTAATAGGGCATATCGACTGGACCTACCGAGGGATTGGAAGGTTCATAACGTCTTTCATGAGATGTTACTTCGACCCTATAGGGAAGACCCCGATCCAACAAGGCACCAAGGCACCAGGAAACGGATAGCGACACCTGAGCCTCAGGAAGCCTTAGAGGACAAGAACATGGAGCCAACACTCTATACACGTCCCCACACCCGAAGCCAGGGCCATGCAATAACAGCGGGCCCCTCCACGAAGAGGCGAAGGATACAGAAAGACTACGCTTGATACCTTACCCTACTCATTGGCTTTTCCCACAGGGTTTTTACCATGAGAGGTTTTTAACGGTCGAGGATGACGTCCAGGAGGGGGGAGTAGTGTTATAGGATACCCGGGCACTAAGCAACGGACGACAATGCAACCTCTGGGTAACTGATGGAACGGGCCTGACAAGTAAGTATCTACCGGGATGCGACTGCACCCCCGTCTACTTTAGTCTAGGTGCATGGGAAAGCAGGGTAAGAGTGTAAGGCGTCGTAAGGAGAGTTTAGAATGGCAGAACCAACCCCTGGGACTCGGGAGGATTGGAGAGTTGGAAGGATTAGTGGGGAAAGGTATTATCGAGATGGTTGCATGGTCGGGTCATAATTCTTGTATAAATAGAGGGCTAGATTCCCGCGAAGTGGAGGAGACATCATCAGTCCTTCAAGCGAGCGGAATCCGATTTAACAATATTACTTCGTTTAAGAACTACAGAACTATCTCTTAGCGTTAGCCATATCTTTGATATCCCTAAACAGAACTCAATACCTTAAGTTGGAGGAGTGACTACTGCAAGCAGAATTGTCTCCCAGCGGCCATTACTGTGGAACCCATGTCTATCTATCAAATGCTAGAAGAGGAAGAGGTGTACCACTTATCAGTGGCCATTTGGCATGATGAGAATGGTGTGAATGTGGAAACAAGAATTCCTGCACAGGATCGGCAATGAGCACATGTATTCAGCAGAGGGAAAGCAGAGGAATTACCTCTATATTCTGCTAATGATTTAAAGATCAAGATCCTGCCTGATTCTACAATCGCATTTGGGCCGTTATACCCATGTTCCGCTCCAGAGTTAAAGGCCCTCAAGGAGTACCTGACCAAGGAATTGGCAGCAGGCAAAATCTCCAGATCTAGCAGCCCAGCGGCGGCACCCATTCTGTTCATACCAAAGAAGGATGGCAAACTTAGAATCTGTGTGGATTACAGAGGCCTAAATAAGGTTACTGTGAAGGACAAATACCTGCTGCCTATCATTAGTGAACTCAGGGATAGGTTATTCAAAGCCCGGATCTTCACAAAGATAGATCTCAAGAATGGCTTCAATTTGATCAGGATAGCAGAAGGGGATGAATGGAAAACTGCCTTCAGAACCCGCTATGGCCTGTATCAGTACAATGTGATGGCATTTGGTTTATGCAATCTCTCTTCTGCCTGCCAGGCTCTGATGAATGATGTGCTAAAGGATCTACTGGATGAAGGAGTGATTGTCTATATTGATGATATTCCCATCTACTCGGAGACTATAGAAGAGCATGTTGATCTTGTCAATGAGGTTTTGCAGTGGCTTTCAGAGAATAAGCTATGTGCATCCATTGACAAGACCTCTTTCCATGCCCGAAAGGTGGAATACTTCGGCTACCACATTTCAGAAGAAGGAGTATCAATGTCAGAAGAGAAAGTAGCGGCAGTTAGGGCTTGGCCAGAGCTCAAAGATGTTAAGGGGATCCAATCCTTCCTAGGATTTGCCAACATCTATTGGCGCTTTATTGAAGGTTTCAGTAGAATATGCAAACCCCTAACTGACCTCTTGCAAAATGGCAGGAAATGGTAATGGACCGCAGCTTGTATGCAGGAATTTCTAGAGTTGAAAGACTGGTTTACTAATGCTCCAGTACTTGCTCATTTTGACCCTACTAGGAGAACTGTGGTTGAAACTGATGCCAGTGAGTTTGCCAAAGGAGCGGTGCTCTTTCAGTATGGAGATGATGGGAAACTACCCCCGGGAGCTTTCTATTCTAAGAGGGTCTCTCCTGCCGAAACCAACTATGACATTCATGATAAGGAAATGAGAGCTATTATAGCCTCTTTCCGGGAATAGGAGCACATACTGAAATCTTGTGAGCAGGAAGTCACTGTTTTCACAGACCACAAGAACTTGGAGTACTTCAATTCTACAAAGGTTCTCACTAGGGGGCAAGCTAGATAGTCTGAAGAAATAGCAGCTTACAATTTCAAAGTTGCCTACAGACCGGGAGAGAAAAATGGCAAACCTGATGTGCTATCTAGGCGCTGGAGTCATCGCACTGGAGAGGGGAGTCAACCACTGCAGTCGGAGCCACAGATGTTTTTCAGGTCAGGTCAATTAGTTCTAAACACTGCTAGATTAGCGGCAGTTAATGTCAACCAGTTGCAGCCTTCTTTCATGGACCCCTTATTAGAGGCAGTCAAGTTGCATAAAGATTGGCAGTTAGTGCACTGCTCTCTGGTTGAAGGGAAACCAAACTTGGACCAGAACTTGTCAGTCAAGGATGGCCTTGTCTTCTACAAGAATAGATGGTATATTCCTAATGAGAAGAAGCTCCGGATGGACATCCTGACCTATACCTATGACTCTAAAGTGGCTGGACATTATGGTCAATTTAAGACACTAGAGCGGGTGAAGAATAATTTCTTTTGGCCAAAAATGGAGCAAGATGTGGAAGAGTATGTCCGTTCCTGTGACAGTTGTCAGAGAAATAAAATATCTCGGCACAAGAAGTTTGGTATGCTCCAACCTGTAGAGATACCTTATCGGCCATGGAATTCCATCTCTATGGACTTCATTGTGTGATTACCGGAGTCTAAGCGATTTACTAAGATTTGGGTAATAGTGGACTGCTTTTCTAAGATGGCCCATTACATCCCGCTCCCTACAATCAATAGAACAGAAGATTTGGCTAGGTTGTTCCTGAAGGAAGTTTGGAGACTCCATGGGTTGCCTGATGACATAGTCTTGTACAAAGATAGCAAGTTTCTCTCTCATATCTGGCAGTCCCTCATGGGACTCCTCAATGTGAAACTCAAAATGTTTACTTCTTCTCACCCCCAAACAGACGGCCAAACAGAAAGAGTTAACCAGACCCTGGAACATTACTTGCGGAGCTATTGTTCATATCAACAGGATGACTGGGCAGACCTCGTGCCTATAGCAGAGTATCCTTACAACTCGGCGGTCTCTGAGTCCACCAAAGTATCAGCATTCTATGCCAACTATGGTTATGAACCCAGCATCAACTGGCCAGCCACCAGGGAGGTTGTTGAAGTAAGTAATCCAGCGAGTGAGGTCATGATCTCTCAATGGGAATCTATCTGGCATGGTATGCAAGAAAACTTAGGCAAGGCTAGGATTAGAATGGCCCGGTGGTATGATAAACATGCACTGGCACCTCCAGAAATCAAGCCTGGAGATGAAGTAATGTTAGACCGGCGCATTGTGCAAATAAGGTGGCCGATGGGAAAGCTAGATCAGAAGAAGATGGGACCATTCAAGGTGATTGAAACTATAGATACCCATGCCTACAGGCTCTCCCTTCCTCCTCAACTGACTATACAGCCGGTCTTCCATGTCTCTCTTTTAGAGCCTGACAGAGCACCAGGAGACCCGAAGAGAAGAGTTCCCCTCCCAGAACCAGAAGAGGTTGCAGGAGAAGAAAACTGGGGAGTCCGAGAGTTAGCGGATAGCCGGGTTAATAGGTTTAGGAGAAGAGTGGAATACCTAGTATTATGGAAAGGGTATGGGAATGAGGATGCTACTTGGGAACCCTATGAACATATAAGGAAGAGTGCTGAAGAAGCCCTTCGAGAGTTTCACATGAAGTATCCTAAGAAACCGCGAGATAAGAGGGTTTGATGTAGCTTCTCTATATTTTCTACTTGTACATAGTCACGGAAATCTCCTTGAAAAAATTAGGTTGAACAGAATTGTTGTTACTGAATTTTGGTGACCAAGATCCTGAGAGAGGGGAGTAGTATAACAGAGCCATACGACCGGTCAGCAGACAAGTTCTCATCGGGCCTGTTATAGGCTCAGAGTCATTGATAGAATCCAGTAGTTACAGTGATAGGGAAGTACCTGTAGGTGAGGACCGCTACCTGCCGCAAGTGTACCCACCTTCTGGCTACTCAGGAGGGGATCTATTCATCAAGTGACAGACTGACGAGTCTGAGTCCAGTCAGTGATTAGAGGACCGGCTAGAGAAAGGTCTTTAAGTGCCGGGCATCTCCATTAACCTTAATAGCAAAGATAGCCCTGCCACAGGCGGCTGTGGTTATGTCCGGGAATAAATCTACAATGAGTTACAGCTCTACAGCCATCAAGGGTAGACCACCGGAGCGGAGATTTCCTTAATGCAGCCCCGGAGCTGTGTGACAGTCATGCTGCAGGTGATCCTTGACCCTGGCTAAAGGTATATTACTCTAGGACTGTGACGGGGCTCTGCCTCTACTAAACAAGGGTGTAGGACGCAAGAGGGCCGGTAGAAGAAAGAGTTAGGTTTAGAGAGAAAGATTCTTCTTGGTAGACTGAGAATAATCTTAAGGGTCTTCTTCCGGTTGTTACAACTGATGATGAGGAAAATTAGAACTAGTGGGCGAAAATGGAGATGAGAACTTATACTCCAAATCTCTCGGTTTTCCTGTCTTCCACTGCTCAAACTAAGTTCCGGTGAAAACCCTGCATTGGATCGGAAAACAATTCCTCCACTACCCCGCTTCTCCTAAGCGCTAGCGGGTGCTTCCGGTCCTAGAGTAATACACCCCTAGCCAGGGTCAAGGATCACCTGCAGCCTGGCTGTCACACAGCTCCGTGCATGCATTAGAGGAGTCTCCACTCCGGTGGTCTACCCTTGATGACTGCAGAGTTGTAACTCATTGAAAATTTATTCCCGGGCATAGCCACCGCCACCTGTGGCAGGGCTATCTTTGTTCTGAAGGTTAATGGAGATGCCCGTCGCTTAGAGACCTTTCTCTAGCCGGTTCTCTATTCACTGACAGGACTCAGAGTTGTCAGTCTGCCGCTTCATGAATAGATCTCCTCCTTAGTAGCCAGAAGGTGGGTACACTTGCGGCGGGTTGCGGTCCTCACCAGCAGGTACTTCCCTATCACTGTAACTACTGGATTCTGTCAATCACTCTGAACCTATAACAGGCCCGGTGAGAACTAGTCCCCTGACCGTTGGTATGGCTCTGTTATAAGGACCGGAAACACCCGCTAGCGCTTAGGGAGAAGCTGGGTGGCAGAGGAATTGTTTCCGCTCTAAGGCAGAGTGTTCACGGGAACTTAGTTTGAGCAGTGGAAGGCAGGAAAACCGAGAGATTTGGAGTATAAGTTCTCATCTCCATTTCCGTCCACTAGTTCTAGTTTTCCTCATCATCAGTTGTAACAAGCGGAAGAAGACCCTTAAGATTATTCTAAGTCTACCAAGAAGAATCTTTACTCTCTAAACCTAACTCTTTCTTGTACCGGCCCTTTTGCTTCCTACACTCTTGTTTAGTAGAGGCAGAGCCCTGTCACCGTAGTAGGTTCGTTGGACCAACAAGTGGTCCATTTGTGTCCGGACATTCCGCACTATTGCACAAGTGAGTCTATGTACTCTACCTCACAGGCGAGTACTGGAAGGTCTTACCTTCAAGCATACTTCAACCTTTCTTCTTTCTCCCAAAATATCCCCTGGGATACCCTTCAGTTCCACAGCTTTGTCCTTGGACGCGGTCGTTACCTTAGCAGCAGAGGAGCCGGAAGCTTCCTTCTTGCCTTTGGGTTGCTGGCCTCTAGAGTTGGTGAGTTCCTTCTGGGTCCTGGGCGGAGCTTTCTCAGCTGCCGCTTGGTACCCCTCATGTGTGTACCCCAACTCTCTCAGAGCTGTGATCCTTTCCATCAATATCCTATGTTTGGGATTTGGAGAGTGCCCAAATTAAACCTAGTTCCGGTAGGAGGGAGCCTTGGATCTTGTCATCTACCAGCTGTCCCTCATAGCCGGTCTTCCACATCAACTGAATAATAGTATTCAGGAAGGAGTCTATTCCTTCCTTCCTGGTGTGGGTAAGGAGATTCCATTGGGCTACCGCTTCATCTCTAGAGATGGCTTCACCAAAGGCAGCTCTGAAAACTTCCACAAAGAAATCACACATCTTCCAGCGCTCATCTAGCCTTACAGGCCTGCCAGCAACCTGGTTGGCAGAGGGTTGGTCGGATCTTAGTCTCATCAGCCAGGCAGGACTGGCTTTCAATGGAGAATACATTCTCACATTGCCGGAGGAAGGTTTCCATCTGTTCCGCTTGACGTTGGAACTTGAAAGGTGGAGGGGCTTTAGACTCCTGGGCTTTGGATGACTGAAGAGGGTGTGGCTGCTCCTGAGTTTGCCGGTTGATCAAGAAAGCAAGCAGATCTCTCTGCTGCGTTTCTAGCTTCTTCTTGACATACCCCCGCCAGGTTCTCTTATCATTCCCTTCTGGCGGCGAGTCTGAGCTGTCTCGGTTATCTCCGGGAGCGCCATCTTAGGCATCCAGAGGGGGAGGCGGAATGTTGCCTCCAATTCCACCTGGATTTGCCGGAGGTGGGGAAGGTACTTCAGGAGGTGCTGAGCCACCACCGGGGATTTCTGTGGGAGGGGAAGCCAGAGAAAGAGGCTCATCCTCAAGATCACTATCCCAGTTGATCCCTGGGCCAGAGAAGGGTCACCGTCTGTCAGGAGGAGGAAGAGGGGAGACTCCCACCTATGGCATTACCACTGGGACAATGGGGCCTTGTGGGTGCCGGGGGAAGGTGGCAAACAGGGACTGTTGCCTCCTGGGGGCCCTGCTTCCTGCTCTGGAGTATACCCGGAATGAAGGTCTGGGTGTCCCAGGCCAACCTATCTGTAGCTTTCCCTCATCGATGGCCTTTTGGATCTCTGCTAGGTAGTTGTGAGGAATAACCAGGTTAGACCATTCAATCTCTATAGCATCCGGGTCCAGGTCATCCTTCTTCACAAATCTCTTCAGCTCATCGTGAAGAGAGCTGACTTGGTCCCTCATGAAGGAGAAGGCTTGCCTCATGAGTTCTGCCTCCGCTTGCTGCCGCTCTTGAATGGGTATCAGGGCTTGAGAGCCCTTGTTCAGCTCTTGCTGTGAGCGGTGCTGGAGGTAGATTTGGAGTTCTCTGAAGAACTCCTGGTAGGTGACCGAGTCTGTGTCTTGCTAGGCAGCCTCACAGGCAGGAATGTAGGCTTGTAGTGCTGCTCTGAGGTTCTTGACCAACTGTGTCCGGCCCAAGGCCTCTAGTTCTAAAGGCTGAAGTGTCTTATCAATCTGGAGGGGTACTACTTGGGCAGGTGGGGTGGACATTCCTGGACTTGGGGTGTCTATAGCTTAGGGGTTCGAGAATAAATGACTTCTCGGAAGAAGTAACGGGCTCTTAGGTAGCAGCAAAAGAGTCTTTCCCCTGACATAGGCTATAGGCAAATTGTTTGGAAAATAATTTCTAAACTTAACTGAAGCCTTTAAGATTATAATGTGACAGGGCTCTGCCTCTGCTAAACAAGGGTGTAGGAAGCAAGAGGGCGGATAGAAGAAAGAGCTAGGTTTAGAAAATAAAGATTCTTCTTGGTAGATTTAGAATAATATTAAGGGTCCTCTCCCGCTTGTTACAACCGATGATGAGGAGAAAAACTAGAACCAGCGGGCGGAAATGGAGATGAGTACTTATACTCCAAATCTCTCGGTGTTCCTGCCTTCCACTGCTCAAACTAAGTTCCGGTGAAAACTCTGTTTTGGACCGGAGAACAATTCCTCCGCTACCCCGCTTCTCCCTAAGCGCTAGCAGGTGTTTCCGGTCCTAGAGGAATGTACCTTTAGCCAGGGTCAAGGATCACCTGCAGCCTGGCTGTCACACAGCTCCGGGCCTGCATTAGAGGAGTCTCCGCTCCAGTGGTCTACCCTCGCTGGCTGCAGAGCTGTAACTCATTGTAGACTATTCCCGGGTATAACCGCTGCCGCCTATGGCAGGGCTATTCTTTTGCTCCGAAGGTTAAATGGAAATGCTCGGCACTTAGAGGCCTTTCTCTAGCCGGTCCTCTATTCACTGACAGGGTTCAGACTCGTCAGTCTGCCCCTTCGTGAATAGATCTCCTCCTTAGTAGCCAGAAGGTGGGCACACTTGCGGCAGTTTGCGGTCCTCACCTACAGGTACTTCCCTATCACTGTAACTACTGCATTCTATCAATGACTCTGAGCCTATAACAGGCCCGATGAGAACTAGTCTCCTGACCGTTGATATGGCTCTGTTATACTTAGCCAGGGTCAAGGATCACCTGCAGACTGGCTGTCACACAGTTCCATGCCTGCATTAGAGGTGTCTCCACTCCGGTGGTCTACCCTTGATGAATGCAGAGCTGTAACTCATTGTAGATTTATTCTCGGGCATAACCGCTACCACCTGCGGCAGGGTTATCTTTGCTCTAAAGGTTTAATCGAGATGCCCGGCACTTAGAGCCTTTTCTCTAGCCGGTCCTCTATTCACTGACAAGACCCAGACTTGTCAGTCTGCTCCTTCATGAACAGATCTCCTCCTTAGTAGCCAGAAGTTGGGTACACTTGCGGCAGGTTGCGGTCCTCACCTACAAGTACTTCTCTATCACTGTAACTACTGGATTCTATCAATGACTCTGAGCCTATAACAGGCCCGGTGAGACTAGTCTCCTGACCGGTCGTATGGCTCTGTTATATTCCTACACCCTTGTTAGTAGAGGCAAAGACTTGTCACAGTAGGGACATAGAACTAGAGTTGGGCTTGGAATACTTTGACTTTACAATCCTGAAATACCGAATTACGGTCATAGAGGAACAGTCACTGTATCGCATAGATGAGATGGAAGCCATGTTCAAGTTTTTTCGATAATGAGATTTAAATTATGAATTTTTTTTTTTTTTTTTTTCTCGAGCAGGTGATGATAGGTAGTGTAGGTAGTTGAGATAGTGCCATAACCGTAAGGATGCATGCACAGAATGAATAAAAGAAAAAAGAAAAAAAGGCACCTGCGGTTATTGCACTTTCGTATAGATGGCAAAGTAGCTGAGGATATTCAAACGCAGTATCTCATGACCCATACCTTTGTTTTGACGCGTTGGCCGCACCATTCTCCGGCAATCCAGCACTCACGGAACTACGCAATCCTGATTTCCACAGGTTCAGAATTCTGTAGGTAAGATATACGGTCAATCAAGGAATATACGGTGGAAATATATGGATCGTTGATTACTAGCGATGGCTTCAAAGTCCCCCGCTATGGGTATAGAATATCAACGCCTATAAAGGGCTTTTCAGATATATCAATATTCGACGCGGCAACGATAAGAAGGGTTCACCAAAAATATACTGTCCGGTAACTCCTGCCGTAATAATTGAATACCGCAAAATCTCAGTTTATTCGGACGGTTGCCAAGAGGACGGCTTTGTACAGCTGAAAAATATCTCCCTTAAAGGAAGAGGTCAGAGCCTTTTAAACAAGATCAGATGCCAACACCGCTCTTGGCAACCGTCCGAATGAACTGAGATTTTGCGGTATATTCCTTGCAGGGAACGCTTGCTTATCCCTTAAACGGTCAGTTGTGATTGAAATATCAACTAACTGTGTTCGTGCATCTGTGATACTGAACGAGACAGTTATAGCCTTAGTGCCAGGATAAACATCAGCGGCGTTTACAACAGAACAGATACCATATACGGTTAGTTTTATATTTGAATCACGACTGACCGTCTAAGGCATAGGGTAAACCATAGGGCGTGAATTTACACTTCACGTAGCTGGTACCCCTCGTTTCAGCTCCGTATCTGTCAGTCTACAACAACATCACTCCCAAATTAATCATCCTATTATCTCGATGTCTTTCGATGTCGGCGTAGGGGATTTCCTCGCGGTTTCTAAGCTCGCCTGGCATCTATCGCACACATGTCTCCCTCTCATACGGGGCGTGCCTCGTGAATTCAAGCTTCCCGTCAATGAGATTACTACATTGACGAATGGTCTTAAGTTTCTTGAGGAGGAAGCAAATGATCCAAATTCGCTAATATGTAGTTCTGGACCAGACCGTATAACTATGGTGAAGGATGTACTTGTCCGGCTCGAGGAAACGTTGAAAGAGTTGGCAAAGGTGGCTAAAAAGTACGAGAGACTTAAAGGGGGAGACGTTAAATCTAAGAAAAGGTTCCTATGGGATAGGGTAAAATGGGCACTTGAGTCGCCTGATATTGACGGGTTGCGGAATAAGGTCGGTAAATCATGGTTTCAGGTGGATTTAGCTTCCCGCTTCCTCATGGCCATGGATATTATCTGTGTTCTCTTTCATTCTTGTTGTAAGTGCAACAGCGATGCGTTGACACAAAGAGAGGGTATACTACATATAATACTTTGAACCGGAACGGGGGGCAGCTTCTCACAGAAACAACCCTAGAATTAGCATTACTGACATATAACAGTTATCGTACCACAATGGTGTTATAAACCTGCTCTTAATATCATGCGGAAAGTAAGAATTATTCCACTCGATATTTGCCATGACCACTGATCTTTGTCAAGTTCAACCCTCCAACGAATGGAGGCCTCAAACGCAAGGCTGGAGAGACGCTTCAGTCAAATTGATAACTTAGTACAGACCCTGCAGCACCAAGCAAACCATGACTCAAATAGTCGGATAGGCCCAATGCCCCCTATAGTTTCTGCGCTCTCGAACGGTGCATTCAAGGCCACATCTCTTACGGCCGCATTTATGAGCAATGCCGAGGCACAGGGTCGCCGGTGGTCTGCTATAGGCGCAGAAGAATGGATCCAGGTAGGCAGGTGGTGGCTAATGAAGGTATTTCCATGCTAGAGATGAACTTGGTATTGTGAATATCTAATAGTATTACGTTGAAATAGGTCCAGAGTGAATTTCTAGCAAACCATCCTCCGGGGTCTCCGCCTGCGAAGCAAGCGTATAACGACCTGATCAAGGCCTCCTGGGTTTTGATAGATGTGATACAGAGACACCCGCAAATCAGTCTCATTGATTCCAGCGTTCAGGGCGATGCCCTAGTCTTAGCAGAGGTTTGATGCTCTCTGCATATTCCCGCCGTGTTAATTGTTCCTGCTAAATGCTGCTAGGCCGTAACGCGCGAACTGGAGCTTTTAGAGTCTTCCGGGCTTACAAAGCCTAGCTTCTCTCAAATTCAGTCCTGCGACCTCACAATATGGGCAGGCCTTGCACGTGCTCCTGCCTTGCAGGCTGGGCATCACGATGACACCGGCGCAGGTGCTCAGAATCAATATCGTAAGTGGGAAACCGCTGATGAACGAGTTCTATTCCAAAGGTATGCTAATTTACTTCGATACACTGTCATTTCACCTCACCTGATAAAACATCTTTAGGTTCGGCCGCTACCAGGCTGGTTCTCCGGGAACGCCAACATCATGCGTTATATTGTTTGTAGCCCATAAACAGGATCGAGCAGCGCACATAGTGATCAGGGATCAGAGTTGGATAACTATCGCTACATTTGATGGTGCAATGCCATATCCACTTATTATTGTTTGCTGCTAATTCTCTTAAATTACCAGTCGAAAGCACGGAGCTTATGGTTAAGGAAGATATCATCCTGTTCCAACCAGGGGGGCATACACTAGCTTTTTCCAGTCATATAGGTTAGGATCCATCCACTTGGAGAGAACTATTTATATGAAATAAACACTTAAGCTTGTAGATGCCTTGTATACCTCAACCATCAGGGAATCGGTTCACGAATATATCTTTCGGTCTAAAAGAATTAATGATGATCATCTGGCTTATGAGAAAGGAAGTTCCGGAGATAATTGAACGTTTTATACAACGTGTCCAAGGACAATCTAACTCAGGCGATGGAGACAAACCCCTTGACCGCAGACTTCTAAGCGCTGTAATGGCTCTCGGCCCTCTTGTTTCCAAAGGCCATTCCCACCCATGCTCACAATGTAGCGTGCTGTGTTGGGCGACAAGATGAGGATACAGGGCGGTGGCTGAGACCCTCCTTGAACTACAAGGGAGGTCCGCAAACGAATATGAGCTCTATACATCGTTGCATTTGGCTGCCCAAGCGGGGGCTTTGCATATTATTGAGTTTCTACTCTTGCAACCATGCACAGACAGAAACGCCCCCGATGCGGATGGATTTTCGTCATTTCATCTGGCGGTTCTTGGCAATCAGCTTCAGACCGCGAGCATGCTGCTCCTTACTTATGGGGCAAGTCTAGACTCATTTTATAATCACCCAAAACTCAGCGATGACATGACCCTAAAAGCTCTTCCAGTGAAGGGCCAAGTCGAGATGGTACAACCTCTGATCTCGACTAGTGCAATGCGTTATGAACAGAACCCTTCATACTTGGGCGCTGCTTTAGTGTCCTGTGTTGATTGTATGGCTCAACCCATACTTAAGATCCTTCTTCGAGCAGGTGATTTTGGAGGTACAGAGGGCCAGTGTATAATAACGTTAGCCTTAGACAGGGCTATTAAGAATGAGTTGGTGGAATGTGTGCAGATACCACCGCGTGAAGAGACGCTGCCTGAGGACTCTTGGCATGGTTGGACGCAAGAGCAGGCTCAATCAGTCCTGCGTATGGAATCTACGATAAAGCTTCTACTCCAAGCCGGTGCGAAGACAGATAGCTATCTCGACGTTGAGGACGGTAAGCGAACACCTCTTCAAGCCGTATCTGGGGTTGGCAACACCCCCCTTAGTCAAGTTTCTGCTCCAAAAAGGCACCGATATCAATGTCCATGCAGGTAGCACGCGTGGTAGGACAGCCCTACAGGCCGCAGCGGAGGGCGGGCACAATTCGGCTATCATGGTGTTCCTTGAGTCCGGCGCGGACATCAATGCGCCCGCCGGCTTCGATTCCGCTAGGACAGCGGTGCAGGCCGCAGCGGGTGCTGGCCACTACTCGACTGTAAAGCTACTCCTTGACCGCGGCGCGGACATCAATGCGCCCGCCAGGATGAATTACGGTAGGACAGCGGTGCAGGCCGCAGCGGATGCTGGCCACGATTCGACTGTAAAGCTACTTCTTAAGTCCGGCGCGGATATCAATGCACCCCCTTGTATGTTTTCTGGTAGGACAGCGCTGCAGGCCGCAGTGGAGGCCGGCCACGTCTTGACCGTAAAGCTACTCCTTGAGCGCGGCGCGGATATCAATCCACCCCCCGGCAAATATTCTGGTAGGACAGTGCTGCAGGCCGCAGTGGAGGCCGGCCACGTCTTGACCGTAAAGCTACTCCTTGAGCGCGGCGCGGATATCAATCCACCCCCCGGCAAATATTCTGGTAGGACAGTGCTGCAGGCCGCAGTGGAGGCCGGCCACGTCTCGACTGTAAAGCTACTCCTTGAGCGCGGCGCGCGTCGATATCAATAGCCGCCGCTGGTATTGAATCTGGTGGGAGAGTTCGGCGGGTAGCTTCCGACAATGGTCATAATATTATTGCAGCGCTGCTGTGGCCGCAAGTAACGAAGAGATCGCAAGCAGAGCGCAGGTATCAACCCGGAGAGAATAGAAATTTACGCATGGTGTATTCTAGCTACGCAACGGTCAGAGTCATCACGAAGAATTTGGTTACGTTTGTATTGGGAACGTAGGACGTTTAGAAACTAGATGTACTTAGTTTCTTTCACAACAATTTCAGAAAAGCCATCACAAAACTCATGTGTGAACCCAGACTAAAGTACATGAACCCATAACGTACTTTACCGGGGACTCGCAGTGGTGAAGTAAACCACTGCTGTCATCATTTCGCGCGCGCACGATGATTGCCATGAGCCGGGCCAAGGCTCACCGAGTTCGATGCTTAGATTAGCTTCAAATAACAGTGTATTTACTACAGGGGTAGGGGTAAGTCTGTTGACAGTGGCCGTGGTTGGAACGGCACTCACTGTCAACAGACGTACCCCGACACCCGTAGCACAAAAGATTTCAACTTCGTTTACCTTACCCAACATTTTGTAATCTGATAGTTCCCGGCCTTCCTGCTCAATAATTATCTCGAGTAGCATCGAAGATTGAGTCTTCACAGTATTCTAGGTGTTGCCAATTCAAATGCATCTGTCGTCTTCAAACCACTCGCAATAGACATACTCGAGCCTCGTTTCTCAATGGTAGAATCTGCAGAGCTTGCATCTTCAACTCTGCTTCTGTTGTCCAACAGGCATTGGGCGTTCCGGGATATTATCTTTAGCATTGAAATTTTATCGGGTATCGGTAACTTGACAAAAGGATCGTTACTATCAATTTACATTTAAGGTAATTTCCTTTTTCCATGTTTGCCCTTTTGTAAGTATAGGCTACCGTACCCCTTCATCACAAAGACACGCCGAGGTACAACGCAATCTGATGACGACGGTCTGCAAGTGAAACAATTGGAAGGAGCTCTGGAAACCCAAGTGCAGCTGCAAGCTTCTGGCATTGGAGCACTAAGGCAGGTCAGGCCCAAATGACACCTGCTTTCGGGCATTTGAAGCAACATTACCTGTGGATGTAAGCAACTCGTCCGAGCGATCGGGTCAGCTTATACCCCCTCTGGGTACTGGAGATGAGCTTTGTTCCCACAGGTTGCGTTGTATAGGCGTAATGGATGCAACGGCTGACTGTATTTCTTGTAACTAACCCGATAGGAATTGTGCCAGTGGGTGCGGACTCTCTGATTAATTCGTCCAAAGATCGTTTTAACCGAGAAAACAGCTCATCCCGCCGATGGGACTCCTGTTGGAGGTGGCGGAACATTTCCCGAACCTCATCCTGGAAGTTTTGGGGTTGATCTTCCATCAGAACAGTTAGGGATGAAAACTAGAGGTATATGGTTTCTAATACCGGTGATGGCTTTTGTGGTTATGGTGGGATCTCCTCAAGCAATTTAAGTTAAATTCCGTCTAGCTCTCCCCGTACACGTTGTTTATTATATCAGTGGGAGGTGGAGGCAGGCCTTCTATTTAAAGAACAATTCACAAGAGTCCTTCATTCTTGACAGCAGGAGTGGCGGGGGCGTGTTCCCATTAAACTGTTATTCCTGATGGAGATCTCACCAAGGATAATAATCCAGCCTCAGGTAGAGTTAGCGCTCTTTCCCGTGAGCATCGGTAGTGATTCTGCCACTGCCAAGAACAGATAATCTTTGGAGCCTGTATCTGACAAATTGTCGATGGCCACCGCAACCTATTGTCTTTTCTGGGACAAGGGCGCGTGAAGTTAGTTCAGTGGCAAATTCACGCTTATTAACAGCCAGTGCAAGTCAGCATACACCTGCTAGTCTCTTTATCATACCTTTGTTTCTGTAGAGAGCTTAGGATGACCATCAATTGCTAAAAATGCGGGTTTGCAGCATAGAAAAATGTACCAGGCGACCAACCATCAGCTTTAGCTGGTTTTCTATCATCTCTGGAGATTATGCATTGGCCACCAATTCAAGTCCATTGTCGTTCCGGAGAACTCACTGGTGTGTTCATCCTCGGATATCCACTGTAGATTTCCCTGTTCCCCTTCCTGGATGCGGTCGGTGGATTGATAGAGACGGCTTGATGCAGTGGTACGTATTCCAGGAATTGCGAGAATATGTATATGGGTGTATCGTACATAAATTTTGTATCGAGCTCATTGCAGCAATATGATTTCATGGGGTGATTTTGTATATAATTTAAAGGTTCTGACTGCTCCTCCGGACCCCCCTAGGATATAATTTGAGGTTCTGAATAACCAAGAAAACACATCCCGACCTTTCGCTATCTCCCACCAGCAATGAACTATTCAACATCATTGGGCGATCATCGGATGAATTTTCACCAGCTGCTGTATGAACCCCGAGAGAAAGGCAGTGATGTCTTGGCACGCTACACCTGGTATATTCAGAGGTAGGCCTGTTAACCCGCTCTGTCTTCACCTAAAAGACGGTTAGAGACCTCCTCTATGCAAGCGGGGAAAGCTACTAATTTTACTCTGCCATATGCGGAGCATAGTCTCGGAGGTTAGTGAAAATGCCATAGAGTAGTAGGGAACTGGGTGGCAGAGTCATGGACTAGGACATAACCTCCCCGGTGGTTTTTCATCCTGGCAGTTTGTAAACCTAACCCTATATACAATCATTGACAAGTAATTTAGAGACCGAGGAATGCCCGCCTCGGATAGCCGGCCTAAGAGCCAAAATAAGACCACCGTCTTCCCATCGAGTCTGGCGATCATATCTTAGTCTCGTTTCGGCGTATCGCTCGTCCATTTGTCTTATACTGGACCGATATTGCAGACTCCATTTTCCGCTATGCCTATTTTGATAATTGTAGACTAGGCATTGACGAAAGGCAACCAGAGATCTTGATACTTCCAAGGGATTTGCCTTTGGGGTTTCTTCTGGTTGCGCTCCCGCTATGTGCGCTAATTTGCACCATTCGGGATTACGTGCCATCACTGTGAGGTTGAATCTACATAATGAGTCAAAATAAAAAGAGCTATATTCTAGATCAGGATATATACGGGAGGTGAATACCATAGATATTAAGTTGGTAATGGATTTGAACCGAAACAATGGATCAAGAGCGGGGTCTATGGATCTCGGTGGTACTACTTCTCCGTTGAAAGCGATATTTTGTATATTTACATGAGCTGCGCCAGGCTGTTTGTGCCATCCCTCGGGCATGCATGCTTAAGACCATACAAAAGGCACAAGTAAAAGGGTCCGTAGCATAAAGATCGATCTCTCCTAGAGGTCAATACACCCGGGCTAACACTATTGTACTTGCAATTTAAAGATATAGAGAGTAGATAGAGATATTGATTGAACTTATTGATACAGGAGAAGGGGGAAACCACCCCTTATTTATACATAAATGTCATTACACAGAAACCATAAGAAAACATAGTAAGATGACTCATAGGAAAGTATGACAAATACAAATGAAACATTCCGCCACAAGAGTATTATGACTCACGGGAGAGCGTACTATTTCAAGACAATTGAGATAGCTCCGAGGAATGGGGTTAAATGTGTCATATATGCTACCTAGCTCCTATACTCGTTTACCACAAAAAGAACCAGAAAATGCAAGTGACTGAAACAGGGATAGTTTATATGAGGTGACCGCAACTTCATACAAATAATCCCCGCCCTGATCTGAGCAGCTGCATTTCCCGGTTCATATCGCGGTAAACGAGAAGATGCTAATCTCTTTTCCTTCCGAGCGTTTTTTTCTGGTAGCTTACTCCACAAGGTGAGTCACAAGGGGGGGGGGGGGTGTGAGAATGTGAGGCTACGCCATAGTTTTTGGCTGTATGCTGTCGTTGGCATCAAGGAATAAATTGACATGAATAAGAAAAATTATTATTTACAATGGAAATACTGGAATCACCCTGAGGCCCGGTATACATTAACATATAGCTCTCTCAATAGAGTACCTATCCTACTGTCCAGCAACCGTATGATATTAGAATTGCTGGATTGAATACTTTCTGTTCTTTCTGTTAGGTATATACATCTCCGGACTGTTACGACCCACCACGACACCCGAATGCCGGAACAAACTAGATCTCCTCCGGAAATAAACTGAAAGGTTTTCTCTAGTGGCAGTCATTGACACATGGCTGCGTAGTACAAAGACAATCGCCGGATCGTAAAATTCATGAACTTTAGCAGCAAACGGTACAGAGATTGTTATATTTCTGTGGACCAGACCCCCGCCTTCTTACCAGTCTGGTGGTTAAATCCGGGCACAGATGGCTTGCGCGCTCGGTCTGCTGTCAAGTTTGGGAGGTTTGTAATCTCATAGCGTTCTTGAACACGACTAATATTACATACACATAAAAGATCGCCAAGACTATATTTTCGTACGGCATGCAATAGCGGTTGTGTTTAGTATGGATATGAAGTTGCGAGTGTATAGCATGCGGTGCGAGCAGCAGCAGCTTCTTCGAGACTGGCTGGGGTTCGAGGCAATTGACCTAGCTGACCACACTCCCTGGCTAACTCCTAACATAAAGACGCTCAAACTTCTAGGATTATAGTCGTCCAGAGCTCTGCGACCGTTGTTAATATTTGAGCTGGGAAAACCATTGATTTTTTTTAAACACCTGCCTCTCGGGGTGTGGTGCGGGCATGTACCCGAGGGTAACCATAAATACCGAGAATCAGATAAGATAAAGGTGGTAACTAGCTTGATTACCCGGTTTTATTTTTTCGACCAGGATGTGAAGTACACACGGGGTGGCGGTTCGGGTACAGGCCAGGCCAGCCACACAACCAGCCACAACCAGCCTCAGTAGTCGCCTGATTGGCAACACACCCCGCTCTCTCGCTTCGCTTCCTCACCTTCAGCACACTACGCCTACCACGGCACTTAACACGCCCTTCCCCGCCTCCCGATCCCATAGCTACTTCCTCACGGCCAAAGCCAAAGAATGGTCGATCCGCCACTATTTCACCCCCAATGCGAAGGGCCCTGATAGTTTGAATCTCTCGTTAGTACGTAGATAACGTCCTTGACGTCATGTATCAAGGATCCGCCGTCATCATCCAACAAACGTTAAATAGCTAAACGTCTATTTGAGAGCTACACCAAGAAGGTATGGTATGTGAGAATACTGCCCCTTCATCGCGCTTATTATTCCCGATTTAGGCAAGGTGGCCTTTCATTAGCAAACCGAGTCATAAGCCCAGTGCCGGTGCGTCGAATGTGCTTGAGAAAGCCGATCAATGTCAAGGCTATGTCCCAACCCGGCCTTCTCCCACCAGGACACTACGTCGTCCATCTGCTGTTCAATCCTCCGCGCATTTTGTCTTGTGCAATGTGGCTGTGGCTACCCGGTGGGGTTGTCCATGCTGACCTCAATGGATAACAAAAACTCTAGGGCGATGACTTTCGAGAGGCAAGAATGATGAGGGCGATCCTTACGAGTATGCCCGCCGCGCAACCGCCCATCTTGGTTAACGGGGATGACGCGTTTAGCAGTTCGACCATCGTCAACGGAGATTACGCTCTTGCCAATGCTCCCATTAACGGCCCCTCTGTCGTCCCTCTGTCTCCTGCCGGTGTTGTAGAGTCTACTCCCACCGTACCCAGACTAGGCAACCCACCCTCAAACGAAAGTGACTCCGTCGAAGCGAAAATCTTTGCCCCCCTTCCACTCTCCGAGGTGATTGCACCATGCCTAGGCCCCCCCTCCCCCTTTCTTCTGTCCCGCCTAACTTCCAAGGTTTGTTCAATTGTTCGACGACGCATTCGACGGCATGCAAACCGATAAAAAAGGTACCCCCCCCGGTGGTGTGTGCGTCGAGGACACCCTCTACGAATGTTTTATGGGCGTCAGGGAAGAGTCTGCCGTGTACTCCTGGATCATCGATATCAAAGATGATAACATCAAGGCCTGCTTTACCAATGAGGGCTGGGAAGCCATCTGCGATGCGATGCCTCCACCACCATCCCAGGATGAAAAAATGGTACGCTCGATGTGCAGATACATGGGTTTGTGTTGGGGTACCTTCTTTCTTACACTGGCATACTGACCGCCCAGATTCAAACTGCGGACCAGCTCCTACAGTATCTCAACAGTCACCCGCCGCTTAAGCCTAAGGAAGCAATTCATGGTACTCCCGACCAGCGTCATGGGAGAAAATGGGTCGATATCGTAGGTCGAGCCTGGTTTATCTAGCATATCGCCTGAGTGTTATGTTAATCACTAAGATCTGCAGCTCTATTCTCCTCTAAGATCCCACCGTCTTCGCCTGCAAATAGAACGAAAACTAGTACACGTGCCGGTTTTGGAAGAAAGCAATTGATAAATACCTCTCCACAATTGACGGGGGCTACATGAGCCGGTACTCCCCCGTCCCCTCATATAGTACGTCCAAGCTAATTTCAACAGCGGTGAAACAAAGTCAGCGTGCCCCTCCAACCGCGAAAGCTTATAACACCCCGTGACGCGCAAGCACAGACGCGTCGGACACATCTACGACGGCCTTGTGACTCACTAACCAGCCTACCGCGACTACTTCCCGGAAACCTAACGTAGGTTCCCGACAACTGTTTGGAATTAATTGACCTCTCCGGCCTGGAGAAAACACGGAGTTTCACTCTTTGATCAGGTGTGACAGCGTTATGGTGTATTATACGGATATTGTATATCACCCGTCTAAGGTTGCGAACACCTAAATCTGGAGCACTTCCGACCCCGCCATTTTCGAAGCTTATAACTTTCCACAACCACGTCCTAATTTCATTAACTGGCCATTATTTGATGACATTCAATCTGTTCTGACACTTTAGTGAACCTAAGTTAATTTATCTGCACTGCGGGTCCGTGTTATTAGGGTTGGAGCATTGGGAAGAATGCTTTGGGCATATTAAAAATGTATTAAAGGTGCACTGCCAAGCCAAGTTAGCATATAGGTACATAATTTAAAGATTGCACAACTCAAATCTCCTGATACTTGTCTCCTTGGTAATCAAATTCGATCTATTCCAGAAATACTCCGAGAGCCCACGGCCTCTCCTGGGGCTAGCCGTGGCATTCACGGCCCATACTCGGGGAATATTTAAAATCAACACGTGATCGTCTCTATCGCTTACCACTAGCCAGTGGTAAACCGACTCCCTAGGGAAAGTCCAACAATGCCAAACTACACTAAGCCGGGAGACCACCGCTCGAAATCTTGCTTCAATCGTTCTGAAGACATCCTCAATTGCAATTCAATGTAAGCTTAATCTATCCTCCATATCCAGTAGTCTAGACCATATATTATAGGTCTTTTTAAACAAGTAATAATATTTAGTACTGGTAGCTGTGGCGCCTTCAGTTGAAGATTCTCCCTACTCCGTGGAATGCCGCCTTATCGCGAAGCATAAAATCTGAGGTATGCTTTTTAGTGAAGATGATAACTCTTGTGAAACTGGGATACAGAGACAGCTTTGAAAATGAGTGCAGCCGTAAAAGGCTAGTTTTTAAGAGCTCCCTTTTACCAGCTCGACAGGAGGCATTATTTGAGACTTATTTGGGGGGGAAGGTGGTGCCGGGTGAACCCTTTTGGGGGGTTGCGATAGCCTCTCGAGGTAGATGGTGACCTGTGGCGAGTAGCAAGGCTCATAGTGATACTGGCTAAACCGGAGAACCGACCAGAAAAGGCCCTCGAAAGAAAGTAGTTAGACTTGTAGAAGCTAAATTAGGCGATCGCGCCAAGAGACCAAAAAGGATGCCCATAGAAGTAGAGCATTGTATTGAAACGCTCGTTGTAGTCTTTGGGCAAACGACTATTGAGTTGCATGTTTCCTTTTTTATTGCCTTGATTATCTCAACCACGATCCCATAGATAATCCACTTGAAAAGCTCTATGGATCGGTGTTGGATAGGGAAATGAATCCCCAATTATGAAGATGTCCAACCTCAAGAATTATCAATAAATCAGGAATGCGTCAACCTTCCAACAAATAACATGAAACCCCTTTATGTTATTAGAGGCTTTCAGTTGATCACTGTTTCGGTTACAACCCGTTATAAGCAGCCTATACCCCGAATATTATTAGGTGGGTGGACTCAGCTTTACCAGCTCTATCACCCTAGGTACCCCCATACCAGCATAGACCGCAGGTAGCCAACCATACTACACTATATCTGGCGCAACCTGGCGCACCTTCCCACACAGTCGGAATTAGATAATTGATACGGCGGATAGTGCCTCGCGAGCATGCCACCCGCGGGACCGTCTTTATTCATTTCTATGTAGTCTAGTGGTTTTTTTTTTTTTTTTTTTTAAATCATATCTATTCATGTTTCTAGGTACAGAAAGTTCTCATGCAGTATAAACTATGGCGTAAAGAAACCTATCCCCAACAAACACTCTAGTGCACGTCCTCTGAAAGCAGATAAAACTAAACCAAAACAGCAAATAACAATGTACGAGAAATTAAAGCGAACAAAGGAGATAGATAAATGAGGGCCGAAGGCCCGAATACCAACATTGGGACTTTTCATCGGGAGCAGTGAGTGTTGAGAGGAGCCATATAAGGGCTTCTAATCGATGCGGTGGAGACAGAGCTTAGCGAGGAAGTTTCTGCTGAGCCTGAGAGGAGGGGGGAGGGGGCTTCCTTGATGGGGAAGTTGATTTTGGCGGCAATGATGGTGTCGCTGAGGGCCCATATGAGAATGTGATCGTGCCAGATTTCGTCCAGGGATTTTAGGTCCTTCAGGAGTGGGTGACGGTGTTGAGAGGTGGTGGGGCAGTTGAAAACTGCGCGTTGGGGTATTTTGTCTTCTTCCTCGCATCGTTGGTAGAGGGGGGAGCGGTGTGCGTTGATCCATGATTTTTGGGCGCGGAGGTAGCTCTTGTTGGCCCTCATCTGGTGGATTCGGCTTGCGGCGAACTTGTGGAGTGAAGTGAAGGGGAGGCGTTTGAGGGTGAGGGGGTGGTTGTAATATTCTGGTGGGGGGTAGGTAGCTTGCCAGTGTATGACGAGCTGTTGTTTGGCACATGCCGCCATCTTGTGTGGGGAACTCCTTCTTCGATGAGGGGCCGGATGAGGGAGCAGAGAGGCTCGATGGGGAGGTGGGATACTCCGTTGGATGCGTTGGAGTTTCATTTCTTGGGTGGATTTGGTTTTCCTCTCAGAAGGGCAGCGTGGGAGTAGATTCTGTCTTGTGAGGTGGTGGGGAAGTTAGGCCTTATTCTCCCTGTGATGGGGTTGTTGAGGGGGGGGGGGCTTGGAGGATGCGTATAGCTTGTTTGCACTTGAGGAAGTGGCAGTAGAGGTCGGTAAGGGGCACGTTGGATTCTGCCCAGAGGACTCGCTTATTGGTAGCTCTGAAACATCTGGTGGCCCAGCGGAGGACTGAGTTCCAGAAGGTGATCATGTTCTTTAGGGATGCTTTGGGGGTGAAGGTGGATGCTCCATATGTGAGCATTGGTCGGATGGCTAGGAGGGCGATTCTCAGGCAGTTAGCTGATGAGAGGCCTTTTCCAGCTGAGGAGAAGCGGGAGATGATGCCAAAGGCAGATCTAGCTGCTGCTAGTCTTCTTTGGAAGTGTGTGTCTGGGTTGAGGTTGGGTGATAACCAGAATCCTATCCAGCGTACCTGGTTGCTGGGGTTGAACCTGTGGTTGTCGAGAGAAATGGGGGTGGTGCAATGATCCCTGGGGACTCTGGGGGAGCGCCAGTGCATGACCTCAGTTTTGTCGGCTGAGAAGAATATGTTACGCGGGGTAGCGAGAGACACAATATTCTTGTAGTGCTGTTCGAGGAGTGAGATGTTTTGGGAGTATGTGGGGGACGCGACTGTTATTGCGAAGTCGTCGATGTATGATATGGTGATGCCAGAGTATGGGTCATATTTGTGAAGGAAGTTTACATAGATGACGAAGAGGAGGGGGGAGATGGGGGACCCTTGCGGGACCCCGACTTGCACCGCAGTGGGCGTTTTAGGGGAGCCTTTGAAGAGGAGGGTGATGAACCTGTCCGAGAGGAATGAGCAGATCCAGTTGGTGAAGTATTTGGGGGTGTGTCCTTGGGCGAGTATTGGGGCGAGGGACTGTTTGAGGACGTCGTCGAAGCCGCCTTTGATGACTAGGAACATAGTGGAGCATTTCAGTTTCGCGAGTTGGATTGCTCGGATCTCATGGTGGAGGGTGGTGGCTGCATCTGCTGTGGAGAGGCCCGCAACAGAGCCGTACTGGAGAGGGTCGATGAGGCCGGTGGCTTTGGCGATTTTCGCTAGACGAAGGGTGATGATCTTCTCTAGGATTTTGGAGAACGTTTGTAGGAGGACGATTATCCTGTACGCGGAAGGGGATGAGTAGTCCGGTTTGTTGGGTTTGGCTAGTATAACCCCGTTAGTCTTCTTGAGGGATAGGGGGTGGTAGCCTAGGGAGATGAGGGGGTTGAGGAGTGAGGTGATGATGAGGGGGTTGCACCTGTGGACACCTTTCCACACGGAGTAGGGAATGGTGTCAGGCTCGGGGGCAGAGAGATTGGAAGTGGGTGAGAGGGTTTGAAGGACTGCTTCTGGTGTGATAGGCGGGACGTCTTTGACTAGGATTGGGGGAGGGGAGGGTTCTTCTGGCCTAGGGGGGAAGAAGGCTTTGATAAGGTTGTCGTTGAGGAGTGAAGGGGTGGGGGAGTTGGGAAGGGAGGGGATTCTGTCTTCTGATTTGGAGGCCATTTTCTTGATTCTCCACACGTCGTTGGATGATGCATTCGAGATGAACGAGTTCCAGTGGGATTGTTTTGCCTGTTTTATTGCATTGAAGTAGGCGTTTTTTCCGGCCTTGGCTTCGAATGGTGGGGCTTTTCCTTTCCTGAAGTCTCTATGAACTGAGTGGAAGATGGTGTGTAGTTGGGTCAGGTTGGGGTTCCACCAGGATTTAGACCATTCGGTGGTGGTTTTGGGGGGTGTGTGTTTTTTGGGGAGATTGGTGACTGAGTCTAACGACTTTTCGAACCAGTCGTCAACCATGACGGGGAGGGGGCAGTCTGGGATGGACCAGTTGCGGACATCTTTTTCTAGGGAAGGCTAGTTTGTGAGCTTCCAGTTGGGGAGGGTGGTTGGGGAGAGATCTGATGATGGGAGGTGCAAAGTCATAGTTAAGGCTCGGTGATCGGATTCGGTGGCATTAGAGAGGGAGAGCCATTTGCGGATTAGGGGGGTGGCTTTTGGGTTGGAGAAGGCTGGGTCAATGACACTGTGCCTTGTTCTTTGGTCGGGAGAGAGTCTGGTGTAAATGCCAGGGGTGTTGATCAGGGAGTAGCTCTGGCTGACCGCTGTGTCTAGGTATTGTTGTGAGAGGCGGAGTTCTCCACTGGAGAACGATCTAGATAGGTCGGCAGCGGGGGAGTGGATGTTGAAGTCGCCGAGGGTGATTGCTGGGTTCTCAATTCGTTTGAAAATGAGAGAGGGGTTGAGGGAACGAGAGGAGTTGCTGGTTTGTCTGTTGTAGATGGGGGAGACGGTTATGGTGGTGTGGGTGTTGGGGCCTGTGTTGCAGAAGATGTTGGCGGTGATGATGTCTCTTCGGTGGGAGGGGGCTGCGGTGAAGGAGTTTTTATCCAGGAGGTTTGTGGAGATGTATTGACATGCAGAGATCTTGTCGCCGGGGGAGGTAGGGGTGGGGGAGATGAGGGTGAAGGAATGGACAGAGGGGGGTTTGCCTTTGAAGAGTGGGGGTTCTTAGATGGCTATGATGTGGGTTTTCTGTACCATTGGGATTGAAAAGAGTGAGAGGAAGACAACATTGCTATTTGCGCAGTTGTGTTGGATGATGCGTAGGCAATGGTTGTCTAAGGGTTATGCCGTCATATTTAACTAGAGTGGGGAGGGGATTGCGGAGAGTTGTCGGGAGCAGTGTCCATCTCGCCCACCGGCGGGCGGGAGGCTTTGGGGTTTTTGGTCAGTGAGCGGGTGGCTACTTTGACGGGGCAGGAGGTGTCATATGGAGTGTGAGCGCCGGTGCAGTTGGGGCATTTCAGTATAGAAGCTCCGCAGCACGCGGGGATGGAGGTGGAGTGACCCTTGCAGGAAGGAACAGCAGATCGGCGTTCCGCTTTGGTGTTGCTCTTGGAACAGATGGGGCATGTGGGGAGGGGGTATTTGCATCTTTGGGTTGCGTGACTGAATTTGCAACATTTTCTGCATTGGGTGAAGGGGGAGGCCGACCACATGGTGACGCAGTAGCGGGGTCTGGAACAGAGTCGGACCGTGTCTCCTAGATTGGCGGCTTCGTCTGAGGAGAGGGTGACTACAATCGTGGAGGTGGGTTTGATGTTTCTGGATGTGTCATCCTTGTTAAGGAAGCGGATTGCGATGGGTGTGAGGCCAGTCACGAGGTTGAAGATTTCGGGGAAGGTTGAGTCGAGTTTCTCCTTGTTATCGAAGTCATAGAGGGGGATGCCGTGAATGGCGATGTCGGTCTTGTTCTGAGCTTGTCGGAAGAGGGAGATAGGGTTTTCCCGAGTGTTGATTTTTTAGTTCAAGTGAGCGGTCATGGCTTCGAACCATGTGATATAAATATCCGAACTGACGGTAGGGGCGGGGAGGGCAGTGATGGTACCCTTAGGGCTGATGTTGACTGACAGGGAGGTTTCCGGGGCTTTACGGCCTTCCTTGACGAGGAGTTGTCCAAGCGAGACGGAGAGCTCGGCGGCTACCTCCTCTGATGATTCAATCGGGGCTGGGAGTGTTCTGCTCGCGAAGAAGCGTCTTTGTACGGCGGGGAGGGCTTTGGGCGTGGTTGTTGCGGGTTGGGCGGAGATTCTGGTGGAGGGCTTTTTGTTCCTCACTTCTTTCCATTGATTGTAGTTTTCACCAGCGGTTTGGGCGTAGGACTTACGGTTTTTTTGAATGCGAGGCCGTCTCTGACGAGGTGGCGGGCGTCATCCCCGACAGAGCCCCTTAATTTAGCCATGGCGGCAATATGAGGGTCGATGGTGGGGGTATGGGGGGTGTTCTTTCCTTTGCTGGCAGGGGGGGGGGAGGAGGATTTGTGGAGAGACTCTGTGCGTTCGAATCTATTGTTTGTGATGGCAGTGGTGGCTTTTAGGTCTTTGATTCCATCTTCTATAATGTTAAGCCGCTCGTTATGTTCTTCAGTGGTGCCGGCGAAGATGGCAAGGTTGGGGTTGATGCTGAGGAGGAGGAGGAGGGAGAGCCTGACAATATCGTGGCTTCCCTCATGATTGAAGATGTTGTTGGCAAGGGTGGCAATGGGGAGTGTGTCATAATGGTTCCCGTTTGTGAGTTCGTTATCGAGGTGGCCAATACCAAGACAATCCCAGGCCTTGGAGAGGAATTCAGGGGGGCTTGGCATCCTGACAGGGGTGGTGGTGATGAATGAAGCTTTTGAACTAAAGACTTTGTGGTGTGTGTAACCTGGTTGCAACGCAGTTTCTGGAGGTTTATTTCAAAAATCGAGTATTTAGCGGACGAGAGGGATGTATGTAGTCTAGTGGTATCTATGTACACATATATGTCTCTGCCGTCTCCGGCGCCTGCCTGCCTGCCTGCCTACCTGCCTACCTGCCTACCTGCCTACCTGCCTACCTGCCTGCTGATGTTGTTAATCAGGCGGTTAGGTGCTCTATTTGAAGCCTAATTAGGTGTAGGTTTAGGCATCGATTAGGTGATGATTCGGTGCCTGACTTGGTGCCTGACTCGGTGCCTGGTTCGGCGTCGATTCGGTGCCTGGAGAGGTGCTCGGTACCTGATTCCGTGCCTGGAAAGGTGTCGATTCGGTGCCTGATTCGCTGATGATTGGGGCGTCAGTTAGGAGCCTAGATAGTGTCAGAATAGATGTTGAAGATGGGGGTAGGAGTACTCGGCGTAGTGCGTTGAGGAGGAAGGTAGGGGTCGGAGCGGGTCGAACCTTGCCAAGGCAACCCTAACCCTGCTGATTTGGCGTCGAAAACAGCCGTTCTGGACGTGGATTAGGCGTCGCTCTGGATTTCAATTGGGCGTCGTTTTGAACCTCGTTTTGGGTGTCGTTTTGGGCGTCGTTTTGGCCGTAGGATTAGGAGTCTATAGAGACATTAGTAGATGTCAGAATGGTGGTATCTCCAGGCGCTGGGGCGCTAAGGCTTGGCGCCTGCGTCCTGAGAAGGCGGATTTCCGCCTGGAGAAGTCAGCGAGCTTGCTAATGTTATTAACTGTTCTTCTCTTTTTTCCCTTCTATTTAAGTTTTGGCCAAGAATGTGACTTGTATTCATCGATCTAGTGCCTAATATGTATGCAAGCTCGCAGTTGATTCTCTTTGTGTAACTAGTTTATAAACATAGGACGTAACATACTAAATCTCTTCGCAGTGCAACGCCTGGAAAGCAAAGAATGAACACTTAGCTCGGGACCTATCTCGGTCTCTACATATGTATGTACGGCGCGCAGATATCATTTATCGTGGTAAGGTAACATGAACAATGAAAACACTATATTAGCTGCCTATAATCCTCCCAGGAAGGACTATATGACATGTAGAACTGCAGATAGGTAGTGGTCTGAATCCATATAATGGAGAAATATAGACATGATAGAGTCAGGCCTACCATTTCATGAAATACCAGCAAATTAGAGGTGCTTGGTTCAACACATTCAAGTGCCTTCCTCAGGTTTCGGGAAACTGGCACTCCTATAGGCTATAGTTGCGCCACGGCATAGGAGACCTCCGAAAACAACAAGAACTAATAATCTCCAACTGGTTATTTCCTCTAGGCGTTATAGAAAACCTTCCTACCAACTTCTTTATCAGAGTTTTGCAGTCAACATTTCAATTATAAAAATTATCCCCCTCACATATGTTATTAATAGGTTTCGAAAGTACCGTCAGAAGCCTCTCTCCTGCAAAATTAAAGGTGACTCTAAATCAGTGGAGACTCTTAGAACTATCTAAAGCCGGGTGTAAATCGATAGGTCCATCCGATGTAATTTTCTTGTTCGCTTTCCTGGAGCTAGCGCTCTTGACTTTGTACTTCTATATACTTTTAACCATAGAATCTGTTATATATGGATACACTTTAGAGCCCAAAGCGTTTCCAGTGTTCTCATTGAACGCACCGATTCCTGCAACAATACTGTTGTAGTTCTACACGTTTTACCCCTAGAATTAAATAACATGAAAATACATTTCTAGTTATATCTGAACTCATGGCAGGCAAGGTCACTGCCTGTGGTGGGCATAGATCGGTGCTTCCGCACATTTCGTCTGTTTTGAAGGCAATCTCAGGACTGACAATACTTGGGTAATATTTTCATAATTTAGACGCGGGACTATCTAGTTAAGTCTTTATATTAGTGTTCCTAATCACGAAATGCTATTTTGATGAAAATGGTTATTTGCTTACAATTATATCGTACGGCACAAGGGTTTGAGAAAAGACACCACAACTAGATTTCAAAATTAATATGGAGATCATATCTGACAACCACACACAAGTGTTGAGAGTAGGAATTTTCTATTTTGTCCTTTTAATTCTCCTCTCCTGGTCTATCCTGTTCGTTTCCTATCTCTCAAAGGATCTCATTATTGGACCATCACTAGGACACATTGCATTTCCGCCTATATCCACGGTATTGTAAAGTGACGCATATCGCCATGAGGAGTTCAATTTCTCAACTATAAAGAATATAGTCATGAGTAGTGAATATCGGATCAGTTTTGAGAGTATATAACCAACCCTTAATATTGAAATAAAAATAAAAATAAAAATTGAAGAAGCTATTTAGTATTTTTCAAGCCACCTTAGGCATCACTCACAACCTGAACCCGATATGACATTGTTTTTACGAATGAATGCAACTTTGTCTTTCTTATCTTCTTTTATACCTCCACTATTACCGATTTCAACACTTCTGCCTTATTTATTCTACCATATTACCATCCCAGGTACCTTTCCCTACCATTTCCTAAATCTTTAATGAGATTGAGATCTAGTGATTAGGGTAGTCAGTCAAACTTAATAAGGTTATTTCTTTCTCAAAAGCTATATGGAAGTTAATAAATGTATATACAGAGTGAGTTGAATTCAGTTAATTGACTTTATAGCAAACCGTTTATGACCAGGACTATTATCCTCAACCATCTGTACCCCTATATATCCAACAACTTTTATCCAAAAAAGGGAACCAAGAAGAGATCAAGATAGTAGTCATATGAGAATAGGAGTTGATAAAGCATTTAGGTGGTAAAAAATGAATATTAGATTTGAATTCAGTACACAATACCATCTAAATAACAATATTTATCCTTCCAAAATCTCACCGTCTGTCAACATAGTCTGGATGATTCGCTTCCTCCTCCCCATTTTTACAGATTACGGGCAGTCGATAGCTAAAGTCCCCCTTCGAAAAATATGATTCATCTGTCCAAATAACATATAGCCTACTCTCAAATCTCTAATCTCGATATGCAATAAGTTAATCTAATCATTTGTGTTGAAATACTTCCCGTAAACTAGGTTTGCAATGTGGCTTTCTCTTATGAAATCTGAGTTTTTGTATTGGCTTCTGAATATTATCAAAAGCGCATTACAACCCAAACTCATCACAGATATTTCCTCTAGAAAGTCAACATATCCGTTTATCAATTGTAATAAAGCCTTTCAACTGTAAGCGCTCTTCTGGTTGGTTGAAAAATCCAGGATGGCCACTTTATTTACGATTTATTGGTGATCTGGTGTCCTTGATGCATTTGTTAATCCGTCCGCAAGTAGAGAAATCAATATCTAACTTTAATTTCACTGTAATAGTTGTGAAAGTAAACTTCACGACTTCATATAGAATAGCGATACGAACCCTATCATCTCTTAAGGTTTCCGCCTGACGTGCTAAAATCACTTTGGGTTTTTTGATATGGGATTTAGTCTTTCACTGTATACTATTCTTCAGTTTCTCAAATATTTCCTGCTTTGAAAGAAATTAGGTCAGATCCACTTTCAACATCATTGGAACCTACTATTTACTGCTATCACTCTACAATCCCTTTACCCGCATTCTGGTAATTCTTTATTTGGTTGTCGAGGGTCGCAGTTGTGTTGTGTTCTACAAGTATAGTACTGGTAGCCGGCGTTGTCACTTGGTTGCAAGTGCCTACGACATCACCTCAAAATGTGCATCAACTTCCGAACCCGTTGGTACATTAAGTCGAGAATGTGTCTACCGCGAGATCTCGTGCATTTCACAGATGATAGTCCTCTCTGGCGTAAACACTTGAAAGATTGGCTATCTCTGGCCAGGGCTTACCGCCTCAAGGATTGTTTGAAGGGTGTAGATCCGATCTACTAATAGTAATTTTGATCTCATATGCACAGCCAATTTTTCGAGTTTTTACGGTAATTAACAGGACCATCAGGAGCTGCGCTGCTACCGCGCACCTGCATGGCTCCCACCCAGCCAGCGTATCCGGGCGAGTAGCAGCTGATAACTAATTATGTCAAGGCTGGAAGCCTGGCTAGCAGAGAATAATGATTCTGAATATCGGACATGGTCTTGCATACTGGGTACCAAGGAATTTCTCGGGCTGGTGAGACACCCAGACTATCCGACCTCCAGGCGGTGACGTGGTTCAGTTACGTTGCCATTCAAGTGGGAGAGGAGGAATGCTACTCGGTCACTCCATACAATAACCTACTCTACAAAGTTGTGGAGCCTGCACGTCTTGCCATCAAAGGATAGTTAGAGCATGATTCATTCACTTGACCCAACATTAACTCTAGACGTAAGCAGACCATTCTAGGCACACCGGAGTATGTCTATATATGAGCTGATGAAAGTGACGCTGCACAAATGTAACTAAATTACAAATGCGAGGGAAGTAAATATCAGAATTGATTCATCAACGTCGGCACCACGAAGGAAGCGTCACTTACCCTCAACAACGCCACGATAAAAACAATCAAAACAAAACAAAAACAGCCTCGACGTTCAGCCTCAGGCCGAGTGTGGGCCGGAAGGCACGTATGACCACCGAGATGGTAGCCCTAAGACCTCATCTCTGAATATTCTCTAAAGGTATTGGAAGGCTGTGATAACCTCCGTATATATGCCTAGCAACATTTCCGCCAAATGATAGGTATAGGCTTAGAGGGTTCATTGATGGGGTAAGGGGTATGAGGAGATCACCTAATCTGCTTTCAAGGTTTCTATCGGGAATACGTACATGGACTAACGGCGGTATTTACTCTGTTACCTCCCCCGAAATTGGCACAGTTACCTCTGTCAAATCTTGAGCCACCGTGAGAAGTTACAAGAGAGATCGCGCGCATCATATGATCTTCAGCATATATTCTACCTGAAACATTGTTGCTAGGTGCTGATGACACTGTGATGCTTGGTTGCTTTGTACTGAACCAAACAGCACAGGTTATTACCCGTCTTCGGGATGCGAGTGATACATGGTGATTGCCACATAGCCAAATGTTTCATCATTCCCGCGCTTGGGTTCGCTGCAGAACGGGGGTGCAGGGAGAGGATGTTATTTTGTAAGTGGAAATACGCTCGAGCCAGCAGGACCTGGCTCCGAGAACAGACTACTTCCTAGCTGTCGTTGATCATGATCCTGCACTCAGCCGCACACCACCCTCTTATTATAAGACGAGGACTTGATATAAACTACAACCCACTTTTTGTCGCTAATTACAGGCCCATTTCTTGCACAGTTGCCCTCTCTTCCTAGCCGTAGCGTCCTCCATATCGGACAACTGATACCACCCCACTCCTTCCCACTAAGCTAGAGTATATAAACATAAACAAACCCACCGCATAAACACCGAGATTTCCCGGATTAGGAGAGTCCCGTCATTATATGCACATGCTACTCCCACTCCCGGAACCCCATTTCTTTGATATCGCCCGCTTGCTGCATCAATAGATAACCATAACCCTGACTTTTGCGTATTCTTATTTTGTTTATTTATAACTGCGCTTTGTTGACGTAGATGAGGAGGATATACTTGGGGGATGCTATGCGGGGAAGAGAGTCTATGAGTGGTGGGTTGCAAATGGTACCCAGGAGTCAACTATGACCGGGCGTTATGATTAAAACGAGAGATATTTCCGCATAATGGTGAGAGAAAGGAATGCTGAGCGTTGGTTTGAGTCCATATTCGATGGTAAGGCGATGCGGAGAAGTCTAGGCACTAGTAGATTGTCCTTCTTACCTCTTATTGCTGTTCTGGTGTTGGTTCGGGGAGTAGACGCCATTACCGCAGCAGTATGTGCCGCGGCCACACTGTCTGTGAGGCGCATAAGTTCAGTGCTAAAATGACACTAAATGCAACGGTTGGTGTTTGCTTACGAGAAAGTGGAAGATAGATAGAGCGGCTTGGGGTAATGAGGGGGAGTGTCTGTTGTAGGTGTGAGGGGTACTCAGTGCAGTGGGTGAGCGGATAATAGGGGGGAAGACGCAGTTGACATGCTGAGCAGTGTAGAGGCGTTGAATCGAGGCTCCCCCTTGATGGAGAACTTAAGGGAGGATGTTCGTGTCAATGGGCCCAAAGGGTGTAAAATGAGAGCTGGTATATTTATGCTCGTTCTCGGCTTAGTTTGGATTTGTTGGGCATGCGATACGAGGAACAATGCCGAGAGCACCGGGCCGAGCCCGCTACATCGTACACTGACCCTAGGTTCGCCAATTCGTCAAGCACTCATATCGCAGTGAAAATGGCGGGTGGGCTGGACTCGACTTAGTCATTCGGAGGTGGAAGGTGGGGAATTTAACATATATTATAACGCTAGGGGGGTCTACATACCTCTCTCCTTAGTGATGACACTACTCCACTTTCTCCAAGGGAGTCGGTGCTCTACATGGTGAGGCCCTGGAGGCTGGACGCCACCACTATATGTTGGTGTCCCGGGGGTTTATTTGTGAAAGTAGCGTTTTTTTCTGGGATCAGAGCAATTGATGTTGACGTTCCGAACTACTACAGCAGTGCCGCCGGATGGAGGGAGTATGGCCATGCGTACAGTGAGGAACCCTTCTTGGAAATAATGAAGGCAAGCATACATCATCACCTGATCATGAACGAGTGATGAGTAATGGGCCAGAAAGCGAGTAATAGTATATGACACGTATTCCGGTGCGTTGGTTGATTGATTGATTGATTGTGATGGGAGTTTCGTTCCAGGTGCTTCGTTATTTGTCAATCAAACACAATCATTGTACGAGGCTAGTAATGCCAATGCCAAATACCGGGTAAAAGGTTCGCGCGTTATCTTACTCTGAACGGGTAAGTTGAAGAACCGGAATAAAACATGGGACTACAGCAAGATAAGTGAAGCGGTGAAATACGGAAGACAAGGATTCCCGAAATATTGGATAAATCCCCAGGTGAGGCCACCCGATTCTTGTAGTTTGCCAGTTAGTTCATTAATTCTGCTGAGTCCTAGATTCATGTGAGGCATAATCCTCTCAATCTGCTAGCCTCCACGTATCCCTCATAAGGTACAAGTAGAGCACTCTTGGTATATTTCCGCTTGCCTCTCATATCCTGCATCCATGTAAGATACCCTGGATATTGTCTGATACAATCTTAAACGCTGCGAAATCTTCTCTTCCAAACTCGGTAAATTACCCCTCCTCCGCTACCTCGCTCTGTTTTTTCTTGGGGCTCTCACCCGGGTACCATCCAGCCAGTGCCGTTAGACGATGCCAAGAATATACTTGATCAGCGCATTGTTCCCGGCCTCGTTCTATCCCCTGACCTTTCAGTGGGATTCCATGGGACAATATACCGATTAGTTGCTGCAGTCATCTTGGTCTCTTACCTCCAAGATCTGGCGCGGTAGGTCTCGAAGGTGAGACATGGTTAGAACACCAAGGCCTTCAAGAGGTCAACGACCATCAATGGGCATGCTTGACAACGAGCACTTGTGAACAGGGTCTCGCTCTCGTCAGTCAACGAGTTCTCGATGTAAACGAGCCCCCATGAATGAGTTCGTCAACGAATCAACAGTTAGCTATGAATAAATAAAAAATAATTATTTTAAGTACATATAGAGAACTTCATCCATGGAAGTTATTATTTCCCGCATGTTCAATGATATGCTGTAATTTATCGCTTACATTCAAACAATGCCTATGATCCGTTTTTCTCGGAATCTTGACCTATGTCACCCTGATTACCGCCTTTGCCTCCTCCATAGTTGTTTGATTCTAACTAGGGAGATTATGCTGCGATAAGTTATTATTCAAAGTAGACCATACAGCCTCTATTCTAGCGGGATTTCATGTCTTGGTTCAGATTGCGGAGGAAGGGTATCGCTTTGTGTCTCTGGTACATTCGTTTGGGGTTTCCGTTTCCTTGTTGGATTTTCATTTCCCGTTTGAGTTTTCCTTCTGCATTTTCGTGTGATTGCTATTTCACTTCTCTGACACTTTTCCTTTCGTGCCTCCGTGAGTTTCCCTCACCGGAGTTAGTAATTGTGTCTCAGCATCTTGGCGTCACTACTGTATATATATGGCTCTACATTTGCTTTGTTTCTCTTTCCTTACTTCCTTCTGCAATCTTCCTATTATTTTGGGGTTCTTTTAGTTTGGGTTTTATTTCTCTAGGAGCTATTTCTCTGGCTTTGAGTGTTGGAATATATTACGTTAAATAATTCAATCATCATTTGCTTAGTATAACGTGTCCGATTCCCGACCTATTTCCTCCGATCGGTATCAAGTCCAATCTGTCCAAGAATCTCTATCTCGATTACAGTCTGACCGCTTGTCCTGCGTTGAATTGTTTGTTGTGTTGTGTCTCTCAGTACTTCGTCGTAGGATTTCAACATCCAACCTTGACCCCACTTCCATAACTCTGCTCTCTCCAGTGTTCCCTTGTCCCTCCTACTTGGCGAGTAATAAAAGATATTGCAATCCTGACTCAATAGAGAATCCAGTCAATTTCTGCATTTGACCTCTCATTTCTTTTTATTAAAATCTCCTTAAGTTCGCATTACAGCCATCATCTCTTTCTCTTTCCCCCTTAAAGTACAGCATTATCAATATCCTGCCTCTCAATTTCCCCATTGTATTTTTTAAGAAATTCATACCCGTCACTTCCTTCTACTCATGCATGTACCCTTTTTTCCTCCAGACACTCAACTTTCTCTCCATTCTCTTGAAATACCATAACTACATAAAATCTTTCCTCCTCCTTCATTTGGTTCTCCAATATAAATATATGTGATTTATATTTTAAAGCAATACATCCCGATATCATTAGCCAGCAATCAGTTAATTTGCGTACACTATGTTTCAAGTAATCAGAAAGGATGGATCCTACTAGTCTTGGAATCATCGCTCAATTTCGAGATATAACGGAACTGAATTGGATATAGCATGCATTCGTAAGTATCCAAATCTCCGATGGTATGTAAATAACCGACCTAGCAAAGTTGTATTGGTTTGGCATGTTATTGGTATTTCAAGGAGGTTGAACTACTATCTTCAATCTACCCAAGTTGTAAGTTCATGCATTGTTTTTTCTCTTATTGATTATGCTCCTTCGAATGCTAACTCTCTTGCAATTTCTGGCCAAGGCTGATACATCTGTTCGTGGCTCGGTAGGGAATGTTCTTTCAGATTAATCCAGTCTTGTAACCTATTAGGAAACCATTTTAATCAATCTAATCTTTCTTTTCCTGCTGGTTTTGCAAAACCATATAGAGATCCATTTGGTTCAATGAATTACATGACTGCATTTTGATTGTTTTGTATAATGCTCTTACAGCTTTCAAGTGTATATTTAAAAGTTTAGAAATGTCATTATAAGACTTTTGGGTAAAGAAATGACGTGTAAGAATAGTGTTATGTGCTGAAGCAGAGGGACAAAAGTAGGCTGGAAATAGCGGAAATACGGGAGCGGGGTTGGGATTAGGTCTTGAAACTCTTGCGATGAAGAATTGAGAGACACAAGACAACAAAAGGTATTCGAGATTGTCGGACTGTAACCGACGAAGGGATTCTTGAGAAGACCGGGCTTGTTACCGATCAAGGAGATTTCAGGCACTTGGATATTTTGCGCGAAGCGAACGATACTTGAAAGATTTAACGTAATATATTCTAACACTCAAGGCCAAAGGAAATAACCCGTAGAGAAATCAAACTCAAACTAAAGGAAGTTCAATACAATTGGAAGATTGCGTAAGGAAGAAAGGAAAAGAAGACAAAGGGAAGGTAGAGCAATATAAATGCAAAGTAACTCTGAAACGCTGAGACATGATTAGTAATCCACACAATGAAAACTTACAGAAGCAGGTCAAGGAATCTTAAAGGGAAGAGAAATGATCGTAACAAAAAAACCGGAAAGAAAACCCATACACGAAGCGATAGTCTAAAGGCGAATGTGGCGAAGGTCTAAAACGATATCCTTCATCCACAATGCAAACCAAAACATGAAACGCCGTTAGAAATAGGGGATGTGATCACTACAGGAATCTTTCAAAAACCTTCAGTCTTCAGCGTTTTGATGATATGTCAAGTATTTCCGACTATGTAATTCATAGGGTGATACTGTTGATGTTACGCGCTCAACCGGAGAGACAGAGGTATGCTGTAGAGAGCAGGGCAGCTCTTCAGAGTTCAGGGACGATGGCGTAGATAACTTCGCGTACGAAGTAGTGGACAACGAGATACCAATAGAGCACTCGTTCAACAGTCATAAACTTGATACCGAGAGACACAACACAACGGAACGTATTCAGGAGGGTCGCACTATAACCGATGGGAAGATTCTAGGGCGTATCTTGCTTGATATCAATCGAGGAGGATTCAGGAACTTGGACACATTACGCGAAGCGAACGATGTTTAGAAGATTTGATGTGAGGTATTTGATTACCCAAAGACCAAAAGGACTAACACATAGAGAAATAAAACCCAAACGCAAAGAACCCCAATACAACAGGAAGATTGCATGAGGAAGAAAGGAAAGGAGGACAAAGCGAAGGTAGAGCCATATATATAGAAGTGGCACCGAGACGCCGAGACATCACGAATAATCCGCGCGACGGAAACTCACGGAAGCACATCAGGGAAAATTACAGGGAAGAGAAATGTTTGTTACATGAAAACCCGAAAGAAAACCCAAAGGAGAAGTGAATGCCTGAAAGTCAACGCGTCGAGAACCCAAAATGATATCCCTCCTCCGCAATCCAAACCACGACACGAAACGCCGTTAGAGTTGACAAGCATTCATACATGTAACCCATAGAATCTTTCAGTAACACCAGGATACCAAATACGATAGATCTTTTAGATCCAAAAATATTTTAATATTTATTTTTCTTCAACATGTTGATATTATGAGTTACTCTATAAGTATATATCAAAAAGAGTTGCCGTTTTCCATATGAGTCAAGATAAAGTCCATTATTTATATTGTAGTCTTGATTCTAAAAAAATATATTCCCAACGAATAGCAAGCGAGTATGTCATTTTTTCTTTAATTTCATTAATTCACACCTATCTACATACAATTTACAATATGCTTTTGTTCTCTTTTCATTCTTATGCACATCTAGAAATTGTTTTTCCATTTTAATCTGATAAAGAGATATCGTTACAACGACTAATCACGATCATTCAACCTGTAATTCTACTACTATGAACCAAAAGGTTAATTGATAGTTGTGCTAAAACAATTACAGATGCTCATATAATTCCTGAACCCGAATACCAGCAAATTGACTATAGCCACTGCAAGAGTCAAATGTTCTTCAAGATTAGTATCCTACTATAATGATCAATATAATAACATCACGATAGGTTTGAGCAAGAATAATTGCAATCTCACCTTGACAAAGTAACTTTTTAATGTATTCATATGTGAAGTCTAAGCTCTCTGACGGTCTACGCCATTGTTGAGTATACTTACTACATTAGGATACCGATGAAGAAATATGGCAAGCCAATCTTTTTCTAGATTTCCAGAACTAGCATAGCTTTTGGTCAATACAAGTGCTATTTCTTTTACTATTGTCTTATGAAATGACAATTCACATTCACCCATTTTCAATATTCATTGCAACATGAATTTCCATTCCTACTCAGTTAAATTAAAACCTGTTGATGGAGATGACTTTCTTCTCTAATTTGAACTCTTCCAAACATTTTCTGTAAGGTTGGGTAGGGAATTGAGAACTTGTTTGCTATCACCTCTATCCATGGTTCTGTACTCTGCCTATAGTGATGAATTGCCAAAGTCATTCACTCTTCCTACATATTCTTCTCTGTATGTAATAGCCAATCCAGTATACCTTATTGTTTCGTTCTGCAAAGCCTCGTATTCGCTTTACAGTCGTTATAGGAATTAATTTGCTACATCTATCTCAGTGCCGAACAGAACCGCTGTCATATACTATTTTACCATAACATACATTATTGACGCAAAATAATTGATAAAGACTTATTATTATATGCTGAAGTATGATTTCTTGGGGAAAAATCTGTTTTTTGTAGGTTTGGTCGACTGAATTGGAATAATAGGAATTGAGTGCTGGGAAAGAAATTGGATATTTCAATATGAAAATACCTCCAGAACTGGATGAAGAAGTGAAAGTTTAATAAGAATTTCTTGAGTAGTTAGTATTAAAAGCAAAAACATTTACTACTATTCATAATGCTTATCAACCTGTTAAAGGATTTTTGTTTTTAAGCGATTTCTATTCTAATTCTTGAATAGAAATATTATATGCAGGATAACTTGGAGTATAAAGATCTTCAATAGCCTACAACTGATAGAGATTATAGTGTATCACCAATGAATACTCTTCTTACACATATGACAAGCAATAAAGCCAAATAAATATTTTCTGATCCAAAAAACACAAATAAAAAAGAAGAAAACAAAATTCAAAATTATATCCCAATATCGCTATAAAGTATATTCCACAAATATTCTTTAAGTATGTATGTGTTTCATGGTAAGAAATACTGTGTGACTGATTTCGCAGAGTACATGATTGGAAAACAAGAGTGACAGTGAGGTGAGGTTTGATATGTAGGGTAAGGGGCCTTCAGGGAAGGATTCTCAAGTTGAAGAGCGAAGAAAGTCAAATTTGCTATTTTCTGTAAGTTCTTCAGTGTCACTATCTGCATTATTTTATAACGATACGCTGTGCAAGTATAGATATTGGAACTAATTCATGAAGGAAAGAATCACTATGGAAGAGAAGAATAGTAAGGTTGTGAGGCACTACCAAAAAGACTATCTACCAAGAAAGAGGAAAGGAATGGAGAGGAAGTATGATAATCAACTAATGGGATATGAGGTCTCAAATGGACGAAAGAAGGTAGGGTGACTAACTTTTAGAAATGAAGGCAAAGTAAAATCCGTAGAGTGGAGCGATCCCCTCTATTTTCACATTTTGATGGTGTTCAGAATGAGGTTGTGGGGAGGAAGAGGGATGAACCTGCCAAAGTACTACTTAACTGTATTATATGCTAGCTTCAATTCATAACCCTGCTATTAAACACGATTTATAGGTTCGAGGGGCGATGGTTAAGATTATGCAAAGTTGATAAAGTATTTGGTTTAACCCAGACCTTGTGCGACGAAATAAAAGCGCAAACGTAGAGTTAAGATGTGAAAATATGTTAAATACATAAGCCAACGCACCCACCCTATGGCCAGAATATGTCAATCTTTCGAAAGACAAGCCAAATTTCGTTTTCATGGAGGATAATGCCTCTTCACAGGTTTGCAAATATACTTCTAATGAGAAGCAAAGATGTGAAGTCCCTAAAGTAGATTTACCATAATGCTCTCCAGTTTTCAATCCTATTGCAATAATATGGAATCTAACCAAAAAGAAGCTGGGGAGGAAAAGTGGAGCAGATAGGATAACAACGGTTAATGGTGCTCAAGCAGCTTTGTATACCATCCAGGTACCAAACCGGACAGGCTTAAAATTTCGAGAAGCATATTACATGGAATGAAATATGAAACACTCAAGTGCGCGACATCCCTCTCCCAGCTACATCTAGCCCCCTTTAGTAACTGCTGTCAATTTACATTGGATCTAGTAGTAATATCGCGTGTAAGAATAAAAAGAGTTTCGTTATCAAGTCTGTACATTGTCCATGTCTCGGATTTGTGTCCTACCCATGCGTAGATATCAGCTGGCACCTGAGGGCCAGCAGCAGATCGACCTGCTGAAAGAATAAACTATATTTCCAATCCGCAGGTCCCCGGTTGCTGTCTGCTCAGCTTGGGACCCATACTTTATTTTTCAGTGAGTAGACCAGGTAGGTGTTTGCCGCCAAACTGGCTAACGCTACATACTGAGGGGTGCAGCGCAATACCAAATATATTCCTAGAATACACCCCACATTTCAATTACCCTACCAACACACGAGGAAGAGAACGAAAAGCTACCCGCTAAAAAGTCCAGTGCTGGCTGACTAACCCTAACCCTGTTCCTGTTGAAGTAGATCAAAGGGCTCCTCAGCAGTCAGTCTTGATCGTAGCTGTTGTTTGTGTGCTATAAACCTTCGCCTCATAGAGATAGATATGGAGGCTGATTCTTCCGGATATCTATTTTCTTGTTTGCCATTGGATGAGCTTTGCCGCCCTGCTGTTGTACCCCGCTATCTGACTGCTTCCCCGCCCGCTTCGGTTTTCACACCTCTGGACCCGCTGATGCCAGACGGCCGCCCAGGAGCCAGCTGGTTGTGTGGAGGATGGTTGTCCTGGTCTCTATTTGCGATATCGTTCACTCACATCTTGATGCAGCAATACCCTTGGATTTACTTTTCAGGTTATGAGCGAAATGAACCCGCTTCGCTTTTCTTTTAACCTTCGCTTGCCAACTACAAAATCATATTCGCCATCCCGCTTTGCGTATGTAGTTCCTCGTCCAACACCCTTCTTGATCGATCATCTACGAATCTAGCTGAATTCATGGGTAGATGCGTAGTAGAGGTGTTTCCTCATGATCATCCGGCGATGTGACGGCGGGGCAGGGAGGCTGGGGTGATGACGGCTCTTCGGGCGCGGGGTAGATGTAGGCGATACAATGGTGAGCATGAGCCTCTAGACCTCCTGTGGGTTAACTGCTCTGCTGACTCTATGCTACCAGACGAGGAAAGAGATGCGCCTATGGGAAGTGCTAGTTGTTGTCCTCGCCCGGCGATCTTCCGCGGACATTTGTAATGAGGCTTAATTTTGTGGACGAGACATCCATCGTACATTCTTATTATTATAAAACTCGTTATGGTAATAGACCTAGTGATGGCAGAGTCCATTATGTATAATTATCTATACACATAATCCCCGCTAGGAGTTTGACAAAATGATCACCGAAGGTATCATATCAGTCTATGCTTTCAGAATGTTGCCAAAGGATCCCGGGTTGATATTCTAACCCGAACAAACAAGGATTGGAGCTTCTAGGCTAGAGTCTTCGAACTATGTTCCGTTGTAAATTCTTAGCCTGACCCTTCTCCTTTCTCCCACCGTCATGTATAACCCGCACATTTCATCCTACTGTCATGTGCGATCCATCATCAATCCTCTACTATTACCGCTTCCTTCGTCTGAGCCTGCGAGGTCTCCATGTATATCCATTATCTCTTCTGTGGTCGCTGCAGGTCTTTGGCGCATGCTATCCGGATGGAGACGCGGATATTATCTCAAAACCGGAAGTATCCCCTGCACATACATTGTTGGATAAGTAGCGCACGATTGGACATGACTGAACTTGAACACCCCTGCCTCATCCGTAGTTCTAGGTGCATACTCCTGGGTACTAAAGACATAACAGCCAGTGATGTTAAGGGCTCTATTCCGTAATTTTCGGCGGAAGGTTGGAGGGGGAGGGTGTCGGATGATGTGATCTAAAGAGTACTAAAGCTATGACTGTGACTTTTTTGACGCCAATGTGATGTTTGTAAGAGGTTTTCGGAAGACATGAAGCGACATCGAAGAAGGTGGGGCCGGCGGCAAAGCGACTAATATGAGATAACGTTAGAGTTCAGAGGAGATACGGATTATAGGTTGGTCCTTCTGGCACATAGAAGGATGAAAGGTTCAATTGGGTGAATAGATATTTTAGGCCCTTGTGCACTTTGGGTTCTGACGAAAAGCCCTGGCTAACGCTGTGCCTCGATGAGCCGGGACGCCTGTCGAGGAGCAGAGTAGGGTAGGGGAACATCGGATACCATGCCGGAGACTCGGAACGTCTTATAAAGCCTTAAACGAAAATATTCTATATGAACTAGATGCAACGCTGCAAGCTTCTTAATAGGAAACATTCTGCTCTGATGGAGGCTCGGAATTTGTGCGTCGAAAGAGATTACTTTTGCATACACACCACCGTATAAATCAGGTGAGCTTTCCCCTCCCAGATGGGAGGTGTATAGGTGATAGAGGCAACTACTGCGAGGTTTTCCTGGTATGCCTATGCGTAAAGACCAAGTCTAAGTAAATATACCCCCACCAATGCTATGCCATAATAAGTGGGAGGTACGACCAATACAACACAACACCTGCCAATATTACCCCTCGCCTTGGGCATTTTCGTTTTGGTCTCGGAGGTCTCGGGGGCACCGTTTACACCCCAGAAGAGGCGGGAAAGACAGCAACAATGCACAAATTGAATAAAAGAAAATAAGGGTATACGGCGAGAGGAACCCTAACCCTCAGAGGGAAGTTTGTGATATCCGGCTTGTGTAGTATACAAAGGTCAAAAGTGTTTCTTGTCTAGTGTTAATACCTCCGGGTCCTGCTATGTTGTTTCGGGTCGTTTTGTATCTCAGGTCTTGTAATGCTTTGCCAAACGCCGTCGTTAACTTGTCTCCTGCCGACACTAGCCGCGATCAGGACAAACCTATGCGGATGGTGAAGTGGTCAAATCCCATGATGGTGGACGCAACATCTTGTAACAATAGATCCCTAACCTTGGGTTATCTACGGAGCAATCAGGGCAATACGCAATACTTTGAGCAGACGTAAGGGGTTGGTTGATCGACAACTCATAACCTAAGCTCGGGGAAAGGGCAGACCGAAAATGTAAGTACTCTTATCATTTACATGCCAATACTGTTAGCTATTGCAAAGATCGTCCGTCCAATATTCAATGGTAGTCATACATGAAAGCTCTTGATACCTATTATTATCAACATGTATAATTTCTATATGGGAGGTGTCGATATTGCAGATTAAAGGCAGAGCTATTGGCCGACTGAACTCCGAGTTGCACGAAACTGGATTCCATTATTGTTTTGATGCTTAGATACAGCTATCGTCAATGTCTTTCTACTTTATCGAACTGTCAATATTATGTCAGGGGTTTTATCCAAAGATATTCTCGACCACTGTTCTTTCCGTGAACCCCTATCTCAACAACTTCTTTCCATAGGAAGTATAATGAATAAGCTAACAAATAGATCATTTCCTTGGCATCGCGTTACAAGAGATCTTCGTCCAGCCCGCTTCAACCTAGGGAATCACAAAAAGATCAAGGGGAAGAAAAGTGAAGGGGCACGTATTCGTTATTGGGCATATTGCTTATGGGAACGAAACCAAGAAAAGGTTGAGAGTTCCGTATTACGTGCCAAGCCGGAGGGACGGAGGAACAGTAGAGATAGTGGAGTTACGTAAGCGAGGTCAGTGTTAGGTATTGAACTCTGGAGAGGAAGCACCCAGAAACACAACATGACAACACGTATTGAAAGAAGTTGGGCTATAATCGACGGGAGGGTTCTGGAAAAGATCGGCCTGATACCGATCGGTAGGCCTAACGGCGGTTCGTGTCTCGGCTTGGATTGCGGAGGAAGGATATCGTTTTGGATCCTCGGCACATTGTCTTTCCGGTATTTATTTCTCCTTTGGGTTTTCTTTCGGGTTCTCGTGTAATGATCATTTCTCTTCCCTGTAATTTTCCTTAACGTGCTTCCGTGAGTTTCCATCGCGCGGATTATTAATCATGTTTTGGCGTCTTGGCGTCACTTGTATATATATGACTCTACCTTCCCTTTGTCTTTCTTTTCTTTCTTCTTGACGCAATCTTCCTGTTGTATTGGTGTTCTTTTTGTTTGAGTTTCATTTCGCTACAAGTTAATTCTTTCGGCTTTGGGTACTCAAATATATTATATTAAATCTTCTAAACGTCGTTCGCTTCGTGTAATGTGTCCGAGTCCCCGAATTTTCCTCGATCGATATCAAGCCCGATCCTTCCAGAATCCCTCCGTCGGTTATCGTCCGACCCTCCCAAATACATTGCGTCGTGTTGTGTCTCTCGGTATTAGTGTATGACTACTGAACGAGTCCTCTATTGGTATCTCTTTGCTCATTACTTCGTACGTGAAGTTATCTAAGCTATCGTTCCTGAACTCTGAAGGGTTACCCCACTCTTCCCTAGTAAAGCCAAGCCTGCGCATAACAGTAGGATTCTCGGAACTCGGACATGTTGTGTGAAGTGAATGCTATTTAAAATATTTAATGTAATATATTCTAACACAAAGAACCAAAAAGTATAACCCGTAGTGAAATAAAACACAAATGAAAAGAACCCCAATACAACAGGAGGATTGCGTAAGGAGGAAAGGAAAGGAAGACAAAAGGAAGGTTTAACCATATATATACATAGTGATGCCGAGACACTGAGACACCGAGACACGATTACTAACCTGCATAATGGAAATTCACGGAAGCACAGTAAGGACAATTACAGGCAAGAGAAATGATCGTCATGCCAAACTCCGAAAGAAAACCCGCATACAAAATGATTATCAGAAGCTAATGCACTGAAGACCCACAACAGTGTCCTTCCTCCGTATTCCAAGACTAAGACAGGAAACGCCTTTAGATTCCAGGTATAGTCCAGCATTAAATCATGCTAGTAGTAAATCTTTTGGAAGTGGCATTGAGAATATTTCAAGTTCACGTTTAGAAAAAACACCTAAAAGCATTGGTAAAAGGGCTACACAGAGTTGCTGTTTTTGCTCTCTTTGTAAGACTTTCTTGTGTAATGACCATTGTTCTGAAATGTATCATAGCAAATAGCTAGGGACTATTGATTGTCGGGATGAGATCGGGATGAAACATGCCATCCCCACACTTTCTTTGGCCCACACGCAAAATAGTCAGCATTGACATGTTAAGGGATAAGGGTAACTATACAATACTTAGAATCCTTGTATCGTCACCACACTAGTACAACATAATAGACCTGTTCATAGCATAAATTTGTATGCGGGTTCCGAATCGCTGGCTAATTCCTCGTTGGGTGGCGCGCTTGGGAAGGAGGGAGGTTTAGACTGGCAATTTAGTGTCAACAGTCACTGGGCGATTGTAAAACATTCATACAAGTTGCTCAAGACATTGACGGAGTATAATTAGGCCGGAGGTGATAAGATCAATTAAGATACCTCAATGTTGACCACCCGCACAAAAGAGGTATTCAGATCTACAGGACCTTCGCACATTACCTTCTCCACCCTCATACATATTTTAGCCAGATTCCTAGATATCCATAGGGTACAGTAGCAGCCAGAAGAGAATAAAATCTTAGAAGGGTCGAGTCAATCAAAATACAGTATAGATAGAAAGCTCACTCATCTTGTCCGTCCCTATTCCGCAAGCTTACCAGCCTGATAGTGCAACCATTGGTTAATCATTCTATATATTCCGTATTGTTGGCCTCTTTGCACTCAGGAAGGTACGCTTAGACCAACGACCTCCCGCTAGTGATCGAGAAAGTATAAAGTAGCGCTATTGAGTGCGCGCCAAAACCCTGGTTCTCTCGACCAAACATGTGTTGAAGGCCTCTGGACACGTAGGGAGTCCGGCATGCCAGGTCAGTATTATATCAGCTCATGGTGTCTATCTCTTGGCCGATATTTATGTTATTTAGAATTAAGATACCAACTAGCCATACCGAATCCATATTTACTCACCACCGCCAAGGAGGAGCACGTACATGGGGTGAGGAAAGAAGGGCGAAGAATATGTAGCCCCTGCTAAAGATATTGTCAGGCTCCATCATTGGACTATTATTGCCCAAATGCAGCTATTATTTGTGCGCGTTCCTGAACTTCATAACAATTGGGTAAACGCCCAATACTCGCCTATCCAATAGGTATTAGCGCAACCATCAAAGCAGGCTGGGGGTTGAGGACTTCGGCATGATATGAAAGTTTTCATATATATACCAAAGCTTAACTAATCAAGTTTAATATAAGCCTGATGCAGTGTATCAATAGATACTATTCCTGGCCTAATTGGCCCGTTGGTGAAGTTGTACAAAAGACCAGTAAAAACACATGATTGAACACAATGTGACTGAGGACTTACCCCTTGTGAACAAGCGTTATAGTTGGAATATTGACTCTTTCTGGCACCTAGATGAGTAGGACATACATGCAATGAGGGGAAATGGGAGACTATTGGCAACTTGTGTCCTTTGATTTGTTTTGTGAGTTGCACTAATATATACTGGCTATGCGAGTATGTATCATGTTCATTTCAGATCGAGACACATGAATGAACGTCACATTCCGTTGGATTTCCTCTCTCCCATTACGGCCCGGGAATTTAATCTCTACCCTCCGTAAGAACCTCAGAAGGCAGGTGTCAATGTCAAGGATAATTTAGGTGGAACCAAGACAATTCTGCATACAAACCTCACCTACATTTTCGGAGGATAGCGAGTACAGTTACTCACCGTCTGAATGCGGATCCTGCATATTGGCGCGCAAGGGTATATTTCAATAAGCGAATATCAGAAACAAGTTGGCATTTGATTGCGTTTGACTTTGATTGTGTTTGACTTTGATTGTGTTTGACTTTGATTGTGTTTGACTTTGATTCTGTTTGACTGTCCGTTTGCTTCCTGTCTTTTTGCACAATGCCGATGCAGTTGATTGGAATGTAGATTGTTATTTCAAATAGTTGGAAGACTTAAGTTTTGAATTCTCACAGATAGCAGGGATGATGGAAACTCTATCCTTTTGTGAGGTTCCATTAGTGGACCATTCTCTTTCCTACTTCAAGTATGAACATCTTTCTCTTACACTCAACCAATATTATACGGAGTTGAGATTTTACAATCAGAATGACGATGCCATGAGGGGTAGTACATCTGCAGCCAATCCGATCACCAATCCCAAACCAACGGTCACCCATATTGCCAAACTTTATGATGTTGCGGAAAGATCACTGAGACGACATATACGGAATCCAGATTAAAGTTCTCTTGAAGAAATACACAATGATAGTCAAGTTTTGACCGTTGTCGCAATGGAGATATTAGTAAAGTGTTTGTTGTTTTTAGATGATTTCAATGTACCTACAAACAGGACACTATTTTATTTCCTCGTTCAAAATCTACTCAACCGAAGAGATCCTACTAGACCCTTGCGAAAAAATTGGATTTATGGTTTTTTTTGGCATAACCAAGAGTGTGGCTATGCATTAACAAAAACTATAGTTGCAAACCGAGCAAATTCCCATAGTTGGGATGTAATTACTGATTGTTTTTGGAAGATAATAAATAATGGTTCCCAGTTGCATGTCCTTTGAAATGTATAAATATAAAAAACTAATTTTTTATTTTTTTCAGTTGAAAATTGTTACCGATAAATACAGTATCGCTTCCCGCAATACCTACAACCTCGATTAAAAAGGATTTCTTATGGGTGTGGGGGATACAACAAACCGGATTTGTCGGAATATCAGAAGAAATGCAGTGTTCAAAGAGCATTGTATGAGAGAGTCCTGCAGTGTAGTAGAAAGCATAGCAACAGATGGATTTCCCGTTACACTATTGATTAAATTTACGGGAAAGAATTATATTGCAAGATTGTATTATGAAAGGAAAGAGATGGAGTTTTGGTTCGGGTATTCAGATAAAGGGTTCAATGACAGTCAATTATGTGTCGAGTACATCAAAAGTATTTTTGAACCTGAAACTACAGCAAGGTAAGAATTGCTTCTTTAAAATCATTCTGTCAACATAACTAACTATTATTTAGAGCATTCGGAGAATGGAAATTACTGACTTTTGATTGCTTTGAATCACACTTCTTTCTGGATTTGATTGATGTTTACCTTCACAATAAGATCATTCCGTTCTGTCTACCGGCACATACATCACATATTCTATAGCCATTAGATGACGGAGTGTGCTCGGCTATGGAAAAATACTAGAAACAGGAGGTTAGCGAAGTTCATATACCAATCGGAAAGGAGAACTTTCCTAACATCTTGGCCCGAGCCTGCAATCAGGCAATCAGTAAAAATAACATTGCTTTCGGCTTTCGTGCTACTGGCATTTGGCCATACAATCCGGTTGTCATCCTTAATAACCTTTATTTACCTGAACTGGAACTTGCACATTCACTTCCCAGTGAGCCAGTACTACAACCAGCAACTCCAAATCATCAAAGTACATTTGATTTATTATCCTATCGACCTAAAACTCTTACTACACCCCGTTCAATTCATACACTCTATGTAGAAGCCCTCACTACTATCAATTCCGGCAGTCCAAAGTCAATCAAACAGTGGGCTCTGTTTACCAAACCAAAATCAGGTGCCGAGAAATACGCTGCTCAGGTAGTTATGCATGAAATGGGGGAGAAATATCTTCGGAATGAAATCAACGACCTGAACTCCAAGCTCAAACCGGATAAAAGAAGACTAAATACATCATCCATAGGTGTATTAGACAGGGGCGAGGTTTTTCTTGAACTCAAAGGCAGAAGGGATGAGGCCGATGAAAGGGCTAACTCAAAAAAGAGGGTCTCAACTGCTAAGAAACCAAAGAGATCTAGTGTGGATGCGAGTGCTCTTGTCAGTTTTAGGTGTTAATAGGTTTATGTTATGGGTCTCTATTGTAGGTACAGGTATCTTTTCACTAGAGTATTCTTATCATTAGCATCAGTTATGTAGGGTGAACGGGTGTTGAACAGCATGTATTATCATTATGATAGGGGAATATAATTTCTTTTTTGATCGCACTTTGAACCCTTGCCTGCCATCAGGCAGGATCCGCCTTCAACCCGTGAACGACTGTACCCAGGGGTGCACTCTAAATACCGAGACGCCTGGATTGGTTGGCTGAATTTGTATGGGCACCACGCGTGGTAACCAAGAGCATCCAATGAATTTTGCCTTGGTCTCGAAATTTGTAAGGGGGAAAAAGTACAGAGCCACCTGATACATTTACATTTAAAAGGTCCAAAGACTTTCCTAAAAATACAAAAAAAGAACCGCTAAGTGGCTCTTTCCTGCAGAAATATCTGAGTATCAATTGAGGGTTATTAAGAAGGTTTTGATGCAGTTCGGGAGATTGTATTGCAAAACAGCGGGGAACACAACCCCAACACCTGCTTGCCTGCCAAGTGTCATCTTTCTATCTATCAGTCCAATCAGAATCCTTCGCAAGCACCCATTTTTTAAAACTCCCGAATATGGGCGTCTCTATACTTACGGTGGAAGAAGGCTTATAGGGGCAGCATGTCAACCCTGCTCACAACACTCACTTTTGGCCTACCAAAAAGAAAAAAGGTCCGTTGCTACTATGAAAAGGGTGGTTTATGCATGGTTGACGAGCCACCCGTACAGAGGTTCTTCCACCATACTCTGAAACCCCGGTACACTAAACAATCCCCAAGTACTAGCGCTAATAGCGCTAGGTGTTTATTAAAGATATAGAGAGTAGATACAGATATTGATTGAACTTGTTGATACATGAGAAGTGAAAACAGCCCCTCATTTATACTGCAGAGTTGTTACACAAAACCCAAGAGAAAGACATAGTAAGATGACTCATAGAAAATATATGACAAATACAAATGAAACATTCCGCCACAATAGTATTATGACTCACGGGAGAGCGTACTATTTCAAGATATAAGCCCACCTAGAGCTTAGATACCGCACTGGGGTTTAGCTCGCGTGCCCGCTTAACGTTCAGAGCCCGAAATCAAGCTTTTGAGAGTTTGTTTCATCACTGAACCTCTGACTATACATATAATGTGGCTGATCAAACAGTGATTGGCCGGGTGTTACCTGGCAACCGCGCTTTTGGTGTGTCGCTGGTCTGTCAGTAAAATGCTGACCCCCCAAGAAGAAGCAAATTTTATGTGGCTTTGCTAACAGATCCTGTTATCTCCCTTATCAAATAATAGATCTCCCATACAAATTTAGTTCTTTTCATCATAGGGGTCAGCATTGACAAGTTAAGGGATAACCGTAGCCTTGAGTGCTTCACTAACATATCATTACCTCTCCTACCTGTGAACATTAACAACACGATGTCTTTTGGTTTTAGTATTGGCGATATCCTTTTGGTCACCAAACTCGGCTTTCACATATGGAGGAATGGGCACGAATATTCATCAGCGCGGGCGGAGCTAGCAAAAGAGCTCGAAGCATTCACATTATTCAATATACCTTATCCGACCCACGCCATAAATCCAACTTAGAAGTCCTTGCCAAAAAACAACTTTCTGATTGCTTGACAAGCCTAAGAATGCTCAGCGAGTTCAACAAAAAATATGAGAAAAACTCTCCCATCAGGCAAGGAAAATCGGAAGTCTATGGCAGGGCAGAGTTCAAAGAATATCAACAGAGGTTAAGGGCTGAGATTGGGTTGCATGACGGTCTGCTGGCAAGCGGGTCTCTGTATGTTATTCCTAGCTTCCTGAGCCATGTGTCTCTTAACTTACCGTTACGTCCCAGTGAAATAATGATGGAGACTGGGGATGAGAACAGTTACAGACTCAAGCGGATCGAAAATCACCTCACCTCCTCCTTGTCCGCATTTCCAGACTATGCACCAGTCCTGTTTGTTGAAGCACTCAACAATCGAGTTCCGATTCCATTCGAATTGTGCACACAGTTTCCGGTGCGTATCATCACTTTATCATGAAAACATACGATACTCATCAATGTGTCAAAGAATTTCCTAAAACTGCTCAGATTGTATTTTGGGCGCGTAATCGGCCCTGAGCGACTTCAGATAGGAAGATATGAATTTATGAATGAAGAGACAATGTCTACCCTTACTCCAGCGGCTTGGGACAAGGTCATTAAGCCTGGGATACGGTTGTCAATGGCGAGGGCCATAGAGTTTAAGTTGAGTATAAGTTATTTCCACTCACTCACTCCGGCAGGTGGTACTTTCCAGTGCCAGTACTGCGGCCTAGTGAGCTCCCTAGATACCGTTTGGCGAGGAAGGAGATTCGTGGAGTGGAGGATGAGGTGGTAGGTCGAAACCTTGACGAACTCATAAAATGGAACGGAGGCTAAAGGATTTAAATTAAAGCTCGGTGTGCTCATGGAGTGTCAGCATGATCTTACCAAGAGATGCTGGCCACATAGGTCATGAGGAGGGTAATCCTGGCAATAAAGGTAATGCTTTGGATGGTCAGAACGATGACGAGGTTGAGGGTGCTGAAAGCTATCACTGCAAAGACTGTCGCTGTGATGGGGAAGTGGCTGAGCTTAGCCGGTTGACTCAGAGGTGGAACATTCATCTATCGCGCCTGGATGAGCCCCTCCCCATCTGACAATTTACGTTGCATGATCCGTTCTGATTTGATTCTCCGGGCGTATAAACCAGTGAGGCGGGTAAAGGTTCTACCACAAAATGCTTCTCGGGATATAATTAACTTCCGCACGGCAATACTGCCTTCTCGCACTGTTCCCTCCTTGAATCAAATCGTACAGTTGAAACTTGTTCACACTTTCGTCAAGATTGAACTAAGCTAAACTAAATGTAACATCAAAGAATTAACTAAATATAATTACCTTCAGCTTCAGAACTGTTCTCTCGTCTTATGACATCTAGTAGGACCTTCAAACTAAACCTGTTCATAGATAAGGCTTTTCTTGGGAGTATTGCCCTGCTAGAAAGCCGTCTTGACCAAAAAAACGCAAGACGAAGAGGTCACATGAAACAACGACGCTTCCTCCTGTTGCCCAACGAGTACCCATTGCCTCTTCTACTTCTGACGTTCATAATTCACTTGCACCATCTCTTCCAAAGAGTCGTCAACGCTAGGAATCTCGCCCTGGCCCGGTCATGGAAGTATAAAATGCTAAAGAGAAATGGGGTGAGTACCGAGCTACATACTGTAGCCAAGCAGTTTACCAAGACCAAAGAGCAGCAGGTTTGCGCCACTTGTAACTTGTGCGTGGCGGTGAGCTCTGTTGTGGCGGTTGAGCCGAGAATTATTTGATGTTATTAGGGTCGGAAGTCTCCCCAGGATACTCAGTATGCTTTTTTCTTTTTGTTTGTCGCTTCTGTTGGTCTTTCTAGGTACAGAAAGATCGCTTACAGCAGACGCCATGGAACAAACTGACCTATTCGCAGCTAAAGCCTAATACGCACCCCTGAAAAGACAAAAGAAGCAAGACCTGAAATAATAGACACCAAGAGAAATTTTATAGACAAAGTAGATATAGTGGACTGGAGTTTAAATCCGTTGCCGGGACTGGTCCTATCTGATGCAATGGATTGTCGGAGGGCCCACTGGTGAGAAGGGTCCTGATGACAGGGGAATAACCGGTGATCATGAGTACTCTAATAATTAGTCAGGTGCACTTCATCAAGTCTCTTTTGGGGATGTTTACCTTGGCCTTGATGATGGGGACGGCTATTGCCAGGATGAGTTCTTGGTTGTGCCACGCCTCGTCACAATAGTTAATAGATTAAAGAAATGGGTGTCTGAAAGGGACTGTGGGGGAGTACAAGAGTATAGTATAGGTGGGGTGTGAATAAAGGTATCTGATATCTGAAGTGGTTTTTGTCCGTACACATTTAATACATACAAATGGCAACAAACTTGTTAAAGGTGGTTAAGGGTGGCATTCTGCTGGTTATGGGATGCTCGTATCTGTCGGGGGGTGGGGGGTGGTAGCTAATTTTCCAATCAATGAGGAGTTGTTGCCTTGCTTTGCTAGCTATTTCAGAGAGAAAGGACACCTTCCAGGAAGGGCAGAAGTAGAAGAAAAGCGATTAGTAATAGTTTTCATTTGTCGTAAACGTTCTATTCAATGGTTCTCAATTATAGGATTTTATGTCCTATGCGATGGATTTCCTGATATGTGTTTTCCTATAACTTCCTATCGGGTTCAATAGATGAGTCAGTAAAGGATTCATTGGGATATATATAGGAGCCTCGCCACCTGCTTGTAATAGTTTATCTTGTTCACCTTTTGTTTTCTGCAACCTTTTTGTCTCGTGGGCATATATTGGTTTAGATTCTTCAGCACCTCTTGTATGTCTCCTTCCATGAACTTGGCCCAGCTCAATACTTGCATCGAGTTTGACTACCTTTATTCTTCTGTCTACGGAGCTCCATACCTTGCCTCAGCCGTGTACCTTGGCTCTCCGTTTCCATAGTTTCGTATGAATAACTGTATGTCTAGTTCTTTCTGAAATTGCGCCGTGACAGATTACCAAGTACATTCAGCCACATTGTTGGTGAGTTGAGGTCCAGCAGGACTTGGATGGCTATCTTGCATTTGAGGTAGGGCATAGAGGTCGAGCGCAGGTGTACTTGCCTTAGCCATGGGACATACCGGTTTCATGACCTGAACTAGCCTGTAGTCCGGCAGAGGATTGAGTTGCAGAGCGTGTTCATGTGCTTGAGACCAGAGGTAGGGCTGACAACGTTTGCTTTGTAGGTAAGCATGGCCCACATTGCAAGGAGGGCAAGTCTCATGATAAGCGGTTGATAATTCCGAAGATGGCTCTCACGGAGCAGAGGTGTCTGAGGAAATGTGTATTGGGGTTGAGTAGGGAGGAGAGTCAGAAACGCCCCCATTTGACAGGGTGCCCCGGCCGGAATCGGCGGCGACAGGCCACACCCACGCCACCGCCAACAACACCTTAACTCTGAGGCCCATTGCAGGTGTTCAGCGGCAGGAAGGCAGCTGGGGCGTTCTATCATTGGGGTTATCAACTCGAAAGCTAGCTCGTTTTGTATGTAGTTTTCATAACCTTTAAGCATATAATTTCTGGATATACATTTCAAGTCTTGTGGTATATCAACAACCTTATTTCCCATCTCTCTCGCATATATTGAGATTCTGTTGTCTTATACGAAGTTTCCTTCATTCCTGGAGCACCTTACAACCGCCAAGATTCCCCTGAAGTGCCATGGAGTTAGAGTAGCCGTTTGCCTTACGAAGGCAGCGGAGAGCGAAGTGAGAATGGGACAGGCAGACTTGTGTGGGTTAGGGGTGATATCTCGCAATGTTGGCAAAGGCGAGAGAGCAAAATCAGTCGTTCTTACACTACTTCGCGGACGAGTAAATGATGAGACCTTCTGGGAGGTGCTACGCGGATGAGAATAGATTTTCAGTTAAGTTTGTTATTAAGATCTGGGGTTCGGTTAGAATAAGAAGATAGCCTTGGTATATATATATAGGGTCTTCATCTTCTCCGATTCTCAATACTTTCAATGAATACCAACTACATGTAGTCAATGATATAACAATATATTCTGAATGACGAGAATGAAACCTCAGCTTCCTGCTCCATCACAATTGTAAAATAGGACAAGAACTGACAAGCCTATGACAAATTCAAGCAGCAGGGTTATGGGAGCGGGGTTATCGTGGCGGCGAGTCGGGCAAGATGGGGCAAGGCTGTCATCTGCTTACCCCCAACGAACGCGGATTCTTTAGTTAGCGATTTAAGAGCTTCTCCAGAACCCCGATAATAGTGAACGAAGATGGAGTGATGACGGACTTAAAAGCTTGGCTTATGGCTAGTCCCTCGTAGCCTTGTTATAGATTAATCTCAACGAATTGACTTCGTAATTTCCACACACATCAGACATCATGGCGCTTGTCGTAATTTCGGAATCAGATGTTATAGCACACTAAATAAAGCATTGCAATTTCCTTAGTCTACTATATATCTCAGACTTTGAGGGAATGTATGGTAGATCTAGCGGGTAAGATCTCTTCGGCGCTGTCATTGCTTTGGGCTTGCTTCGAATGGACGGTTGACATTGGTGATGCATGTCCGAGCGAGATTTTATGACGACCTTACATAGGGTGATTCGTCATTGAGTCTGATTTTGGTGGAATATGTTTATTCTAGCTGTGATATAGTACGTTCTTTTTCCTGGGACATCAACTATACGCAGCCCTTACCTTTTAACAATATCGAGCCGATCTCTCCCACATTGGCTCTTTATTCGCTACTATCTCAATCACGCAAATGAGATAGGATACAGTAGCAAAGAATGCCATGGATCCGCTGCTATATTCTCTGTATTACGCTAAAAGTGGGGTATGAATACGGTACCAATGTGACAGTTATCCTATGATACCGGTTTAGTTCAGTATTCTAATCAACTACCGCAATACTATGATGGTGATTGCGCCCCGTGTTTTTGCACTGTAGATTTAGCTTAAGCAAGTTCCATTCTCATGCCTAAACTGGAGAGCACACCTTGAGTTCTGAAAGATATCGTCCTGTGACCCTAAATCCTGCACATGACCTTTTTCTCCCTCCTTGTATCATAATATGGCTCGAAAAGTCAGAAACCCACATCGACAGAGCACCAGAGGTGTTGCACTTGGGGCAGGTTGAAACCGCTCCCACGCTTCTTAAGCAGGGAAAGAGAGGTTGCTTAGGGGCAGCGATGTCAAACTGGAATTTAGGAACAATAATGATTAGGAAATTCGCTCTGGAAACCTTTTCCAAACAGACTTTATGCACACTTTTATCAGAACAAATTCTTTCCAAGAAGAGCTTGCCCAGTATCGCCTAAGGTTTCCCGTGCTTTACCGGTTATCTAGTTCAAACTGGTTTAACTGAACCATTTGACTGAACAATTGGTGCGGTTTTTATCGCTCTCAGTACCTGGTTTGTACGGCTTAACTTACAGTTTAAACGGTTCATAAAACTCATGATACTAAGTTTAAGCATATCAGTTTCAAAGTATGAACACCATGTGTGAAAACATAAACACCGATTTGTAGGATATCAATCATAGTGTTATAATTCCAAGACTTGAGAGCGCGGTTCAAGGTATCAAAGATAAGTAATTGGTGCAGTTGGTAGAGTTTGAGCACTATGATTTAGTGGTCGGTACAATCCTTTCTAGTATCGCAAGCGTTTCTACCGTTGGAAGCACTGGGAGCGCCCAGTGCCATGAAAACGGAGCAGATAGCCATACATGACCCCATGGTAAGTCTGGGACTATGTTTAACGCCGGATGGCCAGTTTGAATTTGCGAGGCAATCTGAGATCGACAGCATTTCAACCCAGGAAACATCATTCACCGCCACTCCTTTTCCAACCCGATCGCAACGTGTTATCATCGCTCGAGATATCCTATTATAATATGGAGCGTTCGTGTAAACAGAGAAGCGCAGTACCCTATGTGATTTATTGGTGAAGCATCACAATAATATACACACACCTTTCGAGGTTGGGTATATTAGCTTCGATAATCAAATGTCGGAACAACTCCGCTTGAACTCATTTGAGCCTGGTATGATACATAGATCAACAAGGCATGGCAGAAGCTAAATATCTTGTTATCTCAACTCGAAACTATAGATAAAATTCATGGTCGAAAGGGAGATACACTTAACATCCACTTGGAAATGAAGACCTCTCGCTCACTAACTAATTACAGCTTATGGTATAAGCCTCGTGTTAGGTACTAGGGGTCGGTGTTACTGAACACTCGCGAGGTGAATGTATAGTTGTGGCGGGAACAAGGTGATACATGGCATTGTTATCCGTAGCTAGAGTGAGGTTACAAAATGGCATCAGAATAAGTAAGTGATTCAAACAGCTGTAGTTAACCGGTTTTGATTCCCAGGAAAACTGGGCTGAGCTGAGCTGAGATGAATAAGAATGGCCTAAAACTGAACTGCCCGAAAAAGAACTGGTTTAAAGTCCCGTTGCCCTAAAACCGTTTTTGGCTAGCCAACGGCTTGGCTGAACTAAATAGTGAATAGGCAAAACTGAACCTGTTATAGGATATCACAGAACTCAACGATTATGAGTGATGGATGATGTCTCGGCTAGAATGGTTGTAGCCAAGGCTCGGTCGACAGGGAACACTCCACGGGTGATGGTGAGATAGCGATCCACCAATCAGCATTGGACACGTAGTGACTATGCACTCTAGGTGAGTGGCATAGCCGTCATAGTATGGAGCAGCGCTGGGCACTGTATTGCTACGTGGGGGCCATGCAGCTTAGTGGATGACCTTTGTATGCGGGATTATTGGGACACCAGGATAGTACGGGCGCATCGCGATATTCTATGAGCGATCGGGAGAAGTATGAGGCATTTTCTATGTGAGGGATTTAACGGGTTCTTTCTATTATCGTGTGGATTACTATTGGGTTTCACTATGTCTTGGCGGGACATTTCTCTATGTATAAATAAGTGTGTGATGGCCTCCGGTTAGAGTCCATCATCACCAACACATTCAGACATCAGAACAGTAGACCGGAGTCCGGTTTAACAATATTATACAAACTATCTCTTCAAGTCTTTCTATATTACTTCTAGTGATAGCGTTTAATCAGTACTTGTAACTACGACAGTACTTGGCATATTCCCAAACAGAACCAAACTTCTTTCGAAACGGTGCTACATTACCGGCTTGAACTGGTAAACTGAAGAATCATTGGAGGCGCCGGAACAATTGGGGTGGACACAAACCATGGAAGGAATTCGCAGCGGGGTATCGGTCTATTCGCCTAATCCTTATTACAATCATTAACGTCTTAAACGCAAAGATTAGAAAGGATCATTGGGAGTGTCATAGCCAGAGGAAAACCAGGCAACAACGAAACTCCCTTGATCTACCCCACTGTCTGTCAATTGCTGCCCCCTATAATAGAGAAATTGCATTTTGTATCGAGAGTTTGTCTTTTCATAGCAGATAGCAAGATCTGTCAGTAAAGCCACATCAGCTTTTCTTTGTCTAGGAAGAACCTTTACGACTGACGAAGGCTGAGGAATCTATCTGCTTCACTAGGCCCTATAAGAAGAGAATACACCAAAGGTAAGCCTCACCTTGGGACGGAGGATTCTAAGAACGTTTTTTATTCATAATCGTCTTTAATAACAAATTCGGTGGTGCAAATATTTGCAAAATGGATTGAGACTAGTCTCATGATAGCACAGATCATGCCCAACACTTACTCGACCGGTATACCACCGATGATATTCCTGGTATTGTACACCCGTGCTCCCCTGTCCCGTCCGATAATACCCCATTTGGTAAGAGAGTGGGTTTGAGACCGAGGCTAGCTGATTAATAGGGGCTCTGTCAGGTCATGCTTCCCAGGCAGGCAGTGGGTGAGCCTATACATATGCGAACAAGGCAATACCTCGTGATATTGCAATAGACCTATAACTACAATTCTCTCTTCCACTCACAGTATGTATAGCATCAGGCTAACATAGGTTGTTTAGGTGCACGGTGGCTCCGGCGATCGGAAGCGTAAATGGCACTCCGATTGCATACTCACTTTTTGTACCATTTTCGTTATCCGGGAGATTGGTTCTTCTTCTTCGTATGCTTGTCTTTGTATATTGGCACAATTTAGGCTGTGTTATATCTACTATCTGGTGAGTGGCACTCTCATTTTGACGTATTTGGAACAAAAGTCTAAAAACCAATGTAGGCGTGGAACTATTCCGACTTTAGACGGAGGCATACCCCAAATGCAATTCAGACTATAGGTGTTTACAGCGACTTGACCAAGGCTCTCTGTTGAAGTACCAGACTTATTCATTACGCTAGCTGTGCTGAGTACCCTATGATGGTTAGAGATTGACGTAATAGTCCCACAATTGGCCGCTGATCTGCTTGGAAATAATGTGTTTGGTCCGACCCATATATAGTTTACCAATTCTGTGCTGTGGATTGTCTCCTTCCGCACAGGATCAAGATCTCCTACAACTAAGAGTTCGTACTTCTCCGGTGGTTCGAACATAAGATTATCGGTAATATTGAAGGATATCACCACCTACAATGTTTGCACAAATCCTTCTCAAAGAGCCACCAAGGTCATCCTCTAACCTTTTATATCACTTGTGAGTCTAACATATCTCAATTCGTTTTATTGGTGTTTACTTCTTTATTTAATCCGTATAACATTACCCTATTGAACAACATAGTGAATAGTAAATGGAAATTTGACAATTCAGTACTCCCAATGATTCTTCGGTTCATCAACCCGAAGGGTTTTACGGAAACGTTCAAAATACGATTATGTTCTGTTCTCCCTGCTGAAGATCTTGTTAAGTTCAGTTTTGGACATGGGGAAAACCAGCTTTGTAGGAACCGGAACACCACATACAATATTTGAACACCACGGAAAGCCCTAACCCTGACCGTGACCTCCCAATCTTTGGTGGAGTGTCTCAGAGCCAAAACGTCAAAACAGTTCTCCTGTGTACTCTGGTTCGTATTCAGTCAAATCAATTATTAGCTAGTTCAGTTTAGTTCAGTCCAATTGGGCTAGAAATAAAAAGTCGATTTCGACCGTTGGAAGCACCGGTTGAGATGCCTATTTCTGGCTTTGATTACCTAGAGTCATTGTTGTATATCAGAGGCCTAATCACGGGGTTCTCTTACTATCTTCTTCTTAATCGTGGTCGCGCCCGAAAGTTCTTTCCCCTGCTTCGTTTGTCCCGCAGTAGACAAAGCATAATTTGATTACCGGAATGTGGGCAGGTACTACGGCTGCCCGGATAAGTCTGTAGACAGTGGCTATTTTTGCAACCGCGACCGGCCACTGTCTATATACAGACTTACCCCTTCACGTGTAGTACTCGCGCCTAAGAAAAAGGGCCAGGAAATGGAGACAGAGAGCATTTATAAAAGAAGTGCTCTCCCTAGGCACAGAAGGAGAGCATGGCGCCGGTTGAATCGCTTACGCGCCTAATATTTCGGGGGTGTCAGCAAGAATTTCGTACACCGACTATTTAATCAACGCGCAATACTTTCATAAGGATGCTTGTCAGATCTACCACGATGAGCTATCAATCGATTGCTCGAGGGGTCTATCAGCCTCACAATAGTTCGTGGGGTAGAAGCCATGGCAGGGAAAATGTTTAGAGACTGACTCATGTATGACAGGATAAACCACTCCCCCGCCAACCCCCCATGGCCTTATAAAGGCTCACCTTGGGAACATAGCATTACTTTGTGATTAAATAACAACTGAGCTAGCTCTGAAGACTTGCCGGCTTGGTGGGTCATATCCTCTCTGTATAGAAAAAAAAAACATCATGCTATGTACCCCCACCCTTAGTAATAAAGCTTAACCTAATCTGGCAACCCACCTCTTGTAGAGGTCCCTTCTCAGCAAAGCCCTAGTGAAACCTCTTGGTTGACGCGCGGTCCCACACCTCCAAAATTCCATAACTGGCAATGCCCTAAGTCACTAAACCACGCGGAAGGCAGGGGCCCGCCCCTCGCATGATGATTACCTATATCTTGTGTCATCCACCTCCTGGATGCCAAGAGCATCCCCAGCGATGATTCTAGTGCTACAGGCTCAAGTGAAGATCCATGCATCTGCCATGCTTGCTAAAATGCAGCGTCTCCTTCTATACTGACCTGTACTAGGACCTCCGGAGGTTCTTCTTTCCTTCTTTGAGATCAGCAGTGAGTCTCAAAACCTGACCGGAGCTCGATGTAGATGTTCTCTTGGACTGAGCCTCAGCCTACAATTATCCGTATTGGCTTGCTGCGTTAGCCGCTGGGGGCAAACACCGATCCTTGTCGCAGGTTTACACTCGTTCCCCACCAGGGGAGTTTACAACCTACCGAGTTCACCACCTACCGAGCTTGAGGTCTTTCCGCACCCAAGAGTGGCCGCTAAATCTGGAGCCAACAAAGGTTTGGGTTGCTATTCTCAGTAGGTGGTGGACTCGATTGGTGGGGGGCGGGGGTGTGGCACGCGAATACGATGCAACCGGAACTAGATATGCTCACGACATCGCTATCTGGATCAACCATACTAACTTCGGGTACGCATCTATCAAGTATACTAACCATTAACGCCTTGGAAATGTGCCACACACCACAAAGGATTTCAACTGCCGCGGCGTAATTTCAAAGGTATGAACTTTGGGGGACCGGCCAGTCTTCAGTAGCCGCGTGGCCGAGATGTGTGTCTGTGCAGAGTGTTCTTCATAACGTCCTCTGATTCTGCTTGGGCGGGCTTCTCATGCCTATAGTAGTTGTAACATTATTAAAGACGAGGTTTTTACCTTCAACAATAGGTACACCATAGACGGGGGCAGGAGCTATTGGAAAGGTCTCGTCTTTCATGATACCTTGAGTTATAGATGCACTAATCTGGCGAGGTATCTCTGACCAGTTGAAGACTTTCCCTGACGGTTGAAACTTGCGATCGGCAAAATCTGCGTTCACTCGCGTAGGGTCCCGTTATGCTTGTTCCCAGCCCTTCTACCCAATGTTTCCAATGGAAATGGGCTTGGACCACACAAACCGAACTAAAGTAGGTACACATCAAATGGAGCTGAAGTTCATTTGGTACAAACCGTTTTAATGCGCTGGTTTTCACCGGTTTGTTTGATTGAAGAACAGTCTCGACGAGATACCACAGAATCTCATACCATTCCAAATTATCTTGAAGACTGTTCTGACAGAGCCTGCCCGGACCATTCGTGATATCCTTTTGAGCTACTATTGCGGTCAAAATGAACCTTTTAGGGTACTAGATTCTTTCCGACGCGAAGTTAATGTTTAACCTAAACCCAACCATACGATCAGGTTCCTTGCTCGAATTCTGTCAGAAGGATATGCTCCCAGACACTACGGCAATAGCAATGTGTCTGTCTGAGATAGGCATCAGAGTAGGTCCCGGCTGGCTCTTACTATGTTCAGCGTGAGGCAGGTTTATGACCACAAACTATAGTTAGTTTAGAAAATTCAAGTCGGTATTAAACCAACACAAACCCAACGCAACAAGTCAAACCAAAAGTAATTGAGGCGCTCCTCCGGAGCTTCAGATCTTTTAGTAGAATCCTGCTCTGACTAGAAATGACCAGGGAGCGAGGGCCCATCCCGATGCTGTGTAGTTTTGATACCATGGTATTCTCCGTCGCATGGTATTTCGCCTCCGGAATGATAACGGGTGTTGCCCCGGGCCCCTGTGTTTTGGTGTTCGGTCATACAGATTATTTTGGTAAATATCCTGGTAGTTAGTGGGGTGTTGTGGTGGGATGTGGATGTTGGTTGAATAAGTACCTGTTGGACTTCTGATGGGAGAGAGCAGTGAATAGTATTAGACTTAGTTTTTATTACAGAGTATAGAACAGAAGAGCTCTCTTATATGCCAATATAAAAAGCCACATACAATACATGTGTGTGCCGGACAAATAGTCCGACGCACTAAGGTTGACAATGATCGGAAGCAATAAATATTCCAACAATACCGAGTTATTTGTTAATACTATTGCATCTTCATCGAGTTTCGTAGTATTTTTACAGAGAAACTTTGTTACTGAACACCAAGATACCATCATCTCTCTAATGCCATCGCATCAAGCAGCAATACTATAGTGTTCCTATGCATCTAAACAGGGCCTGAATCTTACTGGGTGGGCTCTAACACGGTCGAAGCTTCCGATCCCTAAAGCCAAGACATTCTTGCACAGCACTCATCTCCATAACTGATGTCATCATAGCGGCTTCCAGCGTTATCTTGGGTGGGTGAAGGAGTCGGAGATCAATAAGCGAGATTTTACTTATTCAAACTCTAAGAAACTACCCGTATCGCCCTCAATCTTCTCATTCGGTTATCAACTAAACAGCCATATAACATGAATGTAGGCTCCTCCTTTTGGACTCAAACTCCTCCTCCTATAATACAATTTCATGGCCCATATTTCTGGTTTATCTTGCCAGTTGTCTCTCCCATCATGATACACCATGTGATATGATTCTTATTTCCGTGAACTACGAGGACCAAAGCGCCTTAATCCTTCGCAAAAGTCTGCAATACATCCGTCTCTACCGTTTCCACCGGTTCCCCCCCCTTACATGACGTCACTACGTCAATTTCAACCTTCTGCGCTTTGCGCCCCACCTCACTCCTCATATACTCGCGTATTAGCTCCCTTTCTTTCCCTATCTCTTCCAGTAGCCTCTTATTCTCTTCCTTGACGGTTTGAATCTCCTGCTTATACGCTTCTCGTTGTGTTGCTAGTTCCACTTCCATCTCCCCCTCTTTAATCGCTGTTACCCTCTTCATATCCCGAATCATCTCTCTATCCATTTCCCTGTCCTCCCACAAGCTCTTGTTCTCATTCTGTATGCTCACTATCTTCTCTTGCCCCTCCCGTAGGTTCCCTAACTCAAGTTCAATCTCCTGCGCTTTGAGCTCCATTCCTATCCTTACATCTTGCAGCTGCCGCACCAGCTGCCTTTCTTTCTCTAGTTCTTTCCGTAGCCTCCCATTCTCCCTGATAACACGCTGTACTTCCTCTTCTTCGGCTCTTCGCAGCATTCTTCCTTCCTTTTCAATCTCCCACTCTTTGAGCTCCATCTCACCCCTCAACTCCTGGATCAACTCTCTACTGTTCGCTGCCTCCTCTCGCAGTCTCCTGTTCTCTAAATTCACGATGTACGCCTCATCTTCCATAGTTCCCAGAGTCACGCCCAGCGATTCCATCACGTAACCCATCTCGCCCAAGACCTTTTCCTCCTGCGTTACTAACTCTTGAACATCACGGTATAGTATTCGGTAGTTTTTAAGGGCATCATCATTGCTAGACGTATGCTCCTACGATCATTACTACTAAGGCTGAAGATAAGCGGAAGGGCTATGAGCTTACTCTAGGGTCGATTCCCTCGCTTATCTCGGGCTCCGGTGCATGTGCCTTTCTATGCTTTGACAGCACCTCCCTTTTCAAAGCAGCTAGGCAAGATATATCTCTTGCGATTTCGGTGGCTGAGATACTGGGTGCAGGACCTTCCATCAGGTTTGTGGTGGTTTGTTCGGCTCCCGTTGGGACTCTTGATTGCGGGGGCGGGGATTACAACAGGAGCTTGTGTAGCCATGGATGATTCAGCAAGGCAAACCACTCTTCACGCCATCAGCCGGTCAGTCGCCTGGGGGACGACTCATCTGTTTCAAATACAACGAGGCTTATATGAGATTAATCCAGCACCAGGGAGAATCCCCGCCTATAAACAACACCAGTACTCCACGTTTAATTCACAAGCATAATCACTCATAAATTGGGAAAACAGTTCATAGATAGACGCGGAAAGAGAGGACCCACAGCTCTATGAAAAGCTTTTGAAATCAAAATTGATTTTCTGTTAGTTATTTAACGGTATCCGGCATGATTGGGAGGTCTTAGCACTAGGGTTTGTTTTATTGTGGCGCCTTCGCAACGCGGCGTCCACCATAGCCAGAAAACATGACACCCATCTTGAACATTGGTAACAGGGTTAGGGTTGTTGACTGGCTAGCTGGGAGGCCTCTTTTATCCTAACATACCCCTCCAGTAATCGTTAATAGTCGTCCCGGTGTTTAATTGAGGATTCTTTGACTATGCCTCGGTGTAGCCCTCGCTCTGGCTTCCTTCTTGCTCCAATTATCACTCTCTTTTGTCTGACCTGCATCAATACATATGCTACTACTGCCTTATACCCACTATGTGAACTCTTCCACCCTTTTCTAGTTAAACTCCTCATTCATGAATTCATCAAAAAGTTTGTGTTAGTTTCTGATTCGGCCAAGACTAAGGCCACAACAAAAACAGGTGTCACCTAGCATCAGAGTAGGTCTAGGAGGGTTATCGGGTATGTCTTATACGCCCATGCTTAATATTCGACAACAAAGGAATTATGCTGTGCTGCATATTACACCCTATTTATCACCCTACTGCGCGGGCCGGCATACGGAGGAAAACCTCTCGAACCGCTGCAACCGCCATCAGCCCTCCTCCGGCAAGAGGATATGTCGATCTATACCATACGATGCCCGTGCCTCCCTAGTATGTTTTCCCTTCCGTAGCCTACCATGGAACTTTTGTTGGGCTCCGAAGTAGGGATTATCGGGGATATCGGGATCTGGCAGCGGAATCTATTTCTGTCATACCTAATATCTTGATATAGGAGGGATTTAGGAGCTCGTTTCCAAGAATACCTTCCTTGGCAAGAAATAATAATGGCATAATAAAGTAATGGTCTGGAAGATCGCCACACATACTAATTACGATGAGGATATATCTTTTTAGTCACATATATGAAGGACAGGGTATATCTTCCCAGGCTCGGGAATGCTTCCAATAAATATAGATGGCCGAATTCAGAACTCCCTCTCCCATGACTATAGCCCTGCCTGAAGTCGGGGGTGTACTCAAAGCCCTTGTTGCAGCACGAGCGATTGCACGCAATATAAGTATTTAGTCAATCAATAGCATACGTTTTCTTATAAGGTGCTAGCCTGCCAGTACAACTCATCATGGTGTACGCTGTCATCGTTTATCCCACCATATATAGGGATTTGAGGAATTGAATGGGCGAGATGTCTAATTAATTATCCCTCAACTCATTTCTTGATTCTTTCTACTATCGCACCGCTTTACCCAGCCCCTTCGCACTTGCTCCTTTCTTTCGCATCACCGCGCTGGCACATTCCTGTTGCTGATCCCTGGCTGTACTTGGACTTTGATGTTGCATGTGGACCTTAATTAGATATCAGAAAAAGTTAGCATGAACCTGGTACCTCACGTTCAGCTCCTACCTAGCAGGGTGGAAAGTAGTCCCGACTGCCTCCCCACTGATCGTCCATAGCCACAGTATCAAGTATTGACTGCAGGTAAATAGTTCATAAATGCAAGCTCCTAACAAAGATCCCATCGAAGTTGTATCGCAGATGACTAGCGAGGCGACTAAATCTCAATGGTTAAAAGTATCGGTAAAGCGTCAAACAGGGTTAGGGCTCAATTACGTTTTTCCTCTGTTTTTCTTTTTTTTTTCCTTCTATTCATTAGTTTTTCCTCTATTGATGAATGATACCTCAAGATCGCGGCATTAGATTGAGCTGTCAATTAGGAAGAAGGAGTTACTGCCTCTCTTGAAGTAAAACCTTAATAGAGGAGGTCTATCTAGAGTTTATTCCGTAACATGACCGTTATACCATATCAACGATGTTGAGAGGTCAAGCCTTGATTTTGCAGGGTGCCGGAGGTGTCGAGATGGGTATGGGGATATAGTAGAGACACCGCCGGACTCACTATGGTTACCGCTTTGTAATTATACGTATGCCGTTGCATGTTTACCCCGCTTGTATGGTATCCTGAGTGAAGTAGTATGCATCGTCAACGTCTCGTCAACCCCATACCATAAAAAGCCTTCTGTACTTGTTCGGGGTGTTGGGAGCATTACCATCTCCTTGGCCGATACGCGATACTGGCTTACCATCGCCCAAATACGAGTTCACAAGCATCCCCCGCGGCGCGTCGCAAGCTATCAATCAAATATCGGCGCCGGGATCGTCAAAGTAGAGCATCCTAAAGGCATATGCAACTTGGCTCGTTGCATAAGCTCACTAAAATGCGCATTGGTGGTGAGCTTAGAATCGTAGAATACCGCCAGCGCAACGAGTAGCCTAGCGTCTTGACGTTCGTTGCCATGATGTACCGACATGACTTTATGGTGGATTTTGATAAACTGACGGAGAATGGAGATTCTGAACTAAAGTTTCGCGATGCATAAGCCTCTCTTAGCAACCGACTGCGGCGAAAGTACCTAACCTGGCCAGCGTCTCCCCGTTGTCTCAAGCCGTTTTCAACAGAATCTGAGCGGGATATTAAAATAAAACATCACCGGCACCGAGAAGCTCCGCCCACCTCACTAGTATCCTCAACCTTTACCCTCGTTGCGCGAGGTAACATTGTGACGTATTGAGATATTTTTACAGAGTATCATTATCAGGGATCGGTCTTTACCCTTGAGCACATGGACACGAATGAGTGGTTATCCTCAATACTGGGACTACCGAATGATATGGATCTAACTACCTTACCATCTGTTAGCTGCTTTATGATAAACGGCAGACACTAAGGGTACTATACCTGCAGAGCCGACTGGAAGGACGGAGATGGCGGCGCGTGTGCAGTCCATCTCTGACTACGGAGGCTCGGTGAATCCGTAGCGCGTACCAGATGACATCTGCGACAACCAGGCGGGAACATGGGTAATAGATGAGATCTCAGTTCCAGGTTTACGATGAAGCAACAAAGGCGATATGAATAGGCGATTAGTAAGCGGGATTGAGGCTGAGAATGAGCGAGCTAGATTACCCCGCCAAAAAAAAAAAAAAAAAAAAAAAAGATTCAACGAGAAAAACTCACAACCATCATACCTCTTCTTCAACAATCAAAAACCAAGTTCTTTAAACCCCCGGGTACATGTATGCCGTGGATGCACAAGACATTTGGGGGAATCCCCCCCGTGCATTAGCGTGCACTACACCTAGGAAATGGTTTACTATAATAAAGCAGAAACCTACTGAACTTTTAGCACCTCTGAGTATTTCAAAGACCGATAAATACAGCGAACTACTTACCCAAACGATTTCCTAGCTAAATTCTAGGTCACATGACCTAGAGATTCGCGCTAATGAGAGATTCTCCAAGATGGCTTATGCGTCCAGGATTCACGCGCTTGTGTACCAGGGGCGCCCAGCTCCACACTAGTAAAGCAGCGCTTCTCGACGCGCATATATCAATCGGTAGGTTCTTGGCGGTGTGGGTGTTGTTGAAATTCCGCCTCCCGATGCATTGTTCTTCGGGCGTTGGAGTCTGTGACACGCGTCGTCGATCTCCCGCCTCGTTTAGGTATGTACCCCTGGTACCGGCATCAATCGAGGAACTGAACGCATGCCACTGTGGAGTGCATATGGTGATGTCACCGAGTGAACGGCATATTCCGGGCGGCGACGAAGCCAAGGAACACATAGTGCTCCCGGGCTCAAAGATAACACGCTAGCTTTGCGGCTAGTGTCTGTTGGAACTTGGAACAGTCCTAGCCACTGTGGGCCAATCTGAGTGTGACTGCTAGTTGGCTAGATATCATGTGGGTCGTGGCTGATCTTGGCGCTTTTGCAAGGTTTAAAAAAACTCCACCAAAAAGATTGATAAAAGTGATCTGTCTATATAACTTCTAAATATATATAAACAGATTTTTGAAATCTTGCTATGGTTGAAGAGTTTTGACTAGTTCATTCACAAGTGCTAGTTGTCCTTTGCTTGAGCGGGGTTGTGAAGTGCGAGCGAGGAAGGTCAAATAAGAGACGCGAGGGAAAATGGCGAAAAGGAAATACAGCCAACTTTATAAGCCCCTGCTATGCTCCGGGAAATGTATGTAGCACCTCACACCTAATATTCTTTCGCCTCTCCTCATTACCGCGGTGTTGTGGCGTGGTTAACCCAATTCCGCGACCAGGCGTTGTCCGATTTAGTCCGAAGTAGACTAGAAATACAGTGGGTGCTTTCAAGTGGAAATCGTATATTCTGTTGAAGTTCCTGGTCAGCCGTTGTGATAAGAGGTGACTGATATCCACACCGGTCGTTGCACTTGTGCGCTCTGAGCGGCTAGTGATATTCATAATATTTTTTCATATATCCAAAGGACCCCCAGAAATTGAACGGGCATCTAATCTGTAATTCAATCCCACTTAGAGAGCTCTTGATATACACCACTACCTTTGACACGGCGTTCCTAGAGGCGTGGGAGGACAGCTCGTGCCCAATGGAACAGGCGAGTGATATTCCAAGATCAATCAATATATTACGTCTCCCTCTGAACTGCGTACCAACCGGGACACAAGAGGCAATCAGAAGTTGATAGAATTAGTCATGTGGTATAATCGTTGTAAATACTTGGGGCAACATTAATTGGTCTCCCCGAGGTCAACAACGTGTTTTGGATCCCCCCTCCCTCCGGGCTTTGATATTGAGACTATACAATAGTGACGTCTTAGTAAGTCATGAATTTATTAGCTAAGAAACCTGGATATTTTTCAGTTCTCAGCTGGATCAATTAAGGATATGTTTCGCGTTTCCGGAGCCAGGGTCTAGCGAGAGTAGTGTTGGGACTAGAATTCCGGGGGTGAAATTTCAATTTTGACCTGTCGATAAATGGCCCTCAAACCCCCCAGACCTGCAGCTTCGTGAGTTCACATCTTCCCATGCAGCTTCCTTGACCCATTATTGGATCAAGCTCGCTAAAAGCTCCCCTCCTATAGATCAAGCATGGATTGAACTGCTTACTCTACGTATTGTTAGGGCCATCCACGCTTTCTTCCTCTCCACTCCACGTCTCTATCGAGAGCAACGCCACTTCTCGTGATACTGTCGGGCGGTATAACCTCGAAACATACCATAAATATCCTCGCATATTTCCTAGCCTGGCATGATGGTTTTCTAGGCGCAGAATCCTCTTGTATTGTTGAACTCCTGCACCCCCACCTCCCCACTGCCGTTTTGACAGTGACTATACCCATAGACATCATTATATTGCACATTTCCCATTCTCTGCTTAGTCCTTGAAACAGTGAGGCGAAAGGTTATAAAGTGGTGGGTGCCGCCGGCTGTGGGTTAGGGTTACTTAGCCCGCGAACCTAAAGCGAATTACATCAAGACTTCTCCAAAATAAATGTTCTTGTTATCTATTTGGCCAAAGTGATTGAGGACAACTTCTAGTTTAATACTCGAGTGAGGGATGATCGATCTAGAAAATATTCGGATGGATCAATGTATCCCGATACCTCTTCCGACACAATGCGTTGAATAGACGGCCACCCAAATAGCATCCGAGTAAGGATGTAGCTTTGCTCTTTTGGGTGCTCGTAATGATGATGATAGTCAGCACTCAGTTCGAGATCTTGAGTCTGCACTCATACTCATATCTACATGTAGAGCCTTGGAATGTTGGGCGAGTAGTAAATTGATGTATGCCTACAAGTCAAAATTCAAGGCGGGCTGCGAGGTATTAGTAACTTGCTATGACATAACAATTAAACAAAGATAAATACTAATTATGTGCTCGCACTAGTCACGCACCTCTACCTCGGATCGTTTAACAGTAGATCTTTTTGTCTAGTCGGCGGCTATTTTCTCGTTATCCCATCGTCAGTCAATCTCTGCCTTTCTCTAGAGATCAAGTTTGAGGGGGGATCTGTTGATTTATATCAGAGATAACCAAATTTGCTAGTAAACTCATATCGGATTTGCTTTTGCTTGGGTGGGCAGCGTTTTAATTTTATCGACAGACGATAGACGAGGATAACACTTGGCATCCTGACCACGTTTAGTCTTAGCGTTATACCACTGCAGCCCCCTCTAGTCACAGACTCCACCACCGCCACCTCCGCTATTTGCGCCTCCGCCTCCACCATCGGCGCCTCCAACTCACCTCAATTCTGTTCCCACCTCCTGCTTCACTAGTTCATGTCACTGTTTTTCTTCCAGATAATGTTTGCTTCGAACCTCGGTGGATGGAGCTTGCGATCGACCCCCTGAGCATCTTTACTTTTTGATATATTTGGTTTCCATCTCCCCCGCTACTGAGAATCTGGTGTGATATCCTGACTAAACCGATACGATTACCTTCGCAAAGCACTACTACTCCATCTCCATTACCAACCACGAGGCCACTCTTATGAATCACTCATGCTCCTGAGATTCGTGGGCAACGCATCTATGCAGAGAGACCAGGATTATAAGGGGTCTATGTTCTCATGGAACGCGTGGGAATCGCAAAATGGGAGGTAATTGATTGAAGCTATGGATATGATATTTGTAGGGAGTCAACATGGCGGGGTCATTGATGTCTCTTACAACGACGCCGAGGAAACCTATTTGGGGCTGTAGACCTCCCGGTAATCCTATCCCCAGCCTGTAGCATACATACTAGGACAAAAGGTCCTTGCGCTAACTCCCTACTCCACCGAGGACGCTTGACGTTAGAAGGAATCCCTCCAACAGAGCATGCCTTGCGTAGAAGGCGCTAATTCCATCACCCCCCGCACGATACAGCCCCGTAGATCAGATTTGGCATCGGTAACGAGGGGTAACAATGTAACATCATCCGTAGATCGCGCCCATGCAGTCGATTAGGGGGGTGTATGTATTGAGGCGGTGTCGGTGCGGCATGTTATATTATGGTTTTGTGCGTGTTCTCCGCGCATGTCGTCGCTCTTGGAGTAATGTCAGTAATCATTCCCGGCGGGGGAACGGCGGCTCACTTAACCTGTTTGAGGTTTGGGCGTTCGCTAAAAAGATGCTGGGGGCAACAGATGATTGGGGATTGTGACTTGCGACCTTGCAGTCGCGTATTGTGGGGCGTAATTGTATAGCTAGTGCTACCACCGGAGCGATGGAGTTGTACTAGTAGTGCCTGTGGGTAGTTAGTGATGTCGGGGTCGCGGTGCGATGGGTGGTTATCGGCGTGTCAGTCGGTAGAGAATAGCCGGGGTGTTAAACGAGCAAGCAGAGTGGATTAGGGCTCGGTGGTGAAGTCTTTCAATTGCTCTGTCGGTCATCGCTTGGGAGAGGTGCTAGGTGGGCTTCTATGTCGAGAGAGAGATACGATGTGGTTCCTAATCCTAGTAAGTGCGGGGTGGGTGATTTGGACCGTTGTGAATGCGGGGTAGTGGGACAACCTTGGCGCTGTTGAGCCGCGTTGTCAGTGGCTTGGCAGGGGAAAAAGGGCCTGGTAGCACGTGATTATGAGAAGATAATAGACACTTTGCGTTCGCGACAAAACAACCTCATGTTTGAATACCTGAACGACATCAGGGCTCAAATAGCAGACCTCACAGACACGGTCAAAGCCCTACAGCTACCAACCAACAACACACCCACCCCTCCCCCCAACACCGACAAACAGTTTGAAAAACTGGAAGGCCTGATCAAGGCTATCCCTAAGCAAACTGCCACCGTCACCACAACCGCCCCCCCCTCCTCACGCCAAAAAAAATCTGCCGCCCGCCAAGGCCCCAAATCCTATGCAGACGCAGCCAAGACCCCAACACCCAACAACACTGCAGCCAAGAAAAAGACAACAAAGCAACACACCAGGGCAGACCCCAAGAAGGAGGTCACCCTCCCAACCGCCCAACGTCGTTTCTTCTGCACACGGTACTCCCCCGCCCCTATTCCTGAAGCAGAACGCCTCTCCTCCAGACTCCCAATCCTGTGTGGCCAGTTCCTAGCAAGAAACGGCCTCTCAGCCCCTGCCACCTCCCTTTCCTTCACCACCAACGACAGAGGCACCATCACCGCCACAGCCCCACCTTCTGTCCCCACCACCACCTACGCCCCCTTCTTCGCCTCCCTCACTGCCATCATCAGTCAAGAAGTTGGCACCCCCCTCAACCCCCTCTCCCAACTCGCACCTGCCCCAACGGACACCGACTTTGTCATCCATGGCATCCCACTGTTTGATCTCCCAAACAAGGAAGCCCTTGACGCCCTCCTCCCAGAAGCCATCGCATTAGCCACTGGCACATCCGTCAACTCCACCCGTTTCCTGATTGCCGACGACACAATCCGCAACCAGAAAAAAACCTCTTCAGTGGTCATCTCCGTCAAACAAGAAGATGCCCCTCTATTCAAAAACCCAATCCGCCTTTTCTCCAGACCACGCCACTGCATAGAAATGTGGAAGTCCACACCATCAACCCAATGCCGCAACTGCTGCAAGTACGGACACAACACCAAAGGCTGCAAGCAGGCAACCCCTACCTGCTCAATCTGCACACTCCCACACAGCCGCGAGGAACACAGATGCCCCGTCAGCACCTGCAAAGGCTACTCCAGCCCCATCCCCAACTGCTGCGAAGTCTCCCCCCCCAAATGCGCCAACTGCGAAGGTCCCCACCATGCGTTCCTCCCAACCTGCACATCCCGCCCCACTAACCGCCCCCCACAAACACGCACTACTCCCCCCGGTGACATGGACATCGGCCACTAGACATCCACTCCTCTCCACCCGGGCAACGTGTCCTCATCAGAAAGTCGTTGATAATGTGCTGACAAGACTGCGGAAAACAGTAAACTCGGTCCCTCTCCTCACTACCCTCCACTCCTCATGTGGCCCAAAAAGCCACCCCCCTTCGCCCTCAAACACCAACAGCCAGTCCCACCGATTCAGTTGGGGCCCTCTTTTTAGAGCCGTATGTGACCCAGAGAATGGGATACAGGTGGCATTGCATGTAAGCAAACGGTGGAAATTCTTTCTTTTGTTTTTCTTTATAGTGTCTGTTTTGGCCAGCGGTGCCGGTCGGGGAAAGGTCTGTTTACGCCATAGTTTATACTGCATGCGAACTTTCTGTACCTAGAAACACGAATAGATATGATTTAAAAAAATTAAAAAAAAAAAAAAAAAAAAACTTTGCGTTCGCGAGGTCCGGCTCTCTAAAATCCCAAGAGACAGGGTCCGAGGTCCAGAGGTGCTTTTCACTTTGCGTTTGGTATTACTAAATTGGGTGATGTCATGGGTGGTGAGACCTGCCAGTGTCCTGTCCTGCCTACCATCAACCATCAACCATCAGCTATCTCGAACCATCAACTATCAATACTCATTAACCAGGTATGTGTTCAGTTCACTGTCTAAACTGTAAGACTAATCGTTCAATAGAACTATCACAACCTAACGAAACAGCCAATCGAAACGAAACAAAGCGGAAGTTATATAAAGGTTTCTAAACAATATATCCAAATTCTTTTACAGAGTGGACTCTAGCTGTTTGCCAGCATCTATCATTGAAGCGAAACACAGAAGCGAAACACTGAAACGCCGAGGAAGAGGATGGATTTGTTTGATATTTTGTGAGGCACTTCTACCCCAGGTGCGAGTAGGGATTCTGAGATGATTTCTCCCACAACTAGTAACAGGAGAGGTGCCGCTTGAGAAGCATGTGAGGATAGGGCTTTGGCCAAACAGGTTCTGGCTGATGACACTATTGTGAATAAAATTGAAAAAAGGGAGGATAGGTAACAGCGGGTTGCAGATAATTTAAGGAAAGTTGGAGTTACTCGCTCTTGGATTTCCTGTAAGGACCGTATGGAGCGGTTGGTTAAATGGCACAGCAGTGAAGAGACTCGCTCTCGACAAGAAACAGAAGAGGTGGAAGAAGTCAACGAGCACCTTCGGAACATGATTGACATTGTTCTTTTATATGGTTCTGTTTCCAATGACAACCTAATAAGAAAGGAAGCGAAAGGAACAATTGCAGAAAAAAAAGCAAAAGGTGTACAGGTACGCCAGTCGTCTAAAATAAGATTGATGAGAAAAAGAGATTTGATGGAGTCCGATAACGATAGAGAGAACAGTTCAGAACCTATGCAAAAAATAGGACGATCTTCAAAAAATCGGTTCGCCAAAGTGGTGAAAGAGGTTATAAACGGTCTCCGAGAGAAAGCAGAGGAGTTTAGGATTGCGATGTAAGATAAAGCAGAAAGGGAACAAACCTTTTTTCAGGAGACTGCAGTACGGGAACATGAGAAGGCTGATAGGGACCGTGAATTGGGCACAAAATTTGTCTTTCCGATTGATAGTACCAGATCAATGGATGAAGCTATTGAGAAGCTTATGAATATACTCATTCAAAGTAAAGATAGTTCGAGGAATCGATGGAAATATTCCTCTACAGTTGAAGGTTCGAGGAGGACTATATATTCTTGAATATTGTTGAAGAACTGTGGAATTTGAGGTTGACGAAGACACGTATGCATATTATGCAGTAAAACTGCTACAGGGCATTGAAGGCCGATTGGGGACAAAAGTACTTTCTGTGTTCGAGGAAGGTCAAGAGATGTAAATAGCTGCAGAACCTCTTTGAAACATCATTCAATAATGATTGTTACTTTAGACATAGAGTTATTCCAAAGCTGTTCGTCTCTCATGATTGCAGTTCCTTGACAAGGTGAAATCAAGTACTCACTGATGCCATATGCTGAGTCTCTATAGTTTTGAAGACTCGTTCTATTAGGTGCATGCGCGTGCCTATTTAGAATATTTGCCATTCCACTCTCTTGCCATATCGCAGCATCGTGTATTATACCTTCCACGGGACCGTAGAGATGACTGATAATACCATCTAGTGTAACAATTGCTTCATATTTCAGGCAGTGACATCATTTCCAACTATTATACACAGACTCCTGTCCATATTTGGGTCTTGCGATCTTTCGAATTGTTCCGCCAACAAAACCAAAACAAGTACCCAAAGGTCCCCCACACCTCTGTATCGCCAAAGTAAGGGAATACAATTTCGGAGGTGTAAGCCAGTCTGGGTTGAATATGAGAAGATGTTTCCAAGTATCGTAAATGAATTTCAGGAATGTATTAACTGTTCTGCAAAGTCTCTCTGGCTTACACCCAAATTTTAAGTGTAGCTCAGCCAAGCGGTTAGGCCATACCAATCGTGTTAGAAGCATACATTGAGCTGTAATTTTATTTTCAAAAATCATATTACTACTTTGCACTTTATCGGAAATATGTAAGCAGTTGGATGGTCGATATATTGCATCTTTTGAAAACCTGAAATAGTTTTTCCATGCCTCCCGTTCTAGAGATTTCATGTCGATTGGCCCTCCATTGCACCGCTGCCCTCTCCACCGTGAATTCTCCTCTAACAAAGCTCTTTCCAACACCTCAAGTTCAGCAACCTGTATCAAGAAGTTAGCAGAGATCTGTTCAGGCTCCATCTTGCTTCTCAACGGATCGAAAATCGAGTCAATCGGACTCCAAATGATGGTTCCCTGGGTAATTGAGATCGCGAGGATCTAATCACGTTGATTGACCCCTACACTGGAGTCTAATCTCGCCCTGGACCAAAGAAGGCTTGGCTACACAGCCACAACGGCACTAAAAAAGACTCTGGACCTCTCAACGCAAAGTGTCTAATGATCAAGATGGACCTACGAACTCACCGTGTTAGCTGTCCAGATACGAAGTCGATCAATGCTTTTGTTTCTCAATGTGAATAAACATACACCAGTACTACATATATTTCAGGGTCCGTTCCGCCTTATTTCATTCTATAGTCGAGATACCGTCCCAGGCTCTGTACTTTCTAAAATATAAAGCATAAGTCGGAGGTGGATTTTAGCATTCACAATTAACCTCACATGTCAGCGAATAAAGCACGTCAATACCGACAGAAAAGCGGTCCCAAAACCGCTCTAATAAGAACCCCCTGTCCTGGTTTGAGAATCAATACCCGATTACCTACCAGCTAACCTTCTCCCCGATCCATAACTATGGATATTACGGTTCTCGGCAATGATATATGTTTAGAAAGATATCTCAAGTTTATTGTTTTAGTACATCTCCGGAGTTTAGTTTCCTCAGTATTGGCTCCGCAACTCAAGCACTACCGGTTAAAAGCTTTGAATAATTTCAGATGAGAAAACACTATGCTAGAGTTAGACCCATAGGTATTTATGTTGATTAAAAATAAACATATAGGTGGTGGGTGGAGTTATGGATATTGTCATTTATGTACTCCTACCCTTATCTTTAAATTACGTTGGTCGTGTTTGATATTAAGAATTTAGATTAAATATAGATTAATTGCTATTAAAATACCCATTCACAAACTCTACGTGACTCTGGTTCTAAAACAATTGAAACTCGCCTTCAGAAGTTCGATAGATCCATTCCGGAAGTAAATAACAAGAATAGGATAGATTTTAAAGTGCTGATCTTCGAGCATTGGTAATATATGAGATTTCACGCATTAGATACATACGTAGAGCAGCTACAAGCACCCACATTTCAGAAATTATATATTCTGAATAAATCCCGGTCAACCGCCCTCGATTACTAAGAGAAAAGCTTAACGCAAGGGACCCAATATACCACAAATAACCGATCTCGAGCAGCGATATCTAAATGGTCAGATTTTGCAAATGCAACCTCTACAACCAGGAGGGAAACAGAAATGATCGATTGCCTGAATTACTATACAAGCCATTGCAACTTGTTATTCTGTGCGTATGATTGAAGAATTGCAATTTATTGCAGTGGTTGCCGCTTTTTCTGTATCGAGACAGAATATGAGCGGCGATCTGGGAAGACTACGCTTGGTAGGCAACCACGACGTAGGGGAGAAAGTTCAACTATCATGGTAGAATAGGTCTATCGCAACCAATTGTGCCAGCTACAAGCCGATAGTTTGATTTACCGGCGTTCTCTGCATTCCCCAAATGCCAAAGAAGAGTTTGAAAGGACTTTAGGAGGTAGAAGGATAGTAGGGGTTGAGACCAGAAGCGAGTCATACTGCTAGAGATGAGCAAGGGGAATTAGCTTGGGGAATTCAATTCATTTCCGGAACGACCTTTCGGACTTGAAGTCCCAGCATCCCGAGCTCGCCAAACCCATCGAACTCCTCCGTGCTGAGATTGACTCGCCCTTAGTGTACAATGAAAGCACCTATGAGGAGGTACGAGAAGGGAGGCTCCGGGCAGTTACAGGGTTTGAAGAAATGTTTAGGTCTATCAGGCAGTTGACTCTTTTCCGGAGGTTTTTGCTTCCACCCAGCGCACCTGAGCTCAAACGTATCGCCAGCGAAGGCCCTATCGTCACCATTAGCTATTCTCAATTCCGAGCGATGCGATGATCATAACAACCAAAACTATAAGGGCACTTTCACTACCGGCATTAAAATACAAAGAGGTTGTGAGGAATATGGAGGAATTTACTGGCAACATTGTTCGCAGCCGAAAGAAGACCTTCCCAGACCGAAACAAAAACCTCAACGACTTTCTTCTTTGGCTCTGGGTTGTAGTTGTTGAACTAGTTTTCGAAGTTCTTGAGTTCTCTCGCAATGAAGATTCACGCCCACGCATATGGTGGATCGGCTTGGCAGCATTAAGTCATGCGCCATTCCATGCAGCTGGAGATCATTCGGATCCTGATAGCGATAAAAATACGATGTGCCGAGCAATCTCGACATACATTCCCACAGTAAGGTACCTTGCTTATGCCCGCGATAAGCTTTTCGATATCGTTAAAGACGAAGCAAAACTCCTTTTCGCGGTGATGCCGACTACTCCCGGCAAAAAAGACCTTCAAGGCGTTACCGTTACCGATGAGGTTGGACGGATCTTCACCACTGTCAGTGAATCTATCAAAGTTAACATTCTTAACCGCCCGGCTGGTGCTCAAGTTCTTGAAGACCTTCAAACCTGCAAGATTGCACATTTTGCGTGTCATGGGGTTACAGATACTCGATCTCCCTCCCAGAGCCATCTGCAATTTGTCATGACCGGTTAACCGTTGATATGATTGCCAGTAAAAGGATTCACACGACTCAGATTGCGTACCTGTCCCCTTGCTCAACCGCAGTAAGTAGTGTTACTAAGTTAGAGCACGAGTCTCTTCATATTGCGAGCGGATTCCATCTGGCTGGCTTTAGGCATGTCGTTGCAACTTTATGGACATCGGATGATACCGCCTGTACGGAGGTGGCCGTCGAGTTTTACAGACTGCTCTTTGATAAAAGCCATTGAGTTATAGATGATAGAGTAGTTGCTGTTTCACTCCATCAGGCGGTCATAATGCTACGCAACCGGTATCCCAAGCGACCTCTCTGGTGGGCGCCATTCATCCATTTCGGAGCGTAGGATTTGGTTTATCTAAGGCGATGCATCGGTCTGTCTGGAGATTGTTGGGGTTCCTGCATTTGCGCTCTTCTTTTCCTATTCCGAACTTCATGGTTTTCTACAATTTCGTCCCATAAATTACGACGCGGTGGGCTTGCTGGTACCGGGGTCATGTCACTTTCCTTTGGTTTCATAAATATCTAGGTCATTTTCTCAATTTATGGACTCTGTGGGAGGGAGGCGGTAGAAGGAACGCATATTTAAAACTATGTCCATGGATGAATCTTTGTATTTACTTGAGTTCTGACACAATTTCTTTTATCGATTATTCTGAATTTACTTCTTCACTCTAAACGCCGCCATTCCTATCTGTATTTCCATGTCCATATTGATCCTCTCACCCACTAACCTGTCACAACTGGCCTTGCGGAAACTGATACAAGCATACCCGTAAATCCCTCGACTAAGGCCTCCGAACCACATCCACCCGGGTCAGCACGCGGAATGATGCTTAAAATAAACCGGTACATCAACCGAGGCATACTCTCCGGTTGGCAGCTACCCAGCCATTACGAGAATAATTGGCGATGCTCGCAAGGTAAGCACCTCCACCACCACAGCTGGCAAGTCTGAACACTTGATGGACCGGTTTGGGCTAGGTATCGTGTAGAAGCTGCGAGTCAGTGTCTGTTAGCCATTATCACGGTGCACGCCGGGATATCTGCCCTTCGTTTGGGGTGTCTGGTGAGGGAGAGTGTAGAAATCATGGCATGACCACCGGCGCAGGGGGTTGTTGGGTTAATGAGTAAAGAAAGACACGCGGCTGATTGTGTACGAAGGGGGGGACGCAGGCCTAGTAATGTGGCTCGCGGGGCCAATGATGGTGTTGGATTAGGCACGATGCCAGGCTGTATGTGGCTGGGAGGCAAGTGGCGCTAAAACGACCAAAGTCACACGATCTGTGCTTCTTATTCAATAACAAGAGCATGTGCAGAGGATTTAAATAGTGAGCGTAGCTTACTGCTACACAGAGAATCATCTGGGAGAAGTGTGTGTGTTTTTGCTAACACGCTCATTACGCTCCAGCGTACCAGAGGTATATCTACCTTCGTCCATCAGAAGGTGGATTAACTCCTGGTCACCGAAGGCATAGGTCTACGTGTATGAATATCAACATCCCGCCAGAGACTAGGACTAGGAGGCAAACCACAAGCACACCCCTGCGTCCTTCAGAAACCCTACCTTGTGCGGACGAGAACTACCACTGATTTAATCCCCGCGGCCTCCCTTACACACCTTTATCATCACAGGCTTACGGGGCCCCGCCAAACTGCATCTAGGAGTCGCATCGTCATCTAGACGCCCTACACCACAAGCCAGGCTGATGAGTTCATCGCCGAGATTACATCCGTGAGCAGCGCCAACTTACGTACGGTACGATATCTAGCACCAATGTGTCATAGGCTCCGTCATTCCGTGCCCATCCACCTCGCTTCCACCCCCACCAATGTATTGGCTCCTATCTCTATCTTGTCCCAGGCCAATAACCGGCGTGGACTCTTAATGAAGTCATGGGGTATCACTCGATATCACTCGCTTGGTAGACGTGAGAAATGAACCCCCTTTATTTGATATCTGGTAGTAGGATGGAGTTCTATCAACTGTTAGAACTTGATAGGGAGGGCAATGGTTGCCCATTCATTGCAACAATTTCATTAGCAATAGGCATGGATGTGTTTTGTCCCAGCCTCGGACTATACTTATTCAGCCGACATATGGTGGTTGAGTAACACATGCAACGATCATTTTGGATACTTTGTGCCTCAACTGAGCGTGCTCTGTATCTGGTGGGGTGCTTGGAGGCTTTAGGACAGATGCATATCGTTGTGCGAAAATAGGTTCTGCCGGCAGTGCATGGATAACTGATTGCAACGGCGATACAATTTGAATCAGGCTATCACCCGTAGATAGGGCAAGACGTTCATAAAATCTTACCAGTGGCTGTATGGGTGAGCCCTTTTCTCGTTCCCCCGTCACACGGGGCCTTAAACATTATTACGATTACCACCGGTAACAAGGGTGGGTATAGAGAAACCTCCAAAGAAGTACTTAGAATCTGGTCGTACTCAACAATGTTTAATCAAATGAGTTCAAGGTGAATATAATAGAGAATGGTGGACAGGATTCTATATACTCTTGTATCTGGAGAAAACTTCTGAAGCTCTGGAGTGAGTAGCTAGCTTAATGTATATTTCTTTAGAGTGTAAATTTGATATTTTAGGACCAATTCGCAGTATCTCAACAAGACAAAGTAAGTGCTGTAGGATCTAGGTTTGTATGGAAGATTATAAGTGAATATATTCGGTAATAGCAGTTTGTTTATTCAACTAGGTAATTGGCGGCTTTGATGAGAGCGCTGGACCACGGTACTGTCCCCCGGCGCCCACTAGCATGCATCCCAGCCAATTTAATTTAATTGCCTAGCTGAAGAATCTCACTAGTTACATGGATAATAACTGTCAATGCCTATTGTTTCAAGTATGAGACTTTCCGTCCTCTTTGTCAATCGCTATAGAACTGCTAGCATTTCCATCCTGTATTCCTAACGATCCATTTCATTCCTCCGCTCCTTATCTATTTTCAAACTCCGTGCCTGATCTATTAGTATTTCCACCTGGAATTAATCTCTGTTGATATTGCTACTTTCTTCATAGTTTCTATCTCATGATCTCTAGGACTGGATCCTTCGGTTACCCCTAGGAATCTTTTGATGCTGGAGCTTGGATGTGAGATTTCCTATACCTTTTCAACAGGAATAAGGCTAATAAATCTCTTACGTGGGTCTGTACTTAAGGTGTAGGCAGTGCCGTATCGTAAATTATTCCAGGCAAATATAATATTATCTATCTAACTAATCCTCTATATACCGAAGTCTAGACCTTTACCCTTGCAGTCAGTCACCTCTACAAGAGTTGCACACTAGGCAATTTACTTGTGTCTCTTTCTCTCTATCTCCTTGATTATAGCATGCAATAAGATAGCTTGTTCTTCTGTTGGTGATGGATTTGTTGTCAAGTGTACCTTTTTGAATAGGCTAGATGATCCCTATCGTGAGAGTATATTACTATTACTATGCTTTCATGAATATATTTAAGTGTTACTTACTATTACCTATGGGTAGTATTGAACGTATAGTAATAAAAGTTAAGGAGCGTCGAGCTGCACTCTTAAAAAGAAATTATAGTACAGCTGGACGGGAAAGATTTTCATGCCAGGCCTCAATAAAAGATAGAACTAGCCAAGGGCAACAGAATGTTAATCCTTGGCCTATGGTATCGGAAATAAGAAGGCTTGAACTGGAAGCAGAGAGAACAGGACTTGGAGCGCCAATGAAATGCCAGGTCATCAGGGTATTGTATCATGATCCAGGCAGAGTGAATGTGAAATGAATTACCTTTCATTCTGGCAAGAATTCACTCAGAATAAATAAGAATTGGTTGGAATATCAGTACATGAACTGAGGTTAGCTTGACCAGTGCTTAGAACGGCAGTGAAACACCAAGCTACGAGTGTATGGTATCTTAATTTATAGAGGATGGAAAAGGAATGTATTGTCTTCAATTTTAGTCTTCATTAACCGAGAATACCGAATAATTGGCTGAGTCATAGGAGCACGAATTGGGGCCGAATTGAGCAGGTCTTAGAGCGTAAACGAAACAACCAGAGATAGGGGGATAATATGAAGAGCTGGATGAGGTGGGATAGTGGCTGATCAGCCTTCATCCCAGCTCCTATTGGCTCAGAATGGGTGAGAATCGGTAAAGATATGGGTATATGAACTAGCACTGAGTCGAGTAGAACTTGGAGAACCAACGAAACGCCAAGGTATAGGCAGACAGTATTTTGAACGATATAGGATGAAAGAGAGATAAATTGAATTTCATTTTAGCCTCCATTCGCTCAGAATTGATGAGAATGGGTTGAGCTATGAGTGTTAGAACTAGGATCGCATTGAGCAGGAATTTGGGTACCAACGAAACAGCAAGCCATGGATGTATAGTATCATGACCTATATGGTGCGATAGAGGCATATATTCCCTCTCGTATCAGGTTCAGGCCCACTCTTTAATGAATCCTGACTGAACTTGAGAAATTATTTTCTTATAAAAATCACTGTAATTCTCACGTTTCCGCTCTACAACCACTTCAACAAATGATTGGAAATCACGCAATGTGTAACCTTGCATCACGCAACTGTCAAGTGATGGACAAGTAGCTGAACCTAGATACTGTCCATCAGCAAAGGTATCTAGGTATCCAGATAAACTAAACCTCGTTCAATGAGACTTTATCATCTTACTACATGTCGAGCATTTGGAACACCTAGAAGGTAACTGGTTTATTATGAGCTGTTTTGGAATATTTGGAATCTCTTGGGATATCGAAAAGTTGACAGGTATGTTTCTGAAAAGCGCAAATATAATAGGTTATATTCATACCCATTGAAGACATTCCGAACGTAATTCGTTATATTTGATTGATCTTCTACGTACTAGGGTATACTAGCATAGTACCGACCTGACGTCAGACTGGGCATCACTTTTATGCCTTCAAAATAACAGTCCTATAGTGTCACCTTTACCTCTATCTCTATCTCTACTTCTATAGTAATATCCACCTCTATTACCGCCTCTACCTTGTATTGTACCTCCTGTAATTGATGTATCTCCTACTTCAATATTCTGACTACCGTACTGATATCTATATAGACCTGTAACTAGAAGCTTAAACTACGCACCAAATCAATACCTCTCCAGGTATCAAGTCATACTGGACCGGGAACGCAATCGAGTACTTGCTCTAGCAACAAATTGACCCCTAATTGGATTCTAGATCAAGATCTCATTGGACGGTTTCCAGTTGTAAGTAGGTAGGTGCATGGCGGGCAGCAGGTATGAGGCTGAAACAGGGTAGGTGACAAGTAATTGAAGGGTATGAACAACGATTGACATGGACATAGAATTATTTATACAATAGAACATACTCGATATCATGGACCAACCTCATCAGCCTCGGTCTAGGCCCGTTCCATTACTAAGAAGGTAGTTGCAAAGCAGGCCTGTTCGAAAAATATTGTGTCAGTCAGTATTCTGGGTTCCTATTTTGGGTTCGGTTGCGTGGCGTGGTACTGTAGTGTGGTTTCTTCCCTGTACTCTTCTCTCTTACCTGTTCTTTAATGTTTTGGAGTAGTTTGATGGAAGTCGTCAAGATTCCATGGGTTTCGGTTGCGTAAAGGAGTCATCAGGTTTATTGCGGTTTATATAGGCTTTGCTTCTTTGCTTACTTCCTTTCCTTTCTTCTCCATACAAGCGCGATATTGCTATATATATATCAAGATATTCCTCTCACTTACTCATGTATAGAACCAGGTAGAAGAAAGACATTGGAAAGAACATATTAGAAACCTAAATCGGTGACTCATTGCAATCTGGAATATAGAGATGCTATAGAAATCTAAGGAACGTTGTTGACTAATGCAAACTTGACTAAGCCTTGTTCTTCAGACATATGCTTCAAGTCAAAGTACGGCGTGATAGTATTAGGAAGATTAGAACCATTTGACGGGCTTGAAAATCTTGCTCGAAGTATTATTGGCGGTTTAAATCATCATCGGATTGATTTATAAAATGTTGTATTACCCTTCTGCACTCTTGAGTCCGCGTCTGAAGTTCCATCGCAACTTACTGAATTATACTAGAATAGTTTTTAAATTACACAAGGATGTAGGATATGATAAACAGAATTGTAGTGTAAATCCGTCATCAAGAGCCTAATGAGAGAGCAGAGAAGCTCGATAGGGAGGCGGGCCACGCTTTCTCTTGCGTTGGGGAGGGGAGAGGGGAGAGGCGAGAGGCCTGAAGGATGCAGATTGCGTGTTTGCACCTCAGGTAGTGACAGTAGAGATCGAGAAGTCAGGTATTTGCTTCTGCCTATGGGATATGTTTATAGCTGGCTCTGAAGCATCCTGTAGCCCAGCGTAACACTGAGTTCCAGAAGACTATCATGTCTTTAAGCGAAGAGTTGGGGTGAGGGTAGAGACCCTATATGTAAGTATAGGGTGGATGGTGAGGAGAGCCATTCTCCTGCAGTCGACTGAGGAAAGGCCTTTTCCAGTTGATGAGAATCGAGAGATGATACCTAAATCACACTTTTACACCTATTCACATATTGAATTATTATTTGGATGCGCGGGGGTTTTGCTCGGGTTGACGAAGTCCACAACTCACAGAAATGTAAACTACCATTTGCAGTAACATCCCTGCAAATATCAGATATATCACATCCCTTATTCTTGCGGTCTGAAACCTTTTGGATAACATACAGGGTTAGGGTTATGGCTTATGGCCAAGCAACGTTCGAGCGCAATATGACTTAGAGGTCACCACCGATGGGGGCAGTTGATTATTAAGGTAGATGTGTAATGGCGAGTGCTACAAGGGGGTATGGCCATATGTATTGCAGCTGTGGGAGGAGCTTACGCTATATATTGTTGCTAGGTCACCACAGTGTGTGAGATGCCCCTGCTGGGCCAAGATACTGTTATTTCAAATAACGCACTATCCCAGTATTTTTGTGTGAAAAGTGCAAGCCAAGGTGAATAGGCGCACGTTCCCTGCAGAGTAATTAGCCAAATTCAGTATCCAAGTGTTTCACTGTGGTGTCCATGCAGCCTGTATCTTCTATATAGGTAATACTAGTAAGGTCACACCAACTCATGTTGTAATCCTGATTTGATATACTCTGAGTAATCATTCAGGCATCCAACATCACATCGCCTACTAAAACACCCCCGCTTCCGAACAAAATCTATAGAACATCAACTACAACAAACTCAATTGCAAGAATAAAGCGATGCCTCCAAAACAGAAACGTCGTCGCCAAAAACCCAGGAAGGAACCAAAGCCTGACATATCACCAGGTCAGCCCCAACCGAGTTCTTCAGCGTCAAATCCGGAGGTTACCCCACCCCAAACTCAAGGAAATGCAAACTCACCTGCATCGCAGCGAACGGTTTATCAGCCCATTCAGAGGCCCGCTCCCGGAGCGCCAGTCGTTTTGACATGCACGCAGATGACAGCATTCCTCCTCTCTACCGGAAAGACCCAGCAAGCCCTCGAAATGCTAGAAGGGGACATGAAAGGTTTAGGGCACCTCCCAGATGAAAACAACAATAAGCTAGAGGTTGTCTCCATGCTCGCCACCACATACCGAGCATGCAAGCGCTTTGACCAGGCGTTGGAATACCACGAGAGGGAATTAGGTGTGAGGATTAAGGTTCAAGGCGAGATGCATGAGGACACTGCAAGAACGCTTTACGGCCTAGGTGCTACATATGTTGATTTGCGTCAATACGATAAGGCTCTAGGATGTTTTCTGCGCTGTTGGAAGATTAGGGATACGGTATTGGGGGATGCGAGCGTTGATACGATCCAGGCGGCGGAGGATGTCTGGCAAGGATTCAAGGCAGTAGGGCATCCGAAGGATGGGGAATGGTATTATGAACGCGCGTGGGCAGGTAGGATGAAGGTTGCCCAGCAAGCGTCAAGGGCGGTTGAGAGATGGAGGTAGGTGTGTAGTGTATGGGGAGGATCTATTTTATTCATTATGCGGTGTAAGGAGAAGGTTGGGTTTGGACAAGTAATTTTTTTTACAAGACAGCCTTTCTTTGTTCTTATTTTTTTGGTTTGATAGCATCTTTTTATTGATAGGTATTCTCACACTGCTGTGGTGGGCGGGGATGTCTGGGTGAGAAATCAAATTTGCTGTTAAAAACATTTCTTAGCTCTCCAGGTCAGCCGAACCGGGCCTCTGTAAAAGATTGCATTTATTTGCAATATACATAAAACCTAAAATGTTATTACCGCCGTCCAGGTAAAACATTTAGAACTAGAAAAAAACATTTAATCCCACCGTGGAGAAAGGTAAATTTGCTTTAAGCGATCGGCCCAAGCAACGGCTGATATTGTGGGCAAGCAGAGAGTCTTGGCGTGAGGGTTAGGTTTCTGTTGTTGTAGATCCGCCGGTCCCCCTTCACCCGCCGCCCATCCAACTCCAGCTAGAGCGTCAGGGCTAGGATCTCTAGAGCTCTTTATGGAGGATAGGATTGTATAATCTTGATGTCAGAGGTCCATTCGAACTACACTGACAGTATCCACCACTTTACTCGAATAGCCGTGCATCTAGAAATAACTAGAACTTTTAAAATATTTTTTATTACTTTGGTGTGCAGCAATAGTTCGTGATAGAGATGGCTACAATTCCCGGTGGCAGTGAGAAATTTCACGAGGTTTTACTTGGTGAGTAAGAGATGTTATAGAGATCCTCGCTCTCCTCGTGGAGGCTTCGTAAAACCCGTGGGGCGGAATGTGATAAGGAGTTACCACGATGATATCTGGTGATGAGTGATACTAGAGTACGGCGTGATCTGACCCCTAGTAGAGACTTTGCGCAAGGTTTCCATTAAGGTGGACTATTTATGCATGCGGCATAAGGTAGTGAACTTGCAGATCACTACAGTTAATATAGACCCCCATATAAACGTAACTGAACACTTATAGATTTATTGTCACGATGGCAGTGGGATGAGGGAGGTTTAATGCGATTAGCTATCGCTCATCATCCCTGGAGGCGTGTTGCCAAAGTGGGTGCTTGGTGATGGAATTGTTTTCTGGGGGGGGGGGGGGGTAGGTATGGATTAGGGTTGATCCGAAACTCAATCCGGGCACGTGGGGATACGATAGGATAACGATGACCTCATATCCTCGAGGCATGCAGGAACCCACAGAGCCTCGAGCGATCTGTATGACATGACTTGGCATGTTAGTCGCACTTTGTCTTTTTTCTTTTTCCTTTTATTCTTGATGTGCATGCAACCTCACGGTTTTGGCACTCGCACGATTTACTGGTGCAGCTGGTTAAATTATCCCGCGATACAGGAGGAAATGTAGTTCCCATTTTTTAACTGTAATTACCTTCGTAAACTCTCAGTAACGACAGATACAAGTGTGTTCTACTGTAGGCCTCCGCGTGGTTGCTGGGTATGTACTGTGGGGGTGTTTTCCGGGGTTGGTGATAATAGTTCAACAAGATCCAAATGAGCATGGTGTTCCACCGCTCCGTCTTGATAACAAGGAAGCCAGGAATGCCGCGTTTAGCTGGAATGTGCGCCACCGGCTTGTCGAATATTCTAATTTGAAGCAAACTATCGTCTAAAGCTGAATCCTTGATAATAAATGCTAGTTCTACGGAATATCTTGGAGAAGGCTTTCCATTATCGCTCGCGCTTTGGCGCCATGTTCGACTGATAGTGAAGCCATTTGGGTTAGCTTAATGACCGAAGACCACCATAGGTTCCTGGAATCACTGGGCTCTAACAATCAGCATTGGTCGGTATTGCACCGCACCTGGTTGAATCAATGACAGCATTCCTTCAAGGCACAATATAGTAAAATGATCGACCCCCTTCGCATGTGAACGTTACGCAAATATGAAGATTCCCTAGCCCTGCTGCGTTGGTAGGGTTGACACCAAGAGCTCTGTTTTACAGTATCCATACAGGGGTGCAGATGGGATCTTAAATATCAAAGCTCTGGGGATACAGACGTCGGAAAGAGGTGATCTTGGTAGTTCCCTCATTTCCAGCTCTTCTAGCTCACACCAACACCTCTCATTCAGAGTTAGTACTAGAGCACATATTCGTAGTCATCAGAGAACAATCTCACTATTCTTTAGATACACCTTTGCGGACAACCAACTTATGATCTATCCTCTGTTCTCCAACCGCGGACGGCCTTGACAATTGGGAGGTTCTTTAACTAGATACCCAGGGTTTCTTTCAACCTAGAAACCCACTCGCTATAGCTCACCCCTGCCCCCTTACACACCATTCCAGCCTTACATCGTCATCAGCAGCCCCGACCTCGTTTAGTGAAGGGATACATCAACATAGAGCTTTTTTTTTTTTTTTTTCTTTTATTCATTACGTACATGCAACCTTACGGTTATGGCACAAACATCACTCCACCACCCCACTACTTCACCTCGCGACTCTCTCCTCAACATCCACGATAAACAATACTACATAAGAAAGACTGGCGTGCTTTTCTCTTCCTCCTCCTCTCCTTCCCTATCTAATTCTCACCACCCTCTTTCTGTCAATTTTCTTACATCTGCCTCCCTCTCCCCTCTCTCTTCTTTCCTTCTTCTGCAAAACTCCTTCCATATCTTGACCACTATGCTCAGTCCCTCCTTGCACCACAACAGCTTCGTTATGGAGTCGTGCTCCTTTTCTTTCTTCTTCTCATTTGCGGTGAAGCAGCATTCCATCATGACATGCTTCACACTTTGTTCTTCAGCTCCGCATTCGCATTCTTTCGATATCCTTTTCTTAATCCTGCACAGATATGAGTTTGTGTCGATGTGGCCCGTTCTGAGCATCAACATAGAGCTTACGAGAACAATTACCAGGAGTTTCGGCCCTCCCCTCCCGTCATCGAGCGGGAAAATCGGAGAAAGGCTACAGAATAGGTCTAGCAGAAAGTCTGCCAACCTACATGGAGCTCGCTCGGCTCCCTACACTTACCTCTTCTTCTACATACACCGCTTTAAGCGTTTCTGGGTTCCTCCTACCCATACTACAAGGTATCTTAAGACTCCACCCTCTAACCATACTTTGTCACTCCCGGTACTGCAATAGGGCTTCCAACAGTGAAAATTAGTCAGTATAAGTCATCGTACAATACCAAACTGAGGTAATCTAGCGCACACCAACCGAACTGTTTCATACAGGTTGTACCAGTTGAACTGTTGCAAGGCGAACCATGCCAGACCCTGGCCAATTCTACTAGCCTTCTCCAACAAAAAGTCCCCAGCGGGCAGAGCACCCCGTCACACCCGTATAAAACATATACCGTAACCATGGAACAATTTAAACCCTTCTCCGTTGTTTAAACCGTTATGTTCAAATCCAATACCGTACCACGACCTTGTTGAGAAAGCTATATCAAATGAACAGGTGTGGCTCAACCAGCGAAGCGTTGGAAACCTTGTACTGGGTTACTTAAGCAGGATTGTTAACCAGTATGATATCGCGATACACAGGGTATGGCATTTGTTAAGCTTATCCCTCTTGTTAGACCGAATTGAGCAAGGAAGGGATATCACAAGTGGAACTAAAGTAACATCAACCTTCTCTGGCCAGTCTTTCAATTGCTAAGCTGAACATAAAACCAGTATCTCTTGATAAATTCTCCATCGGACAGCCTGAAGAGATAATTCCTCCACAGCAAACAAGAACAACACGGAGAGCAACAGGCGTGGACTTGAACTCAGACCCAAGTATCAGGTAAAGAGTAAGCAGAGTTCTCAAGAACTAGCTACTTTACCATCACTATGTCCTTAGATTGGCGTAAACCTCCACTTGAACCACCTGTTCCCTCCCATGAGGCCGGGTTCGACATTCATTGCGATAGGGTTCGCTCGGTCCTCGCGGCATTTTTGCACGGTCACAAAATTCTCATCGCCTGCCAAGCAGCCGATTGTGAAGCTAAACAGTTAGGAAAGGCGGGTTAGTATATGGAGAAAATCGAAGATGTCTGGGGCTACATACGTCATAGGAGCATCTATTGGTGTAAGCATCCACATCTGATTCTCGTTGTGGTTGCCATGTTGATCCCAAACAATACAGTCGGTGAACCGATCGTGGGCGTTTGGGATCAGCGGCCCTCCACGGAGATCCAGGACCTTGTTGTGCGTCAAGTTTCTAATCACTGCTGGGCCGAAGCCACCGCCCCCTACATACTCAACAATCCAGTCATCTGCCGACAGTTTGGGGTGCTCCGCAAGCTGCACGGTGTCCCCTGGCATTACTCGCAAGAAGTGATCTGGAACATCGGGACAATCGATGCGATATATGCCTGGCGGAAGCTGATCATATAATGATCATCAGTAAGTGTTTTTGGGACAATTTACTTGGATACGCTGGTAAGAGCCAGAACATGTAATGAACTTATTTGTATGGAAGAGTGTCGCCACTTCATACAAATAATCCCCGTCTTTTAAGTTACATGTTCTGGTTCCTATTGCTATCTCAAAGGGACTAGGAGGAGGGGGTTTCGTGGTCTTACCATTGTTGTGGGGTGAAGCTGGCTTTTGAGTTTGTGCGGTAATATGATAGGGATGAGGTAGCGGTGAAGTTGGTAGTTGGGTCGTGGTGAGAGAGAGAGCCGGGTGATGGCCCACCTTAAATAATGTTCTTCTGGATCCACGCTTGGTTTAATAAAGTATGTGGGCCCTGACTTCCACACCCCCCAGGCGGACAGCAAAATACTTTCTAGCACAGATTATCCATAATTGATTGGAAAGTGATATGTCACCTGTAGAAAGGTGTGTAGTCTTGCGTATAAGACATTTGGGGAATCACTGCCACGCAATACAAAACTGGGCCAATAATATAGCACATCCGCGGTATTCATTATACAGCTCTGATTACTCGGACATGCTCACCGACAAAATCTTAGCGCTAATGCATGAGAGAGATTCTATAACTATCTTATTCGTCCAAGACATACAACCCTGCCTTGTGTGTGATCCCCCTCTCCCCAAACGAAGGTTCGGGTCAGCTGAGCGTCACTAATAGCTAATTTTCTTCTTTCCTCTCTCACACTTTGGCGCCCGAAATTTGCCTGCAAAAGGTCAGGGTAACCTAGATTGTCAAGCCGCATTGTAACGAGGCACTCAAACCCCCCCTCGAGTAATCCTGATATAAACAGCACCTGAAATTGGAATATTATTACAAATTATTATGTATGCTTAAAACTAGCAGCTTAACTTTCTGGGCGATGCGCTCATCACGTTGCGATAAAGGGTCAAATTTAAGTCCCTCAGATTAAAATTCGTCCTGCAAATTTAGTATACTAGCCTACAGTATATAGAATCAGAAAATGCGAGTAAAAAAGCAGGGGTTATTTGTATGGAGGAGCGCTGATCCCCCATACAAAATCTCCCTTTGAATTTTCTTGCCCGATTTCCTGTAGGCGAGTAGCAAGCTCGTGGGTTTATGCATGACAGGGATTATGCAATCGTTTCGCATATGCAGCCAAGATCTACTGTCTCGTGCCTCAATCTATCCCCGATCGCTAGAGTTCGTACCCACGGAGGTGTTGGAAGTGCACGCCCCAGCATTGGCCGATCAGAAGAAGGATTCAGCACATGAACGCGCTTGGTTACCGAAACATTGAGAATCCTGCAGGTGCCACCTGAGGACTGAATTTAGCTTTTGAGCATTGATCAAGAAGTGATGTGTCAGCTGCAGAAGCAGATGCAGACGCAACCTTAGATGCATGAGTTTCGCTTTCACACTGTGTGGAAATTCGGGTCACCTGGAGATCTCTATGCACAGACGAAGAGATAAAAAGTTGAACCAGTTCAGCTGAATATCGGCCTCGATCCTCCTCAAGACCTCAAGAGTGACTTTTCATTTCGATCTAAAGCAATGCAACCGAGCGCAATCCTCCAGATTGAGGGGCCAATATGCAGTACCGTCCCGCGATCGCAATGATCTGCGCCTTCAATATCATCATCGAACATCTGCGGCTGAATTTTGTCACGACATACTCGTAATTTGGCACCGGTTGTGAACACGGCAATATCGAATACACGCAAAACCACAAAGATAACTATCTTTTGTGTCCTCCGATGGCGGTTGTGTTTACAAACACTGAAAAGTTACCGTGGAGGTTCGGAGAATTCGGGAGGTGCAGAGAATTCCCTAGCGCCGTTTGCACCAGAAATTACTGAATGTATTGTGGCTTTAGCGCGATAGAGAGGAATGACGCTGCCAAATTAATCGGACGCCCACGCCACGGCAGTCATGAAAAGTGCACTTGGCGAGTTTTCATATCCTGGATGGATGAGACAGTGCATGCAATCGCTCTCAAGAATGCTACGAAGCTTGCAGATCAATGCATGAGAGAGATTTAGCCACTCTTTTCTCCATCTAAGACAGCTATGTCCTATGGCGGCAGGCCGCAAGCCATACAAAAAGCAAGCCTTCTGTGCATGCGATAGCTGTCGGGCTCGGAAATATGAAACTGCGATCAAGTATTAGGTTTCTTATGAACCTTTTCATCCTAAATACCTTATGAAACATAAGAACTTGTAATATTGGTAGTATGATAATGTTTTCTCGGACCGAGCAACCTTGCTGAATCGCCAGGACTCAACACATTGGGTATCTCCAGCCGGGCATTATTTATCTAACCATTGGCTCAATAATATATCGTAAAAACTCGAAAAATTGGCTATGCATATGAGATCGAAATTACTGTTAGTAGACATGATCTACACCCTTCAACCAATTGTTGAGGAGGTGATCCCTTGGCCGGAGATAGCCAATCTTTCCGGTTTTTACGGTAGATCACCCTTAGTTAACATTAGTGATGTTGTTGATCTTAACTCAAGAGGAAATGGAGGGGGGGGGGGGCTGTGGAAGGCAGTGTTGGACTTTGCGGAAGAACTGGTCACAGGATGGCCCCATTTTCTATACCTGACTGAAAGTTATCCTCGCACTCTCTTGATACAAACTTGAACTCGCTGTTTCGTTAGGATCGTGTTTTATCAATCCCATAAGTTTCAGTGTGCGAATACTTTTCCTTTTTACCGGGTATGTTGTGTTACAGCCTCCAGACCCCTAAAATACCCCAGAACAATATATATCATATTACTTTAGAATACCTGGCACAACTGGGAACTGCTTTGATTGTGGAAGTTTGATATCCGTCGCTTGGAGTAGCGTTTATGAGGCTCTGCCAGTTATTGGCTTGGTGACAAAAGCAAAATGGGAAACAATAAGGTCCGATCATATCAAATGTTTGTTTTGTTTGAATTCATTAATTTATTCCTTCACAATTTACACACTACGTATTGGTGTGCCTTACTCTCATCGGTATCCCCCGGATGTTCGAAAATTGGCGAAATCTCTCTCATGCATTAGCGCCTGAGATTTTGCTGCGAAAACGTCAGGGTAACAATTGCAGTCTTTGAAGTACTACGGATGTGCTACAAAGTTCGCAGGTTTATGCATGAGATTTCGCTAGGGCTTTGAATATCCGGGAGATAATTGATTTCCTTGCGCTGTAGTCGTAACTCTATCACACGGTAGGCCAAAACCGTCAAACCCGCGACCCACCTGTAGTCATTCTGAGCGATAATTTACAACTAATCATCAGCTCCTCCTTCTTTTTTTGTTTCGTTTCTATCCGTGTTACTAGGTATAGAAATATCTCTTGTAGTAAAAACCATGACGTAATAATGATCAGCTTCTCATCTTTCAATAACAAGAGGGTTGCCAATTTCGGCAGATGAACCGACCAGATCGCGAATTTGGCCATTTCTGCCGTGGATACGAGAAATTCGCTAGCGTTATTGCACTTTATTAAACCAAAAAAAAAAAGCACTTTGCGTGCTTTTTGGGGCAAACGACGCTAGCGAATTTTTCGGGTATCTCACTAGTGGATAGATCTTGTGACAGAGTGCAACGCGCCCGGACTATCCCCGCCTCTTGCCATGTTCATTAGACATTTTAAGCCGCTGTCAATTGTGAGGAAAAAAAGATCGACGAAAAAAAAGATAACCCTCTACTAGCCAGAGGTAACAGGTATGATATTATGAACGCCGCTCACAGAGGCTACAGGTATGGTATCCAGGCTATTGGCAGTGTTTACCTGATCATACCAACCTCGTGTGGCTAGTAGAGGATTATCTTTTTTTTTGCCGATCTTTTTTTTCTTGCAAAGGGCGGTGGCTTAAAATGTCTATTGACCATGTTTGAAGTGAGGTCTATCATTTACCCTGTTTGGATTTAGCCGATGTAGGCGGCCGATCTCTCCTCTCGCTAATCCAGAGATCAGCACCTTGCATCTCAGAAGTGCACAACTTCAGCTGGACCTGACCCCAACCACCGGAAACCACTCTAAATATGGTCCGAAATACATACGCGGTGAACTAGGCCCAAAGACACATAAACTAGCGCCATTCGGTAGCCTCCACTGGAAAAGGCTTAGTTCTTGGGGAGTTATGTGCATTGCTCATTTGCGGCGAGAGGGGAGAATGGAGTGGAAAGCCTAATCATTATACAGTGCTTCAAGGTTGCGGCCTGTTCGGTTACTGCGGGCTATTGAGCAATTTGGGGATTTCGCGGGGTTTGAGGGGTCCGCAGTTTTGTGGGGTTATTTTCCCGAGCCGCCGAGCCCCCGAGCCCCCGAGAAATCATCAACTTCAACGCCGGAGCTGCAGCAGACGCACAGACCCCGAGTTTTGCGCTGCTATCCCTAGATTACAGACTTTCGCAGTCGCTTGACGAATACGCTCGGTGACGAACAAGATAAGCAAGCGAACATCAAGATTGGCTGGACAAGGATCGTGAGACATTGGAAGGAAGTTTAGGGAGAGTTGAAGAAGGGCTCGCTAGTGTGGTGGGGAGGGGGGGGGGTCTTGGTTGCCACCTGTAGTTTTGAGACATAGAACCCCATAATTATCATGGAGTCTGCTTTTAAGTTGAGTGTTGAATCCAAAACTCGTTGCTTGACAACCAACGTGCAGGACGAAGCGACCAATCAGAAGCCACAACGGGTTTTCTTCAACACCATCAAGCTACCCCTCTTCTAAGTTTTCCATCAAGCAGAAAACATCCCCCCTTTAGCGCTTTGGCTTCAACCATGAAATATCAGCAAGAACGAACACAAATGTCAGCAAACTGGAGAGAGGGGAGAACTATCAGTACTGAGAAACTCATGGCTATGAGCATCGGCTTGCAGTCAGAGCAAACTGAAGGGATCAGTGGATTACAACAGAACATTACCAGTTTGGTGAAGAAGAACCACGGGCTGTTAAGCCAAATCCACCATCTAGAGAAGAAGTTAAAGCTCTGCCCACCACAGCAAATCGCATACGAAACAAGACCGGACAATAAAGTGGACCAGGAGGAAAATACTAGGTCAGAATGTATAGAGGACACCGATACAGTAATGACAAGCCATTACAACAACCACAGCAGCCACAAAGAGTAGGACAGTGGTATACCAAAAAGTTACAAATATTATCGCAAGGACTTTGAATCCCCACCATCTCCAAAAATAGATATCGATATCACTTCTCCCCATCTCCACCACAATCAATAGCGGCAACCAATACATCATCACAACCGCTACCATCACTACGACTGTCGGCAACACTTCAAGTGCCACCGACACCACCACTACCACGGCAAGCAATACCAGTACCACCACGAACTCCCAGGACATCAGTATCAATACTAACACCTACACCTATACCTACACCTACCCCAAAACTATCGATAGACTGCAAGACAAAATTGCACTGTAGAATGATTAAATATCAGAACTATAATGTTCTATTTCCTTCGGTCTATCCTTTCCCACACAGGAGCAAGAATCTATTTCACACTCCTTGGCTCGCTCTCAAAGGAAGTAGATTGAAATAGTTGCTGTACCACAAGATAACTATCGGGCATGAAAATCATCGACGAAGTAGAGGGATTATCACGGCGTAGCACAAGGACACATGCAAGCGTGAAGGAAAAGGGTTTAGCTGGGTTTCCATTTGTCAGTAAAAGGTTCTATGGGTTTCCGTTCGGTTCTGGGACTACAGGGATTAATGAGTCACTCGCTTTGTAACACATCTCTTATGTTCTTCTATCAGATTCTAGGGATGAGTAAGCGAAGGAAGTACTGGGATATATATAGAGGCCTTGCCTCCCACCTGTATTAGTTTCTCTTCCTTTCCTTTTCTCTTCACGCAACCTTCTTTGTCATTTAGCAATACTACTGTTTCGGTACTCCGGTACTTCCACGAACTCCGAACTACTTGCACCCCGGTGAACCCGCGGGGCCCCCATAGTCCTCGAATACTAAAGGTATCGAACCCGTCCCTCAGTTCGTACCCGTGAACTACCCTGGCCTCGGTCGTGTACCTTGGCTTCTCGCCCCTTAGAACATTCCGTAAGATACTACAGAGGGCCTTAGATCCATCCGTGATACTAAGGTTGCATCTCCAACGCCAACCTACACGACTCTACGATATCATAGGACTATAGACCACCATGTCGCAAACCAGACTCCCTCCCATGGACGAAGATACCCATGAAGCAACCATAGCAGACATCAACAATTTCCTGACAACCTTCCCTAACTTCGGCGAAGTATCGTCGGGCCCCACACAGGCCCTCCACACCCTAATGATTCAAGCACAAAGAAGTCTGGAATGGTATGAAGGCGAACTAAAGGGAACCATCGCAGACGGGGAGGATGCACAAAGGATCTTCGAGGAAGACATGGCCCGACTAGACTCTGACCTGGAAGAGGCCAGAGAGGAGCTGACCACTACCAAGACAGCTCTCACCAGGGCGCTAGAAGATCTCGCAGCAGCTCGGATCCCCACTCCTCAGGAACCTGCAATCCCCCCTCCAGAAAATCCCCGCCGCCAAAACCGGTTCCTCACCGGTCGCAACCGTGCAAATACCCCCCATGCAACCTCAGCCAAATCCGAAAAACTTCCGGACCCAGAGAAGTTCAAAGGCGGCAGGCGAGCCCTTCCCCTCTTCCAGCACCAACTCCGTCTCAAGCTAGTCGGCAATGGGGACCACTTCCCAGATCTACAAGACCAACTCATCTACGCCATTTCACGACTAGAAGGCCCAGCGGCGGACCAATTCCTCCCCTACCTCACCCACACCGGCGTCAACCTCCCATCCATGGAGAGGTGCTTTGAAATATTGGAAACAGCATTTGGAGACCCAGACCGTGTGGGCACAGCCCGTCGCAACTTGGGGAGAATCCAACAAGGCAAGCGTCCCTTCTCAGAATACTTTGCTGAGTTCCAGAGATACGCAGCGGAGGCAGGCTACAACGAAGCTGGAAACATCGAGGCCTTGGAACCCGGACTCAATGAGGAACTCAACAGGGCCATGGTCCACGAAGTAACTCCAGAGACGATCGAAGAATTTGCCCGGGTGCTCCAACGCCTGGACAGTAAAACACAAAAGGTCAACGCCCGCTACCGCGCCCCTGCCCCAACCTCCCGTTTTACCCCCCGTTACTCTACCTCCGTGGGACCCACCAACCGAACCTTTGCCCCTGCGGCCCCAGCACCCCGTACCCCAGCTCCTGCGGCGCCACGGGCTCCCCCCCCTCCAGCGGGACACCCCTCACAAAGACCAGGAGGTGTCGCACCCATGGACCTCTCTGCCGGCCGCAGACACCCAGACCCCCGCGAACGAGATGCCCGCCGAGCCGAGGGCCGGTGTTACTAGTGCGGTGGAGTGGGACACTTAGTAAAAGACTGCCCCCAAGCACCACCCCCCCGGAATGCCGCTCCCAGAATGAGAGGAGCATTGATTAGAACTAGAAATACAGAGCAGGAAGACTCCGAGGTGGAAGAAGAGACCTCCAGCGATGAGGCGTTAAATGATTTATCCCTGGCTTGAGTGGCTCAGCCCGGGGTTGTTTTAAGGATTTTTCTAAGTTTTCTGTTTCTGCGTTTTCAGTTTTGGAAAAGGATATGGATGGGAATCAATTAGTTGTAACGTGTTCGATTTCTGAAAATAAAGATTCTTTTATCCCATCATATGCCCTCATTGATACTGGAGCGTCAGGTTATGGATTCATAGACAAATCCTTCGTAAGCCACCATAAGTTAATCACCAACCCCCTTAAAATACCCCGACAAATCGACGTAATCGATGGTCGACCCATAGAATCAGGAAAGGTCACGGACATCGTCAACCTCAGTCTCGATATCCATGGGCACCAAGAACAACTTCCCCTCTTTGTAACACAACTCGGATATTATCCCATTGTAATGGGAATACCCTGGATGCGAAAACACCAAGTCACCATCAGACCAGGCACCAACGAGTTATGTTTCCACTCCTCTATTTGCCTCAAGCACTGCAATCTCGAGAAAAAACCGATCAGGGCTAAAGGAATCTCTATTCAACCCCCCATCAAACCAACTACCCACATCTCAACTGTTAGTTTTAAAACCTTAATCAAAGAAAAACGACGCAGGGGAATTCAACTCTACTCCACTACCCTGAAAGCATTAGACGACATCTTGGCGACAACAAGAGGCAACCCTCTCGACCTAGTACCACTCGACCACCAACATTTCCTGCATCTACTTAATAAAAATAATGCATCAACACTACCTCCTCACCGAACAATGTACGACCTCCCTATCAACCTACAAGAAGGCGAAACAGCACCATTCGGCCCCATGTATGGGATGACTAGGGAGGAACTTCAAGCCCTACGAGATTACCTAGCCGAATACCTTGCCAAAGGAAGGATCCGCCACAGTGTCTCCCCAGCCGGTGCCCCAGTACTCTTTGTTAAGAAGGCCGATGGATCACTACGTCTGTGTGTGGATTACCGAAGATTAAACAAGGTGACGATCAAGAACAGACACCCCCTACCACTGACTCCAGAAACCTTCGCGGGCATGTCATCGGCCAAGTACTTCACCAAACTGGACCTCCGTGACGGTTATCACCAACTCAGAATCAAGGAGGGGGACGAATGGAAAACAGCTTTTCGGACCCGATATGGCCATTTTGAGTATCTAGTTATGCCGTTTGGATTGACCAACGCTCCTGGAGCCTTCCAACATTGGGTCAACGATATGCTAAAACCTTACCTAGACTATTTTGCAACAGCATACCTGGACGACATACTAATCTACTCCAACACCCTGGAACAACATAAGGAGCATGTCAACAAGGTATTGCAAATCCTGAGCGACAACCAGGTACACCTCAAGCCGGAGAAGTGCGAATGGCATGTCCATGAAACAAAATACCTAGGGTTTGTCCTAACCCCTGAAGGTACCAAGATGGATGAGGCGAAAGTTTCCACAATACGGGATTGGGGAACCCCAGGTTGTGTAAAGGACGTACAGGAGTTCCTAGGCTTCGCAAACTTCTACACACGCTTCATTCTAGGGTATTCAAGAGTAGTCTCCCCCCTGACAGCATTGACAAAAAAGAACGTTAGATGGGTATGGTCAGACAAGGCCGAAGCAGCGTTCCAAAAACTCAAGAAGGCATTCACAACAGCACCGATACTACGGCATTGGGACCCGGACAGACCAGCGATAGTAGAAACGTGTTACGGAGGTCTTGACCTTACTTGGCGAAGAGCGGAGAAGCTCTCTATAGTTCGGGAACGAGGAGATAGATGATCTCGCGTACGAAGTAGTGGACTCGAAGATACCAGTAGAGCACTCGCTCTGCGGTCATGTGCTATGGTCTATGGGCAAAGGGAACCAAGGAGCACAACCGAAGTCCGGGATCTATGGAACGTCAGGAACTACGAGTATAAGTTCCGAACAAATATGGGTTCGAGGGACGTAGGAAGGAACTATAGAAACGCGAACGGTATATATTCCAAACTAATAATATAACTAGGATAACCGTAGAGAACTAAAGACAAACAATAGAACACCCTAAAGAACAGGAAGGTTGCGTAGAGAAGAAAGGAAAGAGAGACAAGGAGAGGACAGGCCCATATATATATCCATCGCCGAGAACCGATTACTAATCCGTGTGACGGAAATCCATAGAACCCAAAGGAAACCTGATTACAAATGAAAACCCGAGAATGCTTAACCGAGTCGCTGACCCCTTCCCGTGCAGCGGTAAACCTAGTAACATAACGCGAAGTCTTGGCACGCCGTTATACAAAATTCCCATCTGGATCAGAAGAGCATTCCCTTCAGAACCATATTGAACTTGCTATTGGAAACATATTTGAATTCCTATCGTAACTATTTTTGAATTCCTAGTGAAACCATATTGGGATCTCAATCTTGACTTTATGACAATTCTTATTGAAATTATATTAAGGGTCTAGTACTAAAACATGCGATTTTTTTAAATCATTGGACTATATTCCTTTAGCAACCATAATTGAATCAGAATTAGTTAGATAAGTCAGAAGAAATATCAGAGGCTTAACATCTCAACATATTACTTCCTGTCTGAACTGTTTGATCCTTAATCTCCAGAACAGGAGGAAATATCGAAAGCCTAATATATTTGAACTATTTCATCGTTAACGTGCGGCATAGAAAGAGATATCAAGGGCCTAGCACTTGAACATTCGAATTCCTGTCTGAACTATCTCATTCCTAAACTGCAGAACAGGAACAAATAACGAAAACCTAGAATATTTGAAATTTCTGATTGCTAACATGCACAACAGGAAGAAATAGCAGGAGCCCAACACCTAAAAATTTTACTTCTTGTAGGAATTCTCTTATCATTAACTTGCAGAACAGAAAGCAATAGCGAGAACCTAACACTTTTGAACTGTCATATCCCTAATCTGCAGAGCAGAAAGAAATATCTATCGCCTAGTACCTAAACATTTGACTTTCTTTTCATCATTAAATCAACCCATCGGGAACCAGAATTTAATCAGGAACAGCTATTGTATTATGATCTTGAAACTATCTCATCAGGAACTATAGATCCGGATCATCTAGATAATTCAAAAGTAATATCGAAAGTCTATATCATGGATGGAACTAAAACAAAATTGCACGCAATATTTTATAACCCTACGAACGGGAAGCCAAAGTACATGACCGAAGTGGAGGGTATTCACGTTAGTACAAACCAAGTAATGTGTTCGATACCTTTGATATTCGAGACTATGGAGGTCCCCTCCAGTCCGCAGACTCGGGAAACTGTTCAATGATTCAAATGGCACCTCGAGTACTTAATGCCAAACTATAATATTAAAGGACAATGAAGGTTGCGTGAAGAGAAAAGGAAAGGAACAGAAACTAGTTTAGGCGGGAGTCAAGACCTCTTTATATATCCCAGTGACTCCTTCGCCTACTCACCCATAGGAGATGTATTACAAAGCAAGTGATTCATTAATCCCTGTGATCCCAGAACCGAGCGGAAACTCATAGAAGCTTTATGACAGATGAAATCCAACTAGACTCTTTTCCTTCACCCTTGCATGCGACGTCGTACTACGCCGTGATAGCCTAGCACCAAAGCATTCGATTTTTCTTTCATCTTTGAATCAGCCCATCGGGAACCATAGATCGGGATCACCTAGATAATGCAGAAGAAATATCGAGGGCCTATTTGAAACCCGTATCAGGAATGTAATGAAGGTTGGAGCAAGGGATAGAAATACAAAGAGGTGCTCGAAGAGCCGTTTTATGCGTCGATTGGAGTATCGATTAGGGGTTGTTTTCAGCGGCGTTTTGGCGTAGGATTAGGAGTCTATATACAGATGTTAGCTTAGGTGTCAGAATATGCAGGTGGACGCGGGATTGAGATCCTCCTCACTTCCACGATGAAGCAATAGTATGGTAGAGCAGGATGACTCAGCAGGATGACCGTCACTTTTGGATTGTCCAAACCGGCCGAAGGCCGGAAACGACTTGTATATATATATATGTAGAGTCTAGCCACCAACTGAGATTCATCTTGAATTAAAGCTAGGAGCTAAACAATGGTCCACCAACTCTTCCTCAGGTTTAACTCTCACTTTTCAGCCTGGTTGCTGTGGAACATAATCGAATTAAATATGGAATACTCAATATGGAATAAAAATATAGAATTTAATATCATAAGGTAGGTGAAATCGCTTGGTAAAATAAAATATTGTTGTAATTGTTCATCCTATGTATAGGTATTTGAATGTGTTGCTATTGAGTGAAATATTTAGAATATTGTCTGCTACCAAGGTTGGAGTCTATTGGTAATTGTTGGAAGCTGACTATTTCGCTGTAACCCATGAATATTTTACAGTAGTATTTGAATAGCTAGTTCCTGTTCCAGTATTAAGACCTAGATTGGATCACCATCGTTGTCTAAGATCTCCGTTCGAATCCATACGTTGTAAAGTAGATTGATGTCTCCCGAGCCAACTAGTCTTTGTTCTGATCTTTGGTAGGAATATAGCTGGCAATCATTCTTCATTAGAGAGTCAACAAGTATCAATTGCTAAATATGAAGTATTCGATATCGATAGTGCTGTCTCTATTGCTGATGGTATTGTCTTCAGGAATAACTATTTATTGATAATTCTGTCTCCAAATTGCATTGTATTTTTATTTATAACATCGTGTTACTTTAACAAACTCTTAGTGCAAGTGGTTGCAAAGACTAGTACTTTCAACTAACACCTTTTGTCTACTTCTCAGATTGTGCCTTGCACGAGCTACATTAATTTATTTTTGATATTTCTTATGTGTATGCAGTCCATAGTCCACAGTCCATCACACTTTCTGGACGGGCTGATCTGTCTGTAGGGCTGCGGTCAACTACGGTCCATTAGGTCGACTGTACTCCGTACTAGGTCTCGAATGCCTGGCTTATCACTGACGACTGCCAGCAGACGCAGCTTCCGCCGGCGCTGAGAATACTAACCCTCGAGCGGGGGAGGTCTTCATTTGATATAGGTCATGGCCACATCATGGCTAGGACCATGTAAGGTTAGAGATATACATTTCCTTCTTTCATGCCTCCCCATAGAACTAGGAGATCACCCCTTTCCACTTCGGGCCCGTCCGGGCTCACCGAGAAGTCGGGATATTTGACCAAATCGGGAGATGATCCTCACACATGTGCTCACGGAAATGGCGGTTTACGTCAGATATCACGATATTTGGGTGCTCCCGAATGGACACTTTGTGTTAACCCTATGGACACCCTATACCTACAGCCGTAGTCGGATAGCCTTGTCATTCCTAATCAAACCATGAGAGAGGCTTCTACGCCTGCGGCCCCCTGTAATCAATCTCGTAGTGACAAAGAGCTTCAATATCCCTATCTACGACAGCCACGGCAAAGAGAACATGGACATCTCACTCCCGTAGTAACGCGTTTTCAGATCTACCCAGCGGTTCCATAAAGCCTATAGTGATCCATGGCTTTTTCAGCGGGACTAATCGATCGGTGAATCGTGGTATATGGCCGCTGGGGGCTGAGAGGATAGCATCCTTAACGGCTAAGTTCCTCCTCCGACGAGGCCCTAGAGAATAGATGTCGTTCCTAATGCGAGTGTGCCCTAGGGATTTTAACCGTTGCTTATTGCTCAAGTTTGTCATGTGGATGGGCATCTACTGTGTAGGAGGGAATTTGCAGCAGAGAGTTCATGTGGGATAGGCGGACGGGGATGGAGTGCCACTAAGCGAAGGTGCTGATATCCGGCGCATCTGCAGCTAAAGTCCAATACTTGCAGTTTAAGAAGGAAACGTGGCGGCCATACATACCCACGGAGATGCATACAAGCAGGAATAACTAGGTCAAACGCATATAATTATGATACCTTCGACATGACCTAGTTACCGGCGCCGTAACTCTTTCCTTGACAACGAACGTACAGGGCGAAGCGACCAATCAGAAGCCGCGATGGGTTTTCCTCAACACCATCAGGTTACCCCTCTTTTAAGTTTTACACCAATCGGAAAACCCCCCTCTCCCCCGGAGAGGAGCGAGACCCCGGTCCACTCTCCCCCGACTCGCTCTCCTAAGAAGACAATCATCGGGTAAAGAAAATTATCGATGAGGCAAACGAATGGAATAATAGGGGTGGGAATGAAGGCGTACACTAAACTGCTCATGAATGGGCGAAAGTTACGAGACTGCAAGAGATTGGAGGTAGGGATATAGATTATGAGACGGACTTGGAATCCTTTGACTTTAGAATGCTGTGATGGCAAATAATGAACATAGAGGAGTGGACACTGTAGGGCGAAGATTGGATAGAGGCTAGCTTCAGTTTTGCATGAGGACGAGTTTTAAATTGTGTACTTGTTTTTGCTTTCGTTTTGTGTTTTTTAGTAAGGGGGTAATAGGTAGAGTAGGTGGTTGAGATAGTGCCATAACCATGAGTTTGCATGCACAGAATGAATAAAAGAAAAAGAAAAAAAAAAAGACATGAAGTAGTTTCAGATGCAAGAGGACCAAATGGTGGAATCCTTGGTTGAGACTACAGAGTACAGAACGTAACCATCTGTCTGGGGTGTCCATATAAGACCGTCAAGTATCAATTGTGTACCGGATAAATACTCCCAGGCAATAAGGTTTACAATGCTCAGAAGCAATAGATATTCTAACACACAATATCACTCGGATATCGAGTGATCCCCCATGATGTCGCCCATCCCTGCATTTCAATTACTGACGCCAGAGTTGTCGCACAGTTGTACGCGGATCCCTCATTATCATCCTTCCGATATTTTTAGCGCCAGGATTGAGCAGCTTCCATAGAGAGCTCGCCTTAGTTGGACTCCCCAACTTCCACTACGTTCATAACAGGTCTCTCGCTAGCAGCAGTTCGTGCTTGATTAGTAATCCGAATGATCGGAAGTCCATACCAGGTTCGATTTCGTCCCAACACGGTCGGTCTGACTAGGTGGTGGTTTCTTTTCTTTATACTGATAATTCCCTCGGAGGTCAGTAGCTCCGGCATATTCGCGTGGCTTGGTGGTTGAGATCTTTAGATTTTTAAATCCTAGATAGTATACGGCATAGATGTCATGCACATAATGAATAAAAGGAAGGGAAAAAAAAAAGAAAAAGCACAGATATCTCGGAAACCATCAAGGTCAGTCAGTGGTGCTTACGTATGCTCATTCCAGATTCATTAAATCACGCGATGAAACACCACCCTCTTATTCTCAAGTCGGTAAACACTAAATGTGTGAGATGGAATTAGAGTATACATAGGCCTCCTAGATTGATCATCGGTGTCTCATTGAGGGAAACGTGAGCCCTCTGATAGTTATGGAATTGCGGCTACAACAAGTAAATCTAAAACCTATTTCAAGTCGTGAATAACGGAGCGTGACAGAACTATCCCCGATACACATAGGATTCACCTACGGAATCTAGTCCTCCAACCAAGCAATTTCCATATAGTGGTTTCTAGCGCACCAAACCATTAATAGCCAGCCAGGATCTAATAGCGGATAAGGTTCTCGGGAGTGTCAGGATAACCCCAGTACCCATACACTAGCCTACCGGGGATCTGGGTGCATAGCCGTAGCAGCATGGACCACTCGGTTATTCGACCGCCAAACCCAGTGAGACCCTTGATCCATATAACCGTTGCATACCTCGGCTGTTTACTGGGCGGTCAACTGTGGGTATCTGGCTCTCGGGTGTGATGTCCGATACGCCTCCATGAGGTCACCCATCGGGCGAGCTAGAACCTATCGCTTGTGTTTTAAAGTATCCCTGTCAAATATACCCCTAGCCGGTGCGTGCGTTAATTACTACCAGGGTGTCGGGGGTGGTCCACATCCTGAACTGAGAAAGCCCGAGTACCCCCGATTAGCCGTTTTGGCAGCCCGCGAGACTTGGGTTTGGTAGCGGGTGTCTGTCTTTGCTGCGCCTGGGGGTGCATTTCCCGGTATTTGGGGGCGAGATATCCGGTTGTGAGACAAGAAGTTTTTGAAGGAGTAAAAACCTATAGCGGAGCGCCAAGAGCAGCGTTAGTGAAGGTTTCTTTTCAACCGTTATCATCAAGGGAATCTACACACTCAACTTCACCTTTGTCTCCCGACGGCATGATGCCCACCTAATGTAAAAAAGACTTGGGTGTAGGTCCACTAACTGATCCCGTTATCCCTTCTACGAGATCACAGATTCTCCATACAAATCTATTTCCACCATTACAGGGGGCAGTGGTTGACAGACAATATGATACCCATATGTGAAGATTTATTCTGTCGTTGTTGGGATTACCACTGGATGTGCATCATTTCCCGGCGCCCTGGGTGTAAATTGGTATGTGGATGACGAAATTTGGTGTCCCATATTGATACAGCGTAGGGATCATTAAGGGCCGGTTGGGTTGACATGAGAATCTATGGATTGGGTGTAATCCATGGACATCCAATCTATAGATTGGGCCTAATAAAATAAGGGTCTGTTCGGTTGACGTTGAATTGGTTGCAATCCATGTATTGAATCAAAAAACACACCTCTGGAGGTGATTATCCTATTAGGCCCAATCTATGGATTTTTGTATCAACCGAACAGACCCTAATTACCTCCAGAGGCGCTTTTTAGATCGAATCCATGCATTGCAACCAAATGAGTGCCAACTGAATGGGCCCTAACTTAGTCGGTTGGTGATGGGTCGTCAATATACAGGTAGAATGCTCAAGTAACCGAGTGAAGCAATGACAACACAAGCAAGCAGCATATGTTTGAATTGAGTAGTCAAGCTAGGATACTCACTTAAACCGCGATTCCCGTCCCCACTCCCGGGGGGGTGTTGCCAAGGCGGTGCTACCCGCCTACACTGCATTAGCGCATGAATTACTTCTCGACAAACTGGGTTTGTACACCTAAAACGGAGCCTAACATCTTGGCAACCGCCCCAGCGTTTAGGAATAAACGAACGGGAGCACGGGAGCCTACCTTCCCCTGAATAATAAAACTTTCCGTCCTGGACTAATAGGGCCAATCTGACCGTCATATTGTTCATTCGATGTTCTAGACACACGTATGAGCGAGGTTGCGCGGGATTGTAATGTCTTAGCTTTAGGCGCAGCTGCAGCTGTGGGGCCTATGTGCGGAAAGGACTGGTCCGCGCAAGGGTACAAAGAAACTAAGGCTGCGCCAAATGGACCCCAGCTTAGGCTGAAGTGGTGAAATAATGAAGCAAGGCAATTTCCAAGAAATATTCCTTGAAGAAGCTTAGTTTCCTGTTTTGACATGGCCTGCTCCGCGATCCTGTGGCACAGCCGCGGGTACCCTTGTACCACTTACCTATTCGAACTAGCCTCCTGCATACATATAGGCGGGTAATATCATATCTAGAACCTAGTAATAAGCGAAGCTGCCCCCTACCGCCAATTGAAGGGGCGTGAATTGTCGGCAAAGTAAGGTACACGCGGATACTAGGCAATGTACCGACCAGAGTGGATATTTCCCAGCAAACCGGAGCTTGTTATCAAAGTACGTGATCCGTTGCAGTATATATTTCTCCCTTGGGGTGCATGCTTTATCCCTGGAAGACACACCGATTTAAGCTTCTCCTCCGATACACCTTCCTATCACAGAATAAACGATAGTGCCATAACCGCGAGGATGCATGCACATTATGAATAAAAGAAAAAAAAAAAGAGAATAGATGATGGTATCGCGGGAGGCCTGAATTGCACGTTTATTCTGGTGCTTATTGAAAGTCAGTATGTAAAATGGTGGCTGCCCCCCATCCAGTGTACCTGAGGTGCCTTCTTCACACATTCCAAGTGCCATGTGGTCCCAACACGGATTCTCCTACGGGCATGTTCTGGTTCTTGCTCTTGCTGCAGCCTGGCGCCTCGCTACCTCTGTGCAACCACCAGGCTTCAACAGACCTAACAACTCAAGCATCATAATGAAAGGAGAGCCATTCAACGTGACGTGGGTGGCAACCCATCCAGATGGCAAATTGACTATCAAGTTGGTCCTCTACCGCGTGGTCGACTCGGAGATAACTGAAGGTGCAGTTCTGCACGATGAGGTTTACACCGTGGATATGGTAGAATGGACTCCACTCTGGTACCTTTGGACCCCTAGCGAAGATCTTTCATACGAGTACATCTATGTTCTTGCATTGGAGACCACCGAGATCCCAGGAATAATCATATCAGCAGACTTCATGTTGAATAACCCGAATTCACCAACTCTAGATAACCAAATCAATCGTCTTATAACAGCTACACCGACGCTATCAGTAACTTCATCAACCTCCCTCAGTTCATTCCCGAGCATTACGACCTTCCAGAGTTCAGTCTCAAGCGTTACGACCTCCCTCACTCCATCGCCTGAATCCTCCATTACACCAGGCAGCTCTAACAGCTCACCAGCGGCAGCGATCGGTGGCTCAGTCGGCGGCGTTGTGGCAGTGATTATCATCGCCATCATAGTGATACTACGGCGGAAAGGGTGGTTTATCGGCAAAAGACAGGATCCGGAGGTGGGTGAGCTGGAAGGGGGACAGGAGCTGAAGGCAAGGCCTTTATCTGAGTTGGAAGGGAAACGCCTACCTTTAGTGACGGCTGAGTTACCAGGAAGCATACCAGCTTACGAGTTGCCGGACGGGGATCTCGATGGCGACAGTGCTGAACACGTGGGGACTTCGAGGCATGAGTAGAGGGGATTTCTTTGTGTATTTAATGCTTATATTAATTGTTGTAATGCTTGTGAATAGAAACCAAAAAGGGCGGACGTCATTGTAGTAACAATAGATATAATATCTCAATGTTTGCTTTCGATTGCAATGAAGCATTCACAGCAGTGCTAGTGGTTTTCATGCTGGCTTATGGCTTAAGGTGTGGGAGTGATGTTGTGTCATCTGTGTCGGCCAGTCCTCCGACGCCAAGGTCATTGCGCGCAAGGTTATTCTGCGCAGGATGTTCCTATGAACCCACTTGGACTACGACAGAATGCGGATACCCACTGACAAAGACTCACATGGCACCTAGAGGCTGGCCCACAAGATGTTTGGAGATGTAAGACAGCTTTTATATACTAGTGCTGCCGATCGTTTTATTCAATGTATTGGAATACTAGCTAATATAAATATGGTTTAAGAATCTCTTATCCTGACTTCTGCTCTCTTGACGATGGAAGTTCCTCACGTGTGCCTCACGCTACTGCACCTATGCACTGACCATCAGGAAACGCTTACCGTCTCCTAGATGTCTGAAATTCCTAGGAGACAAACGGTGACTTATCGGATTCTCTCGGGACAACATCTCATGATGTTCCGCAACTCAATTAGACATGAGCAGGATAATATTTATTTTTAAATACTACTCCCTACGAGAATACGTTTCTGCCACCACCTTCATATTGTAACCGCACAATTTTGGGGTAAACTTATTCTTGCCGCAGGTATACCTAGAAAGCTCATGACTCTACATAGCGAGTTGTCCAGATCGGAGTTTGTCGACTTTAAGAATGGGGGTGGGCATATTAAGTGTGTGAGGGCACTCGCAGCAGTAACAGAACCCTGAGAAGTTCTTTTTGCGACGCCCTCGCGTTGAGTAAGTAGCCGGATATCGCTGCAACCAAACCATTATAAAAGGTTCCGACCTTTTACTGAACGAATGAGTACTAGCGGTGACCACCAAGTTTAATATAAATCATATGATCCTCACTATCACCAAATGTTAGGGTTTCACACCGACATACACTATGGCACAAGTTCAATTGTGTAAAAGCTTTACACAGTGGTATTGTGTACCTACAGATGGATACTGTGTAAAATACACAATATTTATACAACAAAACATTGTCGGTTTACACATGGGTACTGTGTAAAATATACAATATTTACACAATGAAATAGTGCTAATTTACATGCTAATTTACGCAATAGATTAGACAGTATTTACACAAAATTTACTTGATAGATTCCCTGAATTTGGTATTGGATTTGCTGGATTTGCTGGATTTGCTGCCAGGTTTGGTCCCGGGTTTGCTAGTGCTGGATTTGATGCGGAACTTACTGGGTTCACTGTTTAATTCACTGATTAGCTCATATCTATAAAATGGGAATCATGAATTGGAGTGGGAATAGATGGGAGGTGTAGCTTTGAAGGTGTAATGAAGGTGTGATGAAGGTGTAAGTTTGAAGCTGTAGAGAGGAAAGTGTAGAGAAGTATATGTGTATGTGTCAGAACAGACTCTCAAAACACAGTTCACACTGTTTTAAACAGTTTATACACAATGCTTTTGTGTATCTCAAGTGAGTAGTTTATTACAAGGTATACACAAAGCTCTACACAAGCTTTAAACAGTCTTTACACAATTTTAATGGACTAGATACTTTTTCTGCATGATACACACTTGAATTGTTTAAGGTTACCCAATTGCACACAAACTTTGTACCCTGCTGCATAGGTGTCATATGATCTATATCAAACTCGGCATGGCTAGTAAACTATGCATCACAAGTAGCATCCCAATGAGATAGCGAAAAAAGTAGCAGCCGATCTGCAACCAGAGCGGGAGATGGGGGGTTTAAATCAATATGCAAGGCACTAAGGTACAAAGCTAGTTTGGAATTGAGTAAAATTAAACAATACAAGTGTGTACCATGTGGGAAAGGTATGTAACCCATGAAATTGTGCAAGGCCTGCGTACAGCCTTGTGTATAAATTGTGTAAATCCGGACTTGTACCCAACCACTTACTGTATGTAGAGAGGTAGGTATAAGACTAGTGTAAACCTTATTTTAAAACTATATTCTGACACCAAGTTAACAGTCTCCCTTACCTTCACCTCCACACCACCTTCATCCCACTTCCACCTCCACACCCACTCCCACCACTACTTCCATTTCTACCTCCATCTCCATCTCCATCCTCAGTATTCCCCAACTCCCATATTCTGAAACCAACTAACGTCTATGTAGTCTCCTATTCGACGCCTAATTCAGCACTTGCTTTGACACTTGCTTCAGCAGTGAATTAGCACCGAACCAGCACCAAACTAGGCACTAAATTGGCACAGAACTTGACACCTCTATAGGCTTAGTGACAGACAAGCAGGCAGGCAGGCAGGCAGGTAGGCAGGTAGGCAGGCAGGCGGATGGGTAGGCAGGCGGATGGGTAGGCAGGCAGGCAACTCTATTAATATATATAGATTTATGTAGATGGGAATAAATTAAATTGAATTAACACTGTTTCACTGTGTAGATATTGTGTATTTTACAGAATATTCATGTGTATATACACAATATTACTGTGTAAAGCCTTTACACAGTCTCATTGTGTAAATCTTACACGTTGTTTTGATCTAGCCATCTTAGTCTCTCTTTCAAAATGTTCCCTTGCTTAAGGCATGTTTACTACATTCCATCTCGTCCGTACTTATTTACTCATATGGTGTCATTCAGTTCCCTCTCGACAATCTTATATTGTACAATATATCTTTCAAACCGACATGACCTACCAAGTCACTGAGTACCTAACCGAGAAAATGAACATTTCTACTATTCCTAAGCTCGTCCTGATCTCGTCTGCTCCATCTAACCTCCTTCAATGCCCGCAACGAACTACTCCACAAAACCCTTTGCAGCAGCTCCTCCTTTTCTAGATTGAAAATCCTTACCTCGAGCGCATCGAGATATCACTATCAATTACACCTCTCACCCACCCTACTATCCCCAACATGGATCCCATCCCGGGCACACTGCCTGATTATATTTGACTGGGTCATGACGCCAAGATTGGTCATGCATGCGTGAGTTGCTGGTATCCGTTGGATTTGACTTTATGTGCTGTGGATAGTATAGCCGCTACGCAGGAGGTTAATAGGAGTATAAATAGTAGACTGGGGGTGTGGTACTTTGAGGGGTTGGGGGTGCTGGAAAATTCCATAGTAATGTGAGGAGAAACCTGGGCCAGGGCTAGTTGGCAGAGGTGCCTTGGGGGGTCGTGATCCCTGGAATACTTTATAGTAATGTTGGGAGAAACATGGGCCAGGGGTATTTTGCAGGGGTATTTGGGAGGTGTTTTGTAGATTCGGGGTAGTCCGTGTTGACATGTCAAAGGAGGGTTCGTGATTGCTAGTGGAAGGAGGTGTGATAGCTGTAGGTCTCTGGTAATCTTCCGTGGCTTGGGGTAGCTGGGCCGTGGCGGTTATGGCTTGTTTGCGGATATTCTCTATCCGCTCATGGTAGCCGGAGGATAAATGATGCGCAAGGCCTTGCTCAGTTGGAAAGCTTTCTTTCTCCGCGGGGCACCGTGGGCACTTGTCTAGGCTGCTTTTGGGCATTTCAGGAGGGTTATAAACTGCTAGCGACACTTCCGGTAGATTACCTCCGCCGCCTCGCCGTTCATGGTACCGGGAGGATAGATGCTGTGCAAGTGCACCCTCGTTTATAAACGCTTTCCTGCCCGCGGGGCACTGTGAGCACTTTCGCGGGCTGTTCACTGGCCCTGTAGGAGGGTGCGTGACTACTCTAGGTAAGCTGAGATCAATTGGAGTGGAGGTTGTCGAGTGATCCATCACGAGTGTTGGGTGCACCTGGGGCGAACTTCGGGTAGCAGCGTCAAAGTAAAGGTGGACTGTATTATCCATGATGGTAAAGCGATTACGAAGGCTAGTGGAACGTCGATACGGAGCCATTTAGGATATGGCTGCTCCTAGTAGATCTCTTAAACTTTAGGGGAATATTTTGAACTCGGGAGTGTTGGTCAGGCCCGTATACTGACTGTTCAGGCGTTCTCTAAGGACGCCCCCGCACCCGTGCTGCTGTATACGTGTTCAGATCAACTAGTATTTTGCGAAGCTGACGTGGTTTAGCGCCAGTCCACTTGGAAAGAAGCGCCCCCGCCAAGTACAGCGGCGTTCAACAGGTCCTGCGACATACAAAACAACAAAAAAATAAAATATCACTTACTCAACAACCATAAAACCAATTTGATTAAAACAAAGTGAGTACTGGTTCTAGTTATGTAGAGATTGAATATATATCCCCATAAAATCTGGACTTCAAAATTACCTTTATTACGCAAGATCAAAGAAAGACTGTAGATTTGACATGAATGCATAGATATCTAAACCTTGACTTGTGGAATAAACATAATCCACTTATCCAGAGTAGAGTATAGTAAGTTGTAATCTTTATATAAAAATTAAGAATTTAAGATAATCTCTTTGCATTGTTGAGAAATTGTGAGTTGTGCATCAGAAGTCAAATTGGCATTCTGGAGCAATTAATACTAGGACAAGCTACCCACCCAATAATTTTGAAGTTTTCTCAAGATGTATAAATATAAGGAATCCCATTCACCATTTTCTACCCCTCTAACCTCAACCTCATTGGGTCTATGATTGTTGGGTAGGCCCGAATTTCATGCGCTGCTATTGCGTTTTCATACTCTCGCAGGACTTGTTGAACACGACTGTAGATCTTCAACGTAAAGTGTGTCTGAAGATATGCAAAGCTTCACGGGAGGAAGCAATCCTCGTATGAGAATTCGACATGTACCTCGGTGGTATGTTTGAGGACGCCAAGGGTGATATACTAAGCCCAATGTGCCGCGATATTGATTTCGGACAATCAATTCCCCAACCAGGTGATAATCGAATCAATTTATGTCTTTGTCTGTTTTCACGACCTTGCAAATCTGCCTCAAGAGGGCATAAACCTGCCTCTATTACGCTCGTCGCCCCTCCTTCAGCAGATCTCTTCTTGCTTGCAGCAGATTTGTTCTCTTTTGGCAGTTTTGCAGCCCCAAGAACAGCTAGCCTATTGAATATCCTCTCGCTAAAGAGTTGTGAAAACCAGCAACAGACGATGACATGGTCCCCATACATGGCCAGAAGAGACAATTGGTGCTCTACGATGGGAATTTTGCTCCCAATGAATAACTCTACATTCTTAATGGTGTAACTCCTCTCGTAGGTAGGTAACTTTGGGTGAAAAATTGCTTTGGTCCCCCGGCCAGAACCTGACTTTCCGAAAATTGATAACTCCAACTGACAAAAGTTAAAATCAATATGGCTTTGTTACAAAGTCTGAGAGAGAGGGGCTATAAACTAGCAGGGAGAAAAGTGGGTTGGGGTGTGATTTGGGAAAGTTATTACTGGTTGAGGTTGACCCCAAAGGCACTCGAGGTCAGGGGGTCCCCAACCGTAGGTTGCCAGTACGGTGGGTGAAACACCGTTTATGCAATAGTGAGACGGCGAGTCATATGATGGCAAAAGATCCCAGGAAACTGTTATAAAATAGTAACAGAAAACCAGTAGAAAGACGTGAACAAAATAGTAAAGATGTCGTGAGTGTTATGAATACATGCTTGACATCCCCATAATTGGACTTCAAACACCGAGATTTCATAAGCCTACTTAACTATCGTAGCGTAGGAGTCTTGAGTTTCTTTGTTAGGGCCGTAAATAGCTATCACTAAGATTAGTATATTGATAGGAGGTGAGTATATTAACCCAACAGGAGGCCATCATAGGCACCTCCTACTAATGGGTCTAGTGTAGGGAGGGGCCACGGTACCACCGAGTTTCCATTACGCTGCATACGATCTTTATCGCGTATCCTAATGGACCAAATCATTGTACACCGTCTCGGACGCGTCTTCTTCTCTCTCATGTGTTGCCTTCATGCTGCTTGCCCTGATTTAATCATAGGGTGATTCAGTTTCCTCCTGATCAACCCTATCCCATTGGACCTGGTGTTTTTCGCCAATAGGACCTACCAATTCCCCCACTATCTGAACCCTTGGATTAAAACCTCAGGCACGCCTATACCGTTTCCCACCCCTCTACCCGGTTATATCTTTCCAATGCCTGGCAAAAACGCCAACAGAATACTAGTAAATAGCAGCTTCACCTCATCCGGCTTTAAGAGCATAACTTCCCGAACATCAGATTAAGGAGGGTGGAACGGCAGTATATTCTACATCTAGTAGAGACAAGAGGAAAATAACGGAAACAGAGAAAGAAACGCAGGCATCGTTGACGGATGTTGACCACATAGGTCACAGCCACAGCTCATCGGCATCCAGCAGCTTTGTCCGGCACGGTCCCGACACCGCTGCTGACTGCCACAAACACTTCAAAAGAGACCTCCACCCCAGCTGCATCTCCAACACGCCCTACTGTCCATGCCACAATATGGATACCACCTCGGGCACTCTTGTCGTTTTGTCTTCAGCTCCGCTTGATGGTAAAAGTCTTGATTGGAATGTAGAAATCGGTTACGCGCGCGAGAGTTGCTCAAATGTGTATATTGCGAATTCAAGTTGCGGATAGTATGATCACTACATAGGAAGTTAGTAGTGATAGAAATACTAGACTAGGAGGAAAAGGTACTGTGAGTAGGTGGGAGATTGCTGAGAAAGCTCTATATTTCGGTTGGGAGAAATGTAGTCTGAGATGGGTTGCCGCTGTTACTGGGGCGATGATTGATAAGTAGTTGGGTGGTTAGGATTGTCATGTCGAAGGAGTAAGGTTTCGGAAAGGAAGGAGGTGGCATGGCTTTGGGATTCTGGTAATGATTGCCGGCCTGGGATGGCTGAGCCATAGTAGGTTGTGTACTTTTCTTATTCTTCACTTTCTGCCCATGGAAGCCAGAGGAGAGGTGGCTTGCGAGAGCAGCCTTGCCCTGGAAGGCTTTTTTCGTCGGAGGGCATTTCGGGCATTTTACCGCCTCATTCTTACTAGGCTTGGGAGTGGGACCTCCGGCTGTGGGTGCAGTCTGTTGTTTTGGTTGGCCGCGCCGGGCATGGTAACCAGAAGATAAGTGACTTGCAAGACTGTCTTGGGTCTGGAACCCCTTCTTCCCAGGACATTGGGGGCACTTATAGCTAGTGACCTTTACCTTAGGTTCCTTTACCGCTGGAGTCGCTTTTGCTTTGCTCGAATCAACCTTCGGCTTGTGACAATCGGATAGGTGATCAGCCAGGGCCTGTGCGTTTTTGAAGGCTTTCTTCTCAGCGGGGCATTTTGGGCATTTGTGGATGGCAGTGCTCGGCTTCGGCTTCGGCTTCGCCGTGGGTACCACCTCTGGTTCCTTACTTAGGTCGCCTTTTCGTTCGTGGTAGCCGGAGGATAGATGGCTTGCAAGGGCATCCTGGTTTTTGAATGCTTTCTTCGACGGACGGCATTTTGGGCACTTTTGTGGGCCTAGCTTAGGTATCGCGGTAGGGTTTTCATCCGAGGTGGGGTTGAGCAGCTGGACTCGGGTAATGGTTGTGTATTCATAGAACTCAGCGGTTGGTGGTATTTCGAGGGAGCTTTGAATCTCATCTAGAATATTGCGGCCAGCTATGGAGAGCATGTTCAAAGCACTTCAGAAGGGTAGTAAAAGGTTGGTGGCAAGTTGTTTGTGATATGGGTGCTCCTGTTGTATCGCTTAAACTGGAGTGAGATATTTGAAATTTGGGAGTGGCCAGGTCTATGTACTGTTCCGAAGTTTCTATGGAGGTGCCCCGCACCACCCCCGGGTTCAGGCAACCAGTGTTAAGCCGAGCTCACGTAATTTCCCGCCGGTCCGATTAGAAAGACGCACTATCCGAAGCGCAGATCTTCTATGCAGAGCGTGCGCCAAAAATATGCAAAAGCAGGGTTAGGATGGAAGAAGCCAATCCTCGTGTTGAGATTGGGTAAAGTGCCATATTGGTGCATTGACGAGAATCAGAGCGGTGGAGCTGCCCGGCGGCTGTGGAAGTTTTGCCTTATTCTGTGAGTATACCTAATCACCTGCAATAAATTAAATCTGCACCGAACATGCAGATCTTGAGCCAGAGATGCTAGTAGATTCTTCACGTTTTGAACGCGACTGCTATTGCACATCACACAAAAATACGCCAAGGCCCCGATTCTCGGTGTATGCAATAGCGGCCCAGTTTAAAACCGTCAGGAAGCTACGGGTCAACAGGAACATACCTGGTGTCTCAAAGAGGCTTATTTCAACATACTAAACCATATTCAAGCTACAAACTGTTTCATGAATTCATGTGGGAAGAGGTGAATGGCAGTTGGTATAAAATTCTCCCGGTTTGGCGAAGTGTCTAAGATGGGTTAGGGTTATAACTCGGCTCGTCTTGCCCAGAGTGATACAGGAAGCGTCCTCTTATAATGCCTTTCTCATATATGAAGGTCTGAGATCAACATCCCCTTATGTAGCTACCGTCCTTCTGGTCTTGATCGATTGATTAGGCATGACTCAGGTCTCGCTTTGCCGCAGCATCAGGGTACCGCTTGCACTGATTGCCTGACCCATGGCGGGGCTTCGATGGGGCCTGTTATGTCAATCAGATCATCATACCTTCTGAAAGGCCATGTTATACGTCGTTATTAAAGCTATGCAGTCTGCGCGTGGGGATGTAAGCACATCATAAAAATGACAAGGAGCCTTTTGGCTTTATGTTGGCCATGTAGAGGTATAAATGGGTATAATACTGTTCCACTTCACCAAGTCTTGGCACCTTGTACATACAGAAATAGGCAAACGGCATGGCTAATAACTTTTCAAACAGACAAGGCACCAAAAACCTATGTGATAGAAATCCTTATCATACCTATATTTACAATTTGATCACATATACTTTTGATATGTTACCTGATTAAACCGTTATTCGCGATGCAATTTGTGCCACCATTAAGCTGCGCCGCGCCATACCTAGGTTAGTCACATTCAAATTGGGCTTGGCACACCAATTGCTATGATCTTAGGGTCTTATCAGTTGGTTAATACTTACTAAGCCCCACTAGTTATGTAAAACTGCCAGATCATCAACCCTGCACAGCCGTCCCAGCACTGAACTACCATATACAAGAGATACCACTTACAATACTTCTACGGATAAACGCCAGCAAACAGCCGTTATACACTCACCGGCGGGAAAAGAACCCGGCCACGGTATCCAGTTTAAACGCCAAAAGACAAATGATACAAACTCACCAGCGAGTGACCTGCTGGTCGCCTGCTCAGCCAAACAAGGCTTCACATTAAGAATACTCAACATTCCTAAAACCATATCGAAGGACCAGCTCCTTCATATCCTGAGCCCCTTGCCCAGTGATACACAGCCGAATGAAACAAACATCCTAGGGTTATCGCTTACGCTATCAGCAGTATCAACCGATCCCTTAGCTGAACCATCTCAAGTAGGGACTGTAACATTCCAATCAGCTCCATTCCGTTTTCGATACTCGCCAATCTCAAAGGTTCCTGACCTTCCTGCAGAAGCAATTTTGGATTCCACTTTCTGCGGCATGGCACCCTTAAGTAATCCGGCGCAACCTGTGGTGGAGTATGTTCAATTTCTCATGATTAAGCGAAGGGGCGACTAAGAATAATAACCCTTGTAGTATCATCGCTATCACTGGGCTAGCCGGCCATGCGTTTGGATCATGGAAATCACGCAGCAACCATACAACTACAGATCCTAGCCCTGTGCCAGGAGAGGACCGCTAGCGGCGTGAGAAACGCTCTGCAAGAGCTCCCGGAGACCTTGTCCGAGACATATAATCGCATGCTTTACCCCGACCACGAAGTGTAATCGGATCGTGATCGGCTTCAGAGACAGCACATCCTCAAATTCCTAATCACCCTCGACACCAAATGTTCACTAGAACTAATTGTACAATCCCTTGCGGTCCAGGACGGAGGGGGGGCACCTGATGAGGATTTACTATCTCTGGACAGTTCAGATATTTTGGCAATCTGCCAAAACTTCGTGATTTATAATAATACACTCAATACCATGGAGTTCGCGCATTTCTCGGTAAAGGAATATTTGCAGAGAGCAGAAGGCTTTGACGAAAAAGCCTGCCACAACATGGTGGCAACAGTCTGTCTAGCCGCATTGCTCTCCCATGGCCAGAATGAAGCGATGCAAGAAATTGTGCAATACGCCACTCTCAACTGGAGCTTTCATGTACGAGGCGCTGGTTCTTTATCCCAAGATCTGTCCAAGAGATTGGGGCAGTTTCTTACTGTCTCCGCTCCATACACCGAATGGCTTCGCAGGATTAAGACTCATAATATGCAGATTCGCGGTCCAGTGGATCAGGTGTTGTCACCATTCTGGGTAGTGTGCTACTATGAGCTCGTCGCTATAGCTAGAGCGATACTTCAAGATGAGGTTTATGTGAACGGGGTCAATGAAGCCGGTGAAACAGCATTATTTTGGGCTGCTAAAAGAGGCAGTGCAACAACCGTCGAGTTCCTTTTAGCATGTCACGGGGTCGATGCTAATCTGCGTGACAATAATGGCGACACACCATTTTTCGCGGCTGTAAGACGGGGCAGATCAAAGCTCATCGAGCTCTTTTTAGCATGTGATAAAGTCGACCCCAATCTGCAGAAGAGGAGGGGCCGTACCCCATTACACAAGGCTGTCAAGGTATGCAACGAAGAGTGCGTCAAGCTGCTGTTAGCATCTCCTAAGATCCATGTCAACGTGACAGACAACGCGGGCGAGGCGCCACTGTTTACAGTCGTGGATTCCCTTGCAAAGCTTGGCTCTTGGTATTTCTCTTCCCGCTGCTCTTTGGTGATTAGGACTCTGGGTATCCTCCAATTGCTTCTAGCATGTGGCAGGGTCGATGTCAATCAGCTGGGCAGAGAGGGCCGAACACCATTGGCATGGGCCATATCGAAAGGCCCAAGAATAACGAGGCAATTTCTACTAGCATGTAGCGAGGTCGATTGGAAAGACTCAGCCCGCTACGATATCTACTCACTTAGGCTAGCGCCGCAGGATCAGAATAGCCAGATCATGCAGCGGTTATCCTGTGGTGTCGATCATCCCGACAGCCAGGGAAAAAGACCTCATTCACTAGCTATAGAAAGCCATAATCACTCGGCTGTAAAGCTACTCTTAGACAATAAGTGGATCAATTTGGCTTTCACGGATGAACATGGACGCAGACCACTTTTTCAAACTGTAATCCGTTTCTTAGAGAGCTCGAGTCCAGCCGTCTGCAAGTGTGACACAACAGTGACAATCGTACGAATACGTCCTTTCGTGGGACTGTGGCAGTGCGGTCACCTTCGAATGACCCTAAATCTCCTGTTAGAACCGGACAGAATTGGTATTAGTATGGAGGATCGGTACGGCACAACGCCCCTCATATACGCGGCAGGCCACCCTTATGGATTTCGAGCTATGGCCCTACTGCTAGATAAAGGCGGGGCTAATGTCAACCAGAGGGATTCATGGGCCCGGACGCCACTATCACACGCAGCAGGGAAAGGCTACGTTCAGACAGTTGGCCTTTTGTTGGGAATCAAGGACATCAATATAAATATGGCGGACAAGGATGGCCGAACACCGCTCTCCTACGCCGCAGAAACAGTTACTACGAGCTACCGCGGTGGACCCCACTCACCCCATATATCCTGCGCGGTCTATGTCGCGGGGAACGGCCACTACGCCACGGTTAAGCTTCTGTTGGCAAGTAAGGGAATTCATGTAAGCATGGCAGATAACAAAGGGCAAACACCGCTCTGGTATGCCGCCCAGGGAGGTCCTGCGGGGAGCCAGGAGGCGATTGTTAGCCTTTTTAGAAGTCAACAGAAACCCATGTTGGGTATGATATGCGCAAATACCCCTTGTCGACCAGCAACTCACATCCCCCTCGATTACTTTGACGATATTTCATCACCACCCTGAGCGAGCGACTAGGGCGTTTAGACAGGGGTCTATAGTATATGTTCCCTTGGGTTGGGTTGATTGCGTTATCTAGGGGTCTTGTTTCCCTCAGGATTCAATAGATTGGATATGTGTCTTTTACTTATTTTCAATGCTGAAGTCTGGAATGGCTTACTACTTCCTTGCGTTATCTAAGAGCTCTGTGCACCTAAACTTCGCGTCAAGAAAGACCTCCTTACCATACGTTCTTGCATACAGGGCCGAAAGATCAAAGCAATGGAGCAGGTAGCCGTGCCAAAGATTTTGGGTAAATGATACACAAGGCTTGTGGGTGCACTTCATTACTTTATGGGAGAGCAGTTGCAAAGGGTTGAAAGGGTTGAGCGTTTGTACAGCGGTAGATAAAAAGATATGGAATCCATGGAAGTAAATGTGGTTAGATATCTCCGGTGGATTCGATAACCACTGACCGATCGCTGTACAGCGATAGGTAAAAAGTCTTGGAACGTGGTTGGAAAGGTTTGCAAGGACATCAGTAGGCCGTGTGTTCATATGGGCCGCCCGGGATATTTTGGGCGGGCCAGGCCGGGCCTTAGATTTCATTTGATGGGCCAGGCCACGCCAGGGCTAATGTTTAGCCCGGGCTAGATGGATAGGCCCGGACCTAACGGTGTTCATAAGACCTTAGCAATTCTTCCTTGGTATATGGGTGTTCCCTACTATAAATGATGTTTATACATTTTCTTATCATTAAGTGGCAGGTTAGACTATAGTATTTGCAATTTGTCTACAGTGATCTCTAAAAACTAGTTTGGAATGTGACAAACCCATCTACTTGTGGGAGGCTGGGCTATAAATGCATGGCGCGGGCCAGCCAGTTCTTCTGTATTATGGGCGGGGCCAGGCCGGCCCCACTTTTCAGCCCGGGCTCGCCCATTGGCGTCCTTGAAGACTTGCCGTTGGAGGGCTCAGTTACGTTCTATGAGCTTTTAAATACCGCTGTACATCTGGCGCTTATGGCCCCTATAGGGCTCCCTTGCCCAAGGACGTCAATGGGCCAGCCCGGGTTGGAAAGTCGGGTTGGCCTGGCCCGGCCCATGCTATCCAGACTATGGCCTGGCCCAAGTAAAATAGCCCGAGAGGCCCAGGCTCCCACGTGGAAATGAGTTCGCCACAATGCGAACTAATGTTCTGGATATTCTTGTAGATATGATCGAAAATACTACAATTTAACCTGATCTTGACAGTAGGAAATATAAGAACATGGTTTACCTAGTTTCTTGTGGTAGAAGATGCCTATATACCAAGAAAGAACTGTTAAGATTGTATGGACACCTTGAACTCGGGGGATGCGAAATTGGCCCGGGCTAAATATTAGCCTCCGTCCGGCCGTGTGGTCGGAATTCGCTGGGGTGATACCTATTGAACGGGCGGCATTCCCCTGGTGCTACTATCCACCGAGGTTTTGAAGCGGGGGTCACCAATCACAATCTGGGGCAGTACCTCGCTCACCGCTAGGTATAAATCTAATAATGTCTTGCCATAGTCCTAGGGATAGATGTTGGGATTCTTGAACAAGGCATTCGCGGGTTAGGTGTTAAGCATTTGAGCATATGGACTGAATTATTCGGGCTCATCATCATGTGCTTTACAGAGGATTTAAACATCATTACAACTAACTTTATAGATTTCTAGCTCGTTTGTACCGTGTGTCGAGGACAATAAGAGCAACACCAAGTGTTGATCAAACGTTTTGATTGGCAGAGAGAACAGGTGAACTATTTAAAATCCAGTCTCTAGCATTGGCCTCCTCGTGAAAGGCCTTAGTGGTCGATGTTGGTGGCTAGGCCTGTGGTCTTATAGGATAGACGTGAACGCGTTAGGGACCCTGATTTTATCACTGTGTAACCAAGGTGGGGAGGCTGTCAAGTCAGGCACTACCAGAATGTGATTGGATGTTTCCAATTCCAGTGGGTAAATCATCCATGCATAAACAGCAGCAGAGTACATGATATAAGACAGCCACTCCTGTAGTACTAGAGTACTGGCAGCTAAACTCATCAGGAAGAACTTTGAAAGGCAGTACCAACTCACGAGACTCGAGGAATTGGAAGACTAAGGGAGTTACAGAGACTAGGACTGTAGTCATTACATTGGATTCATAATCCATGTACAACGACACTCTAGAAGTGTTTGTAATTTACACCTGAGTTGGTCAATGCGTAATGTGGCTTTGAGGTCAGTTTTAGGAACCAAAATGTATCTAAATAACTCTATCAAATCAATGAACAAAACCTTAATATTATGGAAGTCTAATATTAATTTTGTGAACAATTGGCTGGCTCATGGTTGATATTTTGAACATATTAGGGTGTATCTTTTTTCCTAGTTTGAGCCGGACATGCCACACTAAATCAGGATTACGAACACGTTTGTAGAGTGGCTGTCTATATAGAGTACAAGATTTCTATAGACTAAAATGGCACCACCAGCCCCCGCGTGCTTGTAATCTTGCTGCAGTTTAAAGCCTATAGACCTATGGCTTAGCATTGTCTATATATATCTTTGATATCCCGATAAATATGTATTACCCCTTGATCTGATGACTTATAGCACTACCTGAACTTCACTGATTCAATACTTCACAACTCTGGAGCTCATACTTTAGGAGAATACAACACAATGACTCTAACAATATAGTATACGCCTACTATCAGTTATGCAAGTACTAGGTAGGGCCTTCAGTAAAACATCATGAAAGTAACAGGGCGAACACCAGAAACGATAGCAAGAATCTTTAAGTAAATAACCAATAGATATGTAGTAATTAACCTTGAGATGGGTCTTCTCCCTTCTGAATTTCTTTTCACTCTGTATTCATTATGTGGATGCAACCTCAGATTACCTTTCTTACTTGAACCCATGGTTTTAGTTGGATCTCCTCACGTCAGCTTGGTGTTCACCCCGTTGCTACGAACATTTACTGAACGTCCAATATCAGGCTAAATAATGGCTCTTCAGTAGAGATACTTTCAACCTGGCCCTGATCCTTGCTATGATCATGCTATCTCGACTTGTACAGAAATCATCATAGACCCCTTCAGAACCAATCACAGCGTGCTGAGGAATATAGCTACACCATAGCAGACCATCACTAGTATGTTCATTATTCACACTATGACGTCATCCTTGCTAGATGATATCCCCAGTTCATATACCAGAGGTCGCTAGGGCCCTCCCTATCTCTCCGACAGAGTAGTCATAGCCAACAGACGATGCCTACCATTCTCCCCTCTATCCAGCGTTGCCCGACCACCGCCCACGCATCCCCGCACATCAGACTACCCAGGTCGCGCAATACCACGCCCCAGTCCCCCACAGCCCACCACACCACCATACTAGTAAGCCAAACATATACCATATACATAACACCACTAGTTCCCTGGATCAACGCCACAACCCCCACGATACTCTATATCCATTCCCTCATCAATCTATTGCAGCGAGTAACAAGTGCTCGGATAACCAGCAGAATTTCACCTGGAAAGTCGTATATTCTCTGGTGTTCCAGTCTATGACCTCTCACCCACCGCAGTACCTAGCCATACGGAGCACTGTCGATACAAGTGACTCATTGTTCCGGTAGCTGGGTTGTCTCAGCGGGTACTTGAGGATGGCGGTTGCTATGTGTTCATGGGTCAACTGCTCTGGACGCCTGTGATAAAGTCTTGGACTAACATGTGGAGGTCTCCTTATTGGCTGTATTCAATATATGCCGCAATATGGATATAGAAGCCGGTCTGATTTGGTTCCAGGGAAAAAAACATAAAGCATGAGATATACCTTCATGAGTCCAAGAAAAACGCATCAGATGCGGAGGTTGTGCTCAAATAGTTTCTTATCGTCCACATCCGAAACTATACATCCCCCCACACCAGCCAGCTCAACGGTATAGATCGGTGATACCTAAGCACTTCCAGGATCGTCGCTAGTTTGAACCTACGGGATTTCTTGATAGTGAGTATTAGCCGTTCCCGAACTCGGATGAGCGGCCTGAACTGTGAGCGAGGTTTCCCGAATAGTCCGGAGGTATGATTATGCCCGTGGCAATCTTCTACACTGTTCAGTTCTCTGAAATAACAACAGAATTCACCTCCTGAACAGAATACGAATGGAATTTTAACCAGTGTCGTCCTAGTTGGAGGTTCCGTGCATATAATCAATAGAAACTGTTATAGGACACTCACGGGCGAGCGATGGATTATGCCTCCACCACCGTGTAATAGGGTGAAAAGCGCTGCCAAGTAAGTAATCTCCAGAATGTGACTGCATCCTTCCACTTTGGGTGAAGAAACCACCCATGTATGAAGAGAAACGGAGTAGATGGTGTCAGATTATCGCTTCATGAGTGGGCTATCTGAATATATCTTGGGGGATCTCGGAACACCAGGACCAGCCCAAGGGACTCCGGAGAACCAAAGGAGTGAGAAAATTCATGGGTAAGACTATTATCACGATAGTTGCATGGCCAGGTCATAATTCATATATAAATAGAGTTCTAGATTCCTATGAACTTGAGGAGGCTTCATCAGCCCTTCAAGTGAGCTGAATTTGGTTTAACAATATTGCATCGTTTAAAAGTTATAGAACCCTTGCTGGGCACTGGTATTATCTTGGATATCCCCAAACGGAAAAAAAAAAGAAATCCAATCTCATCATAATTCCACCAACGATCCTTAAGCCAAAAAATAACCGTATTCATCATACTATCCATTTGAAACTTCATTCCTACATGTCCCTCCGCCCGAAAGACATCAATCTATTGCAGTTCAAGACTTCCTCTAATATTGTCAGTTGCACCACAGTGTTAAGAGTGTAAAGCATGACCGATTAGGGGGGCGGGGGGGGGGTACATTACAGGAATATATCATATCTTGCTGCAAACCTGGTCTTGTAGTATCATTCGCGCGACGGTAACAAACATAGCTACTGTGGGAGCCGACATCAAGACAGAAGCGAGAGCATCGCATATAGTTCCGTGAATGTCGGTACCGAAGAGCTTTTTCAAAAGAGTCTCCACCGCGGTAGTAACGGGCAGCAAGAGAACAGGAGACAGTTGACACCATATAAGATTCAGAAGAATCAATGATCGCTGGCTGATAGTACTTTCCCCTTTCTGGAAGCCTGTAAGAGCATATGTAATGATATAGGGGAGGGGAATTGCACTAAGATAACTTCCTAAACCAACTAGGTCCCGATTCCTGCCATCTGAGCTTTTCCGGAGATCTCCATAAGTGTATCCCACGCTACCTGCTACTTGTGATTCCACCTCCTTCATCCATTCTTCCCGATGACCTATAGGTCTCTCTTTAGTCACGAGCGGGGAGCCCTCATTTGCGGTCAAGGCTTTACCTGCGTTAGGCATCACCTCTATATCAGTGAGAGGCTCTTCCGGAATGACCTCACCGCGGTAATAGACGATATACATAGCCGGATACGAATGACGCGACAACGCCCCAACAAGGTTCAACAGGGACATGAAGACATAGGGGATAATTGTCAATGAATAGGCGGCATAACCAAACTTATCGAATTGGTTCGCGCGTGCGGCATAGAGTTCGTACGAACCATAAACTAATTGAGCAACAGCAGCGAGAGACTTCAAGATGCTGTAGTTGGAAGAAAGCTCAAAGTCGTATTTGGTCCCTTGCATCAGCGGCTGAACCTTATGGCTTTCTGGCACGATAACGAAGTGGTATTTCTCATTGAAGCGGCTGTTCGACGGGTCCTCAGGGTGCTCTAGCCTATCGTGATTATCTCTAGAGACTCCGCGGGCCCAGAAGGCCTTGCTGAACGTGTTTGCTAGAGTCCGCACCCGCAATGGATGCTGGCCATGTATATTGATCAAGGAAGGTGAAATCTTCTTTCTATGGTTTGACATATGAGAAGACATTCGACTGAGGGTTGTTCTGGGATATGGAAAGTTTACTCTTTGCGCTTCTCTTTGGGCACGACCATCACTAGCGCGCCCGCCAATTTGGCTTTTTCCAGGTTGCTCCCCCCTCTAATTGCCACGTCTACGGTGGAATAGACTGCGATAAAGAGACCAGTGTACGGGAAAAGTACAGAGATTAGACAAGCGGCAAGAGTAACGATAGCTCCGGAGCCCGGATCGGTAAGCGCTGTCACAGCATGTAGTCCGTAGTTGACAAAGAAAAACCTTACCACGTCCTTCCAGTCGCTTGGCCTGCATACAACATCCCCTTTCATTCCGATCCATGTTACATTCCCGGCGTCAATCATGCTATTGAAGGTTTCTCCTGGAGAGTAATCGGTTTCTGGTACCGTCCAAATGATAAAGACTGAGTTATGCGGAGAGGAAACGCTGGTGGGCTTCTAAGGCAAGGTCCTAAGCGTAGGGCGTCACAGGTATAAGTACTACCTCGTGTTTGAAAAGAATTTTCATTGCCTCGTGCGGGGAAACCTAGAAGACACTAGAGTGCACAGTCTCAGCTGAAGCGAATTTAGGCTATAAGGTTAAAAAGGCAATGATTTCCATTTCGCAGCGGATTAGATATTTTGATCCCCCACTTGGCAAGAAGTGGTACATGCAGTGACTGCTTATTGCATGAGGGTGGCATGCATGCAGCTGCATAAATACCCCTTGGCTACAGCTTGAGCGGCCTGCCCTTGCATGAGTGAAAAACTCAAACTCGATGGGTGGTGAACCCGCTTGTGAGAGAACCCAGAAATTAAAAGGCCGTCAGCCGCGCTATCTACTCTTGATTCCATGGTATTTTGGAACGGGACCGCGAGTGTTTTGGGTGTATGCAATATAAGTCCTGTTCGAAAACTTTATGACTTGGCGATATATCCTTGGCGCTTGGCGGGGTAAAATGCTTCAGTTGATCCCTATCCATGATTCACCACACTAGATCATTTTCAACAGCGCATGTATAACAGAAATGATAGAAGATTCGGATCTGCTAAATCACGATAATATCCCTATCCCTTCGTGAGATAGAATGGTCAAAGTCGGGACCTGGTCCGTGGTTCTACCGGAACTGGCAACTTTCATAATACGATTGGGAGCTGAGAGGCTGGTAATGTGTTGTCAATTATTGCCCAGAATCGATGTGGTATAACATTTTGGCTAGGTCGTGAATTTGACCATTTTGTCTACCATGCAAGAAAGGATATCTGCCAGAACACACGCCTTATCGGGGAAGCTGCCTCAGTAGCTGTAGTGGGGCTGGAGCAGGGGCTGGAGCGGGCTGGAGCGGTGGCTGTCCCGGCCACCACCGATGATGCCACGGCTGATGTGAGCGCTCACACGCCGTGGAAAATTTGACTTACCTCATGGCATGTATGTAGACTGCCACACAAGAGGTAGCTGATCCCCAATCCACGGTACCAAGAAAATATAACACTATAAAGAGCAGTCTATCCAATTACAGGCCTGTAACCCTGCCAAGCCAACGAGCGGAATATGGAAAAACAGGACTATACGATTTCACTACACCTATTTTCCCATAGATCATCCCAACCCCTGTTCCTGGAAAGTGCCAGGCATCGGAAAGCTGGCCGGTAGGCTCTGGGACGTTCAAATCTGATAGGTCTCGTTTTGGCTCGTCCCCAACGCCTCAGTCTCTGCACCACTTCCATGTATCAACGGTCCCTGCCTTCACCTTCACTTTTCAAATCCACCCCTACCCCTACATCTACCTCCTCCACCTGTACACATACGTCCAACTCCACGTCCACCTGGATCACCAGCTCGAGAATCTTCCTACCACCCTCCTACTACGATTCGAAACCTATACTGACCCACTCGTATTGGCGCCCAAATCGACATATGAAACTATGTCGAATTCATCGCCTAACTCAGCACCGAATTCGACTTTAAATCGACGGATGACTAGGCTCCAAATGGACACAGAATCAGGCACTGAAGCAGGCGCCGAAGCAGGCTCCGTAGCAGGTCCTAAATCTGGCCCCAAACCAGCGACGATTGCTGGCCGCGTGCAGGCAGGTAAGCAGGCGGCTGGTGGCATGTACATCCTGGGCGGCGGGTAGACATGGGTCAGGACTAGCATGTACATCGAATTGTATAGTAGGGTAAACTCTGCCTTGAAGAAAGTAGCCTCTGCCATATAACCTCATCCTGCTGGGAAATAGAGTTCCCGAGAGGTGCTAGGAGGAGTCCCATGGGTAAAAAGTACATCAGGCGAGACAAGGTATGCCAAAGGGACAAATGGAGAAGTCTAGATGAGCTGTAGGTAGATGCCTATTTTTGCTCTAAATATTACAGCCTGATCAATGCCAGGAGGAGTACCAGGACACTACTGTACTAAGGAGTGGTAAGGGAATCGTCTGTATCACCATTGTGACTGCCAGCATCCTGCCCGTCAACCTTCTCACCATCCTGGCAACCACTCTGCCGACCATAAAGTCCATCATTCTGTACACCAACCTGAACGCGTTCTCCTTGGTCTCCCTCACTTTCCTCCATATGATCGCCCTCGACTTTGAGTTCCGAAAATCCGTATCCCTCAACTGACACTGCATTTGTTGCCCCGGTCCTGCATGAATTACTTCTAACTCTTGACAAGGTGATAGATCAGATGGGGATTTTCCAATCGATATCAGAGAGTTTCCTTTGGGGTTACCAGGGATGGGATAATACGTGGGTAGTAAAGGCAACATCGGAGAAGGTGGGTCTAACATTTTCTAAAGTCGTGGAATAGCTGTCGCTATCACCACGATGACCCCACGTACCCCAATCGCACATACTCCGGCATATTGAGAGGATTCTTCCTTGGTGATTATGGCACGAGAACCTGGAACACGGATATCGATTGTTCTAGCCCTCATGACTAGACTAATACATTCGATAGTCTCTAGGAGTATTGATGGGGAACAAATATCGTAGCCCTTTTGCGTCTATTATTGATGATATGTATGATAGTGAACAGAATCGCGGTAACAGTTTCAGCAAGATAGCCAAAACCACTACTGCCATGACTAGCTTTTACCTCTTAATAGTAACAACTAAGGAAAGTCTCAAAAGCACAGCGAGAACATCGAAGACAGAGTCTATAAGTAGAATTATATTGATACAGAAACGTCTATGATATACTGCCTATCGAAACCAGATAATAGACTATTGTAGCCAAGGTATCTTCACTTGAAATATGGATTCTACAGGGCTGAGCCCTGAGTGATAAGGGTAGGGGTGTGATTCCTCTTGCTTAGGATCAGAACACGTTGGTCTCTGGGCTGGGGGACTTCACGCTCTATGCACAAGGGTTTGCCTAATAATAGTTCATAATTGAAGGCTCCCTTCAGCCAGAGTTACAAAGAATAATGTACGGTTTCGGCAACGGACTAAAACGGCGTTTCTGGTGGTCCATGGTGTGTTGTAGCTGCAAGAGCTAGATAGAAGGTCGAGTAGTTAGACAACTATAAGTCTCTCCATAGAACAGCTAGATAACTTGTAGAAATGCTCGACCTTTTATGCAACTAAAATGCTCTAATACCTAGTGGGGGGGGGTTGCTCGAGCGGAGCTCTCACCGCAGTAAACGTTGTTTTCGCTTTTCTCTATGCAGGGTAGTCTATCCGCCCGGATTAGAAGGGCGAAATAACATTATGGTAGTCTCTTACTTGGGAGGCCCTTTCCTCTTGGTTACCCCGTGGTTGAACCGTAATATATCACGCCGGCGGGAGGGGTATGTTAACCTCATTCACCAAGCCCAAAGTTCTGGCTCGTACATAGGGTGTTTGCTGTCTCGAACACTTTGTGTGTTTCCTTTCTGGATACGCATGCTACTAGGTGGTGAGGCGTATGGGAATCTAGCTAGCCTAGGTGGTGATAAAGTACTACGATAACATATCAAAACCAGTTGTAGAATATGTAAAGTACGAGATTCGTCAGCCACGGCTGGCCCACCGCGTTTCTGCTGTGGCACGGCAACAGGGGTGTGTATTGTACTTGTTTGCGAATGCGGTGATAACAGCTTGAGCAGTTAGAGTGCAAAACACGACTGCTTATCCGGTATGTAACTTTAGGCTCAGCCACTCTGGTCCGGCCGTTTGATGGAAGGAAACTTAACATTTGGAGAGACGTGTATGAATTAACAGATGCTGGTCTATCAAGATGGTGCTCAAGGCAGGCAGCTCGCTGTTACTCAACTCAATTCTTGGGCCTGGATGGATGTTTCTAGTTAGATGGCATCAACATGCCTACCGCCGCTGGGGCATCGCGTTTGGGTAAAGGATGAAGGGATATCGACAATGACCATGTCCTTGTACTGGCACACGTGCATAGATAAACTGCCCGTGAATTATCCAATATCACCCAATTCCATAATTCCATGTATCCTACAGATGTAGTATTTGTGCATCACGGTAATCCGTTGTTAGGCCATATTGCTGCAATCTAAAGTGGCGAGGTGTACCTTACCTCTAGAACAGGAAGGTATATCTAAAGTACTCCGGTACTGCCATTAGTAGTAATACAATTGTTGATACTAGGGCAGCGCGAAAAACAACAAATAATTGTAAGCATGATACTTCTCGTACAAATAGAGACAAGAGTAGAAAGGTTATTTTCTTTTGGGTTCCTCTGACATTCGTTGAGTTTCATTGCATTAGTTTTCAAGAGTTGATGGTAACGGAGCTGCTTGAGAGAACTAATCCATATCTTGACTCCTCAAGCTCCGTCTGTTATTGCTCCGTTCTAGCTTCTCCGCGCCATTTTTCATTTTATACCACCATTTCCCTACCTTGCACTATTCCCTTCCCGCCATGTATTTCCCCCATTCTGGCGCCTCCCAGCCCCGTCTCTCACTATTACCAGAATGGATACCAAGTCATGCCTACTACTCGGCCTGCCAATTAGAGGATAACATCTCTACACAACCGCTGTTCCAACCGCATAATGCTTTTGACACCGATCCATCATGCTTAAAGATCGCAGCAGGGTGTCAAAGGCTGAAATCTCGTTAAACTGAAAGAGGTAGAAGGGCCTATGCTACCTCATATTCTTTGGTTCATCGAAATCCTAGGCTTTCTTCTTTGCGTACAAGAATATAGTTGAACTGCTTGTCAACATCGTTCGAGGAACATTCCGTTTCGTGATTTTGCGTAAGCGAATATTTACCAACATACTCGACGTGGATCAGATATTACAGATCGCAACAATATATAGCTAACCAGAAAGGGATTTTATTTATGGAAACGCTGTCAATTCCTATAATTCTCAGTACCCTACACCCTGAACCCCTCTCGGCTAATTATCCCGGGAGTCACCTGGTGCTGAACAAACCCCAGAATTAGGAAGGGTTTCTACTCCATCTTTGCTCCGGTTTCTTACACCCGAAACAGGTTTCGATGGTGCAGAGAGAATTATATCACTAATCAGGTTGTATCCAGGCGAAGTATTGCATCACCATCTCCTTTACCCTCCCGATCCATATCAAGTAATCTGACTCTAAGCCCTCCATTAACTATTTGAGATCCACGTCACCTACTCTTTTCTCCGTCTTGCATACTCCACCTGTCCTTCAAATGCATTCCTCTCGCTCGATACTGCCGTGCTGTTCAAATATACTTCAGGTCTTAGCTTCTCCTCGCTACTAGCAGATACCCTGGCCGCCTTGCCTTTATACATTTGAGCCATAGCATTCCCTAGCCTCCTCAAGGATGCCATAATGAATATCCAATCTCTCCCAAAGCCGTACAATCATAGGCAATGAGGTCAGGGGCCGGAGGTACTTTATCTCGGTCGTGGCCATGAAGGTCGCAAGTCATGAATAACAGGCTTAAGGTCTGTTCTGTGACCAATTGGTGTTTCGGATGTGCAGCATTTGAATCAGAATAGTTCCCTCTGTTGTTGACATTTTCAGAGGCATCTATGAAGAGTGTGAAGTTAGATGAGGGCCCACTCGTTCCCCATTGAAACCGGCGTGATTGTTTGGCACTTCATAACCCTACCTAGCCCTGGTTCAAAGCTGCATTTGTGAACTATTGAATTAGTGGCACTTTCTGTTGGCTTTGAGCTGCAATCAGAAGGACTTGCCATTCTTGAACAGGCTTGGCGTGCTCATCCTGTAAATAAAAATCTACGACAATTGGGTGAAAACAGACAATCCTTAGAGAAACCGCGCCTCATCCCTTTGTCAGTTATACATAATACCTTTTTATCTTGAAGTTGTGGTGTGCGGAAGATCTCTGCGGAGAGTAATAGATATAACCCATCGGTCATTGTTTCTATTTCATTCTAATCTCTTACAGTGGGCATTGACCATACAGAACAAGCAACTCGGACCACCAAAACAACAGCACAAAGGCGGACTCGCATCATACATTGCAACAGACACACAAGGAGGAGACGTCACCAGTGTTAATGGTTGGCCTCCTCTGCCTTGCTGGTATTGAGTACCTCTGCGAGGTTCAGGAGTACCCTAGCTATTATTGTCTTCCATTAGTGACAAAGAGGTTCCAGTAATGAGATTATTTATGCGGTGGAGCTTTGCAGGTCTGCGAGCTGCCGTAATCGCTTTTGAAGCTAACTTCGTCGTCTCGCCTAGAGGTTCCCATCTCGAAGGAGCTATATGCACGGAGCTTGTTAAGCGGGCAAGCTCAAGAAATCTTTCCCTGCTTATCCTAGTCAACTCAAGGCTCAGGTAATAGAGTCACTGAACTACTACAAACATTAAGAATAACCTCTCTGAATGCACATAATGAATAAAAGAAAGAAAAAAAAGTATAACCTCTCAAAATGATGTAAGGGAAGCTTTATTTTCCCGGGGGATATATATTGTCGTCCTATCCATTTGGGAAGGTTTACGGTCTACTACAGACAAGTTTAGTCCATTAAATAGATTTAAGTGATATCATGACTTTCTAACCTATCAGTAGTTTTTATTTTCATTTGTTTCCCCGATTACATGATAATATCTTCTGCTTTCTATGCGGTAACGGTTCCATTCTGGTTGTCGCAGGCACTTCAAGAGTAGTAGGGGCCCAGTAACTCGGTCGACCCACCTAGAAACCTTGTTAGGCGGGTCGGCCACTCCAACCTCATACTAGCTAGGACACCTGGCTCACTAGGGTAGATCCGAATAGCACATTCATATATCAATATCTAGTGCTAAGAACCTGTTGGATTACGATTTCTCAAAGTATAACTAGTACATCTGTGCAAGCAGATATTCTAAACATTTGCTGGAAGAATAATGCTCTAGCTTTATACTTTGAGGTTCTGAAGGCATACAGCCCAGAATCTGCCTTCGAATATTCACAAAGGTCTAGCGCTATGACATGCTCTTACGACAGAGATGAGCAGCTCAAGTGCTCGCTTGGATGGCATTGGGATATTGATTGGTTTCAATCCAAGTAGCGGGCCGCATAAAACAAGGACCTCAGAGACCCAATCCGTGGATTGTGACAAAGAAGTGCGAATCAAATGGGCCCTAAATTAGGGGTAGCACAGACATGGAACTAGACGATACTGTGTGTCCTCGGTCATGTGCTACTAAATTTGAGGTTATGGTGTTCCAGAACAGGTCTTGTAAATCTTATAGAGACGTGTTTGTGGCTACGAGACTATCAAGGTCAAGCCCAATTTACGCATGATATTGCATGAGAATGCCCTTCAGCTCACACTAGCCCAGCTGCAATTCATCGGTGAGGTCTAAATCGTAAAGATTCTTTTCGACCCATCTCATCAGTTATGACAAATCCTCAAACCATCGTGCCAGCCGAACTGGCCTTCAGCTATGCAGGACTCCCAGACGGTCGCGCGCCATTATAGACAGTTTATTAAAATCTTTATAGAAACAACATCTCATCAATTATTCCTCCTGGCCTGGGCCATCCGATACATCCGGCATCACCTGCCAAACCGATCGCTGAGTATACAGCTTTCGTAACGTGATACGCCGCCAATGGTTGTCCATATTGTGAATGCAGTCATCAATCAATCCAGGACCAGATACACTATTATCCACAGAGCTCCAGACGCTCAAGGTGCAACGAATTGACGAATTGATTGATTACCTGACCATTTTGCTGGGATGGGCGGTGCTGGTGGTCGGTAACCCCACCGTTCCCGCAGAGCCAGAGTTAAAGAGCTGCGGTTGAAGTATTATATCTGTAGGCATTGAGTAATCCTCAAGAATTCAAGCCTGCATGTCCGACTTGGTGCTCGCCTGGTACGCGGCGTTGTGTGTACCAACCCAGTACCAAACCGGACATACTTAAAGGTTGCTGAGTACTATTGCAACCACGAGGGCTGTCTAGACTTTCCAGGTATTCGTAGCAATAGTGCTCCGAGATTGCTACCGGCATTGATATGTATGCCGGTGAGCGATTTCGACTCCATCTTAAGCCGATATCCCAAGTAGAAGTCTTTGTTCGCTGGCTCTACGAGGTAAGCAACATACTGGCCAGCATCTAATAATTGAAAGGCGGTGCATGTGAGGATTCTAGGAATTCTGCGGGATTTCGTTGAGCCCTATTTATATTTACTCTGAGTCTCCTGGCCGCAGCATTACGGCCGGTATTGGCTCTGGTCGCTTGGGACCCTACTTCTCCAGTTGTGGAAGATCACCCATCTTTCTAAGAGTGCACTTTATCAGGGATGTTGAAGTGACCTGGCGGGATATATTCGCTAATGGCTCCTTGAAATGGAGGAGGGGATTTAGCGGCCCTTTTATAATAACAATTTCCTTGGCACGAGGCCGGTAATCACATGACAAAGTTGTGGTCTAGACCGTTGCCACAAATATTATAGCTAGGATATTTCTTCCATAGCTCCACAGTACAGACATCCGAGAGGGCTAGTATGCTAGTATGTGAAGTTCGAATAGATGACCACTCAAGGTTCAGGATTTAATATATCTGCCCCGGAATTATCCTAGCACTTGAGCTGGCAGGAATATCTTTCTAGAATTTCATTCAAACCCGAATTTCGAGAACCAATCACCCCCAAGAACGGGTCGCGCTAGATCCTTTTGCCATGAATACAGCCTTTATAGATTTTCTAGAACTCATACAAAGGGTTGAAAGAGGATAAGTATTGAGACACCAGTTTTCGGGCATTATCCTGTGATACGACAGATCGCAGTCTCGTGCCAATCTCCGAGGGACGGCTTGCTAGGCTGGAAACGAGCCTAGCCTGATACATATATTTTTTATTTTTGATCAAGTGACACGTAGCAGCTTATAATTTCCATTAAAATAAAATAAGACTTGGAAGCCAAGCCTTGACAGAAAAGCTTCGTCAATCTCTTTTCTACTCTTGGCACCCCCGGACCTCACCAAAACTTGCTTAGAAAACTTCCCGGACCATCCGGATACCCCCTCACTCGGAGAGCTAACCCAGAAAAGAAAATATCAACGTTTGAAGTGGCTTCAACACCTATTTTGAGCCAATCACGATTGACTGTCCGAGTGAGGGGGGGTTCGAGTGGCTAGGGAGCTTGTCTAATGTTGCTACATCACTCGTTAGGTGAAGCTGTAGTCGAGCGCGCCTTAGCGCTTATTCTGCTGTGCTTTTTAAGTGAAAATATATCAGGAGTGTCTGTACTTTTTCCCCACGAAGGCTAAAGTTCGCCGGATGCTTCTGGCCGCCACGCATTGCACGCATACAAGTTCACAAATCAATCGGGTGCCTCGGTACTCAAGGTGCATAATCAAACTTATTGAATAAATACATCAAAATATATGAAAATTGTAGCACAGCGCTAATTATGGCTGAGAAAGGGAAATCACAACTATGACAGATTTATTCCATTTTATGATACATGGCGTGGTCGGCGGATGTCGTTGGTTGTGTTTCTGTAACACCGATCACGTTTTAGCGCAGGGTACATAGGCCTTGATGCAGGCTTACCTGAGCACTTCGTTAAAGCCTGATGAAATTGAGGTGAGCGAAAACTACATGCAAAATAGATTTTCACACAATTTTCTCCCAGGTAATTCTGTGATTTGGATTCTCTGGTCGTTTCGTTCTAGGCGCTTTTGATCGCGCGGTGTGGCACGCGAGTTTGTCGCGCTGCCCAGCCTCAGTGCCACGCTTACTTACCTACCAGCCACATTTAGCCACACAGAACCGGTGATCGAGGCGAAAGGATACCCGATTATGTGGTCCTGCTTATTCCTTCCCACCACTCCTAGGAAGAGAAAATCCCGCCGTAAGGCGAGTACGCACACGGGAGACTTCTCAATATCTATGGACTGATTGGCTACAAACGCCGAAGTTTACACATAGCTTCTCCAGCCATGTTCGGGCATAGGAGACCTGGAGCTAGAGTTAGTATAGCCAAATTGACTTCTAACAATTAATTTCCCCATCAGGTAATTATTGAATCATTTTCCCGCCACTAGGTTGCCATGATCAGTGCATTGGCATTTATACAAGGCAGTTTAGTGTTTAATCCAGGTTCGGGAAATTAGGATTAGGTGAGGTTTATAAGGTTCTTAAGAAAGCCTTCTTGAAGGACTTAGGAACTAGCGCTATATGTCCATTAAAAATGAATGAATGTACTAGAAGAATAAAGAGCCTACATGTTTCAGTCGGCAAGTCTACGATCCCGCAGTACAACCCTCGGATATCATCCCTTCGGTGCAGCGATGGGTGCAGAGGCTTTTTTTTTTGCTATCCTTTCTGCTCGGGGGATTTCATGCATAGTTTTTGTCGGCCAAAGTGTGAGGTGGTAATGGCGCAGGGCAGTTTCAGCAAGGTTCAAGTTCATGGAGCATGTTGTAAATTAGGTAATAGTGTCAGCTAGTCAAAATCTCCCGAGTGATTACAACATACACGACCAGGACTATTCGGAAATATCTACGCTGCGTAGTTTCTGTTAGCACAGAAATTATCAGCGCCCTGGATGGCTTTAGTACATCTTTCGAACTAATCATGGTTGGCTGTCCGAGTTGCCTTGCGGGGGTGGAGTTTCGGAGGTCCTCTACATGTGAGGCAGAGATGTCGGTAGATTTGCAACATGAAGGACAAGTCGTACAAAGCTGATGTGACGAGATACAAGCTCTAGGTACCCGAACTCCATATATAAGACCGAAAACCGTGCCAGTAAGAGACAAATCAAGCGAAACCAGCCGCTCGGGTAAAAGGTTAGCGCTATACGGCAGGCCCTCCGAGCCTGGAATCTAGCTGGAATTATCGCAGAAGCAAAACGCTGCGAGTAGACTTGATCTGTAATATAAATCATGGGATATAGCCATTAAATACACTTATTAACTATAACTAAAATGTATACACGCATCGCTTGGACACGGAGATGAGGCAATGACGGGTACTGGACTGTGAATGCCTGGAATATCAAATCCAAAGATTGAGCCAGACTCATACCGAAATACCTACTTCATGGAGGTATGGAAGATGCGCATGTGCTACGGCATCAAGAGGAGGTGCGTAGGATGGGGGGTTGCTAGTGCGACATCCTAAGTCTGTCTGGCTTGGTAGTTAGGTGGTGCGAAAATGTCGCAATGGACAACACTGCGTGTTGTGGATTCAAATTAGAACGAGTTCGTACTACTCAGTTACCAAACCTAGCAGAAAGACTTTAAGAAGTAGAAGTTCTTTTTACTTTTTTTTTTTTAATGTAGTTTTTATTTTAGAATGATTTCGAACATGACTGCTATTGCCTGCTATTCAAAAAGATAGTCTTGGCGAGTTTTGTATATACGTAATATCAGTCATATTCGAAAACGTTGGGAAATGGGAGCAGTACGCCCCTTCACGCCCTTGTAATATCGAATATTCTGCGAGGCCAGCCGGGAAACGAGCCAATCAGAAGAGACCTATTGAGCGCATGGCTTACTAAGGGGCTAAGCGAACAACGCTTATGCCAGCACTGCGGGGTAATCGTCGGAGGTCAACTCTTGATACCAACAATAACAAATCTGCTATACTAATTCCCGACCATTACCACTTATATGACCGCCACAACCCCATCAGAGAGTGGGCCAATCCCATCTCCCTCGCTTCCGGCAGGGAATCCTAGGAACCAAAGTCTAACTGCCAGTGAACCTTCGCTGCATGGAGCGACGTGCTTCCGAATCCGCGGAATACCTTCTGACTGGGGCAAAGCAGAGCTCGAGAATGTGTTAAAAGTTATCGATCCTGACCTTGCCGCTGAGACCTTCCAGGTCTCCGCTTTATTCCCAGGTTGCTTTGACTCATCACAAACAGCTATACTAGCCATCGAACGCTGCACAAAATACTTGTCTTTCCCCGATCCCGATCATGAGAAAATTCACGTGCTCCGACCGAAAGATGAGACCTATAGGGTTGTCAGGCTTAATATTGATAAGCACTTCGACGACCTGACACCGCTAAACAACCCGGAAGAGCCGATCCTCGCGGAGTGAGTAAAGGAATATACCCCACTCTTCCGGGAATTTCTGCATTCGACCGCTACCGCATCTGCCGCCTCGCATGACAAACATGGAGTTGGCGGGTTGCTTTTTCTCATTTCTTTCTTTCGGCATGCGATAAAGACCCAATCCAAAACCCCAGCCAAATAGCAGTGGTGGCAGGTGTAGAACACTCCTTAGTACTAACCTCTCTATATATAGTATTATCGCCGTTACTGGTCTTGCTGGCCATGCCTTCGGCTCCTGGAGGAGTCGTGGGTGCCAAGACAACCGCCCCCTTGATCGCCCAATGTGGCTACACGACTTTCTCCCTGAGTACTTTCCCCAAGTACGAATAATGACCTATGGTTATAAAAGTAGTCTTGTGAGGCCCAATGGCTTTACCCTCGAGGACCATACAATAGCCTTGATACAGTCTATCAATAACTCAAGGCGCACCTGTACAGTATGTCTCAGCGATTCTCCTGGGTTATTTGGTTGGAATCTTACACCAAGCCTCTACTCTTTAGACGCGCCCAATAATCTTGGTTGGTCACAGTTTGGGGGGTCTAATAATAGCTAAAGTGACGAGCTTCCCTTCCCTCTGAATCTGAGCTATTGGTTATTGATTTCTTGTAGGCTCTTATCCAGTGGGCTAATGGCCCAAGTCCTCATACCGCCCTGTTAAGCTACGTTAGAGGGATATTCTTCTTCGGCACTCCGCATAATGGTTTGAGAGTCAATGAACTTAGAGATACTTTCAGCGGTAAAGTCCGTCATCATGAGCGGGGAATACTTGAACAGCTTGAGGAATCCTCGGAACTTTTGCAGAACCAGAGGGATGAATTGATAAATGCTTTGAGCGCCTTCAAGGGGAACATTTTCAGCTTTTTTGAGACTGAAAAGACAAGGTCGGTACAGCAGGTTAGCGCTAGCTGCTCTCACTACAAAGGGCCGACGATCACTCACTTACTAGCCCAATAGGTTAAACCGGGGGTATTCCAAAGATCAGGGGATCCATTCCAAATGGTGAAAAGGACATCGGCTATACTCTCTATGCCTAATGAATCACATTTTGCAATTATGTCAGATCATACGAATATGGTCAAGTTTAGATCATCCGACGACAGAGGATTTCAAAATGTTGTAACCTGTATGCGTGCTTGTTTTGGTGGGTACAATCCATCTTTCGCCCCTGCCATAGAACAAGAAACTGACAGGCCGTTAGCACAGCGAGTTGATGTCTTGAAGTACTTGCTAAAGAACGTTCGGGAGGACGGAAATTCCTATTATATCGAGCAGTCTAAGCACATGGAAAGTTGCCTGCAAAATGAAAACGAAGAACCTATGGATCTGTTTCTGGTCCTACGGTGTATAGATTATAAGGATTGGATTTCAGAAATAGGACGAGCCGACCACTTGGTTTATAGGCGGAGCGTTCCGGCTTCAGAACTTCTGGTGCCCTATATTATTAGGGATCTGCGGAACAAGGATGAAAGCAGTATCCTTCTCTATTTCCACACCAAATACATAAACAATGGGTCATCAAAGAAGGTTATAACGACGCAGGTACTGTGGACATTCTTATGCCAAGCCGTTCAGGCGCATCCGGACGATACAAGGGGTCCCATTCTGCAGCAGTTCTTTGAGGCTCTTCTGACATCTCTGAAAGACGAGGAAATTCTACAAATTCAAGCTGACAGCATGCGGAATCCTTTCGAAAATGTCATGGCTCTTTCGGGAAATGACGCGCTATGGTCAGCATTCGTCACAGCCCTCGTGGGCTTAACGGAGGCCCACAGACACCACCCGGCCGGCAAACAAGGACATGCGCGAGGAAGGTATAGAATCATATTAGACCTCGAAGGATGGAGGGGATTGTGGTTCGAGATAATTTCCACGCTTTGTCATGTGTTGCTGTACAACCAGGGATACGGTTTTCTCAACATCAAATTTCTTATCATCGATCCATTATATATACTTTCTCGTCTTCCTTCTGAGTTCTTGCAGGTTGTTGACTACGATATAGAACGAAGTGGTGAGTACTCAAGCCCGAATTCTCAGTTCTTGGGCTCTAATATCGATATGCACGGCTTCATTCTAATTATGGTATAGAATGCCTTGAAAGTCTCCGGTTCAATAATACGCGCTATGACAAGATCGCAGAGCATTACCCGAATACCCTTGAATGGTTATGGGAGTCTCCAGAATATAAGTCCTGGAATTCGGTGAACCATGAGGACACAACTATGTTTTTCATTGAAGGAAAACCCGGAAGTGGAAAAAGCACCTTGCTACGCTACTTTGTGGACCATTTTATGCCCCCAAAGAATGCAATCGTTACGAAATTCTTCTATAACGCCCGAGACGGAGAGTCCGAAACCGATCATCGAAACATGTTAAGAGCAGTCCTATACCAGATATTACAGGAGGATATATCCTTTTTCATACATTTCCAGCCTTTTTTCCGTTTGAATCGCAAAATTGGATGGTCCTCCAAAGAGATGAAAGCTGTCCTACGGGCCTGCAAGCTGCATCCTCGACGGCGAAATATTTACCTGATAATCGACGCTATGGATGAGTCTACGTGTACTGATCGTGCTGAGATTGCTTGTTTCCTCCATGATTTATCTCTTCCAACGAATTCCGCCACAGGATGCGTCATGAAGGTTTTTCTCGCTAGCCGACCAATCAACGAATTGCAAGTCCAGAAATGGAACTGGCGGCGTGCGATATTGCTGCAAGATATGAATCGTCCTGATATAGAGCAATACACTAACATGATCCTTGATAATGAAAAGTTCAGTTGCATCGCGCGTGATATAAAGGAAGAAATCACGCAATACATTCTTAATTTCTCAGATGGCGTTTTTCTCTGGGTCTTTCTGGTCCTAGAGGAACTAGCAGATTATGCGATGAATGGCGCTCGGAGAAGCACGTTGATAATCTTTTTGAAGTCACTTCCGAAGAGTTTAGGAGCTCTATATCAATGTATACTGAATCGACTTGCCAGCAACAACCAAACAGCAAAGGTCGATGGCAGACGAGTTCTGCAATTCTGTTTATTCTCCCCTCGTACGATAGAACTTGCCGAACTGGAACAAGCTCTAGCAATACCAGGTCTGCCACAGGATGATAATATTGACTTTCGACACTGGGAACGTGATATTCCCCAGCAGATACGCAAGTATTTGACTCATTGCGTAGGCGGATTCGTGGATATCAAAGAGAGTATGTACTATTCCATTCCAAAGCACAGTGATATTGGATTTGGGCTTTTGGCAAAGGTCTTTCGATGGGATTCAGATATATGATTTCCCTTCCGCTATCAGGAGTCTGTTTGGTGCTTTTTCCTAGTTTTCGTCCTTTACAGGACCAGCTTTCCCTCGTTTTCTTTTTATTTGTATCCATTATATACATTCAACCGCACCGCTGTTGCACTTCCCGAATAAGCTTTGCTAAGGGCCCATAAATCCGCCCTACAGAAACTCAGACATGTACTATCTCAGGACTTACAATTCACTTTAGGCAGCATGGTACGTCCGGTTGTCCAGATTATGCACCAGACAGTCCGAGAGTTCTTTATCCAACCGAGCTTGCTCGTTAAAACATCCGACTTTGATATTTCGGATCCCCAGGATTCCCAGGACATGATAGAGTTCACCTGTGCCCGCTTCCTCGAGATTGTGGCGATCGAAAGCTTTGGTTTCACATTATATCACCGCCAGTCGCCCCTGGCTGTATCGCACACCGGGATCAGCGGATTTGTCAAGTACTTAGAGAAAAGGCCGTTCATTAAATATTCATTGGAATACTTGATGAAAGGGAAGGGACACATAACACCACGGATAGAAGACAAGTTGTCTGAACTCGGTTACAACCTTGAGCACTCGCCGGGCTCTGCATCGGCCGTTTTTCTAAACAGGTTTCTATCGCTCCAAGGCCCTCATCTGACTGACTCCAAGATCAAACCTCTTTTAAACACTTTAATTCTTGAAGCCGCTTCAAAAGGATATCTATCGGCCACACTTAATCTTCTTGCAGCGTCAGCGGATATTCATGCCCAGAACGAGAAAAGACAAACTCCCTTACATCTTGCTGCAAGAGAAGGTCACCATGATCTTACCAAGCTTCTACTTGACAGTTTCAATGTCGGCCTCGAGTTTAGGGACGTAAATGAAATGACTGTGTTACATCATGCAATTACATCTGGCGATAAAGCTGTGATAGAACTACTTCTACAACGAGGAGCGAGCGTCGAGAGCAGAGATATAAGGTTTTCAACTGCATTGCATTTCGCTGCTTCGAAAGGGGACGAGGAAGCAATTCAATTACTGCTAGCAAAAGATGCCAATAGAGCTTATCTCGATGTTCAGGGCCGCACAGCATTCCATCGTGCCTCCGAGAATGGGCACTATAGAGCCGCTGAGCTCCTCCGTCCCGCCAACCTAAACGACCCTGACCACCAAGGTCTCACCGCGCTCCATCTTGCTTCCATGAAAGGGCATGCTAGTTTTATTCGGTCACTCCTCACCCATTGCGATAATGTGGACATAGACTCTTGCGATCATAGTGGACTCACCGCACTCCATCATGCCTCCGCGAATGGGCACGATAGCGTTATTCAGGTACTCCTCACAAAGAAAGAGTACACAGGCGCTGGGAATAGCGACAGCCTCACAGCGCGCCATGCCCCCTTTAAGGGTGCGCACGATGAATCTCCTCAGTCTCGCCAGGCAGATATAAAGGCTCGTGATAATAGAGGCTTCACGGCTCTGCATCATGCTGCCACCAATGGGTGGGAGAGCACTATCCGAATCCTCCTTACAAATAAGGAGGACATAAATGCCCGTGATAATGAAGGCCGCACCGCACTCCATCATGCCTCCGAGTTTGGAAGAGATGGAGCTGTTCTGCTCCTCCTGGCTAATATAAATGCTCGCGATAATAGAGGCCTCACTGCACTTCATTATGCTGCTCTCAACGGGTGCAATAGCACTATTGAAATCCTCCTTGTCAATAATGTAGACATCGACGCTCGTGATAATGAAGGCTACACAGCACTCGACCTTGCGTCTACAACTGAATATACCAGTACCGCCCACCTGCTCCACCATGGTGCCAGAAATGCTGAGAATGAGAACGGTCCGCTCCCTAACTCTTATCCTTGATATCCGCGAGATCAACCAGGACCCCAGTCAGCAACGTTGCACTAGTGGGCCTTTCAGGACTAGGCTTGCGGTGCAGCTTACACTGCAAAGATGAAGGACATGGGATATGCGGCGGAAGAGGCCACAAAGGCTTAAAGAGAATGGAAGATTACAGAGCAGGCAGGGAGATTATGAGTTGGAGTATAGAAAATATTACAAATAGTGCATATTCTTTCCGATGTGAAATAGATCAAGTAGTTCCTTTGCACTGCACAAAACCTCAGATAAAAAGAGCGCGAGCGGCGAGCGAACTCACAGTGATTACCATGCCAGAGTTTATAAGCTTAGCGAATCTTCTATATTCTAGATCTATCAATACTGCGGGTTTACGCGCCAAACCTCAAAAAAGGTTCCTACTCGGATGGTCTTGGATTATTATACAGGCCTTGCTTAGCTCAATAGTTGTGTTACCTAGGAGAACTAGCTAGACAAATTATTCACTCCTGAGATTTTATATACCGTACGAAGCAGTTGTAAAGCGATATATTATTCCGCGTGACACCCCGCCTTTAACGACAATCGCACCAAGAAAGAGACAATTACTCAAACCAAGAATTTAGATGAGATAACCCCAATAGCTGTGACGAACAAGAGGCTTCTTTACGACAAATCACCTACAATCACTATATATAGCACATTTTGGGATATTAACTACCAGTTTCAGAGTGACCGTGACACCCGTTGTCGCTTTGCATTTACTCGGTACAGTATCCTAAAGGTAAGATATCGCGTTCCCATTGGAATTTACCCCCTTACAGAGCTCGCAATATTTTGGTTGTACTGGATTGCGAAATAAGTTTCCAACCAATCCAGGCCCAATCCGGGGGCTATACACTAGCAATCCTAATAATTGATACCTCAACGTACCCCAATCCCAGGTCTCTACGCGCTGAGTCCCTCTTTTTTTTTTTCTTTTTTATTCATATCTATTCATGTTTCTAGGTACAGAAAGTTCGCATGCAGTATAAACTATGGCGTAAAGAAACCTATCCCCAGCAAAACAAGGTACAAGAAACAAAAACAAAAACAAGAGAAGAGTTAAGAGAGAGCCGAAGGCCCGATTGCCAACATTTGGGACTTTTCTTGGTTGCGTGGGAGTCGAGTGGGGCCAACTTTGAGGCTTTCAGTCATGGTGGTGGAGATGGGAGTGAGGGGGAGAGCGAATTTACTGTTTTCCGCAGTCTTGTCGGTACATTATCCGCGACTTTCTGGTAAGGACATGTTGCCCAAGTGATATGGTATTGATTGATTTAGTTGCCGGTGTCCATGGCACCGGGGGGGTCAGTTGGTGTTTGGGTGGGGCGGGTGGTGGGGCGGGATGGGCGCGTCGAGAGGAACGCATTGTGGGGACCTCCTCAGTTATCGCATTTGGGGGAGGAGACCTCGCAACAGTTGACGATGGGGCTGGAGTGGCCGTTACAGGTGCTTACGTCGTATTTGTGATCGTCTCGGGGGTGGGGGAGAGTGCAAATAGAGCAGGTGAGGAGTTCCTGCTTGCAGCCTTTGGTGTTGTGGCCGAACTTGCAGCATTTTCGGCATTGGGTGGTGGGGGAGGCTTTCCACATTTCAAGGCAGTGGCGGTGGCGGGAGAAAAGCCTGATGGGGTTTTCCATGTTGACGGAGAGGACCACGGAGGATGTTTTTTTGAGGTTTCAGGCAGAGTCGTCTGGAACCAGGAACCGGGTTGCGGTGGGGTTGACGCCGGTTGCGAGGGTAATGGCCTTTTGGAAGCTCAGGTCCAGGGCTTCTTTGTTCTTAATGTCAAAGAGGGGGATCCCATGGATGACGAAGTCGACGTCGGTAGGGGCACGGGTCATGGTAGCATGGGGGTTGAGGGGGGAGGCCACTTCTTGGTTGATGATGGCGGTGAGGTTGGTGAGGAAGGGTTGGTAGGTGGTGGCTGGGACAGAAGGGTGGGCCAGGGCGGTGATGGTACCTCTGTTGTTGATGGCGAAGGAGAGTGAGGTGATGGGGGCGCTGAGGCCGGTTCTGGCTAGGAATTTGCCAAAATGGGAGTGGAGACGGGAGGAGAGGCGTTCAGCCTCGTTAATGGGGGAGCGGGAGGAGCGGGTGGGGAAGAATCTGCGCTGTGTGGCGGGAAGGATGACCTCCTTCATTGGGTCAGCTCTTTTACTTTTTGGTGCGTTGGCGTTCTTGGCGTTCACTTTGGGTTTTGTTGAGGACTTGGCGGCGTCTGTGTATGACTTGGGGCCTTGGCGTGACGTGGCTTTTTGAACGGGTTTGTTGGGGGGGGGGACAGGGGGTTTGGGCTGCTTGGGGATCGCCTTGATGAGGTTCTCCAACTTTTCAAACTGTTTAGTTGCGTTGTGGATTGTAGTGGGTGGGGGGGGAGGGGAGAGTTGGATGGCGGCAACTTTCTCCTCGAGGTTTGTCATGTTGGCTCTGATCTGCTTGAAGCATTCGAGTATGAGGGCGTTTTGCTTCAGGATGCCAGTCAGGATAAGGGTGTCGTCGTCCTCGGGGTGTGGGGACTGATCGCTGCCAATCTTTGTTTTGATGGCGCAGGCGAGGAATTTGAGGGGTTTTGCAGAGGTGGCTTCATCGCCTCCCACTGTTCGATTGTGAAGGTTTACGTCTAAGGAGTCGATATGAAGGTCCTCACAGAGGGCTTCCATCAGGGTCTTCCTTGGGATGTTTCTTTAGTAGCTTGGGTGTGCTCTAGGGGGCATTTTGAAGCCTAGAGGGGGGGGTTTCTAGGGTGTGGTCATGTGGTTGCCACACAAGAGCTTGGTGTTGAGTTTTCAAAAACCGAGTGAATGGAGGGGAAGAAGGATGGCGCTGAGTCCCTCATAAATATCTAGTTATAGGTGGACCTTAGCCAACCCATTCCGTCAGCAGCTTGAAACCAGAGTCCCGTAAAACAACTATACCATACTACGGCTGTCCCAGTATATTCATGCAAAATACTCCAATAAAAGCAACGCCCTGAATCACCGTGCAAACTTCGTAGATCACCAAGGAGGTTAACACAGCTATTGCCTGACTCGAACAATCCTTCTCTTTGCGGGAGCAGCCGTAGCAATATGTATTACTAATAATCCTAAGCCGACTAGTAATGTGGAGTACATCATCGTAGCAGGCCGCCAGGTGTCTTATGGGCTAGGAGCACAAGTAGTTGTAGCGCAGGCATCCAACTAGAACCCATTCTCAGTCCATGGCATCCGCTAGGACAACGGTGGTAGAGCTGGTTGAGTTCGAGTTGACCTGCCGTTTGCAGTAGGTTATTGATCAGTAGTATGTGGACAGAATACATAGGGATACAACTTTCCTTGCCCGGAATAGAAAGAATCCTTCGCGAAAATGTAACGAAGGGCATCGCTATATATTCTGGGAGATGTGGAAATGAGTCTGGTTTGACGGGGGTATTGCGAAAGGTTACGAGAAGGGTATTAGATAGTGCGTTAACTGCATGACTCTGTGTTAATGCCATGATTGTTGCTGTATCGTCGCTGGTTTAGTGGTGGGTTTCTGTACTTGTACGGGTAGTTGTGGGCCTATTTACGGATAAGTATACATAGCAAATATAGATGAGGTTAGGAGGGAGAACTGCCAGAGGTGTGGTTATTGCCGGAGAGGTAGGGGAGGTGGTACGTACTGAGTATGTTTAGCAGATTCATTCACACTCCCGTAACAGATATGCAACAAATCGGGAATAAATGTTGTGCATGTCGCATATACCCTCTTCTGGATTTCCTGTTGGTACCAAAATAATACTATACCGAGCAATTGCAAAGCGAGAACGGGTGTCACGGTCACTCTGAAACTGGCAGTTAATATTTCAAAATGTGCTATATATAGTAAACCTTGGCAATTTGTCGCTAGGTAGCCTCTTGTTGGTCACAGTTAATGAGATTATCTCATGTGAATTCAGGGGATCTTTCCTCGTTAGAGCCTGGTTTGGGTAATGGTCGCTTTCTTGGTGCGATTGTCGTTAAGGACGGGGTGTCACGCGGAATGAGATGTCGCTTTGCAATTGCTCCGTACAGTAATCAATCACAAAAGAAACCAACACCCCTCTAAGCGCGGCTAGCTTATATCCAACGACTGCCTACCGCGTGGACTACTCGCTTGTCTCATCCCGTTTATCCTAGTCCGCACCAACAATTCTGCCGGGGAGCCAGGCAACCCTACTGTAGAGATGAGAGATATTACGCACCCTGAAGTACACCTACCACCTGCGAAACCTATTCCACAAAAACAAATCAACTGTTGCCCCATAGCACCGAAAATGCGCCAAGCTCTCCTACCACCTAGGCGTAATTTGAAGAAAGTTGTGAACATGGGCGCTATCGCCTTGTTGGTAGGTTTGTGGTATATGCAGAGTGGGGGTGTTCGGGGTGCGCTGTGGAGGTTAGGTGTTGTGGTTCATTCGCTTTACTATTGTATGCTTGGCATCCGCCGTCTGGTAGACCTGCGGTTCTGTGGTATACGCGACTGAAGTCCGCGCATGCGGGAACCGGTGTCGAATGCTCCAACACATTTCCGTTCGGGTTAGGACAAAGGCTGCCAAGAATTATCTGCACAAGATAAATCAAATTGTTTCTTGGCCAAATATCCTGCTTGCAAAGCCTTTTCTTTTTCATTTTTTTTTTCATTTTTTCTTTGATTCATGCTCGCACGCAACATTACGGTTACTACGATCTAAGGTATGATGGCGCCCAGCATCTTATTCCCACACCTCAAGTTAAATAATCTTGCGGCAAGAAATACATAAACTACTAGCCCACCCCCCAACAGAAACACACATTTTTAGAGAAACAAAGCGATATTTACCTAGGCATAGATCAATCCGGTACGAATAAAGTTTTTATTTTAGCTCTTAATGTCGTGGTGAAAGGCCATAGGGATTTTAAACAAGGTACAGGTTTTAGACGCTGAGCGTCACCGGTTGTTAGGAACTTGCTATGCGATATCGAGGTATGTGAACTAAACGTATAGCAGACCATGTTGACATAGCCAGGGCCTTGCTGCTTGTAGATAGCCTGGGTCTCATATTCCTAACCTGGACAGCGATTCCGGGACGGAACGAGGTATGGTCGGACGGAGGTTGTTTGGTAATTTGATGGAAATGAGTTTGCAGGTTCCAGTTGAAAGTAGCGCTTTCTCGGGGCCAGAGTATGTATTTGATAGTTCTGGACTCCTCTCAGCACCCTAACAAGAGAGCTACCTATCCTACAAAGAAAGAATTCAAAAAAGACACAACCCAGAACACGACATAACATACAAGACTGAACCCCCCCCCCCCATATAAGAATCCACACCAAGATAACTACATATTATTCCTAGAAACCAGGTTTTACTCAGAGAAGGGCCAAGTCTATTAGTTTAAGTCACAAGTATATTAGTTCAGGTCACAAGTGGCAAAGTATGTAAACGGGTCATTGGGCATTAATTATAGGATTGTCAGAGGGGCTGAGAGATCTCTCCTTCTGCAACACCAAGAAAATAAAATATTATAGTATCACACTCTAATCCCGCAAGACCAGACCCAACCGAAGCACCCCACCCCACCCCCCTAACATCATTCCAACATCTCCCACCGAGTTATACACTAGCGGCGTAGAAATCCCCAAGGTATTTCACATCCAACACAGTTAGTCAATTATTTGATATGTCATTTAAGGAGTCAGAGACATGTCATTTGGCACTATGCCATAATCTATTTAAGAAGGTATATTTGTTATACATCACAGTCTAGCTGGGCCGGGAAAAGTGTCGTCGCGGGGGGCCCCTGGTCCGGGAGGGAGTACAGACAGGAAATTGGATAGGATTCGATTTCTGGGACGGGGCTCAATCGGGCATAGCGCACATTCATTGCCACGTCTCCGTCACCCTCACGCCAATGGTGAAGATCTTTCAATCAAAGGGTAAATTACGCAGTGGATCAAGAGCCTAATTCGCCCATTCTGTCACCTGACCGAGCATCCAATCGACTTCTAACCACGTCCCTTAAATACTGTTCAAATGCAGGAGCTCAAAGGATCGTTTGCCAAAGCCACATCTAACACTAAAGTCTCGTCAGAAATATCTATGCCATGTTCCTAGTTCCCAATCGAGGGCGGAAGCAGCCACCCAAGCAGCACTCGACCATGGAGGCAGTCAGACAGGCAGGTGGCCGGTTAAACCATCAAATAATTCCTACCTAGGCATCATCACGGATACTAAGACTTGATGAAACTATCAAAATTGTGACAAATAGAGGTTTATAAAGGTCTTGCAAAGATTGTGTGAATGTATTTTGAGTGGTTCATAATATAGAGGTATAGAATCCGCCTTCTTGAGATGCAGGGTTGAAGTAGTAGTTGATTGTTTCTCGCGAACGCCGTGACCTCTTGAAAACTCCTAGTAAACCAAATCAAACACCCTGATCCCGTTCCAACCGTCAATTGACCGACACATTCCTCGGACATTACACCTCTGAACCAATAGAAGTAGGTATTCTTGTTGATCGATCTTCTGAACGTCAGTTGGACCAACCGCAGGCTGGGGTGTTGCATGCGCTTGCGTTTTGGGAGAAGATATTGCGGTCTTCGTTGTAGGTTATAATAGGAATTGGAATAAACTATAGAAACTAGCATCCACATCAGTGATACTTCATGACTGCTATATTACACAACGTATCAGTGAGGAGCCTCTAACTACAATACGGAATTGCCAAATAAGTAGCCTCATCTTGGCCTCAATTCTCCTAAAGCCTGCTTCCATCCGCGTAATCAGTTCTCCAATGCCTTTATTGACATTGCCTTCGACAGCTCCCACGTCCTACTAGATTTAGTGAATTTCTATCTCTGATTGACAGTAACCCCACCTTGCTCAAGTCAGGATCACGGTCATGAAGCCTATGGAGAACATCCCCACTATCTATCGTTCGTTAGCTTTACCTAGCCCGTTCCATGTGGAGTGACTCACCAAACGATTGTTGTTATGCTAAACCCATCGTCGCTTGAAATCAGAATTGCCTTTACCGCGGCCTCGTACCTTTGTCCAGGATCGGACAAGTCGCCATAACTCTAAATAGGTCCGCGAACCTTCAAAGTCAAGTACGTTATGCAATACGGCGGGTGGCCGTAGGGATTGCAGACTGTTTGAAGAGTTGAAGCATGTTGTGTGTTTGAAGTATGAGAATCTTACGGTTGTTCATAGTGCGGATGGTATTGTAACGAATAGGCAGGGAAGGCGGTTGTAGGCCACTTTTAAGCGGGCGGTGTGGGCCGGGTCACTGGGTATTCATGCGTATAGCATGCTAACCAAGCTGCGCTAAACTGGAGTAAGTAAGGCCAACAATATCGCTAACGTTTTGAGCTAATTCCAAACTAAGCATATAGGTAGCTACTTACAGCCCATTACACAACGTCTTCGAACGAGACTGATCTTGCATATATTCACAACTAGCCAATACTTTCTTTTGCATGGAATGCCATAGCGGTCGACTTCAAAAGCTTGATAACTGGGGAATAAAATTGCTTTTTGGTTAACTTTACGGCTATTACCAACTATTAAGAGCAATACTCGAGAAGAAAAGTATATATATATGACTTCATCAGTTAGCTAAATCACTTTGCCGTTTAACTCTCATTGACCATTACAATTAAACGACTTCCTAACCTATGTTACTAAATGACTATTTACTCTGGGCCGCTATAAAAGCATCACCATGAGCGGTCTTCTTCTTCTTCAACACCAACACCTCAACATTTCAATACCACCAACATCCCCACGAGAATCATAACCTCCAGGAGAATCATCACCTCTACGAGAGTTATTACAAATTGTATCTCTATCAAGTGCATCACAGTAGGTCAGATCCCCCTTATTTTCCTCCATTCCTCTATCTGACATTCTACTCCGCTTCTCCCATGTTATCTATACTCTCCCTTCTGCTAAGGGTTCATCATTTGAGTCACCATCACCATCATATCACCAGCGCCAATGTAAGACATACCCCCACGTTCTCTCCGGTATAGTTTACAAGTGCTAATACGCAGTAGCAGTCAGGCAGCAGCAGAGGTAGTAGTAGAGGGGGTAGCATCATGGATAGTAGTCGGGACGGTAGCAGAGATGGTTGCATTGGGGACAGCAGCAGTAGGAGCGGCGGCAGCGGCGGCAGCGGCAGAAGTAGCAGGCGTAGCAGAAATGGCAGTAGTAGCGGAAAATATAGTAAACAGTAATTTAGAAATATAAAATAATAGGTTATTCACCATTAAATAACTACATAATCTTAAATAACTAGTTATTTATTCGCGGTGGTCATACACATGACTTTGTCATTCAGCTCTTGTTAACTCTGTAATTTAGTGTAATTGACTTGCCATTTACATTAATGACCTTTACTAAATGACAGAGTCATTTATGCTTTGCTCTCAGAGACAATTATAACTAAGTGGCCTGAGCTGCAAATTTGACAATTTCATACGGAAACTATACCCAGCCCTGTCCCCGATTTCTGGGGGTGTTGTGCAGCGGTAGGTGAAAGGCCATGGAACGCAACTGATTTGCGTTCCATAACTTTTTATCTTCCGCTGTACAAGCATTCACTTAACAGTGACGCCGCGCTTCACCAAGCGCGACCCCAGCTATCACCTCATCCCCATTTGCACACGCTCGTGATTTAGCACACATTTCCTGACACTAGTAGGCTGCCCCCACCCCCGCGTATGGTTGGGCACCTCGCCCACAATAAACCCATGGCCTAAATGAAAATCCCATATATTAGAGGGTATTTACCAACGCACGCAATCCGGCAACGGACATTTGCACAATGGCCGTTGCAGGAGGTAAAATTGACAGTCCGCCTTAGTGACCTCATTAATTAGATAGGGAAGTTATGATAGGAGAAAGTCGGTAGATAAATATTTCTTCGCGGTTACTGTGGGATACGCTGGCAGCACCTGAAACTGCATGAAGTATAGTAAGCACCTCCGAGCGTATCATACATCCCTAACTATATTCGCACCTTAGCAAAGAGGTCAGAATTGACACTTTGCAACCACCTTTTCATGTGGCGAAGTGTAAATTGCCTATTTTCACGCTTGATAAATAGGCTCTATTGATTAAAGGTTTCTGACATATTTTTTGCCAACGCCGTATCTCGTTAAAACACCCGGTATTACTAAATATCTAATACGCGATATATGCTATCTTTATAAACCATAAATTGCCGTTTATGTTTTGATAAGTCATTCCTCAGCGGATTTGCTTAAATAAGCGGTAAATCTAGCTCTGGCGCCATGAACACAACTAACTAAGGGTAAATAAGTACTGAGACCCACATTTCAGGAAATTTCAAAAGGTTAGCGCCTGTCTTCAAAGGTCCTAGTTTTATTACTAAGTATAATTCTTTTTGATAAAATGAGACTTGCTAGGCAAGAATGCATCAGATCATGGTACCTCGTCACTTTCACAACACACCCTCCTCAATCTTGAACTGGAACAGTACTCGTCCAACAATTCCGAATCAGTCCTCTCGGGCATGAGCACTATTCAGGGATTATCCATTTATACTATTAGAGAAGTATTCGGAATTTTTAAGTAAATATATTTTGTGTAATCACATATTGTTTCCCAGTACAAACTCCAGCTCTAAATCCAAGGATCATCGCCTGTTCTTGCTTGCTTGTCTGGCCTTCTCTAAGAACAAAGAGTGAATGACTCGGTCGTTTAGCTAAGTAAATTAGCACTCAATGACAGAGTCAATTACCGCTAAATGATAAAGTCATGTGTATGACCATCGTTAATATATAACTAGTTATTGCCTCGGGTGTCCGCGTGGCCAGGGAAATCTTCTATTAGGGCTTTTATCAGCTACATATTGGTAAGAGTGACCTCGTCGCCGAAGGATATGCATAGGATTGGTGGTGGGCGTGGTGATGGCGGTGGTGGTGTTTGCATATTAATTGGTGTACGAAATGGCCTTTCATGATTATGCGTTTTGATGTGTTTGTGGGTCACGTGACTCCTGGTTGTGCGGCTACGCCACCCACGCCCCGAAGTGGGCTTGTGACTCTTGGCAATCCTCACGCAAGCGACGTTGCTCAAGTACCCACCATGCGAGTTCACCACTCACCGAGCGCAGCAACCAATTCACATACTCGCCTACAGGAAACAGAACCGTAAAGTTCAAAGGGAGATTTTGTATGGCAAATCGGCACTACTCCATACGAATAATGCCTGCTCTCTTACTCGCATTTTCTGGTTCTATATCCTGTAGGCGAGTACAAATTTCTCTTGGCTGCAGCTTTAAGCGGCCAATTTTTGCGTGAGTGAAGACCTCAAACTCGGTGGGTGGTGAACCCGCTTGGTGGGGAACTGGGGCACTTGTTACGTCCGGGAAGGCAGTATTATGGCGCGCCCGATCTTAAAGGTGACAGCAAGCGCCAGGTCTAAAAACCTTTCCACCAATCAAGATATCAGAAATCCATCTAGACAAAGTCTGCTTCTATATATTATCTAGAAGTTGTCTAGACAGATCTTTTCCATCTATTTCTTTTGGTGGAGTGGAACAGTATTAAGCAATTTCCAGCCACTCTAGGGCTGAAAGTCAATAATTTCAATTTATTTCATTGGTTAAAAACCATCTCGAGTGGCTAAACTTGTTCCAACGGCAATAAGGGCATGTCACCTTTAAGGCCGGGCGCGCCATACACGGATTATAGGTTTTCGAAACTTCCAGTATCACTCCGCCCCGCTAAATCTTGTGACTTCTCAATCCCCCATCGCTCTTCGAGTGTGGTATACGGATAGGCCTTGAATACCAAATACACAAACTCTCATACCGCAATTACTATGTATGCTAAGCCCGACTTAGTCACGCCACCTATGAATCCAATACACACCCACAGTACAAAGTATGTTACTCTACCTGCAATTATGCGAGCACCCCGGGGCTCCATAAATCGACACAACGCCGACCACGAGCTCCTGCTTCATGACACAAACCAGTATAGCAACAAAGAAAACAAATATAGATCGGTTTCAACCTCAAAGTGCTGAATTAAGATGTACCAAAACCGAATCTCGGTTTTTGGTTCTGGGTTCGGAGGTACTTGCGGCGCCGGAACACTCTGGCCTTCAGAATAGTGTTGGGATTCCTTACACCCAAAACCTTCTCGACCAGCCACAGCTCTCTCAATCCACCTTCCAGTCAATACCCGATATACAGCAGTGGCATCGAAACACTCCCATGCCCTACAGCAGCATGATCATACGAGCGCTCTGTCGTCAAAAGCATTACTTACAACCCAGACATAGTAACCCTAACCCTACATAACCTTTTTCTTTTTTCTTTCTTTCTTTTGTTCATTAAGAGCAGACCCTACATAACTCGGTAGTTAGTTAGTTTGGTGGTTCATGTTAAATATATGAGCACCAAGCCCCAGCAGACAGAGCAGTGAGGCATACACTTAGGTACTACACCTGCGACATATGCAAAACTGCCGTTGAGTATGGACCGGTACGGCTCTTGACCACCCCTCCATTTCTCAGTGGAGGGAGAGCGTGGGTGCAGGGAGGGAGGGAAGTAATCACCTACGCCCCAACCGCCCACTACAATCCCTGATATGTGCAGAGAACCGCCACTCATCATTCCGCCCCGCAACACCCCAATCCTGCTATATTCAGCAGCGAGAAGGCATCATAGCCGCCTCGGGATACTTGGGGATGTAGATGGATAGCACTTATCTACCACTTCTGTCCACAGTATCGGGCATTACGAGATTCTATACATATTTTCGACACCGCGGCGGTATCCAGCTGTGCGTTGTACAGGGTCGAGCTATGGACTGCATTGGAAGCTATACGGAGCAGGCTATACCGCCTCTCCTGAGTGGTACCATTAATTCACCTAGGAAAATCTCCACGCCCAGCTCTATCCCCAACTTAATCCTAGTTGTGCTCCATAGGGTCTATATCAACCATGCAAGTATACGCACTCCAAACCCCCGCTCTGCGAAGAAAGGAAAAACAAAAGCAAAAAGGACAGAGATCCGTTCCAGTGTTCAATGTGAGCATACTATTGTAGTACACTAGGGGGACCTGTAGTTATTCAATAACGGGACAACAGCTGATTACCGCCCGAATCCGGGGTGGCTTTAGGATATTTTTCAGAATCTCAGACAATATGAGAAAAATGAGGTGCTTTAGTAGGCTGGTAAGTGTGCTCATGGGGCTTAGATATAGGAACCATTAATGTTGTAATGTTTGAAGATGTTGGGCTAAACATTTCTGAAAGGGATCTGGTTGATTGCATTGTCAAACGCTTACTAAATCTACGCCAAGACCATGATATCACAGCACTGGCGAGGGAAAATATTTTATTATCCCACCAAAATGATATTTGAAGCCATCATGATCTTGGGGACCTTTCTCATTATCATTGGGAATTTATAACCTGTTTTTACAAGGGTTCAAATGAGCTGATTTTGGTATGTTTTGACGCCTCTCTCGTTACCAGACGACCGGAGGTTGACTTAGTTAACATCTTGAGTACAGGAGCGAAGTCTTATATCGCCAGAAAAGAGAGTCATATATATGTTCGGCGGATATATTGTTGAGTTGCTATGCGAGTGATATTCTATGGCACCACAATGAGAAACCCTAGCCCACCGCTGCGCAGTTAGGTACGCTCCGACTTTCAGGCCGCCAATATCCACCGGATGTAACAGAAGACCCCACACTGGGAAGGTCAACGCAGAAAATAGAAGATCAACGTATAATCTGGTTCAGTACCCTGTTCCAACCAATCATGATTTACTATGCGAGTGCGGGGGTCTGCGAGTGGCCAGTGGGGCCCGCCTAATAAGAAACTTTGTTTCTCCGTTTCATTTTCTAACTCTCTATGCATGATAACTTGATTTTCTCCTCCCAAATTCACCTTTCTCAAACAAAACAGCAAAAGCTACTATGTCCTCTAATGAGACTGCGTACTTCAATGGGAAACTCCCACTTATGTCCCACCTCTTGGTGGACGGTCAGACGCCTTCGTGGGAGAAAGTATGTAGAATGTATCGCTCTGATGTTCTTCTGCTGATTATTTCGGAAAACAGCCATGCAGATTTCTCCTCGGCCTCTTTCAGGACCCTCGAGGATATGGTATTCCCGAACAATATCGTACTGACTTGACGAATGTCCGAACCACATTCTTTCCCTTTGTGACGTATATCGCCCATTCCCTATCGTTCCTCTGAGGATGTAAGCTGACCGCCCCCCTGAAGTGAGATAATAGTGGATAAGACAGTTGATGATTGGGCCGCGTCAAAGTATAGTTCCTCCCTGTATTCCCTGAGCTATGGCTATGCATGGCTAACCACCAATCTCAGGACCCGCCGGGGGAGGACGTTGCACTTCGTCCCATTCAAAGCATTTCCTCATTACAAAAAGAACGAAATGGGAACAGGGATTGCCGATGCTACCTCAATTAGGCACCTTGTGGTTCGATTCCATCATAGTCAAACCCAACTGTTTACCTCGTTGGACGCTATTGCATATATGTTCTCCATCGCTGATCCTCCGAAAGGCGTTCCACTCACACCAGAATCGTTTTTCCAGCCTCTACTGCACGAGCTCGCGCAATTTCTTTACGTTCTGCACCCGAAGCAAGACACATGCCCGAAGGTGCTATGTATTGTCGTGCACAAAAGAGGAGACAAGATGCAATGGAGCCTAGGCACTAGCCTTGGCAGGTTCAAGCCCGATGACGATCAGTGCTGGGGTTATGAACTGAAATCCAACCTTGCCAGGGCTCGGTAGATAGAGATGTCACATCTTCTACGGTTAGATCAGCAGATGGTAGCACCTCTCGTGCACTTACCAGGCAGGCAAAATTGGGGAAATTGTGCGGAGAGCTTGCCTTTTGCTTTCCTTTCGAAGTTTATTACCTGATTTAGCCGCAGAAAACAGTAGACCATAGCTAATGTATTTATAGGCAATTTGATCACAGGTCACATACGGTATGGGGTACAGCAGTAAGATGGGAGAGTGACCATTCGATCGAGTGGGGGGGGTCGCTCGTGCAGGTCAAAGAAGTAACGATACCTCCGTGTAACAATTGTCACAAGCTTCTGAAGCTCAAGCATGTGGACTATTACTCGAGATTCGATCGATACAGTTCTGCGAGCAGTTGGAGAGGATGATATCCCTCTTTTTCTCACAAAACCCCTCTAAGTTCCATCCGCCCGATAATAAAAATCCAGCGACCAAGAGGGTGAAATTCTGTTATTCTCTGCTATACTTTAGGTTCCGTTTATATAACAAGAAGTGGGATAAGTGCAGTTATTGCGAAATCTATTTAGCTTTTCGTCAGAGTTTAACCCCTCATAAATGTTAATATAAAGCTGAGAATCTTCATCCGCGATGTGATCAGTATTAATGCACCTGACACGAAAATGGAGAATTACTTCCTTTATTTCCTTGCACCTTATATCTTGCTATACAGCCTGTCGTGCTATAGAGCCTACCATTGCCTAGGGGGCGTCGGTAGCCGTATCTGTTGCGCGAAGTTTTGATACCCCAACTGAGATTTAAGGCATCAGGGTTAGGGTTAATCTCCACATGACCTTTGAACTTTTTTCTTTCATTCATTGTTATGATCTTTGGTTTGGAAATGCTATTTCAACGCTTTTGAACTTTTCTAAACGTGTCGCGGCCGGTTAAAGTGAGTCTCAGAAATGCTTGTCTTTCCCGCCCAGAGCCCGCGGTCCCACTCATATCGCCCAAGAATAACATCTTAGGCGGTTTGTGGTGTGCGCATCAATTACAGTAGATGTTGAGCATGTAAAACTGCATAGAGCCTCCAGAGAGATCTGGAAATGGCGTCAACCATTCATGTATTACGCAAAGGATTACCCTATTGCGGGCGGAATAAATGAATCTATCACTTGATCTGTCAGTAAAGTTCTAACCTATGAAATAGTAAATTTGTTGTAACTTCACAAACAGATCTTGTTATGACTCTTATAAAAGAATAGACTTCGTCTATAAACTTAAGCCCCATATCATAGGGGTGTCCACATTGCCAACGTAAGGGATTAGATCTCGAAACTGTATGCTTGAAGACTAGACAAATTACTGTATTAGTATAATGCACTCTGTAGGATTTATTTCTGGGGTAAACCGATCTCCAGAAGCTTTGGTCTTCTGGGATAAGAGGGCATACCTAATACTGGGCACAAGACTAGCTGTCCCGAGACACCGGTTGACGGAGATGCTGGGAAAAAGAAGCGGGGAAAGGGACATGGTGGAGTCTAGGACGTGTATGGGGCACGGCTGAAGTTTTAAGGCCATCGGACATGTCGTTAGGAGCATGTGCCTACTTCTGGCCCTTTGTTGCCACATTTGACCACACCCAATAACTCACTTTTCCGCAGCTTCTCCGAGTCTTATCTCCCCTCTGTCATCTGCCAAGCTATTCACTACCAACTATTCGTCTACCAAGCAACGGGACTAGATATTCCAAAACAAAAAGACCCCGGTACGCCACACTCGCTGAATTTACGCCACCTACCACCTCGTCCCTCGGAGTCGCATCATAAGCACATGACGAGTAGATAGACAGTGGAGACAGAAAGATGTTCCAGTATCCATATGTATGGTTCTGCCGAACGCCCCTGGCTTTTGAACGACATCGTGATCTCATTTCCAGAAGTGTACAGGGGGAACGCGTTAGTATTCGGGTACATCCATCCATGCATACTACAGCTAGACCTCCGGAACACTGCCTTTTGTTCTAGATGGATGCGTTACCACGATGGCTGGTTGATTGAGTGGAGAGTTAAAGGCCTGGAGAGAGTGGTACGTAGTGAAGGAGTACCAGAGAGTGAAGCGTAGGGAAGCGCGGGGTAGAGTAGAAGTTGGCCGAGTAAAGATAAGGAAGTGCTAACCACACACAGCGCCAGAGGTACAAAAGAAAGCAGTGGCTGTTAAAATTAGGGCTTGGCATTGCGACATCGGTTATGTGGAATAATAATCATGTAATGTGGAATGAGTCATAGATGGAACAAGGATATGGTTATGTAATCAGGGATCACGTGCTAGTAAAATATCTGTATATATAGGGCGACTAAAATCCCCTCTCACCCTGAACTATTCAGCGGCACAATTGGAAAACTCTTCACTTTCTAGTAACATCACTACCTCAACCAAAGGTCACGTGTTCAAACCTCACTCAAATCACTTCGTTCTTCTTCTCTCCCACACAATATAACTTCAGTGGCCGCACCAAGTAACAGCAGAATATGAGCGCCCACGCAGTTATTAGAACCAGCATCTATACAGTAGCCCACATAATGAAAGCTACGGATGCGAAGGTGGTTTGGTGGGATGTTCTTATGTTAGGTTACACCGCACCTCCAGGCAGAACACACCTAACCCTCGCCAAGAAACAATCACATCCTCTCACTTGTGCCAAGCCACAACCGGAGCTCCTCGCGATAGTAGGGGGAGACTCCGCACCGTCCCCTCATGATCGTGGTTCTGACCCCGACGAAGGTGTACTGAATGGCTTTGTGTATGATATACCTGCCAAGAGCTACATATCCCTGCTCGCTATTTAGGCTGAATTGCGTCAACTAGGGAGGAAGATGGTAGGTTGCTCTGGCCGGGGTTGAGTGGTGGTGCTAGAGGAGTATGGATTGTAGGTATTGAGCAGACAGTTGTGCTTATATTAAGATGCGAGGGAGATGAGAGAGAATTTAGTAATGATGGGGTGTATGTAGTTAGTAGTGGTCTTGGCACCCCCGGCACCTCGCCCCCACCTCAAACTAACACGGTCATCGTACGAGCAGGGGTGGTTGGAGCCTAGACGGGCGCGTACTGTTAGGGATCCTTACTTGGCAACTCTTTATATGTAGCTGAAAGCATGAATTTATGTTCACCGGTTGAATTGATGTTTAGAAGTTCATTGAGGCGGTAATGAAAAACTCAAGTTCAAAGATGAAGAGGATTCAATACCTGGAGGGCTGGAAACAGTTTACATAGTATTATTGCTGATCAGATCGGATCAACCCATGAGATACGAGTAGTACTCACAACTTGGCAGGAGATACACACATCAATTCCAACACTACAAAGTCCCAAACCCACCTAGCATTTCCCCAACCCATTACTACCGCTTTTCCCTAGCCCACACCCTCTGCCGATGGTCCTTTACCAACTTCTCCAACTCCATCTCCCTCTTCCCTAACGTATCCCCACTCCACACCCCCGGATCACTCGCCGCCGACTCCAACAACAACTTCACCGTCTCGACATGTCCCCCCCTCAGCGCCCTCACCAGCGGCGTCAGACACCCATCCCCATCAACTGGCACCCCATGGTACTGCACCAGCCGTCTCACCACCGCCGTGCACCCCTTGTCCGCCGCATAATTGAGCAAATCGACTCTGCGATCATAGTCGGGAACGCGATAGCACCTGCCGAAGCGCCATTGGCTCTTGCATAGACGGTATATAAGCGACGGGCAGGCAGCGGTGAAGCGCTGGGTGAGGAGGTGATCCAGACGGGTGTGGAGTGTGTGGCAGGTGGAGGAGAGGCGGGACAGGTAGCGGTTTGGGAGGTGCGCAGTGATGAGGAGGAGGAGCTCGGTGGGGAGGTTGCAGAGGTAGTTGGGTTCTATGGTAGTCGGCATGGTGCCTGGTTTTTGTGTTTGGTTCTGGGCGGTTTTGGGAAGATCGGAGCTCGCTGGGGCAGGTGGGGTTGGCGTCGCGGGAGGGGGCAGGTGGTGGTGCGGGGCTTGTGTAACGTTGTAATCAAATATACAAGGCTCTAGGATAAAGTGAGTTAACGCACGTGGGCCCTGTATGCAGGACAGGCTCTTGAGATCTTCAGCCGTACATGAACGGTGAAGCAGCGGGAGAAGGTACTAGTGGTTTTTTAAAGTGATTTTCTTGTCAGCATAATATATACCAGCTAAATGGATTCAAGAAATAAATATAAAAGAATCAATAAGAATTGATAGAAATAAGGAGGAGCCTCGTTCCTGGGTGGCAGTTTCAGGAAAACTAGGTTTCATGCTCGATTTGTCCATACTCCGGGCCATAGCCTATTCCAAACAAATCAATATGAAAAATAGGAGATATGGAAGAGAGAGAAGGTCTTTATGACTAGCTTGTCTACATTTCCGCTCGCCTATGCCATTAGAAGTAGAAGTTTGTATTTCCTCCATGTGCGGAAAGGACTACCTGAATTCTTTCTAGGATGGAGTTAACTAGTCCTGTTATCCCCTCTGATGTGATAGAATCTTACTCTCCTTGAATATCAGCTCGTCGAGTGATATCAGTAGTACAACGATGGATATATCGACTAATTCTCTCCTTAATAAGACGCCAAATGTGCTGAATGGGACTGCAATCAGGGGACCTGCCGGACCAGTCGGAAATATAGCCCAGAATCCCAAGCTCTCAGAGCATATTAGTAGTATATTTAGCACAGCGGGGTAGTGAACCATCATGCAATATATAGACATACTCGAGGACTGCATTAGCTTGTTGTTCCCAGAATGGATAGAGATATGGGCGAATAATATGATTGCAATATCCGGATCCCGTATGAGCCTTGTCCCATTCTTTCTTATCCCAAAGAACAGGTGCGCCTTTGGTACTACTACAATAAATACACCGCCAAACCATGAGTGCCTCCAATTTGCGAAATTTCGGTACTAAACGATCCTCATGGTACTCTTCATCTGGAAGACGTCTAACCCATATATCGCCCGCAAATCCTCTTAGATTCAATATGCATCCATCTGTCCACACCATCCTCTGAAAGTCTGTAATAGTCAGATCAGGAATGTTCTTCGTCCAAGCCATACATTTGACCTTAGCTGCAGAAGAGAGGTACACTTTGACGTGTGTGATCCGTCTACGGTATCCAGCATCTATGGTATCCAGCATCTGCAAACATCTTTCGTAGAGTCTTTTTATGAAGTGTGATACCTTCTTCTTCTGCAATCTACATTCAGGGTTTACGGCGATTCTCTTCTGAGGATGTGGTATGTTGAATCAACCGCGTTTGAATTGAGCCCTCGAGATCGATGGTTTTGGGGCTACCTAGTCTACATGAGGGGGTAAGTGGATAACGGCATATACTATAAACAATCCAAAGTGAAACCCTCACCTCCGTGCAGGTCTTCCTGATCGGCGATGAAGCTACCTTATGCAAGATACGTATTCTAGATCGAATACAAGGTGATAGTTCAGAGCGGGTTGATTTGGAAGTAGAGAGTGTTTTGAGTTAGGAATTGAGTGAATTAGACAATCGCGTTACTGCTTGTGAACGGTAATCATGATTGTTTTCGTGATTTGGAGGAGAGTCTGCTATATTTAGTATAGAACCTTAACAGTCTGAAGATAATTTAGAAGGGCCAGTGAGAAACCAAACCCTTCTTTATAGTTTGTGGAAACAGCTGAAAGATCTATTAGTTTTTCTCGGGGTATTCCTTGATACCTCTTTTTTTCACGTTGAACATATGATATTGAGCGATTGCAGTCCATTTGCAAGCAACCAAAAGTATGAATCAATCCTATCAATCAACCTGTTTCTCGGTACCACGAGAATAGAACCTGCTTTAAAAAGAATCGATAATTGAGCCTAGTAAGATTGGATCTAATAAAATACCTTTATTGACATCGCTCCTGAAGGGGAATGTTCAAACATTTTCCACTTCCGGGCTCTACCCCATACTGCAGGCCGACCCATGCCCGTCCGCTTGCTTCATCCCAGAGCCTTGTAGTTACTTAGAACTGTTTGATTAAAGCAGTCCCCGTATGCTGTCTTTACTTAAGAAATATGGAATTTGTAGTATTCGTTTGAGCGCAGCGATATCCAACTGCTCGATTTACCATTGAGTACACACTCGAAAGGTCAGCGCAAAGATCATAGGCGTTCCTAAGATATTACACGCACAAGGAAAATGGAATATATGTCTCTTATCATGATCATAAATATATAACTAAAAAGCAACATATAAATCAAAAAATCCTCATTCTATGTAGAATCTAAAGAATCTCTTCGCTAATAATTTTAGCTCCATTCGTCTCGCTCAAAATAAATTCTACAGACTTCCCTTGTTTATCAAAGGTTGACAAGGACATGTCTTCTAACCAAGGAGAACCATTTTCGAAAGGAAATCTATTCTCATTAATAAATACATATAAACAAAGTTGTGGAATAAAAAAAATCAAAGTTTCCAGAATTATAATGAATAGCCTTGGAGTGACCTTTCATTCCAAGCATCGTTTCAATAGTACAGTCTGAGATCATCAGGGAGAGTTTAAGATTTTGAAACCTTGAAATTTAACTTTGGACACTTGATGAATGATATGAGTAATTTCCCAAAGCTCATGAGACAAAAATCAGGCACTCAAACTCAGAATGACTGGCCACGCTACTCTGAACCAACTGTCACTATAGAAAGCTCAGTTAGATGTTTACCTGGACAGTATTCCCGCGCCGGCGCTAACGATAGAAACGTAGGAATACGTTCAATGGCAAGATAAGGATTCAAAACAGGTTTTTGAGATATATACACTTTGAACAATAAATTCTGTATTACGGAAGTGATTCTAATCGGTGGTTAGTCACTTTGTTTCGTACTAGAAAGATTGGCGGAAACTGCGGAGGCATTTTGTATGAGCGAGTGGGCTACATAGCTGGAGGCTTTTGAAACATATCGGATTATAGGGGAGTACCAAGTTTCAAAATGAAAATTGAGTTCTACGAACACTTATACTCTAATCTTACAGTTTCAAACCTGACAATGGTGCGGCAAATAACGTACTTCTATCAATATTTTATGGTTTATACACTATCAAATACTGCAGGAATTCAGGTTTTTACAGCACTATTTTAACTGCAATTAAACCTTTACAAAGCTCGCTGGTTTCTTTGGAAATTAATTGTTTTAAATCAAAATTTCAAAATCAGAAAGCTTTAATGATATGGAACGGAATTATTCACGGCGGAGGGTTAGACGTTGCTGCTTGGAATGGGTAGGACTGTACGACAATTATAAGTCATACATACATCAGTCATCGCCTACAGTCCGTTCATCATGACGTTTGGTATCCTGACTATGTTTAGTGTTGGATTCATGAGTCTTCTAACCTCTTTTTAACAGTTATGTTAATGAATAATAAGATATGAATGATAAGGTTATGTATATTTGAATTTATAGACTGCTATTTGCATCTTCAAGGTTTGTTAACGATGCTTGAGAACTTACCCTACTCCGATATGAGCCCACACAGAAGGATGGATAAACCTAATTTCATCTCCTCTATCATTCCACTTGCTTTGACATTTCAAATTAATTCCTACGTTCCGGTGATAAAAGCACTGAGGCTGGGAAAGTATTCTCAAATCATATCTTTCCTGCTCCTGGCACCCAATTCGCAGACCTTGGAGGCAAGATCAAGGCGTCGTGCCCGGGATTGCCCGGCAGTGCGCGTTCTCGATTTGTGTTAACCTAGGTTTCATTAGGCACCACTCACGCTCAATCGAAAACAGCATCTGCTGTCCACTATGTATATGTGTACGAGAAGTATAAGACACAAGGGGAGCCTCCAGCATCCATAATGTTTGATAGGCTGATCACTATAGCAACCAGTAAATGCAAGTTATGGAAACGATGGTGGTTTGTATCAGCCAGTCCACTGTAAACACATTATGCTTTTACTGAGTATCTACATTTTCTGGATCTTATGGCGGCAAACATATACCTACAGTGATATCTGTGATCAATTGTTGATCGTTCTTTAAATTATCAATTGCCCTTATGCCTTCGCTGCTTGGGCGCCCTACCACGTAAAAGGCCTCTCACCATTTACCAAGGAATATTCGGAGAAACGATCGCCTGCTACTCTGAGATGTAGGGAATTCTGATCCACATGTCCTTAATCAACGTACAGGCTAGAAGACTTACTAGCTGTGTGGAAACAATGAGTTTGCGCATTGATTACCTAGGCGCTCAGTCAGATGTTATGATAGAGATAGTTGTGGTCGGCCGTAGAAACAGGAAGCTTTACGACCTTTTCTTAACGCCTGAGTAAAACCATTGATTAAACACACTGATAAGACATCAACCTGCGTATGGCGTCACTTTTCGTTACACGTTCTTGGGCCAGCGGTTAGGAATTTCATAGGTTATAACCTAATGCCTTTGTGTAGTTCGCAAAATCAGCCTGTCCAAACACGACCTGACATTCAAGCGCATAAGTAACAATGCATGCACCTCAGAACAGCTTTTGCAGCGTAATACTGCAACGCCTTGCAGAACACTACTCACATCCATTCCAGAAGGAGGTTATAAGTGTCATTCTACACTCACAGCTCCTCAAGCAACACATACTCTAAGTGATGTTGCTAGTAGTAAAACCATGGTTGACTCGGGAGAGGGTGTAATTTCAGCAATCAGCTGGAAAAATCATATTGCGCCCCCCAATCGCCAAGACAATCATGCAGAAAACGCCAACCGGGAGAGAAACTGAAGACCCGTCCATACGAAGCCCTCTTCGCCACGATAATCAGCTCTTGTCGATGCGGCCTTTTAGTATCTATCATCATTGCGGAGATTACAAGGTCTTGGCCTCTTCGTATGATATCTTTATTTATGGATGGGCTCACCAGCTGTGATCGTTAGTAAGGACATCTATGGTCTGCATTGTGTTTTTTGAAGTGTAGTATCAAGTATCGCTTGGTAGACTAGTCGTTGGTCGGAATCAAAACCACACATCCCGGCACGAGGGTTAGAACCAGATTGGGCAATAGGTTACTTGTGTGCAAGAGCGGTGCCACCCAACCCAAGTGAAAAACATGCCTGTCCCTTCAATTGCATGTCCTACTACAGCGAAACCTGGTATTGAGGTTGACGCTTGAGTGTCGCTAGCGTAATTAGTACTCCGATCTGGGGAAAGGCAAACCACCTATTTTGTATGGCCGATCCGCACCACCCCTTAATAATAATGTCTGCTTCTCACTTGAATTTCCTGGTCTTTGCACCCGTACTTGCATACCTACATCTAGTGACGTGGGCTTAAACTTGACAAGTCACATCGGTCAAACGGGACAGGGTTAGGTGTAATATTAGGCACACGTTAGCAACAATAACCATGGCCTTCCCGCCGTTTATAGGAAATCTAAGGAGGGTGTTCATAGGCTTCTCCATCCTACTTTGGTGTTCAATAGGTAAATCTAAAGTTCCACGTTGAGGAGCCTATTCAGCAGATAACCCATCCTATCCCGGATTCATGGGCCAGGGAGGAAATATGGAGTGGTCGGTTGCTTACATGTTCAGCATCCAGAGTCACATATCCTATCTTAGATAACTAGCGCATGTTTGGACCTTACAAGGGTTGGGAGACCAGAATATAGACTTTGTGTAAATGGTTACCTGGTTGGCAGGTGGTAAGATCAGAACCAATCATGATATTGGAAAATCCACCTAGCCTACTGCATGATACTATAAACAAGTGTGTGTAGGAGAGCGGAGCATAATACTGCAAGAAGAGATACAGCGAAGATCTGTGATTAAGCGAGTGAACTAACCGGGGCATTGAGAGGGAATGCAAGTGGGAAACCAGGGAATCTTCGTATGGGGTGACGCTGATCTGCCATACAGGATAGTCTATCCCTACACCAGTACCCGGCTATGTGAGTTGGAACCAAAACAGGCAATGACGCTATTTGAATAGCACAGCGACACCACTACGCACAAAGACTTACTCCTTATCTGTTCACTTGCATGTTCCGGTTCTCATTGCAATGTCTAAGTACCGTACACAGGGTGTGGGGACTGGTCTGACAGGTTTACCGCGGTAACCATCGCACACATGCATAAACCACTTGGTGACACTTATCACAGTACCCATGATATAATTATTGTCGTTGATGCTTTCCGACGGGACTGTTACTGCGCTCGAGAAATCAGTAGCGAGAACGAGAATGGTAATCTACCTATACTCTCTTATGCGTTCTAAATATTAGGCGCTTCTGCCATGCTCGTCAATCCGCGCTAACGGTGATCTGAAATTGGGGTTATGTCTTGTTTGGAGGGTCGTGTATTTATGCCCAATATACTCCCGCGGCCGGTTTGAAGCCGCCAAAGGAAGTGTGGTGAGTGGTGTAGCAGCCAGTAATAGTTCACAATTTTGCAGTGTTCAGATCAATTACCCATTTATTTGAGCGGCTTCAATCCGGCGGCGAGAGTAGATAAACGATTCAACTATTCTGGTTGGCTACTCCGCCATTGGCCAGGACATCCTCCTTACCTGGAATGTTGAGATAATAAAAAGAGATCTGCGTGAGCTTGCAGTAAAAGATCGCGACTGGGATGGCTGCGATCGCCCGTTGCAGCGCCATTTTCACAATCTTTACTAATTGCATAAGTAGAGTACGTTGTGAGCGGATTCCATAGCCCTTGTCAACTAATCAGGACTGAGAGTGTCCTGGGGAATGGTGGAGTCGTCTATGTCCTTCGTCATAAGTTGTGCCTGCAGCTCCTCAAAAGCAAACAAAAGCGAGAAGAAGCAAGCAGAAGAATCGAAGGAACAAGAGAAAGAAAGCAAAGGTAAGCCAGCTCCCGAGCCAGAATGAGCTGAAAAGGTCTGAATGAGCTCAAAGTGTCAGGATGAGCTGAAAGTGAAACCGAGGCTCGCAAGTGCATACGATACAAGATCGGAGACGAGAAAATGACATGTCAATGTCTAGGCGCGAACAATCCTGACCACCCGGCATACTCTTCAACCAATAGGGGTCTATACTCTGGGTGAGAGCTAAGCCTCCAGCTGACAGTGATATCCCTTATGTCGGCAAAAGATGCTGCCCACCCTAAATGGGGAGCTTTCTCATCAATCAATTGATTAAACATCGAGATTATGTCCTTCACTTCTAGGGTGGGTAGCATCGCGAGACGAAGGAGATAAACGGCTTTGGTACCCGCCCAATCTATCAGGCCTTGGCGCCTTTTCCAAACATGCAAACTCAACCTCTAGTAACTTTTTAACACGACACGTGTGGAAGATCTGTGTGGTGGGGGTGTTACTCCATCGAATATGAACCTTCTGTATATCAGACAGCCTCTTAAAAAATTCTCTTATCAACTGTTATTAGCGATTCCCAAGTGAAAAGGAAAGGTAGTATTCTAAAACGTTACAACCTGGAAGTGCACTTTCTTTATAATCTTATTGTCGGCCAGTGAAATGCTGAATCCGCTAGTAAGTGTAAACCCTGCAGGATTTATCAACATAGGCCTTGTTACCTCTCTCATTAGATAATAGAATCCGTTGTGTTCGCAAAGTGATTTGGGGGATCCCCCCCTATGCATAACTCGGCGAATAATATACCACATTTGCGGTATTTGAGAGACGGCTCTGGACACCCGGGCATCTTCACAGCCAAGACTCCTGCGCTAATGCATGAGGATTTTCTGCTCATCTTATGACGTCTTGTCTCTGCCGCATGCATGCATCAGCGAATATTTCGGCGGACTATGGTGTGCCCGATCATAAAGGTGACAGCAAATGGCACCGATAATAGCTTTCCAACCAAGCATGGTACCGAAAATGAGTTTAGAAGACTCTGCACCTATGTAATCTCTAGTAGTGAGCTAAACTGATTTCGTTTTGAAGTTATATTGTGTGGGAGAGAAGAAGAACGAAGTGATTTGAGTGAGGTTTGAACACGTGACCTTTTGTGGAGGTAGTGATGTTACTTAGAAAGTGAAGAGTTTTCCAATTGTGCCGCTGAATAGTTCAGGGTGAGAGGGGATTTTAGTCACCCTATATATACAGAGTTTTTACTAGCACGTGATCTCTGATTACATAACCATATCCTTGTTCCATCTATGACTCATTCCACATTACATGATTATTATTCCACATAACCGATGTCGCAATGCCAAGCCCTAATTTTAACACTTCCCCTCACTTGCCACATCGTATCCTTTCTGAATGTCTATGGTGTGCGGGTTTCGGAAGGCTTTTAGTCATGACGTCTGCTACATTGTCCTCGGTAGGAACGTAGAGGAGTTTGAAGGTTGTCTACGACGTTGTCCATCGATTTTGGTAGTGAGGATAGGAGCATTACTGCCATGGTTTCATCGGAGTTGGTAAGCGATTGGAAGGTTTTTGCTACCTCGTTATCGGCAGCCTGGCACCTTTGGGCCAGTTGTTTCTTGATATTCATCGAAGGTGTCAGGAAAGAGACAGGTTGTCTCCTTCCTCCATCTGAATCTTCGTGAAGCGCTTGACCAAGTTCACTAATGTGGAGGGGCTAATTCGGTCAAATTTGGTTTTCAGTACCGTCCATGCTTCATGGCATTTTCGGCATGAGCTACCAGGTCTTGGAGGTCTTGATTCTGGCGGTGGTGAGAAGGGTTACGACGGTATCATCGATTCTCTGCCATTCGCTGTAGTCTTCGTCTTCGTCTTGGTTGGGGATTTTGCCGTCTATAGCTTCCCACCAGCCACTTACTCTCAATGCTCTTCTCCAGGATCTGGCCCAAGTTTGATAGTTTGTTTGACCCCGTAGTTTGGGCAAACCATCAAATTTGACTGGGTTTACAGATGTAGTGGTGACCTTCTTTTCTGAGGTTTCAATCTCAGCTGGCAGTTTGCCAGAGGTCTTAGAAGATTCTGCAATTGGAGAGGTGGACATGATGTTGTATGAAGTGTATAGAGTTAAGCGATAGAGTGTAGAGGTAATGCGGATTTATTGTGCAGAACCCGGGCTCATAACCTGAAGTTATATTGTGTGGGAGAGAAGAAGAACGAAGTGATTTGAGTGAGGTTTGAACACGTGACCTTTTGTGGAGGTAGTGATGTTACTTAGAAAGTGAAGAGTTTTCCAATTGTGCCGCTGAATAGTTCAGGGTGAGAGGGGATTTTAGTCGCCCTATATATACAGAGTTTTTACTAGCACGTGATCCCTGATTACATAACCATATCCTTGTTCCATCTATGACTCATTCCACATTACATGATTATTATTCCACATAACCGATGTCGCAATGCCAAGCCCTAATTTTAACACGTTTTAGTTATTCTTTTAGCGAACTTATTAAAGCTCAAACATAGGCATTTTTCTATGTAAAAGCGCCAAGACTTGGTGCAATAAAACAGTTTTATACACATTAATCCATTAAGCTGTCAAGGCTGACCCCTATAATACAGGAGTTAAATTTGTATGAGGGATCTAATATTTGATAAGGGAGATAACAGGATCTGTTAGTAAAAGTACACAAGATTTACTTCTTCTTGGGCGATCAGCATTTTACTGACAGACTGAGGGATACCCCCACCTAAACGAAAAAGAACTTTACAGTCACTTTGCAGCTGCATTGTGCCAACAACATTGAATTTCAATCGATTTGATTGGTTCAAAAACATCTGATGTAGCTCAACCTGTCCCAACTAAAATAGCGACATGTCACCTTTACAGTACGGCGAACGATCCTTTTGTTACCTGAATGTACTCACAACCAAAATTCTGGTAGTGGAGCATGATGTATAATTATGCGCACAAGGCATAGAGGGTCAGCATTGACGGGTCATATACGGGATAAGATTTCAAGTGAAGCCATTGTCAGACTTGTATATTACTTATTTCTCAGCATTAAGATCATGTGTGTTGCAACTCTGTTTCTCTTGCACCAGTTTCATAATCTCTTACCGAACACTTAATCTAAATATATAAGTATACAAGTGATTGCCGGCTTTCAGTCGGTGAGAGGATTTAGTTGTGGTATTGGACAATAGGGGTGGTATCGTACTATAGGGAGTGTACTTCATACTAATACTTGCCACCACCAGTAGTTGGGTAGGGTGAGACCAGCGCTAGAGTAGACTGGGACTATCCTTAGGGGACTTCGTACTAATACTTATCACCATCAATTTTAGGGTAGCGTGTGACTATATGGAGAATAGTTTCTGCTAATACCTGCCAGCACCAACTGTAGGGTAGGGTGGGACTCTCGTTAGGGTACTTTGTACTAATGCTTGCCACCACTAGTGGTAGGGTAGGGTAGGCCTATAGGGAGGATACATCATCATATACCGAAAAGGGACATATATTGGGTTCTATAGGATTATTTTAAGAGTATTATAGATAATATGATATTAAAATACCATACTAAATACAAATAAATATGATACATTACCATTTTCTTCGAAGCCTCAATTTTCCCTTTCTTTCTAATTCCTTCCTCTGCATATTCAATAATAGCATTTAAACCTTGACTAACAATTTCTGGAATCTTCTTATATTGAATTCTAAAATAACAAAAAAAAATTTTCCCAGCTACTTTAGCTTCATTATTCAGTTTGTACAGATTTCTAGTAGCTTTTGGTTTATCATCAGAAGGACTTATTTGTAAATATTAGTTCATTAATAGTCAAGGTTGTGAATTAAATAATTTACCTCTTGTTTCCTTCCTAGTCCTCATGCTTTATAATGGGCAATCTCAGATCTTTTTTTTGTCTACTTTATTGTTTCCTTTGACAGCTTCAGTACTCCCCTCTTCCTCCCTACTCTCCACTATCAATTTATAACAATTCAGATGTCAGATTAGTGCCTTTCTAGTAAGAAATAAATCATCATAACTGAATGATTTCTTGCAGTCTTTGGTAGTACAGTTGAGTCACATAGGATTTAATGGATATTTGCAATTCCAATATAATTCCGAGAATGAATTTCAAACCCAAGCAATATGCTACTTCTTGTACTTTTTGAAGTTATACTGTCCGAATATAGGATAGGGATCCCCAGTTTGACTCTGTTCAAATAGCTCCTACTACTGGGCTTTTTGCTACAAATTATATAAAGTAATTGTTTACTGTGTATTGAGCTTTGCAATAGCTAATTTCTTGATATTCTAGAGGGACATATAATGTGAAATGCTCTCAGAAATATGTTTAATTTTGGACTACATCCAGAACATATAGCACTAATGAAGGAGGTCATTTCGTCATTGCCGAGTATGGAATCGGACTCAAATAGACAGCAAATTGTCTGGTGGTTTTGAAACCTACCGATTATTATGGTACCACATTATTAATATAGGGTCCTTATGATACTAATTTGGCCACTCATTAAACTGGTATCAGTTTTCTTACCACTGTTTGATTAGTAAAATTACTGGAAAATAATCAACAGGATCAAATGACTGTTGAAGGTGTTGAGAAAGTATTGATGGGATTGGATGAGGAAGAGTAAGAAGAATTTGTTTGGTAGGAATAAGACTAAAACTGTATTTAGAATGTATTCATTTGAGTATTTAGTTATAATTTAAACAATTACCACTGTCATTCTATATATATATGGATTTTTTAGAATATTATAATAATCAATCTTTATATACTACTTTAGTTGTAGTGTTCCCTACTAAATGATTTTCAGAATCAACAAAAGCGTTTATACTTTCCTGATCCCTAACTCTAGTAAACTCTGTACATAATTGTATATGAGGAAAATCTGGAGTACCGAAATCTAAAACAGCAGGATCTAAAATTAAACCTTGACAACTATTACATATGACTGCATGTACTAATCATAAAGGAAATTGTCTTCTTTGAACTGTCTAAGAATAATATTTGGTTTGAAACTCAAATAAGATTCATGGTAAACAATATATACTACTTCTTATAATATTTGAATTAATCGATAATAATTGCCTCTTGACAAATCTCTCATGCAATTGCCGAACAACTACTCTAGTATTTTTAACCAATCCAGTATCAAGAAAAGGATTTCACATAATAGAACAAACATAATTAACTTTGAGTTTTAACTCATGCGTATCACGGATGGATCTAAGGCCTTACGTAGTGTTCTAAGAGGCGAGGAGCCAAGGTACACGACCGAGGCTAGAGTAGTTCACGGGTACGAACCGAGGGACGGGTTTGATACCTTTAGTATTCGAGGACTATGGGGCCCCGCGGGTTCACCGGGGTGCAAGTAGTTCAGGTTAGTGGAAATGCGAGTACCGAAACAGTAGTATTGCTAAATGACAAAGAAGGTTGCGTGAAGAGCAAAGGAAAGGAAGAGAACTAATACAGGAGGAGGCGAGGCCTCTATATATATCCCAGCACTTCCTTCGCTTACTCATCCATAGAATCTAATAGAAGAACATAAGAGATGCGTTACAAAGCGAGTGACTCATTAATCCCTGTAATCCCAGAACCGAACGGAAACCCATAGAACCTTTCTGACAAAAGGAAACCCAACTAAACCCTTTTCCTTCACGCTTGCATGTGCCTTCGTACTCGCCGTGATATATACTTAGGTCCCCTCTGAGGCCTAGCTCCTGATAGGCTTGGGCTTTCGTGGGTATCGATCGTGGAAGTCCTTACGAGTTAGTGTTCTAGGTCTTCTGGTGGCTGCCAGGATGGTTAAATCGTCGTATGTATCGTACCAAGTATTCCAGTTTCACGGCGTCGGCGAGTCCAAGACCGCGTCTACTTCCCATTCCTGCTCTCCTTCGATCTCAACTGGGGGTGGAGGTGGTTGACTTTGGCCGGGTACCGGGTCCTCAGCTGCTGGTGATAGTAGTGAAACGTGGAAGACTGGGTGGACTTTCATTGAGGTAGGGAGGTGGAGCTCATAGGCATATGGGCTGACTACTCGCGATATGGTATAGGGGCCAATTTGTTTCCAATCCAACTTCTTCGACGGTCTCTTAGTTAATAGATTCTTTGTTGATAGCCATACCTTGTCTCCAGTCATGTAGCGTGGTGCCGGGACCCTGTGGGCATTGGCCGATTCCTCCTGAATTCTCTGAGCTCGGAACATTTCTGCTTTCAAAAAGTCGAAGACTTGCGACATATCTCTTGCTAGGGTGTTGGCTTGGTCTTCGTTGGTGGCGACTCCATGCCGTAGGAGGCCACAATTCATTCTGGGGTTCAGTCCATAGTTTGCTTGGAACGGTGACATGTTGGTTGATTCGGGAGGCGTGATTATTTGTTGCGAATTCGGCCAAGGGTAGGTAATCTGTCCAGTTATCCTGCTGGTAGTCCACATAGCTACGGAGATATTGTTCCATTATGGCGTTGATCCTCTCCGTTTGACCATCTGTCTGCGGGTGGAAGGCTGTGGAGTAACGTGGGGATATTTCCAGTCGTTCGCATAATGCCTTCCAAAAGTCTGACGTGAACTGTGTGCCGCGGTCTGAGACTATTGTTGTGGGTAGCCCATGTAGCTTCCAGATGTTTTCTATGTACATCCGAGCGACATCCCTAGCGTTGGCTTCTTCTGTGGTGGGGATGAAGTGTCTCATTTTTGTTAGGCGGTCAACAACGACGAGGATTGCATTATACCCATTGCTTATTGGTAGCCCTGTGACAAAGTCCATTGAGATGTCTGTCCATGGTGCCTTAGGGACTTGTAGTGGTCGGAGCACTCCCTGGGGTGAACTTCGATTTGCCTTGCTTCTTCGGCAGACGTGGCAATTCATGACGCAACGATCTGTGTATCTCCGCATGTTGGGCCAGTAATACTCGCGACTGAGCAGTTCGAAGGTTTTTGCTCTGCCAGGGTGTCCTGCCGATGGTTTGTCGTGGTGTTCTCGAAGCAGTTGTAGTTGGAGTTCTTCATATTCGGGGATGTATACTTTCCGACGGTATAGAAGTAACCCTTCATCGTTTTCGGCGCATTCGGCGAGGGAGATTAGCTTTGTCTGCTTAGTCCCATTTTTTAGCATCTCAAGGATCTTGGATGGCGTGCTATCAATTTGGTAAGTTTTGGCTATTAATTCATTCAAAGTGGGCATTCCTTCAGCGGGTTGATTTGATAAAGAACCCGCTAACAAACTTAGCTTAAAATCCAAATTTTTCTTCTTCAAGATCGTTTGACTTTGATGTGCTAGGCGTTCATCCCCCTCCTTTGGTAGGTCACCTGACCTTCTGGTAAGTGCATCCGGCTTGCCCCCTTGTTTCCCTGGTCGGTACTGGATTACAAAATCAAATCGGGATAGGAATTCTGACCAACGTGCTTGTCGTCGGTTGAGCATCTTGGTCGTCATGAAGTATTCTAGGTTGCGGTGGTCCGTTAGTACCTTGATTGGGTATTGTGCCGACTCAAGAAGTATCTCCATTCCTCAAAGGCCCGAATGATTGCCAGTAGTTCTTTATCGTATATTTCATAATTACACTCGGCTGGCGAGTGTTTCTTGGAAGAAATGCTGTGACGGGGTGCAGTATTCCTTCGTCGTTCGCTGTGATAAGATGGCCCCGATACGTAGTCGAAGCGTCTGTTTCTACTATCGCTGGTCTGTCCGGGTCCCAGTGCCGTAGTATGGGTGCTGTTGTAAATGCCTTCTTAAGTTTTGGAACGCTGCTTCGGCCTTGTCTGACCATACCCATCTAACGTTCTTTTTGTTAATGCTGTCAGGGGAGACCACTCTTGAATACCCTAGAATGAAGCGTCTGTAGAAATTTGCGAAGCCTAAGAATTCCTGTACGTCCTTTAAGCAACCTGGGGTCCCCCAATTCCGTATTGTGGAGACTTTCTCCTCGTCCATCTTGGTGCCTTCAGGGGTTAGGATAAATCCTAGGTATTTTGTTTCGTGGACGTGCCATTCGCACTTCTCCGGCTTGAGGTGTACCTGATTATCGCTCAGGATTTGTAACACCTTGTTGACATGTTCCTTATGTTCTTCCAAGGTGTTGGAGTAAATTAGGATGTCGTCCAGGTATGCTGTTGCGAAGTGGTCTAGGTAAGGTCTTAGCATATCGTTGACCCAATATTGGAAGGCTCCGGGTGCGTTGGTTAATCCAAACGGCATGACTAAATATTCAAAGTGACCATATCGTGTCCGAAAGGCTGTTTTCCACTCGTCCCCCTCTTTGATCCTGAGTTGGTGATATCCATCGCGTAGGTCTAGTTTGGTGAAATACTTGGCCGATGACATACCCGCGAAGGTTTCTGGGGTCAGTGGTAAGGGGTGCCTGTTTTTGATTGTTACCTTATTTAGCCTTCGATAATCCACACACAGACGTAATGATCCATCGGCCTTTTTGACAAAGAGTACCGGGGCACCGGCTGGGGAGACGCTGTGGCGGATCCTTCCTTTAGCGAGGTATTCGGCCAGATAGTCTCGTAGGGCTTGAAGTTCTTCTCTAGTCATCCCATACATGGGGCCGAATGGTGCTCTTTCGCCTTCTTGTAGGTTGATAGGGAGGTCGTAGTTTGTTCGGTGAGGGGGAAGTGCCGACGCATTGTTCTTGTCGAGTAGGTGTAGGAATTGTTGGTGATCAAGTGGTACTAGGTTGAGGGGGTTGCCCTTTGTTGTTGCTAGGATGTCGTCTAGTGCCTTCAGAGTGGTGGAGTAGAGATGAATTCCTCTGCGTTGTTTTTCTTTGATTAATGTTTTGAAGCTGACAGTTGAAATGTGGGTGATTGGTTTGGTGGGGGGTTCTATGGAGATCCCTCTAACTGTAACGGGTTTTTTCTCGAGGCAGCAGTGTTTTAGGCAAATGGGGGAGTCGAAGCATAGCTCGTTGGTGCCTGGTCGAATGGTAACTTGGTGTCTTCGCATCCATGGTATTCCCATTAAGATAGGGTAGTGCCCGAGTTGGGTTACAAAAAGAGGGAGTTGTTCTTGGTGCCCATGGATATCCAGGCTTAGTGTGACGGTGTCTGTGACCTTTCCTGATTCTATGGGTCTACCATCGATAACGTCGATTTGTCGGGGTATTTTGAGGGGGGTAGTAATTAATTTGTGGTGGCTTACGAAGGATTTATCTATGAATCCGTAACCGGACGCTCCAGTATCAATGAGGGCATATGATGGGATAAAAGACTCTTTATTTTGAGAAATTGAACACGTTACGACTAATTGATTCCCATCCATATCCTTCTCCAAAACTGAAAATGCAGAAACAGAAAGTTTAGAAAAATCCTTAAAACATCCCCGGGCTGAGCCACTCAAGCCAGGGATAAATCTTTTAACGCCTCGTCGCCGGAGGTCTCTTCTTCCACCTCGGAGTCTTCCTGCTCCGTATTCCTAGTTCTAATCAATGCTCCTCTCATCCTGGGAGCGGCATTCCGAGGGGGTGGTGCTTGGGGGCATTCCTTTACCAAGTGTCCCACTCCACCACAATAGTAACACCGGCCCTCGGCTCGGCGGGCATCTCGTTCACGGGGGTCTGGGTGTCGGCGGCCTGCAGAGAGGTCCATGGGTGCGACACCTCCTGGTCTTTGTGAGGGGTGTCCCGCTGGAGGGGGAGCCCGCGGCGCCGCAGGGGCCGGGGTACGGGGTGCTGGGGCAGCAGGAGCAAAGGTTCGGTTGGTGGATCCAGCGGGGCAGAGTAACGGGGGGTAAAGCGGGAGGTTGTGGCAGGGGCGCGGTAACGGGCATTGACCTTTTGTGTTTTGCTGTCCAGGCGTTGGAGCACCCGGGCAAATTCTTCGACCGTTTCTGGGGTTACTTCATGGATCATGGCCCGGTTGAGTTCCTCATTGAGCCCAGTTTCCAGGGCCTCGATGTTTCCAGCTTCGTTATAGCCTGCCTCTGCTGCGTATCTTTGGAACTCAGCGAAGTATTCTGAGAAGGGACGCTTGCCTTGTTGGATTCTTCCCAAGTTGCGACGGGCTGTGCCCACACGGTCTGGGTCTCCAAATGCTGTGTCCAAAATTTCAAAGAACCTCTCCATGGATGGGAGGTTGACGCCAGTGTGGGTGAGGTAGGGGAGGAATTGATCCGCTGCTGGCCCTTCTAATCGTGAGATAGCATAGATCAGTTGGTCTTGCAGGTCTGGGAAGCGGTCCGCATTGCCGACTAGCTTGAGACGGAGTTGGTGCTGGAAGAGGGGAAGGGCTCGCCTGCCGCCTTTGAACTTCTCTGGGTCTGGAAGTTTTTCGGATTTGGCTGAGGTTGTGTGGGGGGTGTTTGCACGGTTGCGACCGGTGAGGAACCGGTTCTGGCGGGGGAATTTCTGGAGGGGGGATTGCAGGTTCCTGAGGAGCGGGGATCCGGGCTGCTGCGAGATCTTCTAGCGCCCTGGTGAGAGCTGTCTTGGTAGTGGTCAGCTCCTCTCTGGCCTCTTCCAGGTCAGAGTCTAGTCGGGCCATGTCTTCCTCGAAGATCCTTCGTGCATCCTCCCCGTCTGCTATGGTTTCTTTTAGTTCGCCTTCATACGATTCCAGACTTCTTTGTGCCCGAATCATTAGGGTGTGGAGGGCCTGTGTAGGGCCTGACGATACTTCGCCGAAGTTAGGTAAGGTTGTCAGGAAATTGTTGATGTCTGCTAGGGTTGCTTCATGGGTATCTTCGTCCATGGGGGGGAGTCTGGTTTGCGACATGGTGGTCTATGGTCCTATGGTATCGTGGGGTTGTGTAGGTTGGCGTTGGAGACGCAACCTTAGTATCACGGATGGATCTAAGACCTTACGTAGTGTTCTAAGAGGCGAGGAGCCAAGGTACACGACCGAGACTAGAGTAGTTCACGGGTACGAACCGAGGGACGGGTTCAATACCGTTAGTATTCGAGGACTATGGGGCCCCGCGGGTTCACCGGGGTGCAAGTAGTTCGGAGTTCGTGGAAGTACCGGAGTACCGAAACGGTAGTATTGCTAAATGACAAAAAAGGTTGCGTGAAGAGAAAAGGAAAGGAAGAGAACTAATACAGGAGGGAGGCGAGGCCTCTATATATATCCCAGCACTTCCTTCGCTTACTCATCCATAGAATCCAATAGAAGAACATAAGAGATGCGTTACAAAGCGAGTGACTCATTAATCCCTGTAATCCCAGAACCGAACGGAAACCCATAGAACCTTTCTGACAAAAGGAAACCCAACTAAACCCTTTTCCTTCACGCTTGCATGTGCCTTCGTGCTACGCCGTGATAATGCTCCGGTATTCCTCATGCCTTTAACATAGTTAAGAAATCTATAATCTCGCTTGATTGTAATACTTTTTTGTATTGAACCAGGCTAAATTGAATTTGCTTTGATACAACCATGGCTATAGTATACACGATCTATATCATTATTAAGTAAAGATCAATCAAACAGTACTTGATTATATGTTATCTTAAGAATTCAATATAATATTTAATATAGGGTCTTTGAAATCAGCAAAATATATATGTAAAAAATTAGTAAAGATCTCTTACAAACTTCATAAGCGTTAAATAATATTTCCATTAGACAGAGATAATCAACAATATCTTCATATGATTGGATATTTCGATCATGTCAAGATAAAGATTGTACACCAATTGTATTTCATGGTTAATACAATCATCTATGGAATCAACCTCAGAGGAATAGTCCGGGTCGGAAGTGTTCCTAATCGATACATGTAAGCGTAGAATTTTGAAATGATACCATAAAGTAGAAGCTTTTATAGATGCTTCGAATATTGCTGTAGGTTCTAAACTTTTTACTACTCGTCTCACTTGTTGAAATTCACGCAAGCATAGAAAGACTTTACCACCCATTGGTTTATTGTTTTCTTTCAATACTTGTAGTAATTCATTTGCATATTCAAATGTTGTTTGATTTGCCATTGGGAATTCCTTCTAAATTATGAATTTAGCTTGATATAAAAATCGTGCGTGATCAAAATATATACTGCGGGTGGATTGAAGTTCCATCTTATTGCGGGAGAAATATTAGATATATAAATTGAATTATAATAATAGGAGTTTCTTAGCTCTACACCTGGTATAGCAAATGTGGAGTATGCAGTCTTACCTCTTGCATAGAGGGTAATACTTAATACTGTTGACCCTTATATTAGAACAGTATCTACTATTCCTCTCATATAATTCACAATAGTATTTCCAGTGAATTTTTTCCCTCTTTCCGCTTTAGCATCCAAGAAGTAACAATAATATTGGTAACTGTTTCAATTATTATATATTGCATCCAGAATTGTATTTAATACTGAGAGTTATTCATCTGATAATTGCAATTTGTATTGAATTGCAAGTGAATTTAATTCCTCTCGCCCATCGGTGAAAGCTGTATTTTTAAGTGAGAACTCATTCAACCTATCAAATGGTTCTGAAAGGCCAAAATCGGATAATGATGAATTTCGTGAACTAAGGTGGTATGCAATATCCTTCAAAGACATTTGAATAACTATTACAACAGAATCTTACTTGTCTAAAAATCGGTAGACAAAGTTTCCTTATATGTTTCAAGGAGTTCGATTGGTGTCAATGGAGTATTAAGTAATAAATGTGCAAATGAAAATTAGCGCTGTTGGAGACTGCAAAAAGAATCTATTGCATTCTCTAATATTTCTTTGACTTCAGATTGATTTACAAACAGCCCCAGAAATCAAGATGCCTCTTGTAATATATTGTATTCAATACTATGAATCGTTCGAATTTCATTCCAAGTATAGGCAACTCTATATAGCAATATAGCCTTTAGGTAAAACAACTCTTCTGTGTTCAGGGAAACGGTATTGATTCTGGCTACAGCTTCATTTTTGCTTCTTTTGCGGACTATATTTTGTGGAAATTTCGGATATGGATGTTTGATAAAAGCGATAGGTTTAATAGTATTCTCTTTACATGGATAAAACTTTACATGGATATCAATTATATTCCTCTGAGTATTGAATATTGGTAAGGTATTTGAAGTAAGAATGAGATGTTCGGGAAAAATATTTGAGTAAGGTAGAAGAGTACAATTCTGAACTACCATTTTGATAAATTTGACTGTAGTGTTTGCACGGTAAGTGAATCAAGAGTGATTTAACTGCTGGAAAATGATTTGAAGTATCATGCTGCAGGATGTATCAAGCATTCTCCGATGCAGATAAATATTTGGCATTTATATAGTATGCAATTTCATCAACCTGCTCTAAATCGGTTGTACTAATTGAAAACATAATATGATAAAGTCCTTTAAAGAAATATTTATAAAGATACATGAAGGTATCCACCGTGAAATAGACATACACATTAATATGACAATCTAGCAATTTAGTTAGGAAACGAATATAGGATGCAACCCAGTAATCCTCCACTTTTCTCCTACTACATTGTACCTTTCCAAATTTATTAAACTCAGTTGTGTCTCAAAATGATTGAGGAAATATCCATATACAGTTACAATTTTTGTTACATCGATTCGTAGAAGATTTAAGGTGACTTTGTGGATGCATATTGAATTTCAATAACAATTATCGTAGAATTGGATTTTCCTCTTCTGTTGGGAGCTCTGCTGATAGTAATATATCGATTATATCAAAAAGTGTTTCTGGGTGAATCTAATATAATTATTAGTTAAATTAAATTGACTATATAATTTGAATTCACTTTGATAACAATATGTGCATGTAGTAGACTCCTCTTGTGAGATTCAATAACACGTAGCATATATACCATAGTACTAAAATATTGTCTTATTTTCGGCATAGCATTCTCCAATCGAGATTTGAAAACTTGGCAGACATTTACTGGTATGTAATTCTGATTTAATGTCCAAGCAATTATGATTGGTTGTAATTGTGATGAAAAACGAAAATTGACTCCTAGATCGACAAGTCACTAAAGAATCGGGCATGTCTTTTGATGTCCATAGTCGTGAAGCTAAGAATGAATTCAGGAGTGTAATACCTTTTTCGTATCCTGCTCTATTCTCTTCCTCATTAACATCCTCCTGTTCTGACGATTCCTCCATCGGATTATATTGTTTCTATCTACCCTTTCTTATATAGTCCAATCATTTATCTTTAACTCTAGAATATATATTGACTAAGTATTTCTCACAGGGTCACTCAAGTTGCAGGAATCGGTTCTCAATAGTAAGTCTAGCTGTTTACTATTACATTTGGCTAATATTGGAGGAATCGCCTCAACCTAATGTTCCATGAGTAAATAGTAAAGTATAGTGCAAAAGTTAATAAAAGGTACTGAAAATCTTTAAAAGTCTTGGGCTGTTTTGTTGTTTCTTGTATATTTATATATTTCGAGTATATATTTTCTCTATATTGTTGACATGAATTATGGCTGTATTATCGCTTCCTGATGTGACTTGCTGCAATTCCAATATTAAAGATTCTGTAATGGGAGAAGTACTGAATGCTGTTCGCAACTGTCACCCAAAAGGATTTACTGTCTCTAAAAAGGTTCGAAATGTATCGACGATTGTAGGAAGTATGGATTGTGTTGCAGCTTGTAGATTCCTCGATTCTTCATCGTACAGATACTATCTCATTGAATATTGTCATTTGCTGACATCCAATACTTGGTGGTAAATCCATCTTGTAATTGCTACATTCGAGCGTGTATGGAGATATCGGAAACCTCTAGTTACACCAAGAACTGACAAAGAAACAAAATTATTAGGTTTTCAGAATATACTAATTAAGTTAGCATTTAGAGTTTTAAATGCATGCTGGATTTCTGCATTATAATTTGGGAATCGAGGCAAAAGAAACGTTCTTTTTGTAGAACACAAACCATTTTGTTCACTATCCAATAAATCGTTCTTCACAATGATTACACTGATCAATACATACACACTGATAAACCTTTTTAGTTGTAACTCTAATCGCTAACTTGCTCCACCAAGCAATATCGAGTATCGTAACAGTGAGAACACAGGGTGGCATTGCTTGTAATTGTCTATTTTGTCGTCGATTCTATATTTCCTGTAGGGCTCTATCTTGGAGTCTATTCTCCAATTTTTGTTATTTTAGATTTTGCTCTAAATTCTCAAATCCTATCTCTCTCTGCTTCTCTAACCTCTTGTACCATTCGGGAAGTTCTGATTCTTGCCATAATGAATAGAGAAGTGTTTATTATATAATCGTAAATGAAACTATAAACAAAATAATGCTAAACTGTTACCTAAATACAGATATGGATTGAAAATTTAAATATAATATATATTCAAAGATTCCTATCATCTTCTTCTTCCTCCTTGTCCAATTCATCACAATCATGAACTGAAATGTAGTGTGTTGTATTAGTTGATATTTTGTTTTTTTTCGATAGTGTTGTTGGATTGAGGCCGGATCTCTTAATCTTTCTGGTAGAAGTTGATGTTATAATTCCTTGACCAACCCCTCCATCACTAGCAAGAATACCCCTTTATGAGCTCGACCACTCCAAGAACTTGGTACACTCACCCACCTCTTTCTCTCCTATATCAGTGGCATTTAAACTTCGACTAAACACAAATGATATTCTTGAAACATAACTCAATGATCTAACCATACAATCTAAACGGGAATATTTTGTATCCTCAATTCTACTTAACAATCTTCCTGAAACTTGCATAACAGGATCGGGTTGGGGTACTCTTGTAGCTTCCAATCATAGACTATTAGGAATGAACCATTTCATAACTAAATATGTTATTGCAAGATTTCTGCTGTTGGAATCGATATCGTAATAAAAGGATCGGATATCGAAACATTGTGAACTACAAGATAGAGGTTTCAGGGTACTCTTTGATTAGGCAACCACTTTACCAACAAAAAAGATAATAGCACAGGCTACTGATGGAGCGAGATAATCAAACTCAATATCAATTAGGTCACCACTAAATCTAGTAATAAATCAGTATATATTATAGTTTTTAAAATTAATATTATGAATTTATTATTTTCGATGATCATAATTTGAATAGGTTTGTTGAAACCTATATTGCAAAGCTCACCTAAACAGGTACCAACAGAGTTTGCTGTTACTTCTTTTAGGTGATACCCGATTGAGGAAAGGATTTTGTAAGCAATATCGCCATCGTTGATGATTGAGCTAGGAAGAAAATTTTAGTCAAGAATTTTATTTTATTTTATTGGTAAAATCAATAATGCAAGAAATATCAGTTGTTAAATTATCAGTAAAGATTTTTAGCATCATGATATATTATATAGTGTTGTATTAGGAACGAAATGTGGAGGTAACAATTGATTCAGGGGTTATGATGATTCTTGAAATTATTTATATTGCCCGTGCTTCAAAATAATGAATGAAGGTTGTATTAGTAGATATAGAAAAAGTAATCAAATACTAATAATAATCGGAAACTCCTATATCGTATTCCAATCTACAATAAATTCCTATATTTTCTAAATTCATAATACTATAACGGCGTGCCAAGACTTCACGTTATGTTACTAGGTTTACCGCTGCACGGGAAGGTGTCAGCGACTCGGTTAAGCATTCTCGGATTTTTATTTGTAATCAGGTTTCCTTTGGGTTCTATGGGTTTCCGTCACACGGGTTAGTAATCGGTTCTCGGCGATGGATATATATATGGGCCTGTCCTGTGCTTGTCTCTCTTTCCTTTCTTCTCTACGCAACCTTCCTGTTCTTTAGGGTGTTATATTGTTTGTCTTTAATTCTCTATGGTTATCATAGTTGTGTTACTAGTTTGGAATATATATCGTTCGCATTACTATAGTTTCATCCTACGTCCCTCGAACCCATAGTCGTTCAGAACTCATACTAGTAGTCCCTTACGTTTCATAGTTCCCGAACCTCGGTTGTGCTCCTTGGTTCCCTCCGTCCATAGATCATAGCCCATGACCGCAGAGCGAGTACTCTGCTGGTATCTTCGAGTCCACTTCTTCGTACGTGAGATCATCTATCTCCTCGTTCCCGAACTCTAGAGAGCTTCCCCGCTCTTCGTCAAGCAACGCCAAGACCTCCGTAACACTAAGGTTGCGTCGCCCAACACCAACCAGCACAACACCTCGCTTAGCTCCTGTCCTGCTCGGTCGCCACCATGACCGACTCAGTCCCCTTCGCGCTGCTCAAACGCCTCTCAGAATTCTTGGCCATCTACGGCCCCCTCCCGGCTGATGAAGATGTCGGTCACGAAATCACTGAGGCCCACAGCCTCATCACTGAATGCTTGGAGGTCCTAACCTCCCTCCCCGACCCACACAAAGCCCCCAGTCCCCCGACACCTACAGTGTGCAACCATGAGGAGGTCATTGAAGACCTCAACTGCCAACTCAAAGGCGCCATGGCTGAGAACCAAGACCTCTGGCAAAGAATGTCGGAGGCAAACGAAGAAACAACCCAGGTCATTAAGGACCTGGACCAACAGATCGAGGCCCTCTAAAAGGACCTCACCTAAGGACAATTTTCCCTGGCTCTACATCGAGAGCAACTCGCGTTCTCTGATGAGGACTTCCACCAAACCGAGCTGGAAATCCAGCAGGGCATCGCAAAGGGCAATGCGCATGTTGCTGACCTCACCAGCCGCCTCAACTCTGCTCCCCGTTCTGTCCCTGTCGCTGCCCCCTCTCCCCGTACTCTCACTGCCCACAATACGCCCCGCTACCTTGCCCCCCGTTCCCATGACCACCGCACCAAAGACAACTGGAGGAAACCAGTTGAACCAAGCCTCCAGACTCCCGAGCCGGCTTTAAAAGCCATGCCCCTTTGGTAAACACTGGCAAACCAAAGGGGCTAGCGCCACCCATACCAAGTCTCACCGTCTCCGCTGTTTCCGTGTCTGAGGACAAATGTCCGAAGACCAATTGGTTACCACCTGCTCCGTCTCTCAGAACCCGGCCTCCTTCGTGCCAGCCTGGGCCCTCATTGATACAGTGGCATCGGGTTATGCATTCATCGACCAAGACTTCTGCGCCCGGCATAACATCACCACGGTTCCACTAAAGAAACAAGGCCTGCTTGAAGTCATTGATGGCAGGTTGATATCTTCAGGAAGCAACACGCACATCGCCAAGCTCTGCCTGGACATCCACGGACATCACGAGGAAGCACCCTTCTTTGTTACAAAGTTGGGCCACTATCCGATCGTTATGGGAATCCCCTGGATGCGCCACCATGATTTCACCCTCCGGCCCAAGAGAAATCATGTGGTCTTTGACTCCGTGTACTGCCTCCGTCACTGCCTCCCCTCCCTGAACCCGGTCACTGCACAAGGAATCTCGATCACCCCGCCAGACAGCACGATTATCCACATCGCGGCTATCGGAGCGGCCCCCTTCAAGAGATTGACCCGCTACCTGTGGCTCCCAGTTGTTCTGTGCATCCCTGCAGGCTATAGACGATGTGTTGGACAAGACAAAGGCCCTCGACCCAAGTGCCATAGTCCCCGCTAACCTCCACCAGTTCTTGCCCATGTTCTCCGAGTCAAATGCTTCCGTCTTTGGCCCCCACCATCCTGATGACCTTGATATCAAGCTCCAGGAAGGTAAGGAACGTCCTTTTGGCCCCCTGTACAACATGACCCGAGGTGAATTACAGGCACTCCACGAATACATCTCGGAGAACCTGACCAAGGGTTTTATTCGTCACTCCAAGTCCCCCGCCGGTGCCCCAGTTCTGTTTGTCAAGAAATCCGATGGCTCCCTACGTCTCTGTGTCGACGACCGCAAGTTGAACAAGATCACAGTCAAGGATAGACACCCACTCCCCCTGTTCTCCGAAACCCTGAACCAGGTAGGTCAGGCTAAGTATTATACGAAGCTGGACCTAAGGTGGGGTTACCATCAGATCAGAGTCAAGGAAGGTGACGAATGGAAAACGGCCTTCAGAACCCGCCTTGGACACTATGAATACCAGGTCATGCCCTTTGGTCTCACCAATGCTCCCGCCACGTTTCAGAGATGGATCAACAACATCCTTCAGCCCTACCTCGACGACTTTGCCACAGCTTACCTTGACGACATCCTGATCTACTCCGATAACATCGAACAACACAAGGAACATGTCCAAAAGGTCTTGGGAATCCTGCAGAAAAACAGCGTCCACCTGAAACCTGAGAAGTGCGAATTCTACGTCTAGGAAACCAAGTATCTCAGAATGATCCTGGGTTCAGAAGACATCAAGATGGACCCCAAGAAGGTTCAGGTCGTCCAGGAATAGGAAACCCCTCAGGACGTCAAGGACATCCAGACCTTCCTGGGCTTTGCGGACCTTTACCGTCGTTTCATACGAGGGTACTCCAAGGTTGTCTCCCCTCTTACGGCATTAACCAAGAAGGGCGCACAGTGGAAATGGTCCCCACAGGCGAATCAGGCTTTTGAAAACCTCAAAACAGCCTTCATCTCGGCCCCCATCCTCAGGCACTTTGACCCCGATAGGGAAATCATAGTTGAAACCGACGCTTCCGATTATGTCTCTGCTGCCGTCTTGTCCCAACGGGATGACGACCGAATCCTGCACCCCGTCGCATTCTTCTCCAAGAAACACACTCCGGCCGAATGCAACTATGGGATCTACGACAAGGAATTGTTGGCGGTCATTCGAGCCTTTGAAGAATGGCGCCACTACCTGGAGTCAGCACAGTTCCCGATCAAAGTCCTATCCGACCACCGCAACCTGGAGTACTTTATGTCCAAGAAGATCTTGAATCGACGACAAGTCCGCTGGTCCGAATTCCTATCCCGGTTTGACTATAGGATTGTCTTCAGACCCGGCAAACAAGGCGGAAAGCCCGATGCATTGACTCGAAGATCTGGAGATCTACCTAAGGAGGGGGATGAACGACTACTGCACCAGGCTCAGGTGGTCCTGAAGCGGGAGAATGTTCAATCGAAGGATAAGTTAAGTTTGTTGACGGGTTCTTTCGCAAATGAACCCGCTGAAGGAATGTCCAAGTTGATAGGGCTATTCAAGAAGGCTTACAAGGCAGATAGTTTCCCCTCCAAGGTCCTGACGATGCTTAGCAACGGTATCAAGCACTCGAAGAAAATTTCCCTGGCCGAGTGCGCATGCAGCACCCAAGGACTGCTCCTGTATCGAAACACCATCTATGCCCCCAACAACCACAAACTCCAGCTGTTCCTTCTACAGGAATACCATGACAAACCCTCGGCAGGTCACCCAGGAAGAGCCAAGACATTGGAACTCCTCAGCCGTACATACTACTGGCCAAAGATGAGGAAGTACGGAGACGAATACATCTTGAACTGCAACACCTGTTCCCAGTCCAAAGCCTCACGCAATGCCCTGCAAGGTGTCCTACAACCCCCCCCTGTACCAAAAGGTCCCTGGTCCGATGTGTCAATGGATTTCGTCACTGGCCTTCCGGAAAGCAATGGGTATAACGCAATCCTAGTTGTGGTGGATAGACTGACCAAGATGCGGCACTTTATCCTGACTACTGAAGAAGCCTCGGCCCGTGATGTGGCAACTATGTACCTGGACAACGTCTGGAAACTCCACGGGCTACCCGAAACCATAGTCTCCGATCGTGGCACTCAGTTCACAGCAGAGTTCTGGAAGTCACTATGCGGACGCCTTGAGATTGCCCCCCGGTTTTCCACAGCCTTCCACCCGCAGACGGATGGCCAAACGGAAAGAATTAATGCCGTAATGGAACAATACCTCCGTGCCTACGTCTCGTACTAGCAGGATGACTGGACGAGGTTCCTACCAATGGCAGAGTGCGCAACGAACAACCATGTCTCGGAAACCACTAAGCTGTCGCCATTCCAGGTTAACTATGGACAACACCCACGCATGACCTTCGGCCCCCTGGCTCATGGTAAGACCACAAACGAGGACCAAGCAAACGGGATGGTCCGAAATATGGCCAAGTTATATGAGTTCCTACGCGACGAGATGTTCCGGTCCCAGAAAATCCAAGAAGACGCGGCAAATGCAAACTGCACCCCGACCCCCCGCTACGCAGTCGATGACAAGGTATGGTTGTCAATCAAGAACATCGAAACCAAGCGACCATCCAAGAAACTGGATTGGAAACGTATCGGCCCTTACAGAATCAAGCGAATCGTTAGTCCCTACGCCTATGAGTTGGATCTTCCCGCCATGATGAAGGTACATGCCGTCTTCCATGTTTCCCTGCTCTCTCTTGCTTCGGAAAACCCCGTCCCCGGTCAGAAACAACCACCTCCTCCCCCAGTTGAAGTCGGAGGTGAACAGGAGTGGGAGGTGAATGCAATCCTGGACTCGCGAAGGCTACGAGGACAGCTACAATACTTGGTTCGGTATACAGGCTATGACGACCCCTCTTGGCAACCCCCAGCAGACCTCGAACATGCCCCTGAATTGGTCAGGGACTTCCACGACCGTTACCCACGCAAGCCTAAGCCTAGCAGGAGCTAGGCCTTGAGGAGGACCTAATCTATAACGGCGTGCCAAGACTTCGCGTTACGTTACTAGGTTTACCGCTGCACGGGAAGGTGTCAGCGACTCGGTTAAGCATTCTCGGGTTTTCATTTGTAATCAGGTTTCCTTTGGGTTCTATGGGTTTCCGTCACATGGGTTAGTAATCGGTTCTCGGCGATGGATATATATATGGGCCTGTCTTCTGCTTGTCTCTCTTTCCTTTCTTCTCTACGCAACCTTCCTATTCTTTAGGGTGTTCTATTGTTTGTCTTTAGTTCTCTACGGTTATCATAGTTATATTACTAGTTTGGAATATATATCGTTCGCATTACTATAGTTCCATCCTACGTTCCTCGAACCCATAGTCATTCGGAACTCATACTAGTAGTTCCTTACGTTTCATAGTTCCCGAACCTCGGTTGTGCTCCTTGGTTCCCTTCGTCCATAGATCATAGTCCATGACCGCAGAGCGAGTACTCTACTGGTATCTTCGAGTCCACTTCTTCGTACGTGAGATCATCTATCTCCTCGTTCCCGAACTCTAGAGAGCTTCCCCGCTCTTCGCCAAGCAACGCCAAGACCTCCGTAACAAATACCTACCTTTATCTTTTATTTTCCATATTCTATTCTTAATATATAATCTACCCACTGACACATTTCTATCACACCCACTTTTTTGATTATTTTTTCAATAGATAAAGTTTGTTACTGATCATCTATTATTAGTTAAACTCTTTAATAGTAGTGTACGATGAAATATTACTCAAGTATTGCAGGCTAAAGAGAATACTTAACACTAATTATCTATCTATAGTATAGTATAATAATTATTAACAAAAGTGTTTTAAAATATGAATTATGTAGTTGAAACCAGCATTATAGTATGATTATTTATGATTGACAGCAGCAGCATAATGGAACTATCATTAAGGTCCTGACTATCGAGAAGGTACGTTGAAAAATATATTATATGATTGATACATGGTAGGATTATTAGTAGGGTACCAGACTATAAGAAGGGTACTTCGAAATATGGTTGGTCATCAATCAAATTCTTTGCTTTTTTCTTCTTCTTATTTCATTTAATTGCAGATTAATCGGAGTGAAACACAAACAGACAATTCCAGCCAATCAGAGCACTTTAATCGTACATGCATATGCAAGTTATAATTATATATTTATTAGATGTCTACATCGAACGTTGCATTGCAGATTTTGAGCGCCAAAACCAGCTACAGTCTTTACCATCGCTTGACGAATACTGCCAGTTGGCGAACAAGGACGTTTTGCCAATGGAATTTAAAAGCCTGTAAATATCGTAGCTTGGCTGCCACAATTGCAACCCTTGTTCGTCAAGTGGCAATATTCGTCAAGAGACGGTAAGCGACTGTACATATTGTTTGTCAAACTCTGAAGTGTGGCGGATATCGCGGAGGCAGGTAAAATCCATCCTGGCAGTGTGCCAATCGAGTGCATGCAAGTAGATAAAGATTTCTTAGAAGCTGACATGTCCCAAGATGAGCTCATCGTCCGTCCGGCCACCTATCACTTTGATTTACAAGACCTTGTAGGATCCATAGTTCTCTCATGCATTAGCGTGCCATCAAGGATGCGATTGACAACAACAGAGCAGCTACCTGAGAATGTTATAGCACATCAGTATTCCAAGCGCGAATAAACAAAGTGATTCACCAGAAGTCGTGATCAAATAATATATATGTATCAGAGTGATTCTCCCATATTTCGTATATCCAAATGATACTAGACTCCATTTTCCGGTAACATTATTGGTGCTGATCTCACTGCTTGCCAATCAGATAGCCTGAATATAAAGGCGGGCAGTTGTCTCAAGCCAATGCAATGTTAGAGCTAAGGCTGGAGATGCAAGATATCATTATTATGCAGGACACCATCGATGTGTATCCGCTTTCAGGCCGTGAACGACCGCACTATTATACTAGTCCTTTTCTACAGGTAGAACTAGCCAAGTATTCTGCATGTACTATCCAAGAACTGGAGACTAGTTATAGTGGGGTGATCTGTACATGGAGCTGCAGTTGTTGCTCAAGGCGAAACAATCATATTCTGCGATCGTTCAATGCGCTGATCCTCTTGACGATGCAAGTGATGTATCTATCAATGATATAATTTTCAGGTGCCAGGCTCCCACTCACATCCCCTGCACTCTCATGACCGGGGCAACTCTGATACGTCATTGCGAAAACTCCATATCCTGTAGGACAATTGGAGTACCGCTGCTAGTGTAGGGAGGCCAAGGGCGGATCGGGATACTTGGCGGTGTGCAAGGTTCGAATTCAAGTTTGTTGAGGATGAGGCCTTACGAGGCATAAATGCCACCATCCCCTCCATAGTCCAAACCTCTCAGCAAGCTCCTCACATCTACAACCCCCTCCGCAAACAACCAACCTTTTCAAATTCCCAACAGTCCACCTACTACTACCACAATTCGAAATGTCTGGTAATGCGCCTGGTGATGTATGTCTCCAGCGTCCTCTCCCCATTGTTCATAAATCAAGTTGTTCGCCCGCGAGCAGAAATATACTTACCCTTCAAATAGTCCCCAGGAAGACATGAGGTACGCAGGGCCTTTGCCGCCACAAGGGAGAACATCTTGGAGACGTTGAAGGCCGAGGAAGAGCGCCTGATCCGCAGCGACCCTCATATCAGCGAAGCGAACAGAATGAAGAAACAACTCGAGGATTTCACCGACGACTATACCACTAAGGTTGCCGGAATCAGTGACGTCGCCCCGTAAATGGACACAAACAGGGGTAAGCTAATTTCCCTCCCGCATCCCCTCTACAACTCTTGATCTAGAACTGACTCCCAATTGTGAATGCTACATAGCATTAGGTTCCACCGGACATGCATTGCGCACGGGGGAACAATATTGTATGGTGAGATCGGGCAGGTCAGGTTGCTACGAGAGTCGTTCGTTTTTCCTAGCAAGTTATGTGATCGTTTATGACTCCTTCTGTTTCTCGAGGGCAGAGGGAGGAGAGAAAACCTTTAAAATAAAAAAAAAAAACATTATGAGGCCTCAATAATTCATTTCCCCATGACCTTCCTTAATTGACAAGTGAGAGGAGTCCAGTGTTTGTGCCCTCTAGGAAGTGAAATTCAAAGTAAAATTCAAAGTGTCTCCAAAATGTTAACCCATCAAGACGATCGAACTTGCGTTTGAATTTGTCCTCCGCTGGGGCGAGAGCTCTGAGTCAATGTCTAAGTTATTTCTATGTGGGCTTCTCATAGGGGAACTGCTGAAAGGACGTGTCCATATGGTTTAGAAGTAGGTTCTGTTCTAACTAGCGCTGAGGTCCATTGTCGGTACATCAAATGTCTAAGTACCGATGGGGGCTGCTGAGAAAGCAGATGGTGTGGTGTACTAAGGGTTAGGGGTAAGCGAGCAGAGCATGCTTGAGGTTCTACTTACGTCCCCTTGACCTGATGGTATCGCGGAACATACCTGGAAGGGTACTCTTGTTAACACACCCAAACCTTGAGCTACTGGTCTTGTTTAGGTAGTCTCAGGAATTGTTTGTATGGCAACAACTTGTTAACAAGAGTACCCTTTCGGGTGGCTTCCGGCATACATTGCGAGGCCAATCTGTTGTATAGCAGTATGTATCACTAGTAGCCAAGGTACTTAAAGTTTTAAACCACATGTATGAGGCTGTTCTCCCTCCTTAACGCCTCTCGGCCAATCGATACCTTTCGTGTGTAGTCGTCGTCGAAGGCCGTAATAGAACGGCAGTGCTTTTCATTGACCACGGTTAACCGAAGAAATCCCTTCAACAAAGATATGAACATCGGCTTAGTGGTGGCAACACCCACGAGCAGAAACTGGTTGAGCCCATATCCCCAAGGAAAGATCTCTCCGTAGGTGTCCTGTACCAGAAGAGAGGTTTAGTTTCACGCAGAGTATAAAGCGATGCGTAATAAGAGATCAGATGGAAATTGACCAAGCTACAAAATTGTAGGCATAATATATCTTGACCATCCAATAAAGGTGAGTAAAATTACTACCATGTGGTAACGGTATTGCGTCCGTTAAACCAGTATCGTAATTGGACTATCGCTAGCGCATTGGCGACAATATGCTAGCGAATTTCTAACCCTGCCCAGGGCTTCTTTATATATGTTGGCCGCAATAACATTCATCCCGAATTGAAAACTTCTGGAAGCATCAAACACTAACCCTTAAGGCTGAACGAAGCTTGCTCTTATAGACATAATATGGGTGAAAACGGGAAAGCTCTTGGAAGTTTGTGCCCTTTGATGCGTTTTGCTATTTGCGCCAATACATATTGTATGTGCACGTATATCCATGTGAAGCTTCATCTGTTGCCTGATTGATCACATAAATAACTCTATCCCTCTAGTAAAGTGGGCAGATCCTTCTTTATTGCGAACAGGGTGTGGGCCGTTTCAATTGCTAAGGGTTAGGGTGTGTCTCGACTAGAGGTGATGGCTCAATTTGAGTGAGGGCCCTCCTTAATTCATCCTTGTGAACAAGATCAAACCCCGACTATTACTCAAGGGAGGGTGAGTTAAATATGTTACTGGGGTAAATCTAGGCGTAGCACTTCATTTCGACGCCTGTTTAACCTATTTCTGTGTCATGTTCTCTAAGAGTGGAATATGCCATCTAAGCTCATAGGCGTTCAGCTATCCTACAAGTGTAATCCCTTCAATCCAAGGCGCTTCTTATACCTTCATCACTATAGCTATAATATATCTTGCCTTCACTAACCGATGTGGCTATAATACTTCCATTATAACTTTCCGCTGTCTTATAAACCCTTTGCTCTTCTAATCATCTCTATTCTAGGTTATCTGGTGGCTCACCCTGCTACTAGTGAATTTAACCTAAGTTTCGGGTTCTGCTGCTATCAACAGGCGTCACTTTTCGTAGAGGAACCTTCCGATCACTTAAAATATTATTTCTCATAATAAACATTAGCATCCTATATCACCCACATCTAATTCAACTGAGTCCGTGACAACTTCACTACGGCTGAAAAAGCCTTTAGTTAATTCTCTTTTTTGCTGCGTATAAGCGTAATGCACAAGAAAAAATACAGGCATAATTTAAGAAAGCTTATGGTATGCACGTTTATGAGTAATACTTAGATAGACATAAGCGAGTGATGAATCAGAACGTCGCCATCCACGACATTCCACTCTTTCATCTACGGAACAAGATGGGCCTAGACACTACCTACCAGAGGCGATTACTCTAGCAAGCGGTGCTACAGCCACCAAAGCCCACTTCTTGGTCGTAGACTACATGATCCGCAACCAGGGGAGGACCTCCTCCGTAATCATCTCCATCCATTAGAAAGATACCCACCTCTTTAAGTTCGCCATCCGCCTCTTCCCCCGGGCCCATCAGTGCATGGAGATGTTGAAAGCGTCACCCTCTACCCAGTGCCGGGATTGCTGCAAATTCGGCCACAGCAGCAAAGACTGCAAGCAGGAATTCTAAACCTGCTCCATCCATTCCTTCCACTACCCCGTATTTGATTCGGGTAGGCCCGGACCGGGGCGAATCGGCGAATCAAACTCCACGGATTCGTGAAGATATAAAGTTCTTCTCACCGTACATAAGATTCACGAGGCTAAGATTCTAAGATCGTGGGTTTCCCGAAAAATATCTGTCTGGTAGTAAAGCTCGGGGGAAGGATATGACGTGTTACAGTTTTCTTATATATCTTGAACAATTTCTCTTGTTGGGGCTGTGGAGCGCCTAGAGAGAGGGAAATCCGCTCAATGAAGGATGACAAGCATGAGTTTAAACGAGAATTGGGAGGATTTGGGAGGATTTTCAAGACCATTCAGTCCGAGACAATAGTTACCGACGAGGCATACCGCGGAATAACGTATTTCATTGGGAAGCCGTCCAACACTGGGTAACCGTCCAGTGGCCTCGCTTCGAAGTCAATCAAATAGCTAGTACGTGATTAAATTTAAAAAGATTAGTTAGTAGATTGTGAATATAATAGAAACTAGTAACAATGTATATGATTATTCTAAATACAATAAATCCTCCTTTTACTATTTGATCACACTTTTTTTGCTTCAGTACTAATAGCTTTCTTGCTGTCAGACTCCACCTTAGCCTTCCTATACCATTCCACATCATCTATAGAGATAACGCTAGCTTTGCTAAACTGTTTTTTTTCATTTCTGGCTGTCTGAAATGACTTCTTGACTACAGATATCTGGGATTATGAATTAATATGGTCTCCTATTTCCTTTTCAGTATCACGGACCATCATCGGCAAAGGCCTAGGCCCATTCCATTACCAAGCAGGCAGTTGCGAAACAGGGTTGTATGAGTAAATGTATCCTTGGGATTTCCTAGTTGGGTTTCGGTTGCATCAGGCATCATCGCGGCACGGTTTCTTCCTTGTATATTTTCTCTCTTCCCTGTAAATTCTCTTCGATGTGGTGTGGTGACAAACCCGTAGGGTTTCTATTGGTTTCTTCGGGGCTCAGTTTCGTGAAGGGCCTTCGGTATATATAGTCGTCGTTATTTCCTATTTTCCTATTTCCTTTCTTCTTCACGCAACGTCTTCTTTTGGCTAGTTAGTTAGCAGTTTGAATATACTTGACACTTTGGTTCTTCTCCCTCGTCGGTAGTGAGCCCGACCCTCTAGTCTCTAGTATCTCGAACCTCCGACGGTATCAAGCCCGTCCCCTTGTCCATCAAGTCCCACGAAGCGTACTCCAAGTCGCTCCTCCTGTCTAGTCACGACGTCGTCCGTGAGATTCAGTTATGCTAATTTGCAATGCCTTACTCAAGGCCTGAATCAAGTCACTTAATTCCTTCGCACTGTCATAATCTGTATTATTTTTAGCTAAAACTAGTACTTGATTTGCAATTGTCCTGGCCATTCTAGTAATATGTGGAGTCAGAAGGCCGGAAATTGGGAAGTGAACGGTTTTGTTATGGGTTGATTTCTGAATTGGGTTTAGTACTTTGTGGAGATTAAAAGGCATGATACCAGCTTTTATCCAGGACAATAGAATATTGGTTTTTGTATATATCTGTCTTCTGGCTTCAAATAAATACCTAAATTATTTTTTAGTTACTGACAAAACTAGTCCTTGAAGGGTGGTACACTATAAATACTTTAGGAAAGTGCTTTCATTCATTCCTATATTTCTATCAGTCTCCGGTATTGCTTCATCCAGAACATTACTACAAGACTTTTGTAGTAGACCAAACAATCCTACATCGAAAGGCTATAGGAAGTGCATCAAATATGGTAGTAAACACAATGGTACCATTTTATATGAGAAGCAGTAATTAAAAAATTCTCAAGTGGGATGTGATATACGCACATCCATTATCAATAATCAATACCTATTACTAAAGTAAGTAGTGGTACAAAAACTATTATAATTCAATTATTTGTTAAATTATTTTTAATAATACTTACCCTAAATCAGTATATTTGTCAATATTGCCTACCAACCAATCCATACACAATTTTGAATCTGCCCAACCTTTTGGAGAATGTGCAAATGTTGCAATATGTAAATTTTTCCTACTGACACTTGTGTACCAGTCCATGTGGTGTACACTATCTTGATTAATAATCGTAGATGGTAGAGTAATTCCATATGCTGAAATCGAGTCGTTTACTATAATCCATGTACAATTTCCTGATTATGTCAATCTCTAACGGTGTTTCGTGTCTTGGTTTGGATCGCGGAGGAAGGGTATCGCTTTGGGTTCTCGGTGCATTGTCTTTCGGGTTATCGCTTCTCCTTTGGGTTTTCTTTCGGGTTCTCGTGTAACGAACGTTTCTCTTCCTTGTAATTTTCCTTGACGTGCTTCCGTGAGTTTCCGTCGCGCGGATTATTAATCATGTCCCGGCGTCTCGTCGTTACTTGTATATATATGGCTCTACCTTCCCTTTGTCTTCCTTTCCTTTCTTCCTCACGCAATCTTCCTGTTGTATTGGGGTTTTCTTCGGTTAGGCTTCTATTTCTCTACGGGTTATTTCTTCGTGTCTTGGGTATTAAAATATATTACGTTAAACCTTTCCAACATCGTTCGCTTCGCGTAACGTGTCAGAGTTCCCGAAACCTTCCCGATCGGTATCAAGCCCGATCCTTCTAGAACCTTCCCGTCGGTTATAGCCCGACTCTCCTGAATACCTTCCATCGTGTTGTGCCTCTTGGTTTGGTTTATGACAGCCGCACGAGTCCTCTACTGGTACCTACGTGTTCACTACTTCGCACGCGAAATAATCTACCTCATCGCTCCCGAGCTCTGAAGGGTTACCCGGCCTTCCTAGCACCCTTCTGTCCCCCTCCGGCTCAGCGCGTAACACAAACGTGAATTTTGCTGGCCTATGCAAGAAATACCTTTCACTTTGGCGGCCATGCGAATCATAAAGTGTTACGGAGGTCTTGGCGTTACTTGGCGAAGAGCGGGGAAGTTCTCTATACTTCGGGAACGAGGAGATAGATGATCTCGCGTACAAAGTAATGGACTCGGAGATACCAGTAAAACACTCGCTCTGCGGTCATGGACTATGATCTATGGACGAAGGGAACCAAGAAGCACAACCGAGGTTCGGGATCTATGGAATGTAAGGAACTACGAGTATACGTTCCGAACGACTATGGATTCGAGGAACGTAGGAAGGAACTATAGTAACGCGAACGATATATATTCCAAACTAGTAATATAACTATGATAACCGTAGAGAACTAAAGACAAACAATAGAACATCCTAAAGAACAGGAAGGTTGCGTAGAGAAGAAAGGAAAGGGAGACAAGCAGAGGACAGGCCCATATATATATCCATCGCCGAGAACCGATTACTAACCCGTATGACGGAAACCCATAGAACCCAAAGGAAACCTGATTACAAATGAAAACCCGAGAATGCTTAACCGAGTCGCTGACACCTTCCCGTATAGCGGTAAACTTAGTAACGCAACGCGAAGTCTTGGCACGCCGTTATATAAAGCCCTTTTTGTACATATTGTAAAAATACCTGTGTAATATAGCATATAAATTAATGACTTGTTTCAACTAGTTCAGGTCAGCTGACGATAAGTAAACAGGGTGGAAAGAATAAATTAAACCTTCATAAAATAATCCTTTAATAATTCAGGATTATTTACAGTTGCACTTTGCTGGTATAGGCTTATATAGAATTTATAGTATAGTTGAGGATTGTGTGCCAGAAATCGGTTGACCCAATTGTTCCCCTCATATTCATTTAGTAACCGCTGGGACCGGTGAGCTTCGCCTCTGGTTTGAACTCCATTAGGCCGATCTCTAACAGTTGTATAGGGAATACCAAAGGTTTCGGCTGATACGAGTAGAGCAGGCTTAGTAGAATCATTATCGTGAAGAATAGCAGGATTAATAGCAGTCTCCTTCTTTTCTAGCCTCCTTTTTTTTAATCGTGGCATTTTGTTTGGTTGTCGTTGATGGTACTGTTGAGGAATGGGAGCTCCAACGGCCACCAAACGCTCAAACATAGTATTTACAAAGCTGTCGGTTACCTGGTGCTGGGCGGCTTCATGGTGGCATACGTTACCAGTCGACAATACGGTAGTAGGACTAAATCTCAAAATGCAGAAAGGTAAAAGCTGGCAACGCATTCGTTTGGGATTGTACTGAATGGGTTTATAGAGAACCAAGTGCAAAGTATACTCCTTAAGCACCTGAAGTTCTAGATCCCCACACTGCTCAAGTTTATAATTGTAGTCCAAGGGACTGGGATTCTTGTGGTATATGGTCTAATGCATAGGGCGTGCTCCTGGCTGACATATCCGCCAGTTCTTTGTGAAGTTATTCTACTACAATCCTGGAAGGCCAGTACGGTCTGAGGAGAGAATGATTAGAGCTTTAGAAAAAGCAACAAGTGAGATTGCACTGCTATCAAAACAGATCGAGATGCGTCCGTACCAGTATCAATCAGTGAGGGATGAAAGATTTGGTAATGATCACGGTGTTGCGAATCATGGTGCAGCTGAACACCCCCGCCTAGGAATGATATCTGATTTCAAAGATATCCCGATCTCCTCTTTAAAGCCTTCTTTAGCCTTAAAGGTTACTCCGTCCGTAGCGGTTTGACTCCCACAGCATTACGGCTGCGTTTAATTTCTACCCTAATTTAGGCTCCAAGACTAACTTGAAAACCTCCGGAACACCAATGACATGAGCGCCCCCTGCGTGGGTATATCCCCTACATAATCGTGCCATATAAGATCAGTACCATACTCCGGAGGAGAGGCCTTAGTATCAAGAGGCTTGACCCTACTTGTAGCGCAGTGAAGCACAGTCCTGCCGAGGTCGTTAGCCAAGTTGAGGTCAATACCACTTTCCTGTCTCAACCGGCAGCCTCTGTATAGGCCTGCTTTGGGCGCGCCGATCCAGCTGTGAGGAGCGCCGAAGACCCCTTCTAAACTTCTTCACCGTTATTCCGCTATCGAACTAAATCACCACCATTGCTCTCGATCCAGATGCAGCGTAGTATGAGTTCAGGGTTAGGGTTGTGTAGTAGATTCCGGTTTGTGGGATTCCGTTATAAAAAGGTCTGTAAGCGAGGTAAGGGGTATTTGGTTAAATAACTGGTCCTGTTCTGTACTTATAGGTCTACTACAACTCTACGCAGGCGTTATCCAGATTGCACTACTCTATTCGCTTTGCCGTACTTCATACTATAGAAGTAGGCCTAAGGAAAAACAAAATAGCAAGTTCAAGACATATCTGAGAGAGCAGGCTCGCGTAGTGGTAGTAATGAAGAAAGAAAGAAGGATCTGTCACCACAGAAGTTGAATCCTGTAGAACCAAGTTCGTACCCAGCACATGCACATACCAAAGGAAAAGGACCTTACGAAATCCAGAAAGTATGTATTCCCGCTTCGCGACGGTACACAAAATATCTTCTGAGTAGCTACATGATGAATCAGAAGCCGAATAAAATGTTTTGTAACCATACAGTAGAACTTGCTAGGAAATACATGTTTTTCGAATATTTCGTGATGTCACTTCAACAGATCATACCATGCCTATACGTGTACGGACCATAGCAATCCACTAGCCAGGCCATAGCGAAAGTACAGACGCAACCAGCTCCATGATCACTCTTTGTACTCATATAACATGGGCTGCCCCAGGAACATATAACCGAAACGATTTGATGGAGTGGGAGGCAGCAGACTAATAAGCCCAAGTCGGTAGCACGCGTGGGTTTCAAAGCAGACAACTTTCAAGAACCTAGGACAGAAAACATTTCTGTATTATATTGCTGAAATTGTCACCACGGCATTCCATACTAGTTTGGGAGGATAAAACATATAGGTAAATCAATGTATGCTAGAGAATATATAAAATGTTTTGGGCGTATAGGAACTCCTGCCCGGGGATGTGCGCGATCAAAGGAGGCATTTCCGTATAGAGAGGGTCAGCGTGATTGTAGATGGAGGCGAGAAATTCGATACATATGAGATCGACAATCTTCGGGTACCTACTTAGAGCACTTGCTAGAACATGTTTGGGAGGAAATTCAGTTAGGCTATTTTAGTACCGTTATCTATGTATTTGTTCAAGATCGAAGAAAATATGAAGACAGATCTACTCCGAAATCTATTTCTCAATTCAACGGATATAGCTCAACTATCATTACTCTCCTCCGTAGTGAAAAAGAGATGTTCACGCCATCTAAAGTGATAACAAGTATGCTAAATAAGGGGCGGGGAGCACGAGGGAGCGAAAAGGAGAGAAAGCAGAATAGAGAGGAAACTGGATGCTATGAGAATAGTTTCATTTATATGTGTTTTAATATGTTTTCTCAAGGAAGGGGGTATTAGGCGAGGAGAGTATAGGTAGCCTCTAGTGCCATACGCGTGAAGTCGCTTACACGCAATTAATCGAAAAAATATGTATCAATGAAACAAAGCCCTAACCCTAGTCTCAACCTAATAAACCAACCAGCCGCGTATGCACCCTCCTTCGATGTTATGTCGATTGGAAGCGTGTAGAAATCTTTCTAGTGATTCGATCTATCTAAATTTAGATTTATATTGTTTCATTCATCATAACCTCTAAAGTACCTTTACCCCTTGGCCGTTTATTACCATTCATTAGTCCAGCCCATTCCCTTCTTATAGCACTACGAAATAGTCACTGAACGATATGGGTTAGTTACGAGATTCATCAACCTCGTACAGTTTAACTCAGAGAAATAGGAATGGGTACTCGCAGGAGGTTACTCAGGTACATAATCAAGAATTCTAACTACTGGTAACTCCGGGATCCGAGGTAGCGAGGCAGCCAACTAACTGCCATTCAAAGCTAGATATGGCGCGCCCGATCTTAAAGGTGACAGCAAACGCCAGGTCTAAAAACCTTTCAACCAAACAAGATATCAGAAATCTGTCTAGAGAAAGTCTGCTTCTATATATTATCTAGAAGTTGTCTAGATGGATTTTTTTTATCTTTTTTTTTGGTAGAGTCTTTTTTAGACCTTGAAAATGGGTATTTTTGTACGTAAAAAGTGCCAAGATTTGGTAGAGTGGAACGGTATTATACCCAGTTATACCCACCACCTGAGCAAAAACCAGTTTCCAGCCAGTATAGGGCTGAAAGTCAATAATTTCAATTTATTTCATTGGTGAAAAAATATCCTGAGTGGCTAAACTTGTTCCAACTGCAATAGCGGCATGTCACCTTCAAGACCGGGCGCGCCATACAGTTTCCGTGATCATTATTTGGAAAACCAGGGTAGGCGAACGCCACAAATATTTTCCAAATAATGATCACGGAAACTGTAGATATATAAATTAGCAGCTAACTAATTTTCCGTAAGAGTACGGATCAGGTAACCACCCTTGATACCCACGCCCCTTATATATTTCACCAGATTTCCGACAACCTCCATACCATAGCACGGAAAGTCCTTGTACAATGGGATTGCATATTTTCCTCGTTCCAGGATACCTTTTTGTAGCCTGCGACCTACATGCCCGGGTAATTGGTCCGAATCATGTTATGCTTAAGAAACACAAACACTACTGTGGAAAGTATGTTGTTCCCTCATCTACACATAAATCTTCACCATTGCCGTCTCCTAAGGCCCTCACTGATCTCTCAATACAAATCTCCGGTATCCCTATTCAGGAGATAACGCTCTGATTAAGCCAGCAACTGCTTCCGGCGAAGTGGTAGCGTTTTCGGCGGTGCTCCACGGACGGTGCTGGGCTTCACCAGCGTCTCTAAAGCCTGTCCAATCTAACTATAATGTTACCAGAAGCTCTAAGAGGTATTCCAGTCCACTATTTAAGCTCCAAATAAGGTTGTGACTGACGGAGGTTACGAATATATTCGAAATCTCAGCTATCGGGTGTTCGCCTTCTCTGTTCGCCTTCTGGGGGGGGGGGGGGAGAAAAGTATACTGCGAGTGGTCTTTATGTGGAAGTGGGGAGAGTATGCGAAGATGACATCAATGTTGACTCAGGTTATTTTAATAGAATATCGGAGACCTGTGCTTTTCTAACCAGTACTTAGTTGTGGAACTAGGTAAAACCTAACTATACTGGTTACTGAGTTTTCCAGATTAAACAGGACCAAAGTCATACAGTCCGTGTATATCTATATTTACGAGGTCAGGTTTATGGCACAAAGAGATACCCGAGCGATGAAATAGAGATACGACAATTTAAGTTATGGTATAACGTGTTTCACCAGGAAAGCAATTATCACCGGGAAAGCTACCTAACATCACAAAAGACCATTATGAGAACCAAAGCAATACCTATGAAGCCATACATTTATAGGAGAGTTCGTTTGGAGTTTTGGCTATATCTTTGCATATCCGCGGGAGGGCAATGAAGGCCTGTTGAGTCTCCCACAGCTATATACTCGCCACCTATTAGTAACAATTATCAGAAATATTCGAAAGATATCTCAGAATCACTTAGTATATTTAGTTCAGTAATTCTGGGTGATCTTGAACTTACCCAGTAATTCGCGATCCCATTCATGTCATGCTTGATTGCTTTCCCGGTGATGATTGCGTTCCCAGTGGAACACGTTACATATCAAATTGGTTCTTGTGGTATAAATGGAGCCTCCCCGGACCAAATCTTGAGTTATCACCAGCATGTCCCTATTTTATCTGGAGAAAAACAATCAAGAAACAACATACTGAGCCCTAAAACTTTCAAACAACGCCAGGGCCTATTGGTACGTCATGCGTAGCATCCGACCACGTGATAGATCTATCTGATTAGATATGTGCTATGGATCAGGTCTACAAAAGGATACACAAGCCCAGAAAGCGAAGTTAGGGTTTCAACCGTTCGGATTGATTTTACTGGAGGTGCACAAAGCGCTCCAGTGCCAAAAGCTCATAACATACTTGCAGTTTTCCCCATATATTTACTATGTAGGAATTCTAGGCGGCGTTGCGGCTCTGCGGATAAGATTGCGGCTCTGCGGATAAACTTGCGGCTTTGCGGATAAGATTGTAGTTCTGCGGGTAGCTCAGCGGGTAAAATTGCGGCTCTGCGGATAAGACTGCGGCTCTGTTTGATAAGGTTGCGAGAGCACCCTGTTGAATTGGCAAGAATGCTACTGGCGGAGCTTTGCCATCACTTGATTCATTTCACACCAAAATTCTATCACAGGTCAGGCGGTATCGCGAGACTAAGTGATCGAGCGACCAAAAGCCACATTCGGCTCACGCTCTCAGCTGCACAATTGGATAGTTTCGAATAGAAGAACGGTCACATAAGGCGTTGTGGCGCATTGTGGCGGCGAGCATGGCTGTGGCTACTGAGTGATGGAGGCGAGGTCACACTAGTCACTCCTGTCACACCTACAACATATGGGTCACGCTGGCCTTGTCCTGGAGACACCGTAGTTATTATCACAGGTGGCCTTACATAGATCTCCTGTAGTATAAATCCTCTCTCCCTCTTCATCATGCATAGTCATTACTGGATCATAGGAACACTGCAATCAAGAAGTTTCATTTTGTTTCATCGGTGCAATTAGTGAATCGGTGTATTTAGAACTCTAGTTATACAGGCAACAGCCTACAACGTTAAGATTCCCTGCATTGTAAATGTACCCCTGATCCTCCCTCCTAGCTTGAAAAGGCGATAAGACGTTTTGGGTGATCGAATTAACGCGGAATGGTGGGCGATATCGGCGTCTGTCTTGGCATATGTGAAAAATCTCCATCAGGGAGATCATCGCTTATATCAATCCGACGGATGAAACTTGTCAAATTAGCGACATACCTGAGTTGTCATTTTAGATCTACCTTAGGAAAATAACTAGCGGCTAGCGACTGATGGGAAAGCTCTTATTATTTCGGAAATTATAGAAAGTTACCAGCTTAAGTAGGGGTACGGAGCAGGTCGCGAATTTGACAAATCTCATCCACCTGAGTGATAGGAGCGTAGTCAGCGTCTTTGAGCACACGGATGGCAGACAATGCCCTTCTTTGTAAGAAATCGAGTGCTTCGCGGTGATCGACAGGGGTGTTTTTAGCGGATTGACCTGCCTCCCTACCAAGTTCACCCAGCTTCAAACTCTATCTCCCCAATCACACCAAGAGATGATTAAAAATTAAAGGCCGCAAAATAACTGTGCTCTTTATTCTCTGTGATTTTACGGCATCTACTCAAAAATATATTGTGTTGTAGTTGTGGAGATAGTTTCGCGTTCATGTGTTTTTACCGGATGTCGTGTCGCCCACCGTATTCTTGAAGAACTGAGAATGGGCGACTTAGTTCCAATGATGACCGACAAAGGTATTATGTAAGATAACCATAAGAGAGAGGGAAGGAGCAACGATGGTAACTAAGCCACACCAGCCACTGGTTGCCGCCACGAGTTGTCCTTTTGACTTAAGGTCATAGTGTCCTCCTTTCCTTCACCCTACCTACTTTTAAATATTCAGGAGTGGTCTTGTGCTTAATCTGTTTCACAACTTTCACGGTACCATATAGCAAATGTCACATATTCAAACCCCCTTTTCGCTTCGCTCCCAACCACATATTCTCACGTCTGCTAGGTATGAACACCCAAGCAAGTAGAGCATAACGCACCAAAGGTTCAAGGCACCTGAGGAGTGCACAAGACCGTATATAACTCCTATTAAAATAACCCGTCCTCGATTTGCGTTAACGGACTGAGGATTATATAGTAACCCTAACCCTGATGGTAGATGAGTTCCCACTTCGTATTTTTTTTTGGGTTATGTGGATCAAACTTGGTTATGGCACTAAAGCAACAGCGTATTCATCCCTCTTCTCCTTCAATCTCTCCCCTCCTCAGCAGAGGAATGCAAAAACAAACACTGCATACCGAAAGCCCCTCACTCTCTCCCGCTCCAACTACCAAGCTCCCAGTCCAGGTCCCTTCCGATAGCGTGGTACTCTCCGCTTCCTATTTAGAAATGTTCCTTAGTGCTAGTATAATAGCCTGTGACTGTGCCACAACGAGTATCATTTGTTTGAGAGGAGGGACTATCACTCAGACCGATGCAAATTCGCGACCGAGTCCGTCAGTGCCCCTACTGGATTTGGCAAATTCCTACGGTTTGCGGATGGTAGAATCTTTAGGATCAGTCACCTACTACTACTTCTTTGCTACCATGGCTTCGAAATTGCAACGGAGGCGGGTTGCGAATTGCACGGGTTCCATCGGTCTGAGCGATATACACAATGTATCAAAGGAAAGAAATACGTGCTCGGCAGATACTTTGTTCCCCATCGACTTTCAATCTGCCTTATTCCTTGCCACATGATATCCGCAGCAACCTGTACAACGAGTATAGATGCAAGGCGTAATCCTAAGGTAACTATGGGCCACTGGAGGTATCATACCTATTGGTGTTCCAGTTGTTGCGACGGAACACACAGCATACCGGGGTCACCCGCACGCCCCGGGTATGACTAAGGCCACATTCCGTTGGTGTAGTCTCGGTCCCGAAGGTCCAAGGTTTATAGCAGTGAAGATATCTAATTTTATTTGAGCTAACATACAGGGCCTTTCCGTTAGAGCTAATTTGCAGGTTTTCGCACAACCGGCTACACGCCGGTGCTGGCCTCTGGGACTCAACCCCCCGGGCCCCAAACGACATCTCAGTATATCCTACTCGAAACAGTAAATGTGCACCAAAGAAATACAATATAGCACCCCGCTCTGGAGCTAAGAAAGATGTTTCGGTACTAATCATGCGCATCATAAAAGAGGATTAAACCGCAGAAACAGCTTCAACCCTAACCCGGGTGCAAAGACTACTGTATTCCTCATCACGTATTATCGTGCCAAGAGTTTGAATTTAGGTCGGACTAGGGAGTCTTACACAGAACTCCCGCTAAGTGTCGGTTATGCCATACGTTCTCAGCGCCAACGGTGTCTCGGTAGCTGAGTATTGATGGGATAAATTGCCTTAGGCGGAGGGCCTCTCGGTGGAAAAGGGCCAGCGCGTTATGCATGCGAATTATATTGCTCTGGCTCCTTGCCCAGGGCAACTGAACTGAATTCAGTTAGATGTCTTTCGTTCTGGGCGTGTGATCTTTAAAACAAGGACGAGCTCGTGCGTAAAAATCATCCCTATGTGAGAATCTGGTAGAGGACGAGAAACAGGCATTGACACTATGTTCAAACCAGACCGAAGTGAGAGAGTGCTTCCTAGGTAAACTGGGTAAGAGGGATTACCGCCAGTGGACTCAAGAGGTCTATAGCAAAATCAGGCTCCATCAGCTTCTAGATATGACCAATTCCAGTAACCAAACAAAACTTCTGGCTGCGTGATGAAACGTACAGCCGTGTCCAGAAGGGCTTGGCACCCCGTGAAAGCACTTCGAGGCTGACTTCGGATCATGATATCAACGGATGGAGAACAATAACCACAATGAGTAATTGATTGATAGATATATACATGCTAAAGAATACTTTACCATTTCGTATGACCACTTTCTGTAGTGATTACAGCCTCTAGTCTTTTAGGCATCTGGTTCACCAGTTTATCAAATAACTTCTAATCAATACCATCCCACTCCTCCTGCATCCCTTTCCATAATTCCTCTGCATTATGAGGGTTTTACGGTAATCTTTTTTCTGAGTTTTGACTTCAAAATATGGTAAGAATTTTCGATAGGATTCAGGTCTGGATTATTAAGAGATAAAAGTCGTTTCTTGATGCTGTACTTGAGCTGAATAGCAGCATTAGGTAGACCCGAATGGTAAGGAGCGATATAATCCACTACATTTAAACAATCTATAAGGAGGTCTAATGAGTGAATGAAAAACAAAAGATAGTATTTGTTGATTTCTGTAGCATATTGGAATATCTTTAAACTGAATTTGTTTCTTATTGATACACTCGCTTCTGCTATCCATTGCCGAATCCGTATAATAGTTGTTCTCTGTCTAGAGGTATAGTCAACCTAGCATCCTATCTAGACTCGTTCACATTTGAAATTAAGGGTTCGGTTCTGACTATCCCATTCATTTCCAGGCCTGACTTCAACTTTCTTTCTTTCTTGATAAGTGATATATTCAATTCTCGCTTCATATAGTCATATCATTTTCCGGGACTGTTGGTTTCACTTTCATAAGATAGCATGCCACCAGGTGTAAGCGTGAAAGAAAAAATTCTATTTGAAATTTGATTTGTCAGGAAGCTTCTATAGGTGCCCGTCAAGTTCTAGAGTCACAAGGGGTAATCAAACTCCTATGTTTTTGTATCAAGTTTGAAGGATGAGTAAGTGAAGGTGATATCAGGATCTAAATAGAGGCCTTGCCTCACACCTGTATTAGTTTGTCTTCCTTTTCTTTTCCCTTCATGCAGCCTTCTTTGTCTTTTAAAGAATCTTACAGTTGGTATTTCATTTTATCTTCATTCCGAGGATTATGTTCCGACTCCGAAGACTTGAGTGGATTTCCATAGTTTTCTATATAATAAGGGGTGGAATTTATTAATGGGTTCGCTCTAACGTGAACATCTTTGGCCTCGGTCGAGTACCTTGGTCACACAGTCCCTGACTCTTGACATCGTGTGTTCAGCTTTGTCCTAGTTCCTTTCGGGATGTTCCTGATCTTTTTCTTCCCTGACACTAATCCAGTCTCTTCAGCGTTTGGCTGGCTTGAGAAATAGTTTCTTCCTCTGGACTAGTATCACGGCGTAGTACGACTTCGCATGCAATAGAGAGGGAAAAAAGTCTAGTCAGAGTCCATTTGTCATATAACTTCTATAGGTTTCCGCTTGGTTCTGAAATTACAGGGATTAATGAGTCACTTGCTTTGTAATACATCTCCCATATCTTTCTATCAGGTTGTATGAATGAATAAGTGAAGAGGTCATTAGGATATATATAGAGGCCTCACCTCCTACCTGTACGAGTTCCTCTTCCTTTTCTATTCTCTCCACGCAACCTTCTTTGTCCTTTAGAATACTATAGTTTGGTCTTTAGTGTACAAGGTATTCTTCAAATCACTAAACGGTTTCCCGACTCCACGGACAGGAGAGAACCTCCATAGTTTCGGATATTCCAGGTATTGCACTCATTACTTGCTTCGTACGAATGTGAACACCCTCTGCCTCGGTCGTGTACCTTGGCTCTTCGTTCGATTGATTTAGAAAGGGTTGCGTTGGGCTGTGCTTTAGTTTCATCCGTGATAACTAGTAGTTTAAATTCTACTAATCCAAACAGTTTGTCAATTGTTCAAGAGCTAAAAGGAAGATTGGGAACTCAATCGGTGATTTGACATAAGAATGCTTTGGGGTTATCCTCCACAACTGGTTCCATCGTTTTGCAGACTACTTTTGCTATATTGGTTAGGCTTCCTGAATGGAATGCATCCTGAATACGATCCCACTCTCAATAGATTTTGAAGACATTTCAAACAGTGGAAGGATTAAGCCCTAATTGCTTTGAAAAACCTTTATAGCCTACCCCATAGTTTGCTAGAGTGGCTATGTCTCAATCCTGATCGTAGCGGGTAATATATCAGGGAAACAAAACATTGTGACAGAGGAGCGATAACTTAAGTGAACCGTAACCATAAGTATTATGAAAGATATGGGCTCATCGGGCGTATAGGTACTTTTAAAGCACCGCATAAGTTACATCAGAATCTCTCCCTCACTCTCAACTATTCCGACAAACAGTTTTTGATTGTTTGCTTTATTTTGTTTACATCTCACATACAATTTGTTTCTTTTTCTTTCTTTTTACTAGAAGGTAGCTAATAGGGCTACACTCTGGTTTATTTTCCTTTAATATGCGTGGTTTGTGGTGGCCGCCACAAGCCAAAAAGAAGTGAGGAATGTAGGGGGACCCATCCTTTAATCTAGAGCGGTGGGGGATAAGTGAATCTGGCTCTTACGCAGCACTCCCACCAACTTTGTAAAGTTGACCCTAGGATTAGTAATCCACAGAATGATGAGACAAGCTGTAGGCTCGCACTCCCCCCCCCCCCAAAAAAAAAAGAAAAGAAAACTACAAGATACCCGTCTCGTGCTCTGGTACTTGTACTCATACTCTCATAGCGTTTCCGAACATGACCGGTATTGCATGACAGACGAAAGGCTGGATTCAACGCCTCTGACATGCAATATTAGTCGTTTTCAGAAACGTCGAAGATTTTAACTCATCATGTATGCTTTGGGTGCTGTTGTTCTAACGCTTACATAAGATCACCTACGTCCAGTGAATCTTAATGTGCACGCCACATCTTCCCCATTAAGCTACCTCTGGCGTCGCTTGTCTCATCATACATAATGGATCGATGCAGGCTATCCGGTATGTGCATCGCAGGAACACTTGCAGATTATATCCGTCATAGCGTACTGGACAATCTTTCAGCCCTTGAGTCCTTCCTATTATCGCATGTATGATTCACGTGCTCCAGGGCTCAGTAGTATCTTTTGTCAGCGGAATTAATCCGGCCACCTAAGTATCTTTCTGTTGCGTTTATCATTGCCCCATCCTGCTGCACCTCCGTAGTGGGACAGGTCCGGACTTTGTCTGCGGCCCTTGCGTGGGGGAGTATTTTCCCCACGGAAGGTACCGCCTTTATCCCGCTGGAAGCGACTAGTCTCTCCCTCGCGATTCACGGCCTAACCCATGAAGAATGCGGCGAGTTCCAGCGGCTCACGCCATAATTCTCCTCCAATACACTAGAAGAGACCGGTATCGTGCCATGGAATAAGACAGGAATCATGATTAGGAAATCACATAAACTCACTCGTTTTGGCTCGGGGAAATCATTCACAGTCATATGTGCTCAAATCAATACTTGTCAGTTCAGCCTCGGACAGGGTCACTGCTGAATAGCGGCCCTCGATATTAAGGCTCTTATTGGCCCCCATTATACTGTGTGAAGCGTAGTAGTTATGTAGGCTAGAAAACACCTCCCCGATTTCCGTGCTTCCGCCGTGAATCTGCGGGAAGCCGTATGATGTGTACATAACGTGAAGTGCATGCAGCAGCTCACAAAGTATTTCGCATAGGCTTGCACACTCTCCTTTCGTGTAAAGGCCCCTCAAGACCACAGTTACCTGCTCCTCGGAAAACCCTTTATATCACCGTGAATCTACAGAAGCGACGCAACCATGACCGGGATATTCTGATCAAATTCGATGTATATCTATCCCGGAGTACACACATCTTCTGATACGTAGGCTATTCTGCTGGCGTTGGTTGGTGTCGCGAAAGAAGCGAATGACTACCATAAAGACCCGAAGTATTTGCTATCCCTGGTCAGAGGTTACCTTCTTGGCAATTGCTTGCAGGCCGTAGATCTTGTGTTCACATTGTAATTTTCATTGCATATGCACAGCCAACCTTTTGGGTTTTTGGGGGAGAGCTGGGGAAGGCCAAATCCAAGCCACTTTCGGCCCCAGGTTCTAGTGCTGTCTCGATAGAGACAACCCCGAGGTTATTTGGATTCCTATAGAAGAATTACACTCTATTCTATCCACAGTTGTGTAGAGCAATAATCAATTTAGATGTTCTGGCTGAGGCATAGTTCATCTTTGCTATGGGTACACTTTTGATGTTGAGCATACTGAAGGTCGCTTTGATTTATTACCCGATTGCGAGGATTCTATAGTTCTTTTACTCCAGTCTCAATTATCACGACATTCGTCACCTTACTTTGATTAACCAAGGAAGCGTATCAGTAACCATCAAACCTTTATCAATAGGGCGAGGTGACTGCCATCACTATCTTATCATTTTTGCCTAGGTCCTACCCCGGCCTCCTAATAAGGATTTGCCTATGCGTGATCCGTGCGCAGCAACTGGCAATAGGCGCACAAGTAATTAGACGAACGCCATTAAAATAAATGTTTACCTTAATCGCACCGCAGTACTATTCCGCGTAAGATCAAGCTGCTGCCCTTCCCTGCGGCGCTTCGCACCCGGGATTCAGCCCAAAATCCCAAATTGGGGCTCGTTAACATCACTGCTCTGGATTGGGTATTGTGCATGATGTCCCTAGCCGTGCCTGTTGCCCTAGGCGTTGCCCTACTGCTTTGCTACATTTATGACGTCACGATGAACCGAGACTATACAATCCGTGGTGCCCGTTGGGTTCGAACTTGTAAACTGGTCGGCCCGCACCCACATATGCGCAATGTGTGCATATTCCATGTGCTACTTAAAGGTTAGGTCTGTAACGTCGGCGCCTAAGCGATTCAGCTACCTCCTCCACACCCAAGCCACCCCAGGGCAAATGGTAGATACATACGTATTAGGCCATTTTCGCAGAGACTCCAAAGTGTTTTCCAAAGCCACCTGACGGCCTAGTCGTATTTGGTGGCGTTCCTTCTGATTACGTATTTCCGATTGCTGTACCACTCTGGTAGGGCACCATTATGCAAGCCACAGAGGATGTAACCCACGGCCGTGGCAGTGCTAAGCCAAAACCAACAAGCTTTTTTTTTTACCGAGAATCGCCAAGACATAATCCGCATGCATTAGTGCGTACTCACCGTTACATGGTATTTCCGATCTGGACTGCTATTACTGCATGCCATACAGAAAGGAGATCCGGTGTCAATTTGGGCGTATGCAACATTGGGCGTATACGGAAACCTCATGGAACGATAAGTACGGCAGATAAGCCACAAAAACCAATATGAAACATATCAACCAAGTTTGGCCAATTCTTTAGCTGGGCGTTTTTTTTTTTTTTATTCTTTCATTATGTTCAGCCGGATTTGAAATCTCATGTGGTTTTTCGACAGGTACAGGCATTCACAGGGTGACAACTAGCAGCTCGGGTGGTATATTGGAATATAAGACAAATCATCTGCTCATTGTGGTGTTTTTTTATCAAATGGCTTTTAAATATGGCCCTTTGTGGGGGGACCTATAAGCCACAGGAAACGCCAGTGCAGAATCGGCTAATAATTTGTTAGCACTTGCCACTCACCTAGCCCCGTGTGGAAGGGCCTGCATGACTAGATAAAGCGTGGGGTAACCGTGGCAGACAACCCCCCACCAAGGCACCCAGATTGGGAACAGAAAACTTTGAACAACTGACAACTGCCCTGGAAATCTCAATATATTTGCACTTGTAGAGATCTGCACTTGTTGCCTTGGGCTGAGGTGCGTATCGGGGAGGACTCTAGAGCTTCATAGACTCCGTAATGCAAACCCAAATTAGGAGATACGTTTCCTAAAGTAGAGCGCCACTTGGCGGTAAAGAACCTGATGCACATCAGGTGGAGCAAACGACGGGACCACATATACCAACGAGCACATGAAACTAACCAGTCAGGATAGTGAGGCGACTTGTGATACTAGGAGTAATCATTTGTCCCACAGGCTCATGTCTGACTTTCGGGAAGTAACGGCGGCATAATAGGATTTTATGCTTTTCGGAGGAGTTTCTTGTACTGGTATTCGTTGCGAGTTTCTCTCTCATCCTTCTGGCCAAAGTCCTCTAAGGTAACGCCTAGCCTTGGGAAGGGACGTAAGTCCAAAGGCAAGGGCAAGTGTCAAGTAGCTACTGTCCTGCAAGTGGGTGATATTAGCGGTGCCTTACATCAAATTGAGGCGTCCATATGGGCGGTGGTAATATGATAGTTGCAAATTCTCCTATGAGGACATCATGCCGGAAACTTCCTGATCACAAAATAACAAAGGTGCATTGTTGAAGATATCTCCTGCAGCCCGCTTCTCCTGTCTTCGAATGCAGCAGACACCTTATTCAGTGGGGTTACATCTGCCGGGCTGGGGGAGACAATACCTTCGTCGATGGATAGTATGGCTTTTTTTGCCCACACGAGACTTCAACCTCTAGGTGAATTGCGTTATTATCGTGCGTAACTACTAGTTTATAGGTATGTAATCAACAGGGTGATCAAGGATACAGGAAGGTATAAAAGAGGAGCATGCCCACACTCCTTTCCGTCTCATCATCCTTCACAACACATCCTTCTCACCTCCACAAACAACCAGTTCTCTCTTCTAAAAAAACTTTCACCTTTTATCCAAATCCAATTAGCAAAGGTAAAATATTCCGAGCCACCCTCCAACCCTTTCTGAGAAGCAGTTATGAAGCATAAATACTTACATCGTCTTGCCTTGCCAATTGTTAGATGTCTGCTGCCGGCGAAGGAACCTTCACCATCGTGAGCGTCAAGAACGAGAAGCTCGCACTCGACATCAACGATGCGCACAAACTGACCGCCAAAAGGGTCAATGACCCTGACACCTGGACGGTCAAACTTGACGACAGCACAGATTTCTGTACTATTGTCCACGATACCAGCGGCCTCGCTCTCGATCTATCCGGGCGGGTTACCGATCCTGGGAACAAGGTCCAGAGCTATAAACAAAATGGGACCCCTGCGCAAGAATGGGAAATTCAACTTGTCAAGAAAGGCGGCAAGTAAGTTATTTAATCCTTTTTTGTTGCTTAACCTTATTGCAGCACTGATAATCTTCCAGGGACGGTCGTGAGCAGTACGGTATTAAATATCACGCAGACCCCTCTTGCGCCGTCACAACCCACGGCCAGGCGGATGGGGCTGTTCTGGCCCTACAGATCGCAGTGAAGAACTTTGAGGACCAAAAGCAGTTGTGGTACTTCACTCCTGCTTAGGCGGATACGATAGGTAGCCATTAAGGCCCCTCACCTACATTTGTGGCGGAAGTTTGTGTGGTTTGTCTGATTTTTGTTTCCATTGGTTGGATGATCTTTTGTTTGGACGCCTACTTCAGGTTCTCTTTTGTGCAGAGCATTCTCTTGTTAACTCATGTTGCCCGATGGAACTTGTCTTATCCTGGGGGACAGAAGTGGTGGGCCGTTTATTTATGAAATACGAGAAAATTTGCGCTTGACTGTCCTTACCTTGTACTTGTCGTGACTATGATATCGTGCAGAGACTACGATGCGAATGCGAACATCAGCAAAAAAAGGTTGGCGCCCAGACGAGCCGGGTCTCGTTCAACGAGATTTGTTCGTCTCGCTGCATTTGGAGCATTTGGGGCGTCCGGAAAGTGACTGGTTCGTTTTGGCTCATTTTGGGACGTCCAAAATATGATAGGTCATATTAGAGCTCGTTTAGTACGTCCCAGAGGTGATAGATCATATTTTGGCTCGTTTGGGACGTCCAAAAGGCGATAGGTCATATTTGGCTCGTCTTTGACGTCCCAAAGTGTACTAGAGTGGCGACACTGACCTACCTGACGTCAGCCTTGGCATGATTTCCAGGTCTTAACGGCCCCCCGGAGTCGCCTCCACCTCCACCTCCACCTCCACCTCTACATCTACATCTACATCTACCTTCACCTCCATCACGACCTCTGCCTCTACCTCCACCTCTGCCTCTACCTCCTCCAATTGGCGTACCTCCCTACCTCGAGATTCTGACTCCTATACTGACATCTATATAGACTTTCAACTCGACGCCCAAATCAAGCACCGAATCGACACCTCTTCAGGCACCGAATCGACGCCTCTCCAGGCACCTCTCCAGGCACCGAATCGACACCTCTCCAGGCACGGAATCAGGCACCTCTTCAGGCACCGAATCGACACCTCTTCAGGCACCGAATCGACACCTCTCCAGGCACCGAATCAGGCACCGAATCAGGCGCTGAATCTGGCTCCAAATCTGGCTCCAAATCTGGCTCCAAATCGGGCTCTGAATCAGCGACGATTACCGGCTGCAGGGTGGTAGGTAAGCATGTGGCAGGCGTGGGGCGGGCGGTGGGCAAGTGGAGGGTGCGGGTGGGGATTACCATGTAAATAGTATTATATAGCGGGGCAGACTATGCCCAGAATAAAGTAGCTTTTGCCGATTTGACCTCATTTTGCCAGACTACAGGGTGCTAAAAGGGCATCTGCCGGGCAAAAGGTACTTCAGGCGAGGCAAGACGAGCCCAGATGAGAAATGGACGAGCCCAGGACGCCCCAAATGAGCCCCAGAAGAGCCCCAGACGAGCTCCAGACGAGCTCCAGACGAGCCCAGGGCGTGATATCCTCGTCCCAGACGTCAGGGGCGTGGGTCTTAGCGTCAGCAACCAATTGCGCGCCCAGCTCGCCCAGGGCATATAGGGCGCCGGGGCGCCACAGGACGAGACCTGATTTTTTGCTGATGAAAAGTGGCGGTTATTTACACACTTCCAATCCCGGGAGAAGCTAAAACATCACATGCCCTCTAATTTGACATTAAAGGACTGCATGAATGTTACCAATAAAACAAACACATAAGTAAGCCCCTGTAGTCCTGAGCATTGCCACTAGTTCGCGCTATCTCGAGGCATCACTGCTTCGTAGTCTGCGGCTGCGTTGCCCTCCACTGGAGTCCCGCTGAACTATTTTCATGTGACATCGCTCCAGATCCGTATCGCGGTCTATATACGCCCAATAGCAGGCCTTCGTTGCCATGGCCCTGCTCAACCTATGTCGCTACATCATGCCATAGTGCGAGCTTTGGCGTACCAGGTAAGTGGTTGCGGTCAGCTGTAGATCTTGTTTTCTATACAGAGCCATATTGACTGTACCAGCTCTCTCCCTCTGTACACGGAAACGTCCGAGGACTCCACCATTGAGTCTACACTACGCTGCTATGCATTAGCCAGGTGCATACAAGTCACTGCGCTGCATCCTTCCAGGAGATACACAGCTCGTATACAGCAGTCTGTTGGGCCACCGCTGCTTCTTCCCAATCCGCATTGGGAGCGCTAACGAACTGGTGCATTTAGCGCAATCGCGAGTGGTCACTCGGCCATCCGACGTTCTCATTGTCCTCCTGTTATAGGATACACCGGTAGGAGTATTGCATCATGAGTCCGGTGCCGGGTAACAGGATGGTAGGGGACTGCCAAGTAAGTATCGACCAGGATGGGACTGCGCCCGGTTCTACTTCGGGTGTAACCCACATGAGAAGCGGGGTAGGCAACGAGATACATCCTGGATAAGAGCGCGGAAAGGCAGGACCACCACGAAGGAACTCGGGCGGAGTAGGATCATGAGGGAATTAATGGGGCGGGCGATTGCCAAGGAGATTGCAAGGTCGAAGGAAACTCATGTATAAATAGAGGACGGATTCCCGCGAGTTGGAAGAGACATCATCAGTCCTTCAAGCGAGCGGAGTCCGGTTTAACAAAATTACATACACTGTTTAAAACGCTACAGAACTATTGCTTAGCATTGGCCGTATCTTTGATATCCCCAAACACTATTTTGTTCCTTATCCGTCTCGCTTAAATTCGGCACTACCACCACCTTCTGATAAAGACCACTGTCCGCTTAAACCAACACTCTGAGTATTTTGCTTGTGGCGGATAGTCACCGTGCTCTAAGTGAAGGGATAAAAAGGCAGCTTGTCAAAAAAGGAGAACTGGTTGATAGATGCACCCAAGGCAAGCCTCCGCAGCCTACGAAAACTATACCTGCACCACCTCCTTCATACTACAACGAGGCAGCACCGAACATCTCTTCTGCGGCTACCTAGACTACAGAGGGTTCTTCCGAGAGGCCCAAACAGTCTGTACCTTCGAGGGATCCGATCCAGGGATCCTTAACCCCACCGAACTTCCCCCCATAAAAGTAACCCTTCGCCAAAACTCCTACCAGCTTGCCCACTCAGTACCTTGGTTCACCTCACACCCTTGGTGCAAGAGATCTCCCCACCTCACCATCGAACAGCTCAAAGATGTCGCACCAGCAGCAGCCACCGTCGGAGGAAGACTCCAATATGGAGGATGCGATCACCTTAAGGGACCATCGCACTTTCTTGGCCCACAGTCAGCCAAGGAGACCCGAGAGGACGAGGGATTTGCCAATAACCTCGCTCTGGGATGCGACAGGCGCGGGTGCATTACCTACCCAGAGGCGCCTGAGAGACTACAGGGAGAGATCCCCATATACCACCCCCATCAGAGAGTCCTCGTTTACTCAGAGGCTCTCCAGAATCGGGGCTGGGCAGGAGTCGAGCGACGAGGAGGACCTTCCCGCTACCGTCAGGAGAGGTCAGGAGGCAAGGCACAGAGGTAGTCCAAGGCCTCAGCCAGGGAATCAGCGAGCTTACCGCTCGCACCCAGTACATGCCTCTCATCGAGGACCTGCTCTCCCGCCACGAGGCCCGTATCGCCGAGATCACCCAGAACAACAGCGTCTTGGTCAAGGATCTACAAGACAAGTTCCGGGAGAGCGACGAGGCTCAAGCCCGCCTCATGGGAACCTTGGGAGAAATAGACTCCCGTTTCCAGGCCCAGGCAGGCGCCCAAGCCACCCAGCTCAACGAGCTCTTCACCCACCTCACTACCACCGCCGCTACCCAACAGGCCCAGCAAGGGGAGCGGATCAACGCCCTGGCCAACTACGTCCAACAAATGAACGCCGCCACCCCCTCAATCGAGATCCCTCCAGAACTCACTCAGACCCTCAATGAAATAAGGGAAAATGGTGCCCGTAACAAGGACCAACTGGAAAGAGAGCAGGAGGAGGCTAGGAGGTTGGTTGCCCAATCCCAGAAGGACCTGCAGGAATTCTTGGGGAAACTCAAGGCAGCGGCCGGCCTAAAGGACAAAGGGAAACAACCCGCGGTAGAAACGGAGGAAGAGATATCCTCCCACCATGGTGAAGAAAGCCGGGCTAGCAGCAGCCACCCGGGGCCTGAGACCTCAGGCGGTCAAGGCGGGAAAGGCTTGGGAGGGAATGGAGGAGGAGGAAGACCAAGGGGACCTGGAGGTAGCATTCCAGACCCTTCAGACTCCTCGAGTTCGGATGAGGGTAGTAGGAAGAGGAGGAGGAGAAGGGCAGGGAAAAGGCAACCCAACTTTGCACCACCAACGCCAGCGAAGGGAGAAACACCCAAGCAGGCCAAGATCCCCTTCGCCGGGAAACCCGACCAAGACGTCCGCCACTGGATCGATCAAATGGAAATCCTTATGGAACTCCAACCGAAGGTCAAATGGGATGACAAGACGAGAATCTTGTGGGCATCCCTAGAGCTCCAAGGCAGCGCCGCCAGTTTCTGGAGGAACTTTAAGGAAAGACTCGGTGTAGAACCCGAACTTGGTACTTGGAGAAACTTCAAAAGGGAACTTAAGATCCAATATGGCAATCGCACCAGTCAGGAGCAGGCCAAACAACGGATGGATCGACTCAGGCAAACAGGACCCATCGACGATTACCTCAATGAGATGCAGAATCTCGAATGGGATGCCCGTAGGACCAGTGGTGATGAAATCCATGATTCTCACAGGAATAAACTGCTCAGTAGAACGACGGATATCGGCGGCCATAGAAGAGCCTTACGATTTCCCGGATTGGTTGGCGTGGGTAAGAAAAGTTGGGAGGAAAGATGCGGAGGTGAAAGCCAGACATGAGATTCTCCGGGGAAGAGAAAACCCCAGATCTCAGGATACCACATCCCCGGCGGCACGAAAGCAGAACACCCCTCGACCCCAAAACTATCCTCTTAGAGCCTTGGAAAAGAAGCCAGACTCGAACACTAGGCAGCGTCCTACAGATGATCTAGGAGCTACCCAGGAGGAGAAACAGAAGTGGGAAAGGGAGAAGAAATGCTTCCGTTGCGGAAGGGATAACCACCGGGCCAAAGACTGCTTCGCTACAAGCAAAGTAAGGCTTACGCAGCCAAGTCGGCCTAGTCAGAAGAGAAGAAGGGATCCTTCAGGAGAAAAGGACCCTGGAGAGGGGAGTGAGAAGAAGAGAAAATTGGGGACACAGGGTGAAGCCTTTAGGGCTAGGATTACATCATTGGAGGATTAAAAATTGTCACGCTGGTAGTTATTGGGTTCTTAGGATAATTTCTGGGTCTACTTTTTGTCTGTCTTCGATTTCTTTTTGGGTCTCTTTTAGCAATACGGGTTATATGTATAAAATGCGGAATACCATCTCCTAACAAAAAACTTGACCTCAATCTTCTTCAACTGTGAGCTTCCATGAACGGTAGTAGGCGATCCTGCAGAACAGATATGGGAAGGCGTAAGGCGCACCTGTAATCCAAGACCTGCTGAGAAACGGCTGAACCCTAGTAAGAGCTACGGTCAGAAGTTAAGAGAAAGGGTTAGGTTTACTCAAAGGAACACGCAGATTACCCCGCACCTTCAGCTATATAATCCGCACCTTTCGCCCTTCGAAGGCAGGAATCATGAAGCTTCACTAGCACCGAAAAGAAAAAACAACCATAAGCCATGACTACCCAAGCACGAGAAACCCGCCTCGAGATCGAGATCTCTTGGTCAGAACCAGAAAACCCCATGACAAAGACATGCCTAGTACGGGCCCTCCTCGATAGCGGTACTCAAGACTGGATCATGTCTTGGGACTGCGTCCAACGAAGCCACATTCCAACCCTACCTCGACCACAGCCTCTCATCATCAGGCAGGCTGATGGTACCCCCATGCCTAACTCGGGATCTCACATCACCATCCCCCTCAACCTCCGAATAGGAGTGCATCAGGACAAGGCCGTCACCTGTGAAGTTGGAGCCTTCGCGGGAGAAGACTTAGTCATCCCACACCGATGGCTCAAGGAACATCAACCCGTTATACATTGGGGTTACAATAGTGCGATCTTCCCCAGTGCCTTCTGCCAAAGAAACCGATGCTGCATCACGGAGTTAGACCTCCTGGAAAACGAGGAAGAGCAGATGATACTCCGAATCCTCAAGTATGATCCTCAAGCAGACCCGGTCCTCGAGTCACACCCCTTTTGGTCTCGAGCAACTGGAGAAAAGGCACCAGCGCTACCCATGACGTTCCAACCCTATGAGGATGTGTTCTCGAAGGAAGGAGCCGCGGCTCTTCCTGAACACTCAGAATGGGATCATCATATCCCGCTAATGGAAGGCAAGCAGCCTCCATGGGGACCGATATATTCGCTCTCCAAACCAGAGGAAGTAGTCCTAAGGCACTACCTAGACGAAATGCTCGCACAAGGCAAAATCGTTCCCTCCACCAGCCCTGCAGCAGCTCCAATCCTGTTCGTACCAAAGGCCAACGGGCAATTGAGACTATGCGTTGACTATCGAGGCTTAAACGCCATCACACTCAAGAATCGCTACCCTCTGCCCCTGATGAATGACTTGGCGGACGCAACGAAGGGAGCGGCCTACTTCACGAAGATAGATCTGAAGAATGGCTACAACCTTGTAAGGATTGCTAAGGGAGAAGAGTGGAAAACCGCCTTCAGGACGAAGTATGGTCACTTCGAGTATAGGGTTATGCCTTTTGGGTTGACAAATGCGCCGGCGTCATTCCAAGCCATGGTCAACACCATCTTCAAGGACCTATTAGATCGAGGCCTTGTGGTATATCTCGATGATATCCTCATATACTCGAAGACAAAGGAAGAGCATGAAGCTCTAGTTGTGAAGGTTTTGGAGCGGTTACGGGAGCACCATCTCTATGGGAACCCGGAGAAGACAGTATGGATGGCTCAGGAGGTAGAATTCCTCGGTTTCCAACTGTCGGGTAAGGGAAGTCGAGTGTCACCCACTAAGGTTCAAGCCATCGTGGACTGGCAAGCCCCTACCAAGGTCAAAGAATTGCAGTGCTTCCTCGGATTTGCCAACTTCCTGCGCAGATTCATCCCTAGATACTCGGAAGTATGCAAGCCAATGACCGACCTCCTCAAAACGGGCGCGGCCTGGAGATGGGCTCAGGAGCAACACCAAGCATTCGAAGAACTTAAGAGGAGGTTCACCTCGGCTCCAATCCTCAGACATTATGACGAACATCGCCAGGCGATTCTAGAAACAGATGCCAGCGACTGGGCTGAAGCGGCAGTGCTCTCCCAGGTGTTCGAAGATGGGAAGCTACATCCAGTAGCCTACCACAGTCGCAAGTTCAACGAGGCAGAAGTGAACTACGAGATCTATGATAAAGAGATGCTCGCTATAGTCTCTGCGCTCTTAACTTGGAGACATTGGCTGGAAGGGACGGATGAGCCCATCCAGATATACTCTGATCATCAAAACCTCCAATACTTTACCACGACCAAGAAACTCCCGAAGACAAGCCAGATGGGCCGAAAAGATAGCACCTTTTCGATTCAAGATCCATTATCGACCCGGCGAGAAGAATGGGAAGCCAGATGCCCTGACTAGACGCCCGGAGTTCGCTATGGAGGGGGGAGTAGTCCGAGAACAGCCCGTAAAACAGCTGTTGACACAAGATCATTTCGCCAGAATCACAAGGACCGGAATAGAATCCGGACCAGAAACGATAGGTGAATGTGAGGATCACTGGACAAGCTTGGAGCAATGGTACGACATACCCAGCGTTGAGCTACCTCAAGAACTATCGAGTTGGTATGAGTTGGAGGGTCAATGGGTACGCAGGGTTACCGAGGAGGTCACTCAGCCTGAATCAGACCCAGATGACAGATGGACTCGGAAAGTGCTGCCGGCTAACGCGGAGCCTTTGCCTGAGTGGAACCCGGACAAGAATACGGCCACCCATGAGGGTAGATGGGCTGTTCCTGGGTATGCGGTCAAGCAGGTGATTTCAGATCATCATGACAGACCAGCAGCGGGGCACTTGGGGCGGGATAAAACCCTGGAATTGATCGATAGGAACTACTGGTGGCCTGGCATGGCCGCGGATGTGGCAAGATATGTTGGAACCTGCGACGTCTGCCAGAGAGCGAAGCAGCGAAGAAGACACCTATCTCTTCCACAGCCCCTCGAATTAGCAGCCGTACCATGGACTGATATCTCAATGGATTTCGTAGTAGAATTGCCATTGGAGAAGTCAGGATTCCGGAACGTCCTGGTAGTAGTGGACCGCTTCAGTAAAATGGCGCACTTCATACCGATGACGGGGATCAACGCGGAACAAACCGCCAATGCATTTGTTAGAGACATCTGACGCTTCCATGGACTTCCTAGAAGCATTGTCTCTGACAGGGGAACCCAGTTCGTATCCGCCTTCTGGACTGCCATCACCACCCGATTGGGAATCAGGAGACGTATGTCTACCTCCTTCCACCCTCAAACAGATGGTCAGACAGAGCGAACGAACCAACACCTTGAGTCCTACCTACGAGCCTTCACGGCAGGTACTGGTAAGAAATGGAAGGATCTACTACCCATCTGCGAGTACGCATATAATAATGCGAAACACTCGTCAACCGGGATGTCGCCCTTCTACTGCAACTACGGACTCCATCCCCGAGCCGACTGGCCAACTGATACCGAGATCGAGCAACTAGATGCTAACGGGAGTAACTACCTGAATGCCATCATCACCGCTCACGAATCGGTCAGAGAGCAACTCCAGAAGACCTACGATCGAATGGCCTCAAGAACCGGCCCTAAGCCACAACAGTTCAGCCTCGGTCAGAAGGTACTGTTAGATACACGCGACCTAGGGGGGTACAACAAGTGGTCGGACAAGTTCACTGGACCTTTCAAGATTTCAGCCGTGATCGGTAATAGGGCCTATAGACTGGACCTACCGACGGACTGGAAGGTGCATAACGTCTTCCACGAGATATTACTGCGACCATATAGGGAGGATCCCGACCCAACCAGGGAACAAGGCACCAGGAAACGGATAGCGACACCTGAGCCCCAAGAAGCCCTGAACGACGAAAACCTACGACCAACACCCTACACACGACCCCAAACCCGCAGCCAAGGGCACGCACCAGAAGCGGGACCCTCACAGAAACGGCGGAAGGTCAGGAAGGACTAGTCCCGATACCTTTTCCTACTCATTGGCTTTTCCCACAGGGTTTTTACCATGAGAGGTTTTTAACGGTTGAGGACAACGTCTAGGAGAGGGGAGTAGTGTTATAGGATACACCGGTAGGAGTATTGCATCATGAGTCCGGTGCCGGGTAACAGGATGGTAGGGGACTGCCAAGTAAGTATCGACCAGGATGGGACTGCGCCCGGTTCTACTTCGGGTGTAACCCACATGAGAAGCGGGGTAGGCAACGAGATACATCCTGGATAAGAGCGCGGAAAGGCAGGACCACCACGAAGGAACTCGGGCGAAGTAGGATCATGAGGGAATTAATGGGTCGGGCTATTGCCAAGGAGATTGCAAGGTCGCGAAGGAAACTCATGTATAAATAGAGGACGGATTCCCGCGAGTTGGAAGAGACATCATCAGTCCTTCAAGCGAGCGGAGTCCGGTTTAACAAAATTACATACACTGTTTAAAACGCTACAGAACTATTGCTTAGCATTGGCCGTATCTTTGATATCCCCAAACACCTCCAGGACCGGCGTGTGGTGGGTCTACTAGGCCTTCTCAGTGCCTTTCTGCCCTTTTCCGGTTATTCTGGCCCTGGGCCTTGATTGTGCCTGTTGATGCTCTGTGGACCTTGCTTGTGATAGCTCTGTAGCTTGAGATACGTACTTACTTCCTGTTTGGAATCTGTTTCGACAGCCTCACCCGCCAGCCCTGTGTCTGTGTCTGTGTCCGGGCGCTTTGTTCGAGCCCCTAGGCTCGTCGAAGGCGGCAATATATTCTCACGTTGGTCCCATTTGGCGGCAGGTCCTCGCCTAACTATAGCAGTGGGAAGGTGCGATGAGTGGATCCAGTCAGCTCGGGGTGAACTGAGCTGCGCCGCTGCATGGACTGGAGTGGTATTCCTGGCGCCTGCACATACGGAGGGTGGTGGTTTGGATAGATGACTCCTTTGTTTTCTCGGCGGGGCTCGATGATGGGCGTGGGTTGCGCGGGCTAGGCAAGGGGGGCTCGTTCATAAAGAATGCATTATCCGTAAAGACGGATATACTAATTTGGTTGTGATATAGGGAGCCGTCATGGATAGCGGAAGATAGGAGTGGGGTTTACGGGATTGTGCAAGTTTGGAAGTATCAATGCGGAAACATATATCCATCATATTCTACAACGTGCCCTTCCTCACCTATGGTATCGTGGTAGTGGTGCCTGGTGATCTACGTTTGCGGCGGCTGTGCTGCTTTCCCCTCATGTCACTAACTGTTTCCGGGCTCGAAATTATTTGTGCAGCGCAGTGAACCCGTATATAGGACTCGATTGAACACCTTGGGGAGTCAGTTGTAAAGGTATCACGGACCGACCCAAAGAAGATGCTACCGTTCTCCACAATTAGAGGAATTGGCTTCCTCTCAGTTGCTTACCGCAATTAGTAATGCACACATCATATACCGTACAGGCGACGTAGTTGCACGGGAACGAATTGGTAGTCTGTTTCCCCACTATAGATTTGGGAATAAGCTTCATCAAGAGCAGATTTCGGAATAAGCTTTACCAAGAGCAGATTTCGGAATAAGCTTTACCAAGAGCAGATCTTGGGGATCGCGGCCTTCCTTCACACCTCAAGCCAGCCCAACTCCAAGGCCGACAAGTAGGCGTGAAGTACTTTCCCGCGATTCACATGTTCCAATGCACAAAAAAAGGTGGTAAATTGACCTCGTAGGTTTGGTAGGCTAGGTATTCCATTCTTCACTTTTGAAGCCAAATTAGTCTGATGCCAATACGAGTAAGGCTAAATGGCCTAGTCCAAGCCTTAAAAGCCGTGATACTATACAAGTACGGGCTCTAAAAGGCGAGGTGAAAGACCTAAACAAACCTGCACTTCTGCTCGCTTTGCATGACCTTCATGTGCGGGTCTGTTTTGTCCCTTGTCATGCTTCGGGTAGGGAATGAATGGTATATAGTTGAACCCATAGTAGAGCGTACTGGCTGACTTCTGAGCCAAAGTATTTAGGTCTTGCAGAGCGGTTTTTGGTGTGGATAGCACCTGAGAGCTCAATACTTGAAAATATGTGTGTGGCTAATATGCTCTAAGATTGGACTTGAACCCGTTGGTATGTAGTTAAAAAGCTTGGTATGACAGTCATGGTCTCAACACAGGCTTGAGGGGCGATGAGATAGAAGCAGCAAGCGGCAGTCAGCTGGAGAAGTGGCGAACCGAAGGAGTAGACCTAGAAGAGGAGGTGGGGCGGCAACTCTGTCCTCGAGGGCTCGACAAAAGGTGATCCATCAACAGAAAACGGACTGCAAGGCAATTATGATATGACGTATCATGGAATAAGGGGAATCTGAGCGAGAAATGTATTACGTGTAGGGCCCTCAATGATATCGTGATATAGTGATATGTATCGATAGTTCTAAGTGGTTGTATAATCAGTGCGGTACAGTATAAGTTCTACTGGTAAACGGTTGATCTGATATTGCAGAATAAGTGTAGCGTTACTACTGTGATAAATACTTGGTACCTCGGGGAACAATCCGTCCAACCATTTTGCTTATTCCTCATGGCAATAGTAGCGCACAGAGCATGATGGATGTTTTCTCAGACTTGAGACATCACTTGTTCCTACCATGATATTTCATGTCGGTGTGATATGGAGAGGGTCAAGTATCTTGGAGAGCGATACTTCCCCTAGCACCACATAGTTGATATAATACGAGGCGGGAGTTGTCCTGATACGCTTTATTCAGAAGATTGATTAAACGTCACAACATGCGGGTGTAGCTCGCTTAGGACAGTACGGAATCTCCCTCGACCACAGGATAAAGAGGGTCACTTCCGTCGGTCAGTGGGAGACCTCGATCCCCCTTACATTGCTTGGTCAGTGCCCGCTTCCCACTGCTATCCCTCACGCTAGATTGACAGGCTTATATCGTTACCTTCTAGAGGTTTCTAGACAAGACTTTTCATTAACTCATTGATTACACCTGGGGGTTGCACAGACAAGGACAGCCTGGCCATGGAACGCCGAGTTCGAGAGATGTTAGGCCAAGGGCTGTGGTAGTGTTATGGGATTGGTCGACTGGAAACGGAGGGCATTGCTGGCTTGGAAAGATGGATCTTATGGGAGGCGGTAGAGGGGTTGAATGTTGTGTTTTGGAAAGGAGGGTAGGTGATGGGTAAAGACAGGGGTTTTTGAAGAGAAATAAGGGACTGGATACGGTGATCAACTTTGGACAGATCAAGACTAACGGGCGAAGGTCTTGATTACGCTAGCTAGTTATATTGCCAGCTGAGGGAGTGGTAGAGTAAGTATTGCAAGGGGTCGGATTTGGAGGTGTGGGGAGGTGGTGCAGCGGTGTTTAATGTTGAATAGGTATGTTGCTTATTGGATCATAATTTAGAGAGTTTATGGATGGACGGGGGTGAATGCAGGACACTTTCACTTCATAAGATGAAGACTATTATAGACGTCGGTCTAAAGGTGTAGATAATAGGCCCTTTGCGCTGGAGTCTTTGATGTCTTATTCCTTGTCTATTTCAGGATCTGCGGTAGTCAAAAATGGAGCCAGAAACTGGTTGCCGCTGATTAGGATTACCCTAAAGTAGCAGAAACAAACAAACCCAACCACCTGTAATTTATTCCGGAATCATCTTCATTGCCAGATTCTTAAGATTTCAAAGGGAGGTGTATTTGCTTCTGGATTTTCATAGATAGAAAATTTCCATCACAGGATATCTTGCTATGATTTTATAAAGGCTAGAAGTAGTGGGGGTCATACGAGCTGAAGATTTCGGTTCTTGGCATCCCAATGCCAAGCCTGTCCGGATCTACCAACACAAAGGATCTAATCTAAGCGAGGTTGTTTTCCCGCCAAGGGAAGGTTATCTATATGCCGCCAAGAAGGACGGGCGCGAGATTAGATGGTGAGCGGGGCAAGCGGGGATTGGGCTCAGTATTTAGGGTAGAGATTGTACCCATCCCCTACGGGCACTCTGCTGTCGCTGCCTGCTGTAGGGCCTAGAAGCATATCCCCCGACAAGATATGGGAAAGGACTCCGACTAGTTTAAAACCTTAATTTCCTCATTGGAATGATTTTAGTGCCTAGACGTGAGAACCGGACGTGGTTTTAGCACTCCGATATGACGGTCGGAAGTCATTCTAGCGCTCCGGCGTGAGGATCGGAAGTCATTCCAGCCCTCTGATGGGTATTTAAGGTTTACACGAAGCCGCTTTGAACCCGACAACGGGAACGGGCACGCTTAATTTGACCCCGACAGCAGCCCACAAAACGTCGGAAGGATATTCTTCCAGCCCGACCGTGGGAGGGCTCGGCACGAACATATCTATGGCGGCGATCCACAATCGCGCCTGGTAAACTTTCGAATTAGAGATTTGCCGTTCGGCAACACCACAAACTGCAGCTAGCGTGATCCTGGTCAAATCTAAATGGTTGCATTAAAATCAGGCCGCCAGCGTATGTACAGGCAGGGACCCCTAACCCTCGGTACCGGTAAAGGACTGCCCCACCTTGTTGACTTCTCTTACGGATTAGTGACACTGGGACTCTACGTTTTTAGGCCCACTGCCTCTCGCAATTATCGTGAGTATTCGACCCCCCTTCATTCAGATGGAACTGTGAATTAATTCTTATCGCACTGTCTTGATAAATCGATCAGTGCCCCAGAACCCGCTGAATCGGAGGTTAAAATACACGCGCCCCCGCCGCCAACGCCAAACAGTGGGCTAAACTCCCCCCCTCTCTTAATTCCTTGTCATTCATTCCACTCCTAATACCGCGCGTGTAGTCGCTTTGCCACGATGGCAAACCTAAGATGCGTAATCTGTCAAGTCGTCCTCAAATCCCGCAAAGCAAAGCAACAGCACTACTCGTGGACTTCCCCCTGCCGGCCAAAGCCACCGCGCCAATTCCGCTGCCGCGACTGCGACAACGAGTTCGTCGAGAGTGGCATCTTCATGAAGCATATACGCAAAGGCTGCGCCAATAAGCGATACGCAGGACTACCACCGTCATATGTGGGCGAGCGTTTGAACAGCGCGTCCGCTGCACAGTGCAATAAGGATGATGAGGTACCGGTTGACGGCGAGCACCCTGCTCGGTGTACTACGGCTGATGGGGTTGCGGATGAAATGGGAGAGGTGAGCAGGGAGGTGCAGTTTGATTATCATGATGAGGGTTATGAAGGGGGCCTTGTGCCGATCAGGGGCGATGTGGGGTATTTGGGACCTATGGAGCACGAGCGGGCGGAGATGTTGGATCGTCTGGATGGGTTGAGGCTGGCTGGACAGGTGTATAGGCTAAGGCTAGCCACTCAAGCGTCTGGCAGTAACCAAGACAAGATGAGCAGCGGGGGTGAGCAGAGCGAGTGATGTAGTTATATGGTTTATGTTTATTTTAGTTATTTTATATCTATTTTTTTATCCCCTTCTTTGAAAGAAAGAACTCCGGAGTGGTGCCTAGTATGGCGAGCGAAACAAACACTTCTATCTAGTTGCTAGGCTAAGGTGAGGTCAGCGAGGTTATTCGCGGCTGAGGTGACCCTATCGATATGCACACAAGAAAGAGTCGCCTAAGATTAAATCAGATGCTACTGGACGGAGCAACGAGTTACGCCGCAGAGATTAATTAACATCGTGACTATCTTTGTAGACCCCTTTTTCTAGTGGACGGAGCAACAACCCTTAGATCAAGCTTCATGATATCAGCAGTACTGTTCCACATACCCTACCACGCAATAAGCACACATGGCCCGTCAGCTCACCGGATTATCATCGAGGAACACCACGGGATGTATTTGATTTAAGTATGTAGATACATCAAGGCTTGATATTCTCCCAAAGACGCGATGATGGAAGAAAACAAGGTTTGTCCTGTCCCTGGTACTCTGTCAGATACGGCTCCAAGCGAGAAGCTTTGAACATAGTGATATCTCCAGGCCTAAAGTCAAGCCTGACATTCCAGGCGGGAATGGCAAGTCAATTTGCCGGCACTGATTATCATAGTGTATTCATGCTTCCTATCACTTGCGTACATATGTGCCTTCACCTTGAGTGCAAGACTACGAAAGCGAATCCTACGCCCGGTAGCAAAATCGTTACAAGCACTGGTTCTTGTAGACAGAGGAATACCATGTACTAGTCGAAAGAGTCCATCACTTCATGGATAATATCGATGACTCGTAGAGTAGGTGTGATAACTTGGAAAAGGTCAATGAATGCTTATTACTTGGCTGTGGTGTCAATGAACTAGGTAGAAACCACTAGTTTCTTTGACTTGGACGCCCTAGTTTAAAGCATTATGCGAAATCCCACAACCCACAAGGATTGCTATTTGAAGCTTCAATAGTTGTGCCGTTTTTGTGTACTTTGTTGGTGGCAGGTGGTTCCAATCGCTTGTAATTGGTTTGCGGTTTGGTAATAGCTGCGTCAACTTCGAGAAAAGATTATTCACCACAGACACACGGCCAAAGTATATTAATCGCATTTCCGGTATACAACTAGCTTTTCGTTGCGGCTGAAACTGGCGATCGCGGTCAAGTTGAGGCCAGCAAGTATTTCCGCAAGGGTAAGGCTGATATTGTCTTTGTTTGGGACAAGTCCATGACCGGGCACTTTGATGATGGACTTTGGACAGAGATTGGTGGTGAGGTGATGGGCGTGATACAATTATGACAGGGTTTGGAAAAGCTTGTGTAGGATACGGGGAGTTTCGGGAGTTTGGTATTTTAATGTTTTTCTTACGCCCTAACGCTTCAACAGCTTTGATTAAAATACAAGAAAAAGGATATTCCATCTAACGGTAGTAGAGAGTCGATTGATCACACTGAAAACTCAAAGGAGCAGTAATCTGATCCCTATGTCTAATACTTACCGGATGCCCCTAACAGTGTCGAGCTGTGAGGCGCTTGGGCGTTATACTGAGAGCTCACTCTTGAATACCCACAAAACGATTAATTAAGAAGATTTGTCAATAAGGGCAATCTTTGTTGGTTTGGATGTTAAGTCGATAGCGCCCACCAAACGAAATTCTATTGATGTAGACTCCATATTAAGCTTAATCGTGAAATATGAGGTACGTATTACACATGCACAGGAGATAGTGCCCTCTCAGTGATAGATCAGAAACAAAGTGAACATTGACTATACCCCATGCTGTACCATTTTGTCTCCAACAAGCATGCGAGTAAAGCACCTGTGACTAGTCTAAACCCAGCATCAATCGAAAATAACCTTTGCGAATTCAAATAGTGACATGCTACCTCTAAGAAAATCAAAAGGCGACAACAATAGTTATAAAACCTCCTTTCGTCCGTGCTATATTTCTCATGACTGGAATACAGCTTCAATTAGTTTCAAATCAATTTCATTCGGTGTTTGTGAAACACATTGGTTATAGAGGAGGGCCCAAGAACACTGTGAGATCGTGATAGTTCATCGATGTAGTATGGATGAACGCGCGAGAATCTATCCGTAGGTCTTTGAGTGAGACATGAACTGTCTAGGCCATTGGATAGAGCACGTGGCATTCAACTTCATTCATTTCTCGAGTCAAGAACCCAGTTTGCGGTAACAGTTTCATGCCCTTGTCTCCGAAGTTTGAGCATTCTGGCCCGAAGGTGTTGCAAAAAGTTTAATCATTCAGAGTCTTGTGGGCCAGAGGAGCTCTGCATGTGAAGATAGCAGTGTATGGGAAGGGAGAAACCTTGTGCAGGTCTGAGTCATAGGTTATCTGCAGCTGTCGCAAGTACCCAATCGCAACATAGAGGGCCCTGTCAAAACAGCGGGACAGGCGAAAGTGATTAGCGATAAACTTATGGATTTTGAGGTATTGACGTTAATCTGGCTATGATGTAGTTATAATGGCGAGTATAAGTGAGTCTGCCTTGCACGTAAGATAGTTTACTATGTGTGTCTATTTGGAGGCCTGTAGCAGGGAGTACGAGTGCTATACCCGAAGCTCAAGTACCAAGCATGTATATAGAAATTCATTTTATAAGTGCTTGCTTACCAACATAAGAATTAGAAAATGCAAGTGACAAAAACAGGTATGATTTGTTGGGGAAATCATAGCCACTCTATACACATCATCGTTGCCTTAAGCAACTGCGCTCTCAGGTTATTAGAGGCTTTGCGCAACAGAGTCTTTTCCGGTAACCTGATTTGGTATCGATCCTCCCAGCAGCCAGTCATACAAACAGAAAATGACTCAGGAGTCTTTTGCGCAAAGTTCTCGTTATGGTGGTAAACGGATGTGTTGCCCACAGGCGTGCGCCGCCACACGCACGTATTTGGGTGATGGATCACTCTGGCGTCTGTGTCGGTAGTCCAACAGAGGGTCTGTGCCAGGCTCGCCTTAGGCAAACCTTATTTCAAGAGAATATGGAGCGAGAAGGCATAGAGGGTGGGTGTGTAAACTTCAGAGGAACCTTTTTTGTATGGGGAATTAGAGAAATAGAGGCTTTATGCCAAGGATCAATTTTGAAAAATGCCATTTGCCACCAAGCAAAACGGTTCCCGCAATTAGCAGTTTTGGGCCCATTTTTTGTATGCGGATCGACATGGAAGCATCGATTTTGCTACCCACAACCATCAATTTTGCAACTAGCATTTTTCACAATTGATGGTTGGCCTAAAATTTCTAATGACACCGTTAGGCTAGGCACTAGTACCATTATAGGAGTGGATCTCCCAAATTCTCTAGACTGATTGGCTACAGACGCCGAAGTTTACACACCTACCCTCCATAGCTTCACGAGCCATAGATGTGCATATTTATTATCTTTCTAACAGATTAGCCACACAGATGGAGGGTGATACTTTTGTATCTTCTCTGGTGTAGTTATCATGACCTAGCACGACCCGGAGCAAGGACGTGTGAAGAGAAGGATTAGTCATGGGTTTAATTTGTCAAGAAAGTTCCCGGGGTTATATTAGGTTCATCCGAACTCTCCCATTCAGGGACTAGAAGGATATCCTTCTCACATTTGGTGAGATCATTTGGAATTGTAGGGGCTGAAATGATCCTATTTAGGTGCTAAAATATACCTGTTCCCATTATTGGGCTCCAAAGCAGGTTAGTGTAAACTTTAATTTAGATTTCCCACCGGAGTGGTGAAATGACTCCCGACCCTCATGTCGGAGTACTAAAGCAACATCAGTTCCTCTCGCCGAGTGCTAGGGTCATTCCGGTGCGGGATTAGGGTCTGAGCTAAGGGTAATGGACATATTTGAGCACCCCGAATTGACTCGCAGTCACTTATGAGAATTCTTTCTCGGGGATATGATACCAGACCTAGGGCAGCAGGGACAGGAAACTGTCCGTAGGGTATTGGTACGAGACTAGAATTATACGTTTTTCTTATGTTGCAGGATTTAAAGAGTTAGTCACTTGGATTTCTAATCTGTGTTCTCCTATATCTTTCTACTGTGTTCAATGGATAAGTAAGCTAAGGCACTACTGTGAGATATATATAAAGGCCTTGCCCATACAGAAGTAGAGGGCTGGTCACGTCCCGCGGCGCCCTGACGCCCTATATAGGCGAGATGACCAGGCGCTCAATTAATTTCCTTACGCTTAGACCTACGCCCCATTGTCATATGACGATTCTTGACGTCTGGGAGAGGACTCCACCGTCCTGGGCTCGCCTGGGCTCCTTGTGGTGTTCCTCTGTGGCTCCTCTGGGACACGTTTGGGGAGCCCTGGGCTTCTCCCTTCCTCATCTGGGCTCGTCTTGCCTCCCCTGAAGTACCTTTTGCCCGCAGACGCCGTATTAGCACCCTCCACTTGCCCGCCACCCGCCCCGCATCCGCCCCGTACCTACCACCCACAACATGCCTAGAACCTGCGGGCAGTCGGGAATCATTGAATTAGGCGTTGATTGGAGTCTCATGAGGCGTTGATTTGGTGCTGAAGTAGGTGCTTGATTAGGCGCGCGCTTCGTGCCCGCTTAGGCGTGGGTACAGTGCTTGATCCGGTGTCGTATTGGGCCTCGAGCCAGGTGTAAGTTTGAGCGTCAATTTGATAGCTAAAAGGGTGCCTAAAGAGGGACACGAAGAACTTCCTGAAGCGATGCTGGTCGATGCCTGATTCGGTGCTCAGTTTGGTGATCGATGCGGTGCTGAATGTAGCGTCGATTTGTAGCCTAGATAGTGTCAGAATAGATGCTGAGGATAGGGGTAGGAGTACTCAGGAGGTGTGTCGAGGTAGGAAGTACGAGGTAGGTAGTGCCGGGCACGAGCCAAGCCGACTCATTCTTTGGGCCCAAGCTTGAGGTTCGAACACCTCGAACTCTCTATCTCAAGAGATCAAGCCAGCCCAAGCCAATATGGGAAATGCTCCAGCTTGGGCTCGAGCTCTTTTTCCTATCAGTAGTGGCTTCACGGTGGTGGAGTGGGCAATGCCACGAAGGTAAATCTTTTGAGTTCTCCATTTGACATTGGGATATATCGGATGGCTATTCTTAGCTATATCTATGTGAGCTCGAGCCTAAGCTTGGGCAATCCTCCCGAGCCCAACATCCCGAGCCTTCACCACCACAGTCCAAGCCAGCTCGAGCTCTAGACCTGGCTCCCCTCGAAAAGGCTCGTGCCCAACACTAGAGGTCGGTAGAGCTACTTGGTTTAACTCACCATACTAGTCGCGAACTTCTATATTGAAAAGAAGCGCACAACCTAGACTCCAAGAAAGTCATGATTGATAACTGAAATTATGAGATACTGTTGATCCTAGTTCGCTCAATTCGCGAAACGCACTTAATACACACGAGGACATACCCCTAGTTGTCACATTTGCCTGAGTACACTAGCCCTGTATATTCAGACCATGTACCATGAAACCGATTTCTTTCGTATTTAAGCTGGTGACTGGTTGTCTCAGCAGTTATCCAGGTGTGTATAAAACCTTTAACAGAATTCATACATCCTCAATTTAGCCATGGACCTGAATGGTGTATGCTTGATCCGCTAGCCCACTGGCGGCCGTTGGAGCAGTGAATGGTATACTTGAAATATTATCCATGCATTAGGATGTACCGCAGTGGGTGAAAATCATGGAATGCAACTGAGAAATTCAATGATACATCCTTCCAACCGCATTCCATCACTTTTCAACTATTCCTGTATATATTCCTCCGACAACGAAGTACCGTGAGTGATAAGTACATTTGCGCTTTACGTAACTCTACGAGAGAATAGCTCCAGAACTAGGTTGTTGCCCTATAGGTTATACCTGTCACTGGCAAAGAGAGTAGTAGGATGATAGTTTTTCATAATTCTTGTGTCTCAGCGATTGTGAAAAAATGAAATCTGTCAGATTCTGTGCATTCATTGGGGATAATTGCGGAGATGGAACCCACCCCACGTCATAGCGTAACTTGAAATACACCGATAGGTCATCTACCAAGCGCACTTCCCGTAGATGACGTCAGGACACCTCATTTCACATCTAGGAGGCTCGGTATCACAATGCAAAGGATTAAAACAAAGCTATATGTTATTGCAAACAAGATATATGTTGCTAAATATGGTTCTGTTTGTCTAATAGTTTGTGTTTCCGCTAAGATGCAGATTATATTATCAATTCTCTCATGCCAAGAGCAGTTCACTTGAAGTGGGTAGAGTAAGCGTTGTGCAACACATGAGTTCCTGAGACTTTATTTGGGTGCACCAATATGTACTAGGATAGTAGTAATACTAAAAAACAAAGTATTATAGCTGATAGGTGAATACAATCAGAAGTGAACGAAAGTTCTAATCTGGAAGTACACTATGGTAAGTGAAAATAGTATATGTCGTATTATACTCTCATGATTAAATATTGAAGGATTTTATATAACTACTAAACATCAGCAAAAAATCAGGTCTCGTCCAGTGGCGCCCAATTGGTTTGCTTACGCTAAGACCCACGCCCCGGCGCCATAAGATCGCCCCTGACGTCTGGGTCGAGGATATCACGCCCTGGGCTCGTCTGGAGCTCATTTGGAGCTCGTCTGGGGCTCTTCTGGGCTCATTTGGAGCGTCCTGAACTCGTTCATTTCTCATTTGGGCTCGTCTTGCCTCGCCTGAAATACCTTTTGCCCAGCAGACGGTCTTTTAGCACCCTGTAGTCTGGCAAAATGAGGTCAAATCGGCAAAAGCTACTTTATTCTGGGTATAGTCTGCCCCGCTATATAATACTATTTACATGGTAATCCCCACCCGCACCCTCCACATGCCCACCGCCCCCTCCACGCCTGCCACATGCTTACCTACCACCCTGCAGCCGGTAATCGCCGCTGATTCAGAGCCAGATTTGGAGCCAGATTTGGAGCCAGATTTGGAGTCAGATTCAGCGTCTGATTCGGTGCCTGATTCGGCGCCTGGAGAGGTGGTGATTCGGTGCTTGGAGAGGTGGATTCGGTGCCTGACGAAGCGCCTGAACAGTTGCCTGAAGAGGTGTCGATTCGGTGCTTGATTTGGGCGTCGAGTTGAAAGTCTATATAGATGTCAGTACCGGAGTCAGAATCTCGAAGTAGGGAGGTACGCCAATTGGTGGAGGTAGAGGCAGAGGTGGAGGTAGAGGCAGATGTCGTGATGGAGGTGAAGGTAGATGTAGATGTAGATGTAGAGGTGGAGGTGGAGGTGGAGGTGAAGGTGGAGGTGGAGCTGGAGGCGACTCTGGGGGCGTTAAGTCCTGGAAATCATGCCAAGGCTGACGTCAGGTAGGTCAGTGTCGCCACTTTAGTACACTTTGGGACGTCAAAGACGAGCCAAATATGACCTATCGCCTTTTGGACGGCCCAAACGAGTCCAAATATGATCTATCACTTCTGAGACGTCCTAAACGAACTCTAATATGACCTATCATATTTCAGACATCCAAAAACGTTCCCAGGACGTCCCAAAACGAACCAAAATGTACCAGTCACTTTCCGGACGCCCCAAATCCTCCAAATTCAGTTAGATGAACAAATCTCGTTGAACGAGACCCGACTCGTCTGGGCGCCAACTCTTTTTTGCTGATGCAAATTAATAGAGATGGTCAAGCCAGACTTTTTAATATATACTCTAGTGCTTAGAAACTCTTAATTGAAAATTTATTTCATATTTTGATTTTAGAAAGTATCACATAAATGAAAGTAAAGGGGAGTAGTAGTTGTTTAGCGAAGACAGAGAGAAAAAAATGTGAACTTTGGTAACCAATTCGAATTTTTCAATTTTATTTTACGACAATGTCAAGAATTTATTTATGATTGTAACTAAGATGAAATAAATTAGACTAAAAACTAGGGTACAGCATGTATATCTTTAGTCTAAGAGCATCTCTACAACTTTCTCGTCAAAAAAGATAGATTCATTGTTGTATAATATAAACCTGTAACATTTATACATGACACCCCTCATATCTATTTTGACAAACGAATTAATATTCTACAACTTCTCTTGTTTAAGGAAAACTCACTTTGAACAATCTACCAATTTTACTTGTATGTTTCAGAAACAGTTTTGTCAAGAATACTTTGAAATTATTGAACTAATTTCTAATATACACAATTCATTTTAGAATAAATTAGGAAAAATCATTATCTTTAAGACAACTATACCAAGAAAAAAATCTTCAAGAACAATATTTACAGAAATATACATTAGATTAGTTTTACCAAATTATTCTTTCGAGACCCCTACCTATGATATTTTCTTACTAGTCCCATTCTAAAATATGTGAAATGATTTTTGCAAATATCAGAACTACTTACATAATTATACTATATCGTCAACAAGATTACTTTTACTTATATTATTGTAAAGAATATCTTTATTGGCATTTATGCTGGTAGAATCTTAATACATTCTGTATTGGAATAGGGGGTTAGCTTCAATAGATTGCAATCTGAACACAAACATAATTTCAGCATCTCTCTAATAAAATAGTTATAAACTTGTGAAACTGTACTCACTGTTCTCAATAGCATCATATAATAGAAATAATTTGATTATAGCTAAACAAAAACGAGATGGTTAAAGAGTTAACATCTATAAAGATGGCCTATATCAATGTCAGTATATTCCCCAACTCTAGATAGAGCATTATATATTCTAGTAGGATGGTCTAACAATTTGGAAATGATTACCTCAAACTTCTGAATAGGAGTAGGTTTTCAATACCTGATACTATTAATAGTTAGTTCAGGCTATATCAGACAAGATTCAAGAGAAGAGAATAATAACTGATTTAGTAGATACTTCATCCTGTTTTACTTCCGCCATCATCTATTTTATTGATGATGAAAACACTAACATTAGTAATAGGGGAAGAATAGCATCGCAAGTATTGTTTAAATCAAGCGTAAAAAAAAACTTAGTACTCGTTTAAAGATGGCCAAAGAATGTACTAAAATTATTGCAGATTTTTTTATAACTAGAGTCAATTCTGTATACCTAGAGCCAACTACTTGATTTCAAACATATTAAGACTCATAATACAAATTCTTCTTTCTTTCTTTTTCTTTCTTTGTTTGATTTTCCTGTCTTGCTTTTCTTCTTCACTCTGTATCTTTCCCCCAACATTCTTTTGTGTCTTTTCTTTTTCTTCGACTCTGTTAGCATTTAGGAAAAGGTGTTATGACAGTAGGTATCGTTTCTCTTGGTATATTTAAATATGTATTAGTGGGTGATTTCTCTTAAATTATTCGATTCTGAACAAATCTGCTTTATGAAAAGCCGGTAAAGTACGTACAATACGGAAATTTGAATTATATAGTTGTGACAAAATAGGTAAAACAGTGAAGTGAAGTAACTACTAAGAATTCCTACTAGGTTAGAGTTCAGGACTGCAATCTTTTATTTCTTTCATTTTGTAGCTACGTGCCCACACTTCCTATTGCCCTTATAGTCTCGTACTAGTGTATTTACCTTATTTGCCAAGTAAAGATGCGTTGGGGAGAATATTTGAACAAGCGCAGATCTTGACAAATCTAGAGTTTGAAAGGAATTGTTGTCAATGGGTCTTGCTGCTTTTATCATGTGTCCACCATGATCTTTCTGATTCAACTGCTCAATTGACTTTCTTACTTGGATTCCTTGATATTTCACGCCAGATAATGTGAAACTTAGTCTTCCAACATGGTAAAGTACACTTCTATTCTCTTCCTAGAGCGGCGGAAGAATGCTGTAGGAGAAAATGCAACGAGATACTCTTGTCGCAACTTGTGCCTTTGTGAGTAATTGAGTTTGATAACAAGTCTAATCAAAGCAGAAAACCCAACCAACACCTGTTCCAAAATATTACGAACCATCACCGGCAAAGGCCTAGGCCCATTCCATTACCAAACAGACGGTTGCGAAGCAGGGTTGTATGAGTAAATGTATCCTTGGGATTTCCTAGTTGGGTTTCGGTTGCATTAGGCATTATCGCGGCACGGTTTCTTCCTTGTATATTTTCTCTCTTCCTTGTAAATTCTCTTCGGTGTGGTGTGGTGACAAACCCGAAGGGTTTCTATGGGTTTCTTCGGGGCTCGGTTGCGTGAAGGGGCTTCGGTATATATAGTCGTCGTTACTTCCTATTTTTCTATTTCCTTTCTTCTTCACGCAACGTCTTCTTTTCGCTAGTAGTTAGAAGTTTCAATATACTTAACATTTTGGTTCTCCTCCCTTGTCGGTAGTCAGCCCGACCCCCTAGTCCCTAGTACCTCGAACCTCCGACGGTATCAAGGCCGTCCCCTTGTCCACCAAGTCCCACGAACGCGTACTCCGAGTCGCTCCTTCTGTCTAGTCACGACGACGTCCGTTAGCCAAAACCCTATCATTTCATGTCATTGCCACTGCCGGACGAATGGAGAATACCCAACCATTGAAATTGCAATTTCCAGACAAAAGGTAATAAATAGTTGAGGTGCGAACCCCAGACGGCTTTATCTTTCTCTTAGGTCAGATATAAAGAAAAATGCCAGCTATTTTCCTGCGATACTAAGCAAATCACTGTTAGTCAGCAACCTTCAACCTCTATATCCTAGATTGGTCCTGCCCTTGTTTTGATTTCCCCAAGAGAAACGCCGAAGGACACGAGACACGGAGTGTCGATATTCATTGTTTCCCGGTAACCTGATTAGTACTGGTCGGATGACAATAATATAGAGCTGACTCCATTTTCGCAAATTCTCTGTTTTGAGCAATAAGGTGCAAAGTGACGTCAGGATCCACAACATATTGTGGATGCGGGTTGCAATGGATACCTGTTTCAATGGCTAATCCATGCCTAACCTCAAAATAATAAAAGAATCAGTGACCATAGTGAGGTAGAGCTTGAATCAGCGCACATTGCTATGGTCAGCCTTTGTAAGAAAAAAACTTCCCCTACAAAGTAATTAACGAAATTCAGTATTTGAGTGTTTCACTGTGGTGTCCGCTGGAAACCCCGTCCACCATACTGACAAGTATCCCCAGCTTAATTGGTTGAAAGATAGCGTATAGACACCGCCCCAGGCGATTCCGACAGCTCCCTCACTCGGATAGTTACTGTAGAAAAAGGCTATTATTTCAAGTGTCCGTAGTACCTCCTTTCAATCAATCACGATTGACTGTCCGAGCGAGGGAGATGTCCGAGTGGCTACGGGGGCCGTCTACTTGAATACCAAGGTATGAACCCAAAAGGCATGCGACGGAAACAGTAATGATTTGTACGAGAGATCACCGCCACTCACTAGAAATTATCCGTGTCTCTGTCACTTATATTTGCGAAAGAGGTCAGGCCGCTTATTCACAAGATGTTGGTTTACATGTCCTTTTTGCTCCCAGATGATATGATTAAGTCAGGGTTCGGTTATGGTTTTGTGTACTCCACGGCACACTACCTTTTTGAATACGAGCGCGATTGCATGCCATACAAAAAGGTAGACCTGGCGAGATTTCGTATATATACAGTATCAGTGATGTTGGTTAATGTTGTGAAATAAGTGATTAGTGGGATTGTGGGTGAGTGGCGGGGAACTGTGTTCCTTAGTATTTCGCAATCCTATCCCTGAGCTGAGCCTGCAGTGCCTACCTCATGGTTGTGCCAGTGACTTGGATTTCCCTTTGTGGAAAATAAGCTAGTGGTATTTATCTTATCAGATTCTTCACACGTTTGCTGAAAACCCAGACTCATATATTACGGTACTCAGGCGTTAGGGGCAGTGAGAATCAAATAATTCTATTGTTATCCAAGGATCGTCAGTGTCGACAGACAAATGAAAATACTCAATTTTTGACTCTGCCCATCTTACACAGTACCAGACATAATGTTGGAACATATCCCACATCTGTCCTTCAAATATCCTTAATCCAAGACATCAAGGATGAGTGGTTCAAAGTTCTTCTTTTTCGAGCGGGGTCTTCGCGGCTGGAAATTGTAATAGCACAGACTGTCCTTCCTATGTGCTGTCTAGCAATTCCCTCCAGAAACTGTTTCCGACCCCAAAAGCCCAAAGCCCCATTATTCCAATCGCTGAGCAACAGTCTGGTTCAGCAGCTAGCATGCATGGCTCAGTGTGATGTTTGCGGCACGCAGCTAAGGGACCCCCCCTCGGAATACTGTTAGCGCATCCACTCCTGCACCCCGGGAACTCTATTTAATCCTTCGCTGACCACCTCGAAATTAACTTTGGGTCAAAACTCTACTGGCAGGAGCGAGAACCATGCGTTGAAGTTGATAGACAGGTGCTCCTTAACTGGTCCTTTCGCTTTAGTCCAAGTACCTATTATGTTATGTGGTCCGTCAACGGCAAGTATCCGTGTGATTGAGAGATACTTGACTACTTCGCCAGTGTTGCTGCCCTTTACCTACCAAAAAAAAAAAAAGCAAATGACACCAATAAAGCTTTTGAATTAAAACTAGAAACACCTTATCAGTGGTCACGTCAAGACCAAGGGTGCCTTCTCCGCCCCCCCAACACGATACTAATATATGACACCAGTGTCATGCAGGACGGCGGCAGGCGATGGACTTATGCTTCAACTCCACTCGAGTTGATAGGGTTAGTTGTGAATAAATAAATAGTTTTCTAGTCTCTTACCAATTCTCTACGGAGAATTTACTGTCGCTACTGTAGTAGGGCCTGGAAGCACAACTCTCCGACAAGATTTGAGAAAGGGCTCCGACTGAGGGTTGCGGTGCTCAAATATGTCCGTTACCTTTAGCTTGAACTTGGATTTCCCTTCGGAATAATTTTAATACCCCGATGTCAGAATCGGACATGGTTTTAGCACTCCGACATCAGCGCCGGAATCCATTCCAACACTTCGGCGGTAAATTAAAGTTTACACTAAGTCGCTTTGGACTCCGGCAACAGGGACGGGAATATTTTAGCACCCTGAAATGCTCATTTTGACCCTGACAGCAACTCACCAAACCTCGGAAGTATATTCATTCAGCCCCTCCGTAGGAACTCTGTAGGAGGGCTGAAAACGAGCCTTGTATTTTCCTATCGATAGGACGGAGCGGGGGTGCGGTCGCCGTCTTTGTTCTAGGGCTAGTGTTTCTATCAACAATATTTTGCTTCTCTGCCCCTCACAGAGAGCCTTGTCTAGGATCTCCGGAGCCGTATCACTCCCCCACACTCCCCTCCAGAGCTGATGCAGCCAATTTCTTAGTATCAGCACATGACAACCTCACCACCAAACCCTTTCCCATCACGTAAATAAAGTAGCAACTATTTCTGTGAACACACGTGTTGTGTCTGCACACACACTCCTTCGACCTGCAAACAAACGAATCGCGCAATTCTGCCTTACTCAACAACTCCTAACATGTCCCAGGGACCTACCTTATCACCACTAGATCCTAGATCCAGAGGAGGGGAGTACTCTCACTTATCCTTACGGCCCGGGCTGCATCTTCGCTACCAGCCTCCTCCGCCACCTACCTACCTCACCGGCGGGCCTAATCCTCGCCACATGGGCAAGCGACTTTAAGCCCACGGCTGTTTCCGTATTTCCAAAGGCATATTCTGTGGATAAGGTGTTGTGGGGGGACGATTCGTCTGCGGAACTGGTCAGCACGCATTCCACTACTCCGCACCTAGAACAATAATTTCGCAGCAGCACGGTAATCGAGCCCCCAAAGCCTCCACTACGATCAGTTATTGCGCCAGCTGTGAGGATAGGATTCATCTCCAGTGTCTGTCCGGTTGTAGTATTGGTGATTAGAGGAGATACCAGCTATGTATATACAGGCTCTCGGGGGCCCTTCAAAGTCTACAGATGAATGGTAGGAAATACGTCTTGCAGCGTGTAATAGTAATACTAGTGAGGGAGAGGGCCGGCGCCGTCTAACCTACTTATACTTCCCGAACTCACATGAGAGGTTCATAATATATGGGCATTGATCCACTAAGCCCTAACGCTTATGATGCCAACACCTGAAACCTCTAGAGGACGACAATGAATGACTTGGTCATTCAGAAGTTGTTTAGAGGTCATTTAGAGGTCATTTGATGAAATGACTAGTCTTCTCTTTGCCTTTGGGGCAACACTTTAAACTTTACACTAATAATACCTTATTCTAGATTTAGCAGCTATTTGTAGGCACCCCCTGCCCACCTCTCCGCCTCTCTACATCTCCAGCCTCTAGTTGCCCTTCACCACGATTACCACCATCACCACTACTACTACCACCGCCATCGTAACAGCTACCGAGTTAAGTCGAGTGATAGGCAGAGATGAGACAAGACAGGACCTGGCTCAATCTCGTCTCGCCTCGTAGAGGTTCCAGTCTCGTCTTGCAGAGGTCCCGGTCTTGTTTTGTCTCGCACTTAGTCTCGAGGTAAAGTCTCGAGCTGGCTTATCAAGTGCCCATCACTAGTTAAGTCAGAACTATCGAGCTGATGTAGAGGCATCACTAACAGTGTCAGCGGTGATAGCAGCAGCAACAACAGCACCAGGAATACTATGGTAGTACCAGCGACATTATGGTGTAATAGGTATGGGGAATGGCAGTTGGGCAGAGATATACCCTAGCTACAATAAATGATGTAATTATAAGGAAAATGTCATTTACCTCTAAATGACTTCATTATTTATTAGGTGTAGTCACATAGATGACTATTTTAAATGACTCCTTGTTTAATTGGCCATTTAGTACTAACTGGCGATATGGGTTATACACTAAATGACAAAGTCACTCAAGGTTCACTGCTAGAGAACACCACCAACGATATAGCGACAAAGATTTCGTGCACCTTAATCTGGTCATTTATCTAAAGGACAGTGATTATTTGGTGGAATATCTGACCGAATGGGCGCAGGTTGTCCCTTGAGGAGATAAGGCGACTATCAAGGGAAAAGATGATCTTCTTATTGACGGTCTTTATCTAGATGGAGCAGCCTCGAAAGCCGTCACAGGCTCTAATCAACTATGGATACGCCTTTTTGCCATCCGTTCTTCTTTCCTGCTCAATCAAATCGTCGGCGGCACTAGAACAAAGAACTGAGAGGGTATCCCCAACAAGAGGGCGCTTTTGGTGCTCATAAGAGGATGGATGGAACAGGGCTGGATCAGGGACAGGTTGGAGAGAGGGATTGTAATGCTTTTTGAATTTGCGAAGTCATTTATGTAGTAAGTGCGGTCTCCCATATACCAGAAATAAGCCCAACTTGATTATCCCACAGGTCCGCCAGCCTGCCAGAATGAAAGCCACGTAGCCAGTGACTTTTCAACCGCGGACCGCCTATTAACCTAGCCCTAGACCGAACATACGAACTAGCAATCACAAATACTAAACTCCCAAACCCACTTTATCGAAAGCCAATGAGGGAGCTATCCCCTTTACACCTAGGAGGAGTGCAGAGCTCTTCAAAGCACTTTAGTGCGGTTTCTTTTTAAGAGCTTTCAGGATGGATTACGTCTTACAGCATTGTATAACTAAGGAACATGAGACGTTGTTGAAGGTGATCCCTGTGCGTGAAGGATTTCCACAATGTACCAGTATAAGGACATGCCCTCGTGGTTAATACAGGAGGAGAGCGGCACCAACCCAAGTGCGACCCCTAGGAAACGAATACAGTTAAAACTCACGCTTTTTACATCCTAGGAAATACGTTATCTATCCTAGGACCCAGCCTACTGTACGCGGTTCTCTTCAACAAGAAATACAGCTACTTGGAAAACGTGAAGGCAGTGATTTCACTAATAATAGAGGACGATTATGGGGCGAGATGGTACCACACGAAGTTACAAGGAACGAGAGATATTTCTGTCTCAAAGCTCAAAGAGGTCCTCTACCGCATAGTAGATTCTTTGCGGCATGGTGTACGGCGCGACCTATACTGGCGATCAGCTCGAGACTGGGCAGGGCATATCACCGCCCATGAGAGCATTTCGCGGTGGGCACTGGGGCTCCCACTAGAAGAAGGCATACACAAGCAAAACTAGGTCCCAAGCACCAGTTGCTCAGACACCTTACCCAAACCCCTAGCGGCCATGGAAGGACGGACAAACTATGAGATACAATCGCTGGAGCCTAAAACAGCATCAGCAAAAAAGGGTTGGCGCCCAGACGAGCCGGGTCTCGTTCAACGAGATTTGTTCGTCTCGCTGCATTTGGAGCATTTGGGGCGTCCGGAAAGTGACTGGTTCGTTTTGGCTCGTTTAGGGACGTCTTGGGGACGTTTTGGGACGTCCGAAATATGATAGGTCATATTAGAGCTCGTTTAGGACGTCCCAGAGGTGATAGATCATATTTTGGCTCGTTTGGGACGTCCAAAAGGCGATAGGTCATATTTGGCTCGTCTTTGACGTCCCAAAGTGTACTAGAGTGGCGACACTGACCTACCTGACGTCAGCCTTGGCATGATTTCCAGGTTTTAACTGCCCCCCGGAGTCGACTCCACCTCCGCCTCTGCATCTACATCTGCATCTACCTTCACCTCCATCACGACCTCTGCCTCTACCTCCACCTCTGCCTCTACCTCCTCCAATTGGCGTACCTCCCTACCTCGAGATTCTGACTCCTATACTGACATCTATATAGACTTTCAACTCGACGACCAAATCAAGCACCGAATCGACACCTCTTCAGGCAGTTCTTCAGGCGCCTCGTCAGGCACCGAATCGACACCTCTCTAGGCGCCAAATCGACACCTCTCCAAGCACCAAATCAGGCACCAAATCAGGTACCAAATCAGGCACCAAACCAGGCGCTGAATCTGGCTCCAAATCTGGCTCCAAATCTGGGTCCAAATCGGGCTCTGAATCAGCGACCATTACCGGCTGCAGGGTGGTAGGTAAGCATGTGGCAGGCTTGGGGCGGGCGGTGGGCAAGTGGAGGGTGCGGGTGGGGATTACCATGTAAATAGTATTATATAGCGGGGCAGACTATACCCAGAATAAAGTAGCTTTTGCCGATTTGACCTCATTTTGCCTGACTACAGGGTGCTAAAAGGGCATCTGCCGGGCAAAAGGTACTTCAGGCGAGGCAAGACGAGCCCAGGACGCCCCAAATGAGCCCCAGACGAGCCCCAGATGAGCCCCAGACGAGCCCAGGGCGTGATATCCTCGTCCCAGACGTCAGGGGTGATATTATGGCGCCGGGGCGTGGGTCTTAGCGTAAGCAAACCAATTGGACGCCCCGCTCACCCAGGGCATATAGGGCGCCAGGGCGCCACAGGACGAGACCTGATTTTTTGCTGATGATACTTGAGGGTAGTCCTATTTGATATCCCCTGGAACGAAGAACAAGAAAGAAAACTAACCATATATGATGCATGAACAGAAGTGAAAGAAACAAGTGAAAACTTGTATGTAGGAATCGTTGAGATAGAAGGAGAAAATGTAATACGACCCAGGCATCTCCTTGAAAATATTTATACACTATATGACTCCAAACTTTCATAACATCTCTAGTTCGGTTTGCCTAAGTTTTTCTCCTCTGTCTCAACACTTGATTCTCTCATACATTTCTCTATCTCCATATATTCCATCCCTTTTCTTTCCTATTTCTGTCTCTGCTTTTTCTATTCATTTCTCATTCTGTATTTGGTAAATACTCCGCAACCAACAGTTTTATTTGGCTACTGTACTTGATCATATTTCAAAGCTAATAGAGCCTGATTTTGACTTCATCTCCTTGAATTTATTGTAGGGAGGCTTTCCTACTTAGCTTATGTACAAGGCTTTCTCTCACTTCGGTATGGCCTGGACATGCTATCAATGTCTAACAGACATCATCAGAACTATAGAGGGGAACTATTTAGGGTACGCGTTATAAACAACAAGTACACTAGGAAGAGCTTCATAACGCCGAAGGTTCGAGACACAAGGAATTAGAAAGTAGGGTTCAATACGGACGAGGGTAAACACCCAAATTGGAAATATATTTAAACTAAATACTAATAAACAGAAAGCAGACTTTACGTGTAGAAGAATAGAGAAAGAGGGAGGGAAGATAGCTACGACTATATATATAGAGAAATACCGATGACTCATTCACACAACTGAACTCTGAAGTGCCCGATAGATTCGGACTGATTTATCAATATAACATCACTATCACAGACCGATGCCGACAAGTTAGCCCTAGGCTCTCGCTGCTACCGAGAAGGCAGTTGCGAAGCAGGATCGTATGAGTAATATGTCATTAAGGTTTCCTATTTAGGTTTCGGTTGCGTAAGGTGTTGCTGCGGCACGATGTCTTCCTTGTATTTCTTTCTCTCTTCCCTGCATGTTTCTCTTCGTAATTGTGTGATGATAGCTCGCTGGGGTTTCTATCGGTTTCTTTGGGGTTCAGTTGCATAAAGGTTCTTCTGTATATATAGTCGCTGGTGTCTTCCGTTTCTCTCCTTCTTTTTATCACGGACCGTCGCCGACAACCTAGGTCTAGGCCCGTTCCATTACCAAGCAGGCAGTTGCGGAGCAGGGTTGTGTGAGTAATGCATCCTCGGGATTTCCTAGTTGGGTTTCGGTTGTGCGGAGTATTGTTGCGGCGCGGTTTCTTCCTTGTATATTTTCTCTCTTCCTTGTAATTTCTCCTCGGGGTGGTGTGATGATAAATCGGTGAGGTTTCTATGGGTTTCTTCGGGGTTCGGTTGTGTGAAGACCCTTCTGTATATATAATCGCTGGTGTCGTCTCTCTCTCTCTCCTTTGCTTCTTCACGCAACGTCTTCTTTTCGCTAGCTAGTTAGAAATTTGAATATACTTGACATTCGGGTTCCTTTCCCGCGTCGGTAGTTATCCCGACCCTCTAGTCCCCAGTATCTTGAACCTCCGACAGTACCAAGCCCGTCCCCCTTGTCCACCAAGTCCTCCGACGGTACCAAGCCCGTCCCCTTGTTCACCAAGTCCCACGACGCGTACTCTGAGTCGCTCCTCCTGTCTAAATCACGACGTCGTCCGTTAGATTACGTTGCGTGCGATTTACATCGACTCCTGGTACGCCCGAGATCATGACTACCTCTGCGGCAGGTAATTGGGCCAGCCTCCAAACACTTGAAGACTTTCAACAACAGTACGCAGAAGATCCGTCTCTACTGTTCACCCACATAGCAACCACCATTGGAAACATCCATACCCAGAGAGAACAGGCTCGCGCAGCCTTAGCCAACGCTGAGAATGTCGCAGCAGCCATCCCCGAGTTAGAACGTGAGGTAATAGAGTTGCGTTCCCAGGTTGCGGAACAACGTGAGCTCATCCGCCTCCTCTGAACCAATCAGCGTTCCGCTCCTCCTCCTCCCCCCCCTCCGGCGGGCCCACAGGGATCGGCTAATTCCGACCCTGCTCCAGGAGCCGCCCGCTCAGAGAAGGTCCCAGATCCCCCCAAATATGACGGTTCCCGTACCGCCCTCCGTCCCTTCATCACCCAACTCCGCCTCAAGATGGTGGCCAACCGTGACCGTTTCCCTGCTCCCCAGCAACAACTCGCATATGCCATCAACCTCCTATCTGACAGAGCTCTGGACCAAGTCATGCCCCTGGTGCGAGGAGAGCAGATCGAGCTCGCCAACCTAGAAGCCCTTGTCACCATCCTGGAGGTCGCGTTTGGAGATCCCGACAGGGTAGCCACTGCCGAGCGTAAGTTGGAAACTCTCTCCCAGGGAACTCGGGACTTCTCAGCCTACTACGCGGAGTTCCAGCGATTGGTTGCGGATGTCGAGTGGAATGAAAGTGCAAAGAAGCACTCCCTCACTCAGGGCCTCTCCCATGATCTCCGCCAGGCGATGATCCACCACGCGGTTCCCGCCACCTTGAACGAGTACGTCCTGTTACTACAACAGTTGGACAATCGTATCAGGGATGCAAAAGTTCGCTCCCGCCCTGCCTTTTCTGTCCCTGTCCCGCGTGCTCAGGCTCCAGCCCCCCGCATCTCTGCCCCCACTCCTGCTCCTCAGTTCTCTACCCATCCTTCTCACACCCCCGGGGGAGTAGCCCCCATGGATTTGTCTAACCTCCGTTCCCGCACCCGTGGTCCTTTGTCCCCAGCTGAGCGCTCCCGACACATCTCCCAGGGCCTCTGCATGTATTGTGGGGGTTCAGGGCATTTTGCTACAGGAGTGCCCAGCTGCTCGCCGCGCTCCTGCCCCTGCCCCTGCTCGTCCTCTCCGCGCCGCTGCTACTATGCACGGTGCCCTTCTTTCTGGTTCTCCTTCTGGTTCTTCTAATGTTTCTTCTGGTTCTCATTCTTCTTCTTCTTCCCTTTCTGCTTCTGGTTCTGGTTCTTCTGGGTCATCTTTTCCTTCTGGTTCTCTGGGTGCTTCTGTTGCTTCGGGTTATGATTCCTTTGGTGCTCCTGTTATTTCCAATAATCCTTTTCACTTTGCCCTGGGCCAGCCGTCGGGAAACGAGGACAGCTTAGCCTAAGTGGCTTCCGCCAAGCTTCCCCCATCTCTCGTGTTTTGTCTGTACTTTCGGTTTCTAGTTTCTCTATTTCTTCTGCTGTTGGTTTATCAGATAACGATCACCTTGTTGTTTCGTGTTCCCTGTCTGATAAAAATAAATCTGTTAAATCATACGCATTAGTAGACACTGGAGCATCCGGAATTGCTTTCATCGACGAGAGATTTGCATGCCACCACAATCTTGTACTAAACCACCTGCCCCAACCCCGTAAGCTCCAAGTCATCGATGGGAGAGAAATCTCCTCCGGTGAAATCACCCACACTGCCCAATTCTCCCTTCGCGTCTCTGGCCACTTTGAAAACCTCACTGCCTTCGTAACCAAACTGGGACATTACCCCATAGTCCTTGGAATCCCCTGGCTCCGTCGTCACAATGCTAAACTAGACTTCGCGAGCAATTCCATCACCTTCGACTCCCCACGTTGTCTCCGGCTCTGTAATGACGATCCTTCCACTACCACGAACACATGACCTGGAGATAGAGATCGTAAGCGCGGCTACTTTCGCAGAAGAATCGAAAGGACTAACGGTTTACGCCCTACTCCTCCCTAAGGACCCAGGGGACCTCCCCAATAACCCGATTCCCCTCATGGAGCGAGAATACCCTGACTGTCTAACCTTCATGTCGGAACAGGAAGCAAACCGCCTCCCTCCTCACCGGCCCTACGACAACAAAATACCTCTACAGCCTGGCACCACTCCTCCCTGCGGCCCAATGTACAACATGTCCAGAGAAGAACTAAAGGTCCTGATGGAATACATCGATAAGCACTTGGCTAATGGGTTCATCGATCACAGCTCGTCTCCGGCTGGCTTCCCCGTCCTATTTGTCAAAAAACCAGATGCTGGGCTCCGCCTCTGTGTCGATTACCGAGGTCTGAATGCGACAACGATCAAGAACCGGTACCCCCTCCCCCTGTCTAAAGAAACCTTCAACATGCTGAGCCAGGCCAAATTGTTCACCAAACTGGATCTCAAAGGAGCTTACAACCTGCTTCGAATGGCCCCAGGAGAGGAATGGAAAACTGCGTTTAGAACCCCCCTCGGTCATTTGGAGTATAAGGTAATGTCTTTTGGATTAACCAACGCTCCCGGGACATTCCAGCACTTCATCAACGATACTCTGCGACGATACCTAGACCACTTTTGTATAGCATACTTGGACGATGTTTTGATCTTCAGTAATGATCTGGACACACATCGGGAACACGTTCGGAAAGTGTTGAAAGCCTTGATTTCTGCCGGTCTCTATGGAACCCCTGAGAAATGTGAATTCCACGTCCAGGGAACCAAATACTTGGGCTTAATCATCACTACGGAAGGTTTGAAAATGGTCCCACAGAAGGTAGAGAAGTTCCGCAACTGGGAAAGTCCGAAATCGGTAAAGGAGATCCAAGAGTTCCAGGGATTTGCCAATTTCTACCGACGATTCATCAAGTATTATGCCAGGATAAGCCGCCCCATGACCTTGCTAACACATAAGAACACCCCCTTCGTGTGGTCCCCTGATTGTGAAAAAGCATTGCAGGAACTGAAAATCGCCTTCACTTCCTACCCAATTCTCCGACACTTCGACCCCGAAAGAAGAGCTATTGTGGAAACCGATGCCTCCGACTACGTATCAGCCGGTATGCTATCCCAATACACCGACGATGGACTTCTACACCCGGTAGCCTACTTCAACAAACGACATACCCCCGCCGAGTGCAACTATGAAATCTATGATAAGGAACTCCTCGCGGTAGTGCGGTGCTTCGAAGAATGGAGGTCGGAACTACAATCTGTGGCAGAACCGATAGAGGTCTTGAGCGATCACCGCAATCTGGAATATTTTATGACCAAGAGAAATCTGAACCGCTGACAGGCCCGGTGGTCGGAATTCTTATCAAGATTTAACTACAAAATCACCTACCGACCTGGGAAACAAGGAGGCAAGCCCGATGCACTGACTAGGAGATCAGGAGATCTGCCTAAGGAGGGGGATGAACGCCTACTACACCAAAGTCAAGTGGTTTTGAAGAGTCAAAACATTGATCACAAGCTAAGTTTGTTCGCGGCTTCTTCGTCAAATGAAGCCGCCGAAGATGCGACCCCCCTTAAAAAACTGTTTGACATTGCATATACTAAAGACTCGTTCCCGACCAAGATCATAGAAGCTCTCCGCCGGGGTGATAACCACTCCCGAGAAATCACGTTGGCCGAATGTTCTACCCGCCGTGGGTTGTTAACCTACCGAGGTAAGCTCTATGTACCCGAGGATCAAGAGTTGCAGTTACACCTTCTTCGGGAACACCACGATGCGCCATCCGCTGGACATGTAGGTAAGGCTAAGACCTTTGAACTCCTTTCACGAGGGTACTATTGGCCCAAGATGCGAGCGGTGGTCGACCGATATGTGCGCAACTGCCACATTTGCAGTTGAAGCAAAACCTCTCGGCATGCCCCCTTCGGAGTACTACGTCCTCTACCGGCCCCTCAGCGTCCTTGGCTTCATCTATCAATGGATTTCGTTACCGGTTTGCCCCTAAGTCGTGGAAAAGACGCTATCTTGTTGGTTGTGGACCGACTATCCAAGATGAAACACTACATCGCCTGCAATACCACCACAGGATCGGAAGACCTAACCCGATTGTTCATCGAAAACGTATGGAAACTACATGGCCTCCCCGCAAGCATTGTCTCAGACCGTGGCACTCAGTTTACGTCCCACTTTTGGAAATCTCTCTGCCGCCAACTCAAGATCACCGCTGCCATGTCGTCTGCTTTCCATCCAGAAATGGATGGACAGACCAAACGAGCTAACGCGGTTATGGAACAATACCTTCGGAGTTATGTATCCTACCAACAGGACGACTGGGCCGACTGGCTGCCCATCGCCGAATTCACGGCCAATAACGCGGTGTCTGAAACTACCCAAGTATCCCCCTTCGCGGCTAACTACGGGTATAACCCCCGATTCACGGAGACTCTAGCACTACCGCCCTACTTGCGACACCCACAGGACACCAACGCCTTAGCTACCTGTCTCGCCGAACTCCATAAGGACCTGAAAGCTGAGATGGAATACGCTCAAGCACGTCAAGAACAGAACGCCAACCAAAGATGCATCCCTGCCCCTACCTATAAGGTGGGCGACGAAGTCTGGCTCAACGCAAAAAATATCCAAACCACCCGACCCGCCAAGAAACTCGATTGGAAACGTCTCGGTAGGTTCAAGATAAAAAAGGTCATAAGCCCCTACGCATATGAACTCGACCTTCCCACCTCCATGAAGATCCACCCAGTCTTTCACGTATCCAAACTCGAACCCTGTGCTGTCGACCCCCTCCCCGGCCATATACCCCTTCCGGCGCCCCCGGTCAGCGTCGAAGGCGAAGAGGAATGGGAGGTCGAGGAAATCCTTGACTCACGGTTACGATATGGAAGTCTTCAGTACCTGGTCCGGTGGAAAAGTTATGATGCCCCAACGTGGGAACCAGCAGAGAACGTCTCTAATTCACCGGCACTTCTATCACGCTTCCACCGCCTCTACCCCACCAAACCGAACCCTACCGGAGTTCTCGCGGAGCTCGAGCCTAGAGCGGGAGCTACTATCACGGACCGTCGCCGACAACCTAGGTCTAGGCCTGTTCCATTACCAAGCAGGCAGTTGCGGAGCAGGGTTGTGTGAGTAATGCATCCTCGGGATTTCCTAGTTGGGTTTCGGTTGCGCGGAGTATTGTTGCGGCGCGGTTTCTTCCTTGTATATTTTCTCTCTTCCTTGTAATTTCTCCTCGGGGTGGTGTGATGATAAATCGGTGAGGTTTCTATGGGTTTCTTCGGGGTTCGGTTGCGTGAAGACCCTTCTGTATATATAGTCGCTGGTGTCGTCTCTCTCTCTCTCCTTTTTCTTCTTCACGCAACGTCTTCTTTTCGCTAGCTAGTTAGAAGTTTGAATATACTTGACATTCGGGTTCCTTTCCCTCGTCGGTAGTTAGCCCGACCCTCTAGTCCCCAGTATCTTGAACCTCCGACGGTACCAAGCCCGTCCCCCTTGTCCACCAAGTCCTCCGACGGTACCAAGCCCGTCCCCTTGTTCACCAAGTCCCACGAAGCGTACTCCGAGTCGCTTCTCCTGTCTAAGTCACGACGTCGTCCGTTAGACCTTTCTTCTTCACGCAATGTCTTCTTTTCGCTGTTTAGTTTTAGCTTGAATATATTTGCGTTATTTTGTTTATATTTCCGTTGATACCCAGCCCGACTCTCTACTTCCTAGTATCTTGAATCTTTGACAGTATCAAGTCCGTCTCTGTGTCCTTGAGTTCCTACGAAGCGTACTCCGGGTCATTCCTCCTTCCTAGTTACGACATCGTCCGTTGGAATCACGAAGGAGGAGATACCGGGGAGAGAGAAAGTATGCAAGGAAGAAACAGTGCCGTCTGAACATCAAATGCAACCCAACCGGAAATAAGAGAACCAGTAACCAATCAACACACTCATGACTCAATCACTCGGCTCCGCAACTGCGTACTTGCCAATGCAACAGGCCTAGACCGGGGTTGGTGGTGTCGGTCCAACATAGAATGAATGGGCCTCGTCCTCAACTAAATTCTCACAGACCGGACGGTACCCTTTTGCTCTCTTTGTGGACCGTCTACGTCTGCGTATCCTTCCTATATTAAAAAAGTCAGTAGAGGACCGCAAGCTAGCCTTTGTTTTTGTCTTTCTCTTATTCATTCTGTGCATGCAACCTTACGGCTATTGCACTAACTGCAAGCTGGCTGCCATCCAGGCGAGATTTCGAGGTAAGGTATAATACTGCTGTTAGGAGTATTGTATATCTCTACCTTCAAATATCTGTAGCCTAGGATTGGAGGATATGAGCCCCTCTCCTCTTTTCCGCTACGCATCTAACATAGCCATTGTCAGGAATTCTGAAAACCTTGGATCCTTCATGACTTCGTCTACTGACAAATACGGCTTACATGCCATAGTGGTTTGAAAACACCAGCACTTCTTTATATTTGGAGTATTGGCTAAAGATATTGAGTCTCTGAAAGCAGCGTTGGCAAGGTGACTTGGGTCGGCCAAACAGTATTTGATATATCTTGCGGTGAGTTGACTTCTTCTACACAAGATTGGGAGGATCGCCGAGTCAGCCAAAACCATGTGTTTCATGGCTTGGGCATGCAATTCTAGAATGTATCTAGTGAATTGCAGGTGAAGGTTCGCCTTTTACTTCGCTTCTATCGAGTGGCATTTGAAGTATGATTCGCTAGCGAAGATGATATTAGGTTCAACTAAACTTTTGTATAGCGTCAGCCATTGTGCAGAGGTGACCAACCACTAGTAATTCTGTTCTCATCGCAATCAGTGAGTGTGCCACCTTAGAGACGCGTAATAGACGGTTGGATATGTGTATAGATGAGTTCCATGCATATCCATCTCTCTTTTGACCTTTCGGCACTAGGAATCCATTGAAGGCGGTTCCTATGACCTCATCCAAGTGGGGTGTCCCTGTAGGGAGGGATTCCCAACGCCACGACAACCGTCTTAGTTTCGATGTGTATGATAAGTTGCATCTTTCGAGCGACCTCTTCCAGTGCATGTAGCTTTGTCTGTTTATCCTCTGCTGGCCAGACTACAATAGTCATATTGTCTGCAAGGATCAGTGCTGGGGTATGCCTACCATCCAGCATTGGATCTGCCGGAGATGCAAACCTAGACCGGAAGCGTACCGGCGGAATGGATGATGCTGGACAAATATGCTGTTACGGAGGTCGAGGAGTAGGTAGGGACCATATAACCAGGAGCTCCAAGCCTACCGCACATAGATTTTCGTGGTATGACTAAAGAAATCTACCGAGGACCGGACAAACCCTAACCCTCGTCCTGACCAAGTCATGGCGACCCCCCCCCCCCTTTTTTTTTCTTTCTTTTATTCATTCTGTGCATGCAACCTCAAGGTTATGGCACTATCTCAACTACCTACGCTACTCATCACCCGCTCCCTAAAACAAGAAAACAAAAACAAAAACAAGTACGCAATTTAGATCTCGTCCTCAAGTAAACATGAACCTAGCCTCCATCCCATCCATCTTCGCCGTTGGCGACCCCCCCCGGTAAGATACCTTCTGTGAAAGTCTGTGCGAATTAAGCTGGGAGGCTCGTCTGTTGATGAACAATATTATGTCGTTGGGTATCGCTTGGTCAGCTCAATAAATAAGTTGTCTCTCGGTGCGTATGGTACCGTGTTTGGCGACAGACTGGGACATTGGCTGCGGTGGGTGGGTAGGTGGCTAGTGGTCTGGATGAAGTAATCTGTAGCGTAGCTCCCGAGATGCGGCTAGTTGGACATGAAACCGCCGACGCTGAGGGAATGTGGGAGTATAGTGGGTAGGTAAGGAGATCTGTGAAGTTAGGTCTAAGGCATGCGCCACTGATATTGCTCATGTCGTACCCACGCACCTATACCCAACCACAGCCCACCTCTCCATGACCTGAATGAACAAAGGCCCGTTCAGCAGAGCTGGTGTCGTTAGATGGAGACTCACATCAGATAAATATCCAACCCAACATATATCCGAACAGTACTTGACCACGTAAAACGCGCCAACCCTTCGCCGAGTGAAAAGGCTTGGCACCACCTCCGGGCAGTTTCTAGGAAGCATCGATCCGGATGGATTAATTTTCGAGATAAAGACGCACTCTTGCGAGTGGTGAAGAGACTATTCCGAGATCGGACGCGACTCGGCGAAACTGGGGATATGCTCGGCGGAGAAATATATCGAGATGACTAGTGGGGTTGGGTTGCTTTTGGTTAGGATAGAGAAGATTCTCAAGGTTCCGGCCTCGTATATAGCTCTGGACATGATTTCCAGCGCCCCGGGTGAAGACGGCTTTAATGCCAGCCTCCGTGCCGTATCCTCCTGTCACTTCCTCCTGCTTGATCAATCATCCTTTTCTTACCTTTGTCTATTTATTATGTGTACGCAGATCAACCCCCCCCCCGGTCCCCCGCCACCGTAGAACACACAACCTTGCGCAAGACCACCATAAAACCATTAACCACCCCCATCGAACTACGTCAATCCATAACTACGTAGCCACCGAAAGCGGCAGAGGTGAGTCATGAAATATCACCCGATATTTGCTTTGGGTGGAATTATGTTCGAGCCTAGGAAGACTACATCATGTCCGTCACATTTGTGGCAGAGCGGTATATATCTTGGGTAGTATTAGTACATCTGGCAAAGGCTAGACCACTGTTGTGTTATGTCGTTAATGCCTCTAGCCAAGGGAAATGTGATTATGAAAGGGTTATCAACTTTTTTTTCGTACTGTGCATAAGTAAGGCATGAAAGAAATAGATTCCGCTGTAGAAACTCAGAATCTATCGTGTGGTTTGTTGCGTTTTAGACTCTGCACGCACTGTACGCTGCGGTGGTGGGTAGTTAATACCGGTGTCGTTTCTACGCTGAAATACCACTATCACCCGGCAACAATCCATTCTCTGTAGAACCGTTGTATCTGTTAAGAATATACGTCCCATCCCAGGTCCTTCTTCTTGGTACAAAGACTTACCAGCCACCACCCATTTTCCCAACTACCCACACGGCAAAGGCCCCCGGAAACCCCCGCCGGGTGAGCATCAACTGTGGATGACCCGCCTGTAAAGTCGCGCGCAAAACCGAACGGGAAAGCCTGGTCGGGGATGCTGGTAAACCAGCTTAGGAGCCAGGATAACGCCATCGGAGGATGAGTAGGCGTGAGGTTGTGCTATACTCGGGCTATATTGGTAGGAATCATATACTGTGTAGTATGTCTTTGGCGCACAGGATATTCGGAGATCTCATGTCCGGGTAATCGATTTGATGGCTTTAATAGTTCTAGAGATTCCATAAAAATTCACGTGTTGCTGTGTAAGGGCTTCTTGAACAGGACACTGAAAGATTCTCCAAGTGACTTACCATCCAAGACATACTGGCGATCTATGCCCGTTATATTTCCTGGGCTCGATTCGGGGATTTATTTCTAGATGTTGTTGTTCTTGACAGGGTTAGGGTTATTTAAGATGAGAGCAACAGGTTCTTTTTTTCTTTTTTTTTTCTTTCAGTGCATTATGAAAGTATTAGGTAATATAGACGGCTAGGAGTAATATAGTGGGTGATGCCGTACTACCCCGCCAAGTCCGACATTATTGGAAGATTTCCCAGCGGCCAGTTAGCATACATGGCGAAACTGCTTTGCATACTGCCCTGCATTCACAAGTTTAATACATATTTGGAAAGTCGGGTAATGACGATTGTACTCATGATTCATTTGCGTAGGCGACAAGGAATAGAGACAGACATCAGAGTAAGATAAATAAGGAAACAGAAACGAGTGCCATTCTTCTCCTCCAATAACTCGACCTCTTGACAGACGAAACTACCCGACAGACAACAGCTTCTTCATAGAGAGTAACATATCTGGTACATAAGAGAGAAATACACCCCCTGCCACATCGAAACCCTAGTACTACGGCTAAAACACTACATATCCTTCATCAACCCGCAACTAATCTGTCATTGAGACTCCTAGCCTATCCCTCCCTAGCTCGGACCACATGGATTCGTCGCGCCCCCAGCACAGCTATCTCTCGGGCCGTAACTACAGCAGCCTCCACTCGGATCTTCCTTCCGTTAGTATGCACCTACAGAACGCATACATGGCGGGAAACGTACTGCACTCGAATACCCAACTTGTGAAGTCGCCTGAACCATTACCTGGGTCTAAGAGCTCCCCGCAGGCCCAGCAGTACTGGCCTTGCGGCGTGCCCACTTCGCATCTGCAGCCATTTGAGGTCGGGCAACGGGCAGACTGGGCGCTGATGAGGTGCGCGAAGATGAGAACGAGAGCGATAGGGAGGAAAGTCAAGAGACGCATGGTATATGTTTTATTGTTTGTGTGTATGTTGTTAACTAGACGGAGGGAAGGGTTTGAGAGAGATGGTGAGAGGAGTCAACAGCAGGCGATGGCAGGCGTTATACTTGTAGAGGCGGGGGGCTTTCCCTTGAGTCATGATGGTTAGCACTAGAAGATAGAAGGGTGGGGAATACGTCACTGGGCTCCCCGCATGCATGGTCCGGGCGGGCGAGTAAGAAGTGCAGCTGTTCCTAACCCTCACTAGTGCGCAAACTTACGATATGCATCGCATGGATTACTGTACTGTATGTCCAATCGTCGAGGTATGCACATGTCTCCTCGCACTGCCACTAAAAACCCTGCCCAGCTGCGATAGCAGCTGACGTTCTACCAAACTTTGCTCCCATGGGTTGGTATTGAGACCTTGCACCAATCAGTAACTTCATTGGCGCCGATCCCACTACCCACCAGAACACCAGAATGTAAAGCTGGCTACATTTGCACAAACTCTCTATTTTGAGCTTGTTCGTAATTCCCCCGCATGCCCAGGATGGATGAAACAAAGGACGAAATCTCTCTCATGCATACGTCTGCCAACCTTATAGTATATCTCAAGATACTAGATACTGGAACGTCGTACGCAGACGTCTTTACAGCAAGCTTTGGGCACTAGTGCATGAGCTATTATATCACCCGCCTCACCCACCAAAGATAAGGTGTAGGACTATCGTTCGATATGTTACTAGAGGAATATTACTAGGGAATACTAATTAGCATAACATGACGGCAGCAAGTCTTGGCATTCTATGCTTTCAGTGCAGTGTTTAGGTAACAAAAGAGAAACATATCGGGCTCCAATGGCTGCATGACGTTGCTGTATGAACAGTCTCTACGGATACCATTAGGAGCGTCATACCTGCTGTCCCCGGCTAGTGCACGCTAGTCTTGATGGTGCTTGTGCTGCTTTTTTCTAATGGCTTAAGCTCTGTACTACATATCGGCGTATGTGCATGCACAATCATTATCCAAGGATTATATGCTTATTGGGTAGCGTTTCTCATATTCCGTCTCCTCAGAGGGCGATAGGCTGCTCCGCTCTATTATATGCAATAGCAATAGTGCGCATCAGATCTTTGTGCTAAGGGAAGAATACGAAGAGGGGATATGCGGCCTAACGGAGACCCGATGGAACTATAGCGCGAAGAGGAATGTTGTGGTCAGATCTTGATGATCTTAGCCCGAACCACATCCTGGTTCGCTCTAGAATCTCGTAACCTGCATATATCGAGGGGTAAGCATTGTTATACTCGTTTACCACGAAAGGAACCAGAAAATGCAAGTTACAGAAACAGGGATAGTTTGTATGTTTGTACGAGAGATCGCCGCCACTCCATACAAATAATCCTTGCCCTGAGCAACTGCATTTTCTGGTTCTTATCGTGGTAAACGAGTAGAAGCAGGGGTCTCAAAACAAAGTTTGTATGCGTTGCTTAAGAGAATACGACTCCACCCAACCTCCTACAATAGCGTTATCACGCGTCATATTTATTCCCTTGGTATTTCCCTCGGAACAAAGGTCAAGTGTGCCGTCGTGGGTAAAAAGTCATGGAACGCGGTTTGACAGATTTGCGGTGGGATGTTTCAGTTGCGTTCCATGACCTTTTACCGGTCGCTGTACTTGCACGCTCCAAAGCGCACACCGCCGCCACATATTAGAGAGATTGTATCATGAAACTATACTATGGGATTGGGGTTTTAAAACTTACTTCCCATGATAGAGGTAAAGGATGATATGGTTCTTGCACTTACGAAAGGGAATTGACAATGGATCACGTATCTTGAGCATATTCCTCTCAGCTCGAAGATCATGAATAGTCCATTGGCTTTATGGAATCTGTTGATTACGCACTCCGATTCTGAGCTATTGGAAACCAGGGATGCCCAGTCACTCAAACGCTACTAATTTCACTAGGTCCGAGTCGTACGCTAGAGTGCTGTATCGCCATGCTAACAGCATGTTAACATTATCAACTTTAACACCCCAACAAGCGTTCGCACGAACCAGCGCGGTTGTTCATGGTCATCTACCCCGCAAGTAAACAAGTGATTCCTTGGAATCCTTTCTTTTGCTTGGCCAGCTGAGAGTTGCACTTACTGCTCGTATTCATTGCCGATCGTTGTTGCACCTGGGCCAAGGCCCCCGATCGACCACTCAGGAACCAAAGCACGATGAAGTAAGGTCTGCGGTCTTGATCTCACAGACCTCATTGCCTGTGGTGTCTAGAGTCACACCACCTAAGACACAGGAACGTCCAAAACAAGCTTATGCGCCGCGCGCATGGTTGCTATTGCATACATAGTTGCCGTGTTTGTGAATGGGGCGCAATAACGTCCGCTTCAAAGATGTCGTCATGACCGATCAAATACAAATGGAGTTCCATTGGAGTTCCATGCAGGAGTAGGCTGGTTGGTGATCAACAGTGGAGGTCGGTGATCGACGGTGGAGGGGCGTGATCGACAATGGATACGAACAATACATGCACGTTGTGTGAGACGGAGCTGAATACCGGGTAGAGCGTTAATTTCCAGGGGATTGACGTGAATTGCTGGGCTGAATCTGCACTGTCCCTGGTTTGTCACGTACCACGTGATAAGACATTAGAGGCTTTGCGCAAATGGAGCTAGCTCTATTTCTCGAAAACCTGATTGGTGCCGATCATATAACTAGCTAATCAGATAATCAGAATATAGAGCAGGCTCCATTTGCGCAAAGTATCTATTCTAACCAGCCAGAGGACTTTCGGGGGGCCTGGGATCTGGAGCAATCTGGTGATGACAGGAATGAGTAGACGGGCATGAGTGACGTCGCCCATTTGGATTACACCGACCTGGTGCAACGGCTCTACTCGCTATTTTCCATAAGAACCTCAAAATGCAGGTGACAATGAAAAGGTGAATTTATATGGGACTAAGAATATTATCCAGAAAGATTAACCCTGTCGCAGTCGCTTGGATTCTCAGGTTTCACAGAGCGTAGCGGGTACATTCTGGTTATCTGATTGGCAGGTTCTAGGATCGGCGCCAACAATGTTACGGCACCAATCCTGCTGCCAAGAATGGAGCTGGGTCTATCATTGAATATCTCTAGGCTCAATCCCTGGATTACAGCCAATCCATAGATTCTCGTATCAACAGAAGAGGCAGACAAGGCAGGTAGAAGAGCGTCAGAGTGAAGACAACAATTAAGTCTGGCGAGTGATGTAGTCAGGGATTTGTACTTCGGGGATAGGGTAAGTGAGAAGAGATCTGGCGCTGGAGGGTGTGCAAACGGGTGTGACATGAGCGCCAAGACTACTGGGAGCCGGTTGGTATCGTCTTCTGCAATGAAAGCTGAACTGCTGTATGGGGTCAACATTTAAGACGAAAGGAACTCAAGAAGAGTATTATACTGACAATCAACAAGAAAAGGCTTAGCATCACGGGGTGATCTAAGACAACGCTCAGTAGACAACATATAAACGATGGAATGGGAGGTACAAAGTTGATGACTAAGGTGAACAGTGTTCATGTAAGTACGAACCAATGGACAGGTTCAATAGGTTAACCGACTATATGTCTAAGCGTTTCAGAGAAGGATGTAAAGATTGCTACCGAATCTACAGATTCCGAAGTACTGGTGTGTGGAGCAATAATATATTTTAAGTATTGAAAATACAACTATAATATTTTCTGAAGTACAAGCAGGGTTACTTGAAGAGAAAAGGAAAGAAAGAGACATTAATTCCTGCCAACCCAGTAGAGAGCAATCAAGGATAGAACACCAAAGACAAAAGAAAGCCCAACTAAACCATTTTCGTACATATTTACAGATCATATCATGCTACTCCATGATGGTTAGGAAATATATGTTGTCGAAGGTTAACAATAATTATATTGCGAGATTACTTGAGACTACAGATGTTATATACCGTATCAGGAAGGATGGTTGTTTTCAAATCTGCTGTCAGTTTTGGACCAGTGAATCTACCGTAGTCCGTAGCTGAATGAACGTTCTTTAAATAGGAAGTAGACTAAATGCATACCACTATACAACTTTTGAGAGTAGGAAAAGCTTACAATCTTTGCTAATACAAAATTGAGTTATAAGATATCTACTTTGAGATCAAATCAGTAATGCTATGTTGTACAATTGCTCCACTGATCTATTGAAATACCGATTACTGTAAATGAGAGATCACAAGAGTGTATCTTACTAGAAATCCAGAATAACATCTTACAATACCATAAAACGGGTAGAGTGGTATCAAAAGAATCTTTAGTGATTTTATATTGACTGCTCTTATATGGTTTTGTATGATTAGTCTTGGTTCACAATAAGCAACTTCGATCACACATTCATAGTGCTATAGAGGTCAGAAAAGAAATGACATCTAGGCTGTATAGACATCAGAAAGGTTGCGGGCATCAAGCAAGAATGATTTCTGGTAGATCTTATGGTACAATAAGATCAGAACGATCTTTTGCACCTTCTAATGTCTCCGCTAATTATACAAATTGGGTAAACTATGTTGTGCAACCTCATTTGAAGCTCTTTTGCCACGAAGCTTGTGTAGTTTATGGTTGATCATGAGTAGTGAAAGATAACACACTAGTTCATAAAGTGTTTTTGAAGTTTGTATAGAGAAAAGAACATGATTGATCTCACGGACGAAGTCGTAATTAGGCAAGAGGAGCGACCCAAAATACGCTTCGTAGAATTTGAGAGACACGAGAACGGGCTTGATACCGTTAAAGATTCAAAACACTGGGAACTAGAGAGTCAGACTGGATACCGATGGAAGTATAAACCAAATACTCAAATATATTTAAACTAAAACCAAACAAGAAAAAGAAGACGTTACGTGAAGAAGAAAGGAAAGAGAGGAAGGGAAACACCAGCGATTATATACAAAAAACCCTTCATGCAATCAAACCCCAAAGAAGCGCATCGAAAACTCCACTGATATAGCATCACACCATCACGAAGGGAAAATACAGGAAAGAGAGAAAATATACAAAGAAGGAACTCTTGAAATAGTACGCTCTCCCGTGAGTCATAATACTATTGTGGCGGAATGTTTCATTTGTATTTGTCATACTTTCCTATGAGTCATCTTACTATGTTTTCTTATGGGTTCTGTATAATGACATTGATGTATAAATAAGGGGCGGTTTCCCCTTTCTCCTGTATCAATAAGTTAAATCAACATCTCTATCTACTCTTTATATCTTTAGGAACTGTACCGCAGCAACACTACATGCAACCGGAACCCAAATAGGATATCCTAAGGACACATTACTCATTCAGCCCTGCTTCGCAGTTGTCTACTCGGTAGTGGCACGAGGCTAAATCTAGCCTGTCCTCGTCGGTCTGTGATAATTGATAGGATAGAGTGGCCTCCTTAGTCATCAAACTTGAACTACCCTGTACCTTCAAATCCTTTATGTTTTTCACCTTCTGCCCCTCCACCACCTCATCCAGCTCTCTATCTCTACCTTTACCTTGACCAACACCTTGATTATATCCCTAATTCTAACGGGCGTCATCATAACTATGCAGTAGGAGCCACCCGGAATACACCTCGTGAAAGTTCAGGGACACGGGAATGAACTAAATACGATCGAATGTTCGAACTACCAGGAAATGGAAGCTTGCGCTGATTAACGATGAACGTAGAAATCAAATATTCAAATATATTCAAACTTAAGAGTAACCAGTGGAAAGAAGATATTGTGTGAAGAGGAAAGGAAAGACATAATGAAAAAACCCCAGCAACTATATATATAAAGGATTCTTCACACAATCGAACCCCAAAGATACTCATAGAAACTCTGCCGATTTATTATCACACCCTTCCGAATGGAAAATACAGAGAAAAGAGAAAATATACAAGGACGGAACCGTGCCGCAGTAACACCTTATGTATCCGAGACCCGAATAGAACATCCTGACAACACATTACTCATACAACCCTTTTTGGCAGTTACCTGCTTGGTAGTGACGCGGGCCTAGGCCTAGCCTGTCAGCGTTGGCCTGTGATACTAATCAATACTCTAACAACTCTAGCAACTGTTACATTTAGTAACACAACAAATCTACACTAAAACAGTTTTGAAATTGTGGCACAATCAGGAAAATACCCACGCACAGACTCAACACAATTATTAACGGCAAATACCTAAGCAACTATATAACGACTGGTAGGCAAATAGAGTACAAAGATTTGAATTAGGAAGTACTTTAATATAGTAGAAGGAACCAGAAACTCGAGGCCCCGATGCAGGAGTCTGGAGTACTGAAATTAAATACTAAAATCATTTCCTATTAATTGTCACTACATTCTGAATATATTTGATACAAAATATGTGAACGAGAAAAAAACAACCAGATTCATTCGTCTGGTAACTCTTCTAACCGCTTTTTATAATGATATGTCCAGAACCAAGTAGAGTATAAATCGATACCAAATACATTTATCAACGAGTATATCTCATCATTAGCAATGATTTTAACAATCTTCTCAACTATAACATCCGCATATTTCGAAAATCACTCAGTTGTAATTCGTGCCCACTCTTCTCTTAGAGTGTATTTTATTTGCTCATATATGAACACTTTCCATATTTCTTATCAAACAAGATATTAAGAAACCTCTATACAGTTGCAATAGGATTGAAATCAAGTAAAGGAGGAGGTCCAAGGAACGGATAGCATATGACATAGTTTTGACAACGAGACTTTTGCAAACTTCTAAGTCATATTTGGAGTGCTTGATATTTGCCAGTGTAATTAGAACTAGAGAAAAAAAGGAAAGTGCAATACGATAGTATATCCTATTGCGATCTAGTTTGTAGAGCAACCAATTCACTTTGGAATGAATAGGCACTGGCTTTAGCAACCCTATGGACCATATAAAGGATATAGATATGATAATTATACCTTGCCTAAAATCCAGTTGATGGATTGGTATCGAGAATTTGAACCAAATCTTATTTATACATAGATTCAGAATATTCCGTAAACAGTTTCTTACTATAATCATTGATTATTGTAGAAATAAGGAAGAAAGACAAAGCATTCAACCAACTGATCTCAAAATGTCCTGAATGTATAGAGTGGGAATTCGGTGATATAATATGTTTGTGTAGTTATCTGGATTTTCGGAAAGGCCAAACGCTTTAATGATTTGCAATTAAGTATCATATTCCAGTAATACTAACAAATATACAATTTTGTCTGTAGAAATCGGAAAGTAGCCATACCTTTTATCATAATCCACTTTCATTGTCTCAGTATTTAAAGAAGAAGTAACGTATTCCACCATGAAGATGCACAGTACCAAGTAACTGCTCGCTTGGTACATGTAAGGTTTGAGTGCTTGGTGGCCATTGGAGCTCCTGATCGTGAACGCTACCACCAATGACATCCAAACAAAATGCTAGGATTAAAAGGCCGGAGCCTAGAAGAGACACAGACTGCTATTAATTATACTATTCTTCACTGTACTAATTCTACTAAACCTTCTATGCACATAACAGCAGATACCATTGGTATTCTCTATACTACTCCTAGTGACCGGTTCAATGTAGTTTAAACCAGCAGCGAAGCTCACCGATCCTAGCAGTTACCAAGTGAATATGAGGAAATTTCGATTCCTAGATGGTGTAAGCGCATAGACGATGGGGGATGCTCATTAAAACTCTCATTAATTAAGGAAATAGCAGTTTATTTTGTACATAAGTGAGAGATTGGAAGAACTTCGGAGAAAGATTGGCTCAACTGATTTCTAGCATGCAATCTTCAACTAGACTCTAAATTCTGTATGAGACTTGATCGGACAAGAGCAACCGTAAATAATCCTGAACTATTAAAGGATTATTGGAAGAAGATTTAGTTTATTCTTCACATCCTATTTACCTATCATCAACTCACCTGAACTAGTTGAAATAGGTCATTGATTTATACGATATATTACCCAAGGATTTTTAGAACATGTACGAAAATGGTTTTATGATGGGCATGACCATTAAATTGAAAGTTATTTGTCGCATAGATTGAAAAAATACACATTTGATTCGATCAGGAAATCGTACATTGAATACAGTAATTGAATCGGTTTCATGATTTGATATCACTATAGCAACTATGATTATGAATCAAGGTAGTGCACACTATATGAACTTGGACGCAGGTAGCAGTAGGAAGAAAGGAAATGTTGCAACATTTGCATATGCCCCAAAAGGTTAAACAGATTCAAAGCTAGGGGTGAATTGGTTGATAGGCAATTTTGACAAATATATCGCTTCAGGGTAAATACTATTAAAAATAAATTCACAAATAATTTAATTATAATAGTCCTTATACCAATACTTACCTTTTCAATAGTGTCGAAAATAGGTATCGATTATTGATAATGGACTGGCATGTGTTACATGTCACTTGGGAATTTTTTGATTACTGGTTGTGACACGAAATAGTACCATTTTGTTTACCCCATATTTGGCATACCTACTACAGCCTTTAGATGTAGGATGATTCGGTCTACTACAAAAAGATTATAGTAACGTTCTGGATGAAGCAATGGAAGAGTCTGGTGGAGATATAGCAATCAATAAAGGCAGTTTCCTGAAGTATTGATAGTGTATCACCCTTTGAGCACTAGTTTTGTCACTAACTAAAAATATGTTAGGTATTTATTTGAATTCAAAAGACGGACATATACACAAACAAATATCCTAACATCTTGGATCAAAACCGGTATTGTGCCTTTTAATCCCAACAAAGTACTAAACCCAATTCAGACATCAACCAATAAAAAGGCCGTTCGCTTCACAATTTCTGGCCCTCTTACTTCACATATGGCCTGAATGGAGAGGATAATTGCAAATTAAACACTAGTCTTAGCTAAAAATAATACAGATTATGTCAGTGCAAAGGAATTCTGTCACTTAATTCAAGTCTTGAGCAAGATATTGCAAATTGGCATAATTGAGAAGGGGATAAGAGACTATATTGATTCACAATTCCGGAAATGTGTAGTTAAGAAGTCATCTCAAGCAACCACAAATGATAGAAAACAGCTTAGCAAGGCTAGAAGTATCACTATAGATGATGTGGAACGGTTTAGGAATGCTCAAGTGAAGTCTGACAACAAGAAAGCTGTCAAAGCTGAAGCAAAGCAAAGAGTGATCAAATAGCAAAAGGAGAATTTATAGTATTTAGAATAATCATATACATTGTTACTAGTTGCTATTATATTCACAATCTACTAAATATCCTTTTTTAAATTTAAGCATATACTAGCTATTTGATTAACTTAGAAGCGAGGCCACTGGGCGGTTACCCGGTGTTGGGCGGCTTCCCGATGAAATACGTTAGTGCGCTTTATATATTTCCTTCCTTCAGCTCTCATACCCTTCCATAGCTGTATCATTTCATTCATTGCTTCTGCAATCTCATGTGATCTATTCACTATTAAATTGATATCTTGTACCCATCTCTCTCCGCTTTCCCTAGTAAGTTCAAAAACCTGGAAGGCAATTACGTGGTTTCAATTGTATTAGCCCGCCCGTGAACCCTACTCCTTACAGTACGAATCACTTGTCTAATAGGTGTACCAAAAAGAAACACTGTCTATACCGTATTTGATAGAGATACGTCTCTCAATTCTTGAGATTAATTGGAGTTTAATGAATCGATGATATCATTGTCACTACTTTGGAGAAGCCTAGCGGGTCTTCTATTGATAGTACGAACATGATGTGGATGTGTTTCGTTTTGATGCTCTAATTGATGTGAGGGATTGATTTTAGGGTCCTCTGATATTTTCCGAAGAATAGTATTTGCATTAACTACGGTCAAATCACTCATCAGTGCGATACGCTTTGCTGCTAGTCCTCTTGCCTCATCTGCTGCCTCCACTTTTCTTTTCTGTCTCGAATTGATTTCCTTCTGCAATTTCTCCTCTTCAATTAAATTGGTGATGTTTTCAAGTATCTCAGCTAGCGAAACCAACTGCAGCACTATCATTTGAAGTTAAATAAAGTGTTGGAGGATAGAACAGTACATCGCTATCATTTCAACCAAACTTGTTTCTCATAAGACTGCCAATCTCTGTTCGGAGTGGATCTTTTTTAAATACAATCAAATCCTTTATCCGGCTTTGAATAAATCCTATCCTTTTTCCAACAAATCTATTACTCTTATTCGATCGCTTTAAACCCTCATCCTCAGCACTTTTGGGTTTCCCATGCCCTACACAATATGAATTCACTTACAAAATAGCACGAGCAAGATCTTTTGATTCGTCAAATGCATGCATCCCCGACCCACCATCAAAGTCACCATTTTCCACTACTTCGGACTCATACCTGTCTACCCCTATATTGGGTAGCAGTTAGTGTTTGTAGTTTCGAGGTTCTATCTCGGCTTTTCATGTGTTGTCGGTGTTTCGGATAACAGTTCTGAAACCTTCTGAACCCTCATCTATAGAAAGGAAATAGCTATTATGTATAGAGTAATTGATACTTCCTACTTGGAGAAGAACTACCCATGTTTCGCACACTCTCGGTGCTTCGTGCGTTCTTGGCGTTTGTAATATCTTTTCTAGTCGAACCTGTTCCTATTATCAGTTCGTAACTGTCAAAAAGATGGTTGATCATTCACACCTATGGCTACCTGAACCCTATAAAACTGACTTGGAGCAACACTGGCCGGAGTTCTACACAGTAAATGATTAATGTCCATGATAAAGTTGATTGGCTATTGAGTATGCTGTGTGATGAGCTTGGTTGTCGGGCTTTATACCAGCAGGGCGAGATTACATGGATAGTAGTGGCTAACCTACATACCCAAGAACTCAAAATCTGACCTCAAAATTTGCAAAAAGTGCCGTTGTCAAAACGCTCTATTGTATCAACAATGTTCTGCCTTAGGGATGAAAGCTCGATATAGAGAACCTCTATTTCCAGTATCTATAATCACCTCCCTAAATTCATAGACTTATAATACCAAAAAGGATGAAGAGCAGGATATAAGACATAGTTGATATAGGTATCAGCTGTAATTATTCTCCAATCCCTATTCCATAATTCTAATTTAGACATCCTACCCCTTACGATAGCATCTCAAATAATAAGAGTGTTCTATTTTGAAACACTGGATATGACATAGTCTTGAAAATATACCTCAGATCCACCGATCCTCCGAATCACCCAAGTATTCCCACATGGGCCTTTCAGCCAAATAAAACACTCATTCGTCCAAATCAGCTTAGTTTGTCAATTATCAACGGACAAATGACAGTGACCTAAAGCAAGTTATCGTCTTTTGAATTTATGGTTTCGTTTAAGCAACTCGTTATTACGTGCAATCCACTGTGCATATCCATCCATACCGAAGGCATTGTGTAAGTTAGTCCTCGAAACCTTGATTTAACAGGCTATCCAGAGCTACTTTCCTGTCAACCCCTCTGTCTTGATCAACCCTGACTTCTCTCTTCATAAGGTTTACAACTTAGGTAAGAACTCACAATTCCCATCCGTAGCATTGTTATCCGCCGGACCTCTGCCCCAACAAAAGAGAATAAATGCATAATTACCTAGCCGCTGAACGCGGCGGACATGAGTCATGAGAAATCACTTGGCCTCATGCGGTGAAGGCTTTAGCATATATTCTAGTTATATATAACGAGTACTTTTGGATTGAAATATCTTAACCACTATTATATTATGTCATTACTGCCTCTGGTTAACGCAAGAGGTCTTATAAAATGGGCTACTCAATTCCCTCCTGTACTACATACAAGGCGCGAGAAAAGTATATTCCGGCGCCAGTACTCGGTATTTCCTGAAGGATTTGTTGGGCCTGTGGCCTCTGAAATACACCTTGAGATCTGGGAATGGATAATACCCCTGGTATTCCTTGTGTTGGGCACGAGCTTGTTCGAGACAAGCCTAGTCTAGAGCTCCAGCTGTCTCGGATTGTAGCGGGCAAGGTTCGGAATGTTCGAGCTCGGAAGGATGGCTTGAAGATTTCCAGATTGACCCGGGCTGACTTGAGCTCTTGCACTCCCAACTTCAAGATGTTCGAACTCAAAGGTTGAGCCAAAAACTGGAGCCAGTTCGGCTGGTGCCCAATACTAGTAATTCCTATACAGAGGTATAATCTGTCCATAGCCCTAGAGAGGTTCAGCCGTGAATTCATACACCTCTCGGGTACTTATATTTATAGCTGATGCGATATGAGGACTGGGTAGGAGTAAAAACGGCCATCGAGATGTGGGGGGTGGGGTTAGGGGAGGGGAAGAGGAGGGTAAAGGAACATGGAGCAGCAATACGGGAGAGAGGAGGGAGTCTGGGTAGAAATCGGACGTCACCAGAACCTTTCTCTGTTTTGCATTTGGTTATGGTTCTATTTGGGGTTTCGGAGGAGGGAAAGGGGCGAGGAGAACGAAGATGTAGCTATTTGTAGTGCCATAACCGTGAGATCGCATGCACACAATTAGTTAAAATAGGATTCGCTGGTACGAAGATACTTTAGCGGATTTCAAATAAGGCTATTTTGGCGTCCCAGGGCTTATGAAAGGCCGAATCGAACCTTATTGCAAAGGTTGAGGTTAATAGAGCTGATCTGGCGATAATCTAGGGATTTGGCGCCTGATTAATGCTCTATAAGGGTTGACTAGACACTCTTTAGATATTAGCATGCAGGTCGACATGACGAATAGGGAAATCTATAAGGGTTTAAGGGGAGTTTAGAATGATGGGCTAGGGATATCTGACACGCACGCTTGCCTTCTCCACGCCTTCTAAACCCTTTCCAATATATCTTCACCTCCCCGCTTCAGCCTCTCCATCTTCCCCGCTCTACTCCATCTTAATCGCTCCACCGCTACCGCCCTCCTTTATCTCTACGCCTTCATCTCTCGACCGCCACCTCTCCTCCTTCGTCTCTCCACCTTCATTTTTCCACCATCATCACTCCCCCTCCTTCACCCCCCACTCGCACCGTCACCTCGTGAGTGCTATCTCTACATTCCCTCCTACTATCCTCACGCTCAAGTTCATCATCGTCATTATCACCCATGCATATGCTAATAGTCGAATCACGCAGTGAACCCAGTAAACACGGGGAGTTCAACGAACCCAGTTCACAGAATCCAATAGCTAATCCGCCGAATCTGGCTGCTGACTCACCGGATCCAGCAGCTATACCAACAGCAAATCTCCTGAGTCCAGCACCGAATTCAGCACAAAATTCAATACCCAATACAGCGTCAAGTCGGCACCAAATCGGCACCAAATCGGCACTTCATCCAGCACTTGGTCGAGCACCTACTTATTGCAGGTAGGCGACAAGTAGGTAGGCGGCATCTGTAGCAATCTTTTCGATACGTACATCGAATTAAGAAGTAGATAAAAGTTCAAGTCGTGAAATTCATGTATCCAGAATGAGTATAAATACATTACGGCCTGGACGGGCATTTCTATAAGACGTGCTTCGAAGGTTAAGCCTTCAGAAAGACTGACATGAGACTTCGATCTCAAGTAGGCCCAGATTTGGCCTTATTTTGTTTTAGTCGTCACTTCTGGACAGCATTATCTCTGAATTGAGCTATATAAAGGCCTTTCTCGGAGATTAAATGACCTAATATGTTAGAATTATGAAAACTCGTGATATTTAGCTATGAATGAGGTCACCTTGGGCTCACCCGTGGCCCAAGGTGACTATCTGGAGTCTTGCATACCACATGTCCTTTTCTGTCGTACACCCTCGTCTCTAACATGACATCTTCTCTACACCTTCGCCTTATCATCTTTGTCTCCACACCCTCATGCCTACATCTCCCCCTACCATGCCCGCTCCACTCCATCGTAAGTATCACCCTGGCATACGCTAATCACCGAATCAGGAACAAGATAGACACTGAATCTGGATCAGGAATTGAAACCAGCTAAAGCCAGCACCTCATCAAGCACCTACCGAGCAGCTAAGAACGCATGCAGACAGGCAGGGAGAAGCGTATCAAGTGGTTTAATTGATTGGGATGGGAAATTCGGATTCTATAAAAGTATATAATTAATTTGATATTATAGATGATTTGTTTCCGGGATGGGCTCTATGGCAAAAATATGCTTGGAGTGAGTGTAGCGCCCGTACGCATATCCATACGAGCCGTATTTCGGGACCGGGAGGTTATAAAAGCCTGGTATAATTCTTTTATCAAATTCAGGCACAATTGAGCCCAATTCAGTAATAATAGTGGTATTTGGAACATAATCCAGGTCGAATTGAGCTTGATTGATGGTCTTTAGGAGGAAGGCGTGTATGTACAAATAGGAAAGGGAAAGTCCATAAGGCCTTGAGGGTTAGGGCTGTGACATGCGCAGATAATTGATACGTACGCATTCTTTCTCTACACCTTCTTGACACCTCTACACCTCTACACCTTCACTTCTACACCTTCACCTCTACACATCCATCTCTACACCTTCATCTCTACACCTTTATCTACACCCCCTCCCCATGCTCTTCCATTGAATGAAGCACGGAATCAAACAGGGACGACAGGTCTGTATCTCTACGTCTCTATCTACACATTTCTCTACCGCTGCATTTGAGCGTTGTATATCATCGTCCAGACCTGGGATAATCAATAAAGTAGTCAGCGAATCGAGCGAATCCAGTGAATCCAGAAGAAAAGCCAGCAGCTATTCCAGCAGCTGATCCACCGGATCCAGCAGCTAATTCAGAAGATAATCTGCAGCTAATCCGGCAGCACGTTCGTTGAATCCACCGAATCCACCACCCCATTCGGCACACAAAGCGGCGCCGAATCCAGCACCCAAATCGGCATCAAATCGGCACCAAATTGGCATTTTCTTTTTCTTTTATTCATAATAACAAATTGGGACTTGATCTAGCACCTAATCGTCCAGCTACTCCAGCAAGTCAGTACGCAGGCAAGCAGGCAACTGGCTGCTGCAATGATTCTTCTCCCATATGTACACATTTAACAGAGAAGTAAATGAAAGTGGTATTCGTGAAATTCCCCTGTGCAGAAGGAGCGTGAATACTGGTCTACCTCCACATCCAGATCTTTCACCCAATAAAATAACCCTTATATAGGTATTACCACATATACTAATGCTTAATATATATAAGCCTAATCAAAGTCATAGCCTTTTAAGGCCATGATAGGAAATACCAGACTTAATATCAAATAATGATTAATTCGGGCCCAGGTAAGAACGAGACTATCGTCGTATGGATATGTGGACGGGCGGTAAAGGAGCCATGTGGACCCCGGCAAGTAACCCTAAACATAGGGATATCCGCCCAAAAGCTCATCAAACGAATAACATTATAAAATCATATTTTATTGAAGTACTTGTCGGGTGTCGTCAACCTATATAAATAATACCCTTAAATGAAACATATGTTTACAAGGAACTCAAATTAGGGGGGGGGGGCTTGCCGTCAAATAAGCTCAATATCAGGATTAGATGAGTCAAAACGAGACTTATGAAAAGTAGCAATCCGCCGCTACTTTAGCGCCGGAACGGATATTTTTTCGAGCCCGATATAGACGCTATATAATCATCATATTATACTTATTTGGCTCTCTAAGATTATGGCCTTTTGGACTGCTTGTAAAACTATGGTTGGCAATATTACCTCACCTCTCAACCTTACTGAATTCCATCAGGGTGATAATGAGGACAAGTCTTTTTTCAAATAAGAACTAATAATCTTTATTCGTTAGATGAACTTAAGGGTAAATATGCCTGTCTTAAGGGTTCTTTGCCATAGAGATCATGGCTAACTCTAGGCATATTTGCCATAGTGTTCTTCCCGGAACCAAATCATTGATAACATTGAATTAACTCTATACTCTGATAGAATCGGAATTTGATACCTTGATCATTTAAAATACTTGGTGACTGCCTGCCTTTTTACCTGCTCAATTAGGCGCTTGATTCATTGCCTCATTTGGTGCCTGCAGACACGTCGATCCGGTTCCTGAAGAGGTGCCTGGGAAGGTGCTTGGGGGGTGCCTGGAGAGGTGCCGATTTGGTGCTTGATTCGGTACCTGACTCCGTGTCGATTCAGCGCCTGATTCGGTGTCTATTCGCTGGCTCAATCCGTGTCGATTCGGTGGCTGATGCTGTATCCACTCGATGAATTCGCTGCCTGGTTCAACGATTAGCTTATGACTTGCTGATAATGACGATAAATTGGAGTGGAGACTGGGATAAACTAGAAAGACGTGCAGAGATGAAGCTGTAGAGACGAAGGTATAGAGGGGATGAAGCTGTAGAGGAGATCCAGGTGTTTAGATGAAGGTTTCGAAATGAAGGTGTACGTAGTTTTTTTCTTACGATTTCCCATAATTATTGCCAGATCAGGAAGCCTTTCTCCAGAAAAGGCCTTCAAAGAACCTAGTTCGGAGGTACTTTAAATCCTGATATTACGATTCCATATAAATCATGCCAATCTAAGGTGCTTTTGAGATATTAGGTTTGTCGAAGGCGTTATTTCCGCCTATCAAGCTCATGAAAAACCTAATTACGGCGCTATAGTACCTATTTGCGTACCATGGTTTTATAAATAGTCCTGGAAGCGATAATCTTAGAGAGCCAAATAACAAGCTCTATATCAGGCTCCAAAAAATAACCGTTCTGGTCTTAATGTCTGCCAGCAACATCAGGTTCTCCCACATGCCTACCTAGGCATATACTAACAAATGCTCGGAGGGTGTCTTTGTGAGAGGCATCAAGCATAGGTAGACCTGGTGATGATTTTGTACGCAGAATCTAACGGAAAAGCTTGTCGGGGGTGGTCCTGACATATCCTGAGTGTCGAGACATGCCATCGGGGAGCATGAATAACCGAGACGCTTCGTGATATTTGCAAGTATCGCCTAGTAAGGCTGCCTATGGGTTTTTTAATGGCCATTGATCAAGCCCTTTAAAGGACCGGGTTGATAAGCAGCACTTAAGCCAGGGACTACAGGATGCTGATATACATTACCGCCAGAACGTTTATTTCTTTCAGTCCACTTCCAGCCGCAAAAATGGCTTAGTCAAATCATAGTCTAATGAAGGCCTGAAAGAAATAAAAATCTTCAATTGGGATTGTTTTCCCCTGATATAGACCTCAAGTCATAATTAAATTCTACTGAAAAGCATTTATAAGGCCTCCATTAGACTATGATTTGACTGAGGCTGAGATTTATCTTAAAAAGATATCCGCCCGGGCGATAAAGTATGTGATACCATGTCTTGGGAATCCAATGCATTAGCGCCTTGAATCTTGAATTAGTTGTAAAGGCATCCGGATCCGGGCAAGCAATTCGCCGACTTTAATAGTCCTAGAATGCTTCGAGATGCCATAAAGTTCGCGAGTTGCGGTTTAGTGACTTCCTAAGCAGGAAGCACAATTGCATGAGAGATTCCTCAGATGTCCTAAGCTATGAAGACGATAGTCTATGGCCTGTAAATTTCCTGGGCTCGATTCGCGGAGAGTTATTGATAGATAGTTTTATTCGCCACAGGGTTAGGGTTATTTACAATACGAGCATTAGACTTTTCTTTTTCTTTTTCAGTATCAGAGCATTAGGTCAAGTCGATACTTAGTAGTAAAGAGGCCGGCACTTTCTTCAACACCAAGTTTCCGCAACAGCCCAGGGATAGTGAATCGAACTGAGGTGGGATGTTGGGCTTTGGATTGGCCAAGACACTTGTTGAGCCTCAATCCGCCAGACCCAATACGTAACTTCTGGTCGCTTTGACATATGGGCAAGTGCTATTCTAGCCAGGTCGTTGTTCTCGGTGTTCTACGGTGGTGCGTGGAGAAACTACTTTGCAGACGGCCTCCATCCATAATTATAATACACATTTGGATGGTCGGAAAATGACGATTGTACTCTTAATAGATCTGGGTAGCACCAAAGTTTAGAGACAGCGACATGAGAGTAAAATAACTTAAGAAACATAAACGAGTGCTACTCTTCTGCGTCGCTAACTCGACTGATAAACAGTAATACATCTGCTACAAAAGCAAGATATGAAGCCCATCATATCAAATCGCCGGTACTGTGGATAAATACTAAATGGCCTTCATAGATCCAGCAACCAACCAATCCCTCGGCCGCTGACTCTTCGGGCCCACCTCGTCGTGCCGCGGGCCACATGGATTTCGCGCGCCATCAGCGCAACTACGTCTCGGGCCATAAGCGCAGCAGCCGCCACTCGAGTCTGCCTTCTGTTAGCGGACCTACGAAATGCAGGCAAGGGGAACCTACTACACTCGAATACCCAACCCGTGTAGTCCCCAGAACCACGACCTTGGGTTAAAACCTGTGGGCAGGCCCAGCAGTACTGCCCTTGGAGCGTGCCCACTGCGCATCTGCAGCCGTTCGAGGCCGGGCAACGGACAGATTGGCCGCCGATTAGGTGCGCAAGGAGGAGGATGAGAGCGATGGGGAGGAGAGTCAGGAGACGCATGATTTAAGCGATGTATTGTTTATGAGTATGTTGCTACTTGATGGGATGGGAATGTTTTGAGTGAGAGTGTGGGGGTATCAAGAGCAGGCAAGGGCAGGTTTTATTTGTAGAGGTGGGGAATTTGTGATGGTTGACTGCAGGAAGCAGGGAAATGAGGGGTGTGTCACGTGGCTCTGATATGCGTGGTCTAGGCAGGCGAGTGAAAGGTGCAAATCTTAACTCTCATGATAGAGCAACAATATAGCAACTCCTCGACAGAGAGTGTAGTGCCGACACATGTATTACCCAGATCAATATAGCCAGGATGTACTACCGCCCATGCTTCCAGATGTCTATTTGTAATGCCACTACCCTGGCGCTGCAATGTCTCAAGTGAAGACAATATCGTGAGGTAGTTGGTAATGTTTTCATATGTCATGGATGGATCAGAGAGAAGACTAGATCTCTCTCATGTTTCCTTTGGTCGGATGCAGCCGTCCAGCCCACAGTTTTGCCTTCTTGACCTCATTCTAGGTCGATCAGGTATCCAGCCTTTGTTACTGTTTGGCTGCCTTTGGATTGTATATCAAAGCTTTCCGTGCGCCGTGAGAAATATCATACCTACCTGATGCTATTTATGCCGATCTCCTCTTTCTATTGACTTGAAGTCTGTACTCCGGGCCCTTGAATCATTCGTAACATTCTACGGTACTGTATAGAAAGTATTATGTGATTCTAGAGTGCAGTTTCGTCTCCTGCATCGCTCAGCATAGCACACGTAATCTCTTCCACTCTAAGAATGCAATATTGCAGCTTGGTATTTCCCGGTTAAGGCTTGATGACGCATTGATTCGCCTCAGCAGGCCGTCACACAGAATGCGAGAATCCCATATGCGGTGTTTTGTCCTAGCTTTATCCTCTCGTTTATGAATGCGAAGAATGACTTTATTAGAGATATCAGAGTACAGTCAAGTTACACTATAGAATTGTTGGAAGGTTATACATGAGGCAAAGAGGGTGTCATAGAATAAGAGGATAGAAGATTTCTGTGCGGATTAAAAGCCTACCCCTAAACGAGACTCTAATCGAAAATGTCATGTAGTAGTGACTGCTGATCAAAAACAAGCATTGATTGCCCTTAAATTATCCGATTATACTCATTGCTGTATGAGCTCTATCGAATTAGCAAGAGAGGCTGGGGTGAATATTAGTATAGAGATTGTAAGAAATATTCTTCAAGATGGAGTACAGGGCGTTAAGGGTAAGTCTGGGGACGTCCAAGTCATCGGTCGGCTGTACTGCAAGTCGTGATTGGCTAATCTTTGGCCAAGACAGGACACCGCCACTGCCACATCCACGTCGTTGTTGTGAACTGTCACGTTAGGAAGGGTGATTATTGTTGTGAACTCTTTCAAGCTGTCAACGTTTGGACCCATTCGACTTGTGGTTTCTAGTTTGCATGTGTTCAAGGCATCATGAGGCAGAAAGAAAGACGGCCCAATCATCACGAAAAGCAGCCAGGATAGAAAGATTACGAGGAATGATAGAATCAGGATTATCTCTATGAGAGAAGTAGGGAAGACCTGGAAAGAGATAGGGAGAATAATGGAATCAGATTTCAGGGCTTGTCAGGGAATATTTAGCTGGGCAATAGGAAATTGAACGTTTGCGAATAGAGTCAGGCAAGGGAGACCACCTATTTTAATGCAACAAAAGACACGAAATTGCGACAGTTTGTTACTAGGAATAAAAGGACAAGACATCTACCTTGAGAGCTGATAATTAAGCAAATACGATATCCGTGCTGTGTCAGAACTCCACGACGTATTATGACTTGTATGGGTTATCAGAAAGACCTACCTTGTAAGAGGTAAGATTACTCGCCTCTGTATAAGAATTCAAGATAATATAAGTAAATAGATGAGGTATAAGACAGCCTAATGTAATCAAGCGGGTTGAATACTAGCAAGCTAGATAACATGGGACCTACAATGATTGGTTTAGAACTATTTGCACAGTTCAATCTATGGTCAGCACAGCCTGCTTTGACAATCGACTTTGGGTTATACATATACCAAAAGAAACGTATCATCCTGATTGTATAGATGAAACATGGAGGTCAGGTAGAAAGAATCCATTCATATAGGATGCTTTCTGTTGCGAGGTGAAACCTGAAGTACTTCTTACCCCTGTTGGGATCACCATCAAGTCATAAGTTTACAGTGATTATATCCTAGACCTCCACCTTATACCTTTCTGGCATCATACCTGTGATGAATATGTTTGAATGCAGGTAGTGGAATACAATACACCTGGATATAAGAGAGTAGCGATTGCTTACAGGGAACTCAATGAGTTAGAGATTGTTGAATGACTTCCGCAATGATCTAATCTCAATTTCATTGAAGCTCTTTCGGCAGATATTGAAACTCAATTAGTGGAAACCATTCGATTGGTACGAAATTTAGAAGTTTTGAAAATAATGATTAGAAATGCATGAGCTAAGATTACTGTAGATATGCTGAATGGACTCATATAGAGTATTCTTAGAAGACGAGAAGCAGTTATTTCTAACAGATGACGTCATAACTAGGCAGCAGGAGCGATCCAGGGTACGCTTCGTGAAAATTCAGAGATACGGGGACGGACTTAAGACCGTTGGCGATTTCAAGCTACTAGGAACTGGCGAGTCAGGCTAGTACCGACGGAGGTAGAGACCAAATATTCAAATATATTTAAACTTTAACACTAAGCAGCGAAAAGAAGATATAGTGTGAAGAAGAAAAAGAAAGAAAGGAAAGAAAAGTTGGAAAGACACCAGAGATTATATACAGACAACCCTTCACGCAACCGAAACCCAAAGAAACCTATAGAAACCCCTTCGATTCATCATCACACCATCACGAAGAGAAAATACAGCGAGGAAAGAAAATGTACAGGGATATCACGGACCTACGCCGACAGGCCGAGCCTAGGCCCGCGTCACTACCAAAAAGGTAACAACCGAACAGGATTTTATGAGTAAGATGTTGCTAGGATTTCCTATTTGGGTTTCGCTTCCGTTAAGCATTACTGCGGCAGGGTTTCTTCCTTATATATTTTCTTTCTTCCTTGTAATTTCTCTTCGGCGTGGTGTGATGATAAATCGGTAGGGTTTCTATAGGGTTCTTCGGGGTTCGGTTGCGTGGAAATCCCTTTGTATATATAGTCGTGTGTGTCTCCTATTTCTCGCTTTCCTTTCTTCTTCACACAACGTCTTCTTTTCGATGGTTACTTCTAGTTTGAATATATTTAGTATTTTTGTGTTTGGGAATATGCCAAGTACTGTCGTAGTTACAAGTACTGATTAAACGCTATCACTAGAAGTAATGTAGAAAGACTTGAAGAGATAGTTTGTATAATATTGTTAAACCGGGCTCTGGTCTACTGTTCTGATGTCTGAAGATGTTGGTGATGATGGACTCTAATCAAGAGGCCATCACACGCTTATTTATACATAGAGAAACGTCTCGCCAAGACATAGTGAAACCCAATAGTAATCCAACACGATAATAGAAAGAACCCGTTAGATACCTCGCATAGAAAATGCCTCATACTTCCACCGATCGCTCATAGAATATCGCGATGCGCCCGTACTATCCTGGTGTCCCAATAATCCCGCATACAAAGGTCATCCACTAAGCTGCAACGGCCCCCACGTAGCAATACAATGCCCTGCACTGCTCCATACTATGACGGCTATCACACTCACCCAGAGTGCATAGTCGCTACGTGTCCGATGCTGATTGGGGGATCGCTATCGCACCATCACTCGTGGAGTGTTCCTTGTCGACCGAGCCTTGGCGACAACCATTCTAGCCGAGACACCATCCATCACTCATAATCGTTGAGTTCTGTGATATCCTATAACATTTTGGTTCTTCACTCTCGTTGGTAATCAGCCCGACTCTCCAATTCCTAGTATTCCGAGTTTCCGACGGTATGAAGCCCGTCCACGTATCCCTGAACCTCACGAAGCGTACTCCAAGTCGCTCCTCCTGTCTAGTCACGACGTCGCCCGTTAGAAGGGAAGAGACCCCGCTGCAGGAACACCTTATATATTCGAGACCCGAATAGGGATTCCTACCCCCGTCTTACTCATACAAACCTGTTCCGTAGTTGCCTTCTTGGTAATGGCACGGGTCTAGGCCTAGCCTGTCGATGGCGGTCCGTAATATTATTGCTGTTGAAGGTTAGGCTACTAGAGATTATATATATATTTGAAAGTATTCGTGTACGGGAACACCTGGTCGTAAGTGAGTATCCATTCAGAATCAAATGTGGCTACAGCGTCAATGCTAGTGTTTCCGTACTTCTTCCCTCCATACAAATTTCTGACTCAGCATCACTTGTTGTCCTTCGACATCAACTATCATTCCTCTGTCACTTCCTGTGCCTTACGACCTCAAGCAATCATACAAAAGTTTCGGTATTTAATGAACACACCTGGTATATAAATATAAATCAACAGAAAAGTCCCACCTCCAAAATGAAAACAAAGATGTACACATAGAGTTCCATTATCAATATTACACGGAATATTTAAATGTTATTGTTTTACTGATAAAATCTACTTTGAAACTGTGGGCTCTGCAAGCCACGAAGACAAAAGATGTTCTATGACACATTAACAAAGGCTTCTTATTTCAAAATATCAACCTAAAATGTACTACTGGAACAAACATTATCTTTTGTGGTATAATCATCTGTGATTACAACGGTATATTCTTTCCTGTTTCTATTAATAAAATATCATACAATTACCAGAGAATAGAATACAAGCCAATATACAACTGCAGCATGACTGTCAGCAGGATCTAGGAGATAAAACTATCCGTTTAGCAAACGGTAACCAACAGGTCCAAAGCTATGAACTGGAAATACAGAAGAAGAATGGAAAGAGTACTGATTAGTTTATATTTGTTCAGAGAATTCTCAATCCAGAACTCTTTTCTTTTGAATTTGAGCAAATAACAGAGTGGACAAATATAGAAGTTCTATCCATGGAGGATATTAGGCTAGCACTTATTCGTTACTATCATAATCATTTACGTCAACGATTAGGTATAGCTCAGATTATATCCCTTAATTTATCCAATATAAACCCAAACTAAAAAGATTCCATCAGAATTGAGTGCAGTATCAAGAATCAAATAGGTATGGGTTTTACCTCGGTAACTATATAGTCAGTGATACTTTAAGACTGCAGAAACAGGCCGGATGATAGGTCAATTAATAATAGATTATCTATGTCAAGAGGGTTGAAACATGAATTGCAAACAGGAGTGCAAATTTTATTAACTTCGAAATCGTTGTTTAACAAACAGAACTCAACTATATTAGTATTCATCGATAGTTTTCCTCAGGTATAGTACATGAAGCTCAGATCTGGACCTCATAGTTGTTCCAAACGTTAGGAGAAAATAACTATCTCATAGGTTATATTTCCAGTAGGAACAAAAATGAGACTCTGGCCAAATAAGAAACAGTTGAAGCAATTATTGTTGCCTGAAGTGTCATCAAAAACTTTGTGACCTCCAATTCACATAAAAAATACATTTTTCACTTTAGACTTGAATCAAGCACTCTTACTTTCCTCTACTATCAATAGTACTGCTGCTTCTCCTGTATTAATAATTTCTATCATTGAAATCATTGGCAACCATTTGATTTCAAGTATATTCTTGGAAGGATAATTTATAGTCCTATTGATTTACTAGATATGAGAAGAAAAATTCACGAAACAAAATCAAACAAACCCAAACTGAAAGCTAAAAAATTACTAATGGCTACTATAATACTAACAATTTAGAAGGTAGTTGAGAGCCATATTCAAATATGAAACTACTGATAGCATTACATTAGAGTTACAAATTGTAATACGGGAATGACATTCCAAAGGGATATACTATGATTCAAATACAATTGGAAGTACCCTTTAAATTCTTTTCTAAAATCAATAATCAGTGATTGTTCAAAGAACAGAAGATTGGAACCAAAGTGACAAGAAATTCAGTGCAAAAAGCCAGAAAAAAACATTGAAATGGACTCAAATAGGCAAATAGCAAGATCTAATACAATTGTGAATGATATACAATTCGGTAAGATAAATTTGCATGATTCTGAAGATAATGTAGCGATTGAAGGTAATAGATACGTTCGAAATATTGTACGAAATAATAGTGAAAAGGAAAGGAAAGAGTGTGAACTCGATACTGATTGGCTTTCGAATTAGAATCTCTGCTTCTAATACAGCTCAATATTATTTTCCTACATATAAGCGATACATATTCTAGTTTCAAACCTTATATGATATTATCCATAATTAGAATTCTTTGCTTCATTCCTTCAATGGAAAAATCAAGTATCAATGATTGTATAGAAAGCCGTGAAGCGATAGTAGTTACATAACTAAATCAATAGAGTGTTTCAAATCTTTCTTACCAATTATAATTTGATTAGTCGCGCTGGTTATACCTATCTGTATATTGGAATAAAAGCTGTAGGTGAATGAATAGAAGGACAATATTGAGAGCAAACAAATGGTTTAAAACTGAAGTCTTGATGTAATCATTTATATGGCTACATACAAAGTGATACTTACTCATATAGATACTGATGACAGATAGATAATAATTATCTTTATCTAAAACTAAATGATTTACAGAGGCCGTTCACCTTTCTTTAAATTGGCCAAAAGTTCCGAATTTTCTTTCCACAAATTATCGATATATATGACTTTATATCATTTCGAAGAAGCCAAAAGCTATATACATATTTCAGCATTTAGGAACTAACCTTTTCCGAAACATCATTGGTCAAACAAGCGTCAAACATTCGTAGTTAATTTTTAAGACAAATTCGAGCAATATTATATTCTTGCTTCACTAATTTCCTTTGATAAAATGAGGGTTAGGTTTACTAGCTGTTTAGTATAGAACAGACAATACTAGTAGAAAACAATACCAAAAGGATATAAAATGGTCGCAGTTTGTCAACGAAGATACACTTATTGTTTCGTTTTCAGTTCTCGATTTGAATCATACTCAAATCATTTTCAAGATGTGCCTTACGATTTTCAAAATCCTCTTTTGGTAACTTCACAAATGATAATGCACTACATTGATACTTTACCCTACATTATTCCTCGTTTTCTTCTTAATTACAATAATTGTTCTAGCTTAATACCAAAATTCAATCAATTAAGCAAAATTAATATTAGTCATTGCAGTACAGTACAGTACAATTTGATACTTTATTTGACAATATTCAAATATGATACACGCAAAGTTACGTTGCCCTGGAGTACACTTGTTGGAATAACTTTATCCAATGTTTTGTTTTGGTATGGCAGGACCAATCACTTTCTCACTTTCTGACAACATTATATGAAGCTACTTCCAATACAAAGAACTTTGATATGCTTCCAGATGACTTCCTTATATCACCAGAGGAAATATAATACTGAGGAGAAAAGAGTGAGATGATGTGTAGTCTATAAGCTTTAAGTTCCAAAGTTCTCTATTGATTATGATGATCATCTGAGTGGAGTTGATATTACGAATCAATATCGGAATTAGTATACAACTCAGCTAACGGTATGCCGTAAATGGCTTCCTCTCCCGGTTTTGGCTTCTTGATACAGCAATAAGAAATTCACTTATTACTGCTTCGGAAGTTATTCCTAAACCTCCACAAAATGAAGCTTATTGAGGATATCATGGCTTATTCACTATCCATCTCTTATGAAATTTAGTACTTGAGGGTTATCAAGAAATTAATCCAATTTCTGCTGTAGTTAGACCAGTTCAAAGACTTTCAATTCCTGCATCTCGCGCTCCTAACTCTTTTAATGCTTGCCCGATAGGCAATACAACAATAAGTCGTGTCAATGGATATGTCGGCAAGAACTAGCAATTGACATCTCAAAGATTCTCTCCTGATCATCATAGTTTACTCGCAACTTCATAGCGTTTCTGAACACAATCACTATTGCATGCCATATAAAAATATAGTCTTGGTGATTCTTTGTATGTATGCAATATTGGTCGTGTTCAAAAATGCTATGAGGTTGTGAGTAGAGTGTATGCCAACCGATTCCCAAAATAAAGTGAAACAACAGTCTTGTCCTTTTTGACGCTGGTTCTTTTAATTTTCAAACCATTTGGAAATACTGAATTCACAGGAGAATATTGCTAAAAAGATTCAGTCAACTACGTTACAATGCAAATATTGCAAAGTTCCACTCCGTCGTGAATTCCGCTGTACGATATATCATTCTCCAGAGGTGAACCAAATGTAATTACATATTTCTTTAATTCTGAGGTTCGACGGGTCCACTACTTGATTACCCAAAAATCACATATACGCCCTCTGCGACCTACTCTCTACCTACTACATTTCGGTTTTTGCCTGTGATTACTATGAAAACCGGGCACGAGCGATCACATGAAACATCATAAGCAATAGCGGTCCCTTTTGCAAACATCATCATCACCAATCAAACTGTATGCAGAAGCGGTGATCGACAGTGCAGGTGTGATCGGCAATGAATACGGTCAAGGCATGTGCTCTTGTGACGGACCGTAAAGGTACACCCGTTGCAAGCACCAAAATCAGTCGCCGGGAATGATTTTACTCGCAATTTCGTTCTGCTTGAAAATTCCAGAGTATCGCTAAACCTCAGTTCATTCGGACATTTGTCAAGAGCTGTGTTGGCTTCTGATCGTGTGCAAAAGGCTCTTATCTCTTTCTTTAAAAGAGATATTTTTCGGCCCCTCTGCAATGCCGTCCTGTTGGCAACCCTCCGAAGGAACTGAGATTTTGAGGTACTCTCCTACAGGAGATAGAACCAGAAAATGCGAGTGACAGAGCAGGGATTATTTCTATGGAGTGGCTCTGACCTGCCATACAAAATTCTGCTTTTGTATTTTCTGGTTCTATCTCCTGTACGCGAGTACAGTACAAGAAAACGGGATGGAGTCAATACCATCTCAATTCGGAATATGCATAACAAGACTTCAGCGTATTTGGGCAAGATATGCAGCAGTTCTGCCGCATTTCAAAAAACGGCGGTACCACCAACCTTACCCCAGTCTCTGTTGCTGTAGGCGAGAGGAAACTAATCGTAAGTTTTGGGGGCTTAGCTCTTTTATTTTTTTTTTTTGCGGGGGGGGGTATCTAATTTATCCAGCTCTGGTTCTAGGATACAAACGTCGCTTCGCTTCGCAACCGGGTCCCAGGTCAATATTAAACACGGCCGCTACCTCATGCCACACGGAATGACAGCCTTGGCGAGGTTTTGTGCGCATACAATATCAGTCACGTTCCTCCGGGTATGGTTATACTGGGGGTACGACTAACCCTCATAAATTTGAAAAGCAAGTTCAGCAAAACAGTGCTTTGACTTTGATGCGGCTATATCAACAGATCTCAGACGGATGAAACATGTCAAATTCGCGACTTCCCTCTTTCAGCTGATACCAGCCTAGTGTGGCAATTGTTGGAAATTCTCGATTGGTTTGTTGTTTCTATTTACTATGATAAGTTATATATCTCCTTTACTATGTTGTGCGGGGTCCAGGCCTCGAATTTGACAAGTTCCATCCGTCCGAGCGATACAAATTTGTTACCTCGATTATGGGGGAGGGGGGGTTCTGCATTGCCATATTAAGGGATACAGGGAGCAACCTGCAGGTGATATCGCAATCCTTACTCATTGATTCTTTGGTGTTGCGGATCAGGCTGGGGCTGCATAAACACAAGAATCTGCTTGCTAAGCCAAGATATATAATACCCCGCATTCCCCGGACTCTGATCCAGACAGTTTCCCCATCAATATTCTCTATACTCTTGAATGTCTATTTTGCATATTCACATACCTTCTCGAGAATGGAGTCACCTTTGGAGACAACAGACGACCTCTTTCAATCCCCGCTTCAGGCAACGGTTCGCGAAGGCCTTTTTATACAGAATACAGGCGATGAGGAAGAGGTTTGGAAAGTCGGCGCCACAATTGGCCGCGGTTCATTCGGGTCAGTCTCAATCCAGACAAGAGACACCGCCGGGAAGACATTATTCCGTGCAGTCAAGACAGTGACAGTCCTATCCCCAGCGGGCGGCAGTTCGATCCATGAAAAAGCTATCAGGAGAGAGCTGAAGGCTTTGATAGCCCTGCGAAAGGTAGGTGGCTTAGTTCAACGCTGCGCCCTGATGTGGTTGCTAATTGATAGTCTTTTCCTTTTCTTTTATTCATTACGTGGCTAATTGATAGTCGAGTATACGGATATGTTTGTTACCTTTTTTGGATGGTATCAGAACCCGGCCAAGGATAGCATTTTCATCGCCATGGAATACCTTACGGGGGGTGACCTCTACCGATATATGAAGGAGAATCAATTGCGTGCAAAGGGACAATGCCGAGAAATAGTTACACAGATCCTACAAGCACTGGAGAAAATGCATGAAGAGGGCTATTGTCATCGTGACCTGAAGCCGGCCGTCTGTCCTCCTATCTGCCTCTATAAAGTCCCACTGTGTGATGATGGCTGACAGCATTGTGTTGGACTAGAACGTACTTATCGCATCTGTCTCCCCCAATCTTAGAGTCAAGCTTGCGGACTTTGGTATCACAAAGTCCACTAATCCATCAGCAAGTCTTATGAGTACCTATAATTCCGGCACGGTGAAATATATGGCGCCGGAGGTACAGGGGTATAACGATGAGCACACCCGCGCTAATAAAGGATACACTAACGCAGTTGATATCTGGTCGCTGGGTGTCCTCACTCACGAGTTATTCACCGGAATAGCGCCATTTTGCATCGCTCCTCAGCAAAGTTCAACTGGGTCTGCTCTCCTCGGACAGACTGACGTCAGCCTGTCTTATACCGCAAGTACCAGCCTCGACGCTCCCCTTAGTCCCCTTATGCTCTGGAAATTTAGTGAAAGTCCCCAAGACTTCCCCGAAGCTCAGTTGCACACCGCATCGGCACCGGACGATTTGATAAGATTTATTAAGCAAACCATGCAATATCGTCCCGAGAAGCGTTTAACAGCCTCCAAGGCTCTCAAACACCCCTGGCTAGACCCAACTCAGATAGGTTCTGACTGCCATCAGCCACACTTCGGACATGAGCAAAGGCTTTCGTTAACTCAAGTCGAGATATCATCATATAAATATAGCGCCGTCTTTAATAGAAACACTGTTTCACACACGATCAATGGGCTTACTGAGATATGGAGGAAGGACTATAGGATTGGGGGCGGAGGACTCACTGAAGTTTGGAGAGAGTGTAGGGATGTACACAATAAACAAATATTTCGCGCTGTCAAATCGAAGAGGTTCCCTGGCGGGTACGATAGGGAAAGTATCATAACCGAGTTGAAAATACGTATTGCCATACGCGAGGTAATTGATTATGCTGAGACGTAGCAGTCCATTAGCTAATTCACTTTTACATGTATATTTAGTATTCCAATTTATTCGTCGATTTCTACGGATGGTACGAGGGCGATCAAAATACAGTCTTCATCGCGATGGATTATCTCCCTGAAGGGGACTTGTATACCTATAGACAGCGTGACAAAGTTCGTGCCAAGAACAATTGTAGAGAGATAAGCACTCAGGTCCTAGAGGCTCTTAAGATATTGCATCAAAATAATATATGTCATCGCAACCTAAAACCAAAGGTCTGACCTTCATTCCCTTCATTACCTAGAATTCCAACCATCAATCAAGCATGTAATAATGCAGTATGAATAATTATGTACATGAGCGCTGACCAGTGCCCCCAACAGAACTTGCTTGTCGCCTCTAGCTCTCCCTTGAGGCTCAAGCTCTCAGGCTTTGGGCTTGCGAGGTCAACAAATCCAGATGCTAGTAGGATGAAAACTAAGGTTGGTTCGAGAAGATACATGGCTCCAGAGATGCAAGATCTTGACCTCGGCATCCGGAAGGGGGAGTACTATACCGAAGCAGTCGACATGTGGGCTTTGGGTGCACTGACCTATGAGATCTTGACTGGATACCCACCATTTTGGGTGGTTGTTAACTACGATATCGATGACGATTACGCTTACGATAACGGTAGCGATGACGATGACTTTTGCCGTGATAAAAGCAACGCAGTATTGGAGAGGTACTGCCGAGAATCCGCCTCAAAGTTTCCATCGGACTTTTTGGAGGCTGCTGCCTCACCACCTCGTACTCTCATAGACTTCCTATTCTGGCTATTGCGCCCTAACCCAGAGGAGCGTTTGCCAGCTTCAGTGGCACTCGAACACCCCTGGATCAAGGGTGTTGACTTTGATGATGACCCGTCGTGGACAAGGATGCCATTCATTCCTAAGAATCGCCACAGGTAGGAGAGCCTATATCTTCACCTATAGAAAGGTAGTATAGTGACATCATCAGGTTCATAGACATAAATAATAGGATGCCAGGTAAAGATTGAGTACTAAGCAATGACTTGTGCTCAACACAAATTCCTTGTATACTACTGGTATGTTCTGAGCGTGTATTATCACAAGTCTCACCTCCAGCGCTCTTAAACAAATATTTATCCTTTCCTGTACAATATAACATTAACTACAATCTGTCTGTTGCCTTGGTTTACCGCTACGCTATCCCATTGAATTGTAAGTTTGATCTGATCACCTGGACTAGTCTCATACATACTCTCACATTTTCCTTACTTTCCGCGTGCTTTTCTCCTTCTCCTTCTCCTTCTGCATCCCCGCCATTGGCTATATCTCTAATTCCCCTTGCTATTTACATTCCTATCACCTGGGAGATTTGTCGCATAAGGTGCTCCTGGCAAACCTCCTCCCACGCAAATTCAGCCACCTTGTGATGATCCTTCTCGTATATCCAATTATTCTCTAGGTAAGCATCTACGCAAGAGATAACATCCTGTCTACCTCTAGAGCCATTTCTCCCCCCTTCTTATTCACGCGTTTAAGGAAGAAATAAATCAGCGGTTGAATGCAGTAAATCTAGAACGACCGGTTCTATCCTCCTTTCCCATTCTCATTAAAGAACATCCAATCGGTGATACTTCTTTTTCCTTCATAATCATCCCAGAAACAAGGTGTGTTATTTGGACTTGGGGTTTAAAGGGCTTCTTAACCGTCTACTATCCTATTAAGTTACGGGTATCCATTATTCAAGGTTCCTGCCCCGCAGAATCACACACTTCCAGAGCGTTAGCGATTGGATTGATGATTGTTTGTGACTATTTCTTGCACAAGAGAAAACATAAAACATACCCGAAACCAAAACGACTACTCGACACGGCGATTCTTGAGTGACTATAATCCGGACCATCTAGCTAATATTTGGAGATGTCATGGTGTAATTATATAAGTTCTCTATCAATCCAACAAGTAGACCTAGAAATCATTGATAGAATCTTATGATGCCAGTTATTCAGATATACCAACGATGGGAAACAGCCCCTAACCGTAAATAGCGTTGTTGTATCGTAGGGAAGTCACCTTATCCGAGTGGAATACTACTTGGGGTAGGAGTTCTTTATCTTTCCTCTGTGAAATTACTGATAGATTTGCGGCGTCGATTTCATGAACAAACAAGCAAATGTTATTACTCATGGTTCTCTAGGTATCAATGGCTTGATTGCCAACGTCTAAGGAGGCAGTGTGATCAAGTATGGTAACAATTGAATTTGTGAAAGGCTCAAAAGAACTAGAGACGCTCATGACACTGGTGAGAAATAGATTCGTCATATCAAGCAATTGAGAAACATAATCTAGGATATCTGGGTAAAGTCAAGCCGGGAATCGTCGATGATTGATGTATATGGCGTTTACCTTTCAATAATTAGGTGGATCCTACTTAAGGCCTCCTGCAATGGCCTATTTTGTCAGAAACTCGGAATCAATAGAAATCGACTGCCAATGCCTTTAATAGGCCATCTAGCTAGCAGTACTAAACTGTCAGAGGTATCAACCCACTGTTTCCATCAGATTCTTGTCAGCTCAACTCCCCTTTACCAGGTTTAGGTAATCCGGTTGGTGCCCGGTATTTGTTATAGGATTGTTGTGGACGAGTGATGGATCATCACCCCACCACTGGGTAACAGGAGGAACTGTAGTGCCAAGGAAGTAGCTACCAGGATGTGACTGCGTCCTTTTACTTTAGGTGGAGAAATTACCTATGTGTGAAGGGAAGCGGGGTAGATGGTGTAAGACTGTTGCTACAAGAGTGGAGTATCTAAATGCATCCAAGGAGAACTTGAAAAGGGAGGACTAATCCAAAGGACTAGGGAGGACCGAAGTGGTGAGGGAATTAATGGACAATATTATTATCAAGATGGCTGCATGGCTGGGTCATAATTCATATATAAATAGAGAGTGAGATTCCCACGAGCTTGAGGAGACATCAATCCTTCATACAAGTGGAATCCAGTTTAATATCATTATACTATTTAAATGCTACAGAACTAGTGCTTAGCACTAGCCATATCTTTGATATCCATCAATACTAGTTACCTCTCGTTACCTGGTGCAGTCTTTACCAAGATCACTCTAAGGGCATGCCAAGTCTTTGTAATACGGCGGACAGTAGGAGTTATTACAAAGATGTTCGGATAACCTGGTCCGGTCTCTAGATATCTTACTAAATCCGGATTTGTATGTATGCATGAGTTTGATACCGTCCTCTGTCCCATCAACCCAAGACATACCCGAGTACTACTACCGCTCTGACGGATGGAACGTGTCAGGTGCGCGATCTTCCAAAAGTATCATCTCATAGCCGTCTTAGGAAATGACTAAAAAGCGATGAGAGGCTGTAAAGATCTCATTTAATAGAATCTTTAAGCACTAGATCCTTTTTGGTAAACGTCTTGTGGTCGGTTACTAACAGAACAACAGCCGAGTAGAGTAATTTGGCTAACGACTTCTACATCTGAATATTTAGTTTATGGCGACAGTTTTCGGTGTGAAATTCCCAACATTTGAGCTCCAAATTTGAAAAATAGGGATTGGCCAAATCTCTCTACCATCACCGACTAAGTTGAGGGTTTAAGGTATTTCTCAACATTTCAAACAATGTGAAAAAATCAAGCGCTTTGCTAGGCTCATAGATTTGCCCACGGAGCTCACAAATGAGAAGAACTAAATTTGTAATCTGCGGAAGTGCCGAGCTAAAGATTTCTGAAGGGGATGGGGTTGGTTGCATTGTCGGGCTCTCACCAAAAGTAGCGCCAAGACCATGATTTCACTGCACGGGTAAGGCAAAATAATTTGTTGCCCACCAGATTGAGTTCTTCGGGGTTAGAAAAAATAAAACGATATTTGAAGCCATAAGAATCTTGAGGATTTCTCTCATTGTTATTGGGAACTTATATCCCGTTTTAGCAGGGCGTTCAAAATAGATGTTTTTGGTGCGTCTTGACGCTTGTCCAGTTAGCAAACGACCGGAGGTTTAAGGAGAAAAAATAAAAACACGCAGCCAAGCTGTCTCGATGGAGCTAAAGCTAAGAAGGAAACATTGCCATCAGATCCTGACGATCTTATGTCTGATCATCCCGTGCCTCCTGGCCCGGTACCTTAAAAAGGATTGGGTAAGCTTAAACGCTTTATTATCACATATTGAATTAAAGAAAGTTACCAACTCCAATGGGAGCAACATCACGGACCAGGTCGCGAATTTGACAAATTTCATCAGTCTGAGCGATAGATATCGCGACAAAAAGTTGCAAGTTCAGCTAGACCAAGGAAGTAGAGAATCCAACAATCTGACGGTGGAGACAGAGATTTCAACGGCCTTGGCAAGCAAAGTCCCGTTATTTGCCACTAAACCTTAATTCCAGGTGAGAGGGAGTGTGTATCTGCACCAATCCGTGAAGTTTGATTCGACACTCCGTCCTGATCCGGACTTGCAGCGTGCGGGTGCGGAGCTGATGGGTTTGTTGTTCGGGGATTGACGGTTGTTTGTGGTGAGCACACGCGCTTGTCACGGCTTGGCGGTGCTCCGAAGAAGCCGTGTTGAAGGTTACAATCTACCCTCTCAGCTCGTCTGCGAGTACAATTCCATTACCGCCCAAATGTTTTCTCGGATCTCGCATGGGGGATTCCGGAATTAGATTTTGGGCGCGTTCGGCTGTTTTAGAGACCAAAAACTCTGTTTAGCAACCAACGGCGCTGCTAGGCGAGATTTTCAAAACCAAGAACTCCGTTTCAGAGCTACAAAAATGAGGTTGCCGAACACAGCCAAATGGAGTTACGAAACGGAGTTATCCCGTCGCCATACAAAAGTTCCCTCAAAACAGAGCGATGCTTTGATCCTTGGGAAACTCCATTCTGGCTTGTTGCCAACCGCGCCCTTAAATAAGTTGTGTGAAATGCCATTTGGGCGTGGGGGTACACTGGAAGAGAGTGGCCTCCTCGCACGGATGCAGCGAGATTCGCTATGATATCCAAAAGCGGAGATCCCCAGGGCTTTGTGTTTTAGAGAAAGCTCCACCGTTAGCACGTTGATCCACCCTGCCCCAAAAACTAGAATACAATTTCCAGCCTAGTTGAATTTCAATAAATAACAGGAGTCAGAACGATCCGATTAATCGGCGTCAAAAGCGCTTACAGCTCCACCTTGGCAAAAAAGGTCGATTACGAAAGGCCGGGATCATGATTTATTGGCAAATAAAATCTAGTGCCCGTTTGGCAACAAGACAAAACGGGGTTTCCAGGGGTGAAAACCCCGTTCTGACCTATTGCCAAACGGGCCCTTAATACATCCTAGCTCTGGCTTTAACGCTACTGTTTGCGAAGCGAAAGAACGGGATGTAGCGCGCAAGGGGCTCGGGTGGAACAACCACAACAGATTCATGGGAAGCGAAGCGAGCAAGAACATCATTGCTTCTGAAGACATACATTACCGCCAGAACGGATATTTATTTCAGCCCACTTTTAGCTGCAAAAATGGATTAGTCAAATGAGAATCCAATGAAGGCCTGAAAGAAATAAAAATCTTCAATCGGGACTCCTTTTCCCCTTATATAGACCTCAAATCATAATTACATTCTACTGAAAAGCATTTATAAGGCCTCCATTAGACTATGATTTGACTAAGGCTGAGATTTATCCCAAAAGAATTTCCGCCCGGGCGGTCAAGTACATTCATAACTGACTAATATCATGAAAAATAAACTAGAAAATTCCAAATGACAAGACATGACCACGGCCGCATCGCCCCCCTCGTATCCCGTTTCTCCAACACAATGCATAGTATACATAGCTAGGACAGGAAGAAAAATATCTATTCAACAAACGATCCCCAACCACATGAGCCGACCAAAATCACTCAAGACAGCCGTGTAGCCTCCATCGGAAGTACGCGCCCCCAAATCATCCCGAGGCGTTGAAAAAATGAAAATAGGGAGCCCTTTGGCACGTTACCCATATATGTTGATTGCCACCACGAGGCAAAAGACCCTAGACGCCTGGTGTCAGTATCCTCTGCCTGTCTGTGTGTATTCCGGGAGTTGGTCTTACCCTCGACTGGCCCTAGCTCACTGAATCCAAGAAGCTCAATCACCCACGGCATGAGGAGGACCAAGATTCCAAGTGCTATAAGAGTACAATATACAGGGTGTTCTCTCGCGAAATCGATTACTGCTTTGGTCGCTTTGTCAAAGGCCTCTTTTATAACCGATGCCATCGCAATTCCTTTCTTGAGAGCATCCGATAGCGCATTAAGAATTGCAATCCCAATATCTTCAATCCATCCGTATTCCGTGACGATATTATTGATTTTTGCCTCGAGATCGCGGCCCTTCTTTTCGGCAGTGAATAGCGCGTTTACGACATCTGCGGCGATGTCTTGGGCGGTGGGATTCACTTTCTCTTTCCCGAGTGGGGCGTAGCTCGCATAGCTGACGGTGTTGTAGGCGCTGGCATCGCCGCGTAGGCACTCGGCGATGGCTTTAAGCAGGAAACTCATTTCTGTAGTGAATCAGTATTGGTTCGATCTCTTAGAGGTTTAAACACCGTACTCTGACTGTTTTGATGATGTTGATATCTGAATCCCAAGAACTGAGTGCTCTACTTCTTGAACGACGCTGGAAAGGGGGTGCAAAGGGGTTGGATGGCTTTGGCCTTCTTACCAGAGGACGGGTACGGGGCCCTTTACTTATAACAAATCTATGATGCGCACAGCCCCAAACGGGGGTGGTACAATTGGGCTGGAAGCAAGGCTCATGGGCCAACTGGAGAGCTCTCTGTCTGTCTCTGGTGAGACTTGCATATCGTAGATAGTACGAGGGTCTGGGATTTGGTAAGTCCACGTACCTGTCAACACCCTGTTTAGTTCACTCACTTACTGCCGGAGCCTTGTATATACATACTCGAAAATGTCCTAGTGCCGTTCAGAACAAAAAGAATTCTCAACGCGTTGTTTTTTAGTGCGACAAAGAGCAATAACACCAGCCAATCAAACCCCTGTGACGCAGTTATGTTGTTGCCTTGAGAATAGTGGGAGGGTGGGCAGGGCTCAGGAGCCAGTCGCGTAGGCGGCTCACCCGCGCCTTGGAGGGGATCAACCGTCATTGGTTGTATATCTGCGCGGCTGATTCTTCTGTACGGCGGCGGCGGCGGCTGACTCCTCCTGTGTAGCAGGCCCAAATATGCTTCTGTTACGCTCGTCACCCCTCCTCCAGCGGATCTTCTCCTTCGCGGGGTAGATTTGCTCTAAAAGGCCAGTGGCCAAACACAAAGCTACAGCCTCAGGCAACGCCAACAACAACCCAGCCTTGGACGCAACAGCAGTCTGGAGAGCAAGGCAGGTCGAATGTGTCCCAACTCGTTTGATTTGAAGTAGTGTTAAAGGCATCCGCTTGACACGGGTTTTCATATTCAAATGGCAAGGGAAACTCATGCATCTGGCTTTGTTGATGACACGTCAATTTCTGGTAGGTGCGGGGTACTAAATATTCTATCGCCAAGTATTTCTCAGTCTGTGCATGCAAGCAAGGTGTTCTGTTTTTTCGGTAACCTGACCGCAAGTGGTACCAGCAGTTTTTTTTTTTTTTTTTTGGGGGGGGGGGCTTTGAATATGGGGGACAGGGATCAACTGAAAGCATACATCAGCCATAAATCTTGAGATTAGGGTTTGAATCCTTGCATCTCAACGATGTCCCGACGTCACTTTCTCCTACCCCAACTCCGCCTCCTCCTTCAACTCCACCACCACCGTCTTCCCTATCCCCTACCTCGATATTTCACCGACCATACCAACATCTACACAGACGCAACCCCTAACCGCCATCCAAACAAACCGAAACCAAGTCTGATTCACCGCCCAGTCCGGGGCTCTACACCCGAGTAGCATCACTCCTGGAAGCTAGGTTGGTAACCATATGCTGTGGCTGGTGGGGGGACTAGCTTGTACTGCATAGAATTATGGGCTATACCACTCTTGTATAAAGTTAAGTGGTTTCCGGCGCATGACGTCGTTCTGCTGGCGGGGTAAATGGTACGATACGGCGGTGATGTAGGTGGAGCCGCCAGGGGGTGTGTGAATAAAGGAAACGTGTTTTGACTTGGGTCGTTTGGTACCTACCTGCCTGGCGGGATGGGACTAAATCTGGGGCCTGGAGTTGGAAACAGGGGTTTGGCTTTGTTTTATGTATGCTTCACTTTGTGGTAGATAGAGCATCATAATACATATCATGTCATGAGTAAGAAGTACATTAAATACACCAGTGATAACATGACCATAGTCGCGTCGTGTCCTCCAAAATAGTGCGTTTGTTGTATACATAGCCGACAGAAAGAAATACCCATTCAGACACGATGCCCAACCAAAAAGTAGCACTCAATACTTCATCACTATGGTCCCCTTTGGAAGAAAGCCCTTCATCCCGAGGCGCTGAAAGAACGAGAATAAGGAGCCCTTCGGCACGTATCCTGCGTATCTCGCTTGCCATGCAGAGGCAAAAGTTTCTAGGTAGTCATCTCACGTCAGTATATCTGCGTATTCCGAGGGTAGGAGTTGGGGATTGTCAGTCTCACCCTCGATCGGCCCCAGCGGGCCGAATCCCAACGCCTCAATCGCCCACGGCGCGAGGAGAACCAAGATACCAAGCGCGATGATAGTGCAGTACACGGGGTGTTCACTCGCAAATTCGATCGCTGCCGCAGTGGCCTTGTCGAATGCCTCCTTCACGACCTGCGACAGCCCGGAGCGCCTTCTCGAGCCCGTTGAGGATTGCGATGCCGAGGTTTTCGGTCCAGCCGGTGGCACTGACGATGTTGTTGAGCTTGTCGTCGAGGTCGCGGCCCTTCTTTTCGGCGGAGAAGAGGGCGTCGAGGATGTCGTTGGCGATGTCTTGAGTGGTGGGGGACACCTTTTCTTTGTGGAGAGACGTGTAGCTCGTTGTTGTGTACTCGGTGCTGGCCTCGCCGCGGAGGCACTCGGCGATGGCTTTAAGGAGGAAACTCATTTCTGTGGTGGATTAGTATTGGTTCAATGGGTAGATGGGGTCAGTGTATTCTGGATGTTTTGATGAGATCGATCTTAAGAAATGAGTGCGGTTTCGGGAATGTGCGTTATTTAGCTGCGAAGATTCAATGAGGTTGAATAGCTTTACCCCTTCTTATAGAGACGGGCGCGGGATCCTCTACTTATATAACGATTCAATTGATTATGGTGTGCACAGGCTTGTTTAATCAAGGGTGATTTCGGAGGTGAAACAATTGTGGCTGAAGCCAAAGCTCATTGACCCTTATCGATCTGCCTTGGAGTGGGTGTGCTGCGAAGTGAAGAAGCATTTGACGAGTGTGAGCTGTGAGTTTGGGGTGGGAGCTTCCCCCACGGTCCCTTCTCGCAACATATGCCCTGACCTGGTGGGGCTTGCATACCGAAAGTCACTAGCGCCAAAGCGTTGGCAACAGACCCTTTTTTATAGAATGACCACTCGAGAAGCTCTTGAGGTGGGTCTGTAAACTCTGGCGTTTACAGCCAATCAGTCTACAGAATTTGGGAGATCTACTCCCATAATTGTACTAGCGCCTGGTCTACCGGTGAAATTTTCTCTAATTCCCATACAAAAAGGTTCCTCTGAGTTTTACACACCCACCCCACTCTGCCTTCCTGCGCCATAAGTACAGCTTACATCAAATTCTTAATAATTTACCTAAAGTATTATTGGTAGAAAAAAATTCATTTACCCCTCCCTCACCAAAAGGTGGGTAATCCGATCACTAGTATATAACATGTGGGTATTTCGTACCCGACAAGATCAACAAAGATCACTAAGCGCAAGGCAGTTTGGACCAGAAATACCAGTGACTAGATTTCTTTGGCGCGGCGCTAATCCCTCATACAAATAATCCCTGTTTCCGTCGCTTGTGCTTTTGCTGGTAAGCAAGTACCCTGGCAGCGAATAAATGCACTATCTATACGCGTTAAAATGCGACTGACGATACAAGGATTATTTGGCGCCGCTCTGGCATACAAATCACGATGTTTGTGCTTTCTCCTGTTAGCGAGTACCTACGGTAGCCGAGACCCTCAGTGCTGTTGCCTTGAGAATGGGATGTGGGGGCAGGTGGGGTAATTGCCAAATTCAGGGCATTCCGCGTGCGCTGGAATGTCTTCGCACCCCTTGCGAATGCGTGTCAGTCGCGCATGCGGGTCTCTCCCGCGCCGCGCCGGGGTGGTTGGCTGTAATCTTTACCCGCAATTCTCGGCTGAACCGTCTGCGCGACACGCATATACCTGCAAGTCAAAAGTCAGGGCGGGGTGCGAGGTAGCAGTACATAATTGGTACATTTATTTAGTACTTAGTATACCATCTTTCTGCAGCAATTACAGCCTCTACCCTATCTACCATACTTTCTGCTAGTCTTTCAAAATAACTAGAAGAAACAAGTCCCCAGCAGCGCATAATTCCCTCTTCTATCTTTCTTTTAATAATATGTTTTGGCCCTTTTGCCTTCCACATTTCCGGATATAATTTGCGAAATAGAGCTTTACAAAGTGCTCATACATGTTCAATAGGGTTAAGATCTGGCGAATAGGGAGGCCACTCCATTAAAACTACTCGTACCCCCTTAGAAGTATATAAGTCCCTTAACCATTCTTTGACTGGTCCCCATTTGTGAGTTCCAGTATTATCATGCATGAAATATATTTCCTCCTCACCTTCAAATTGCTCAATCAATTTTACAAGCTTTTGTTGAAGTGCTGCAAGATAGACACGGCCTGTAATCCCTTGTCTTTTTGATTTTTTATCCCCATACAGTGGAATAAATGTACGGATATGATCTCCAGCAAACACGCCCCACATCATTTGGGAAACCTTACGGAAACGTGTAGGAGGAAAAGCGTGAATGATATCTCTCCCATATTTATTCGATAGACGTTTCCATCGTTCAGAAGTGCGGCGTCCACTTCGGAAAATCCAAACCTGCCTTCCTCCATTTCGTTGAACCGTAACTTCATCACTGCAAATAGTCCTTTTCCATTTCTCTACAGGGCAACTGCGATGTTTTAATGCCCAAGCTAACCGTTTCTCTGCTTCTTCTGGTTGAAGAGCAGTTCTTATTACTGCTCTCCGTTTCCTGATGTCTTCTTCTTTTAGCCGACGCTGAATCGTACTAAGTAAGAAATTGCTTGCAAGTTCGGTATGCGGTAAACGTGGGTTCAAAATTGCTCGTTCAAAAACTTCTTCGTCTTGAGCAGAGGTGGTTTTTCTCGGCCGTCCAGAGCGTGGCTCGGTCTTTCCCTTCCAGTTTTCATCCTCTTTAGCAACTTTTACAATGTTGCGGATAGCGTGTTCTGATAAACCCAACTCCTTTTGAATTTGGCCTACTCGCATCCCCGCTACTGACATACCGACAACGATACCCCTATGATAAGGAGTAAGGACTATTCTCCCGGGTTTTTTTTCTTTTAAAATTTTAAAGGAATTCAACATTATATTGTGTTTAGTAGGTACGGGTTTGGACAGTAGTTGCGAGTTCATACTCTACTCCAAAGACAGAACAAAGTGTGATTGAGTACACTGTTGTGATGTCATATTTATGTCACAGTAGGTTCCAGGTACCTCGCACTCCGCCCTGACTTTTGACTCGTAACAGTAAACCTGCTCTGCTAGTTGTCACCCCACCTTCGGCGGATCTTTTCTTCACGGGATGCAGTGGTGTGAGAGGAGGTGGTGGGTGAGTCAACACATGTGAAAAAGCCGCAGTAACCTATTCTGCAGCCGAAGAACATTCCAGCATCAGGGGCTAGTGTAGTTACAGTAGTAGATCTCCCGGTTTGTAGCACATGATTAGTGGAGCTTGCACACCTGCACCCATAAACTCCACTTCAACAATCTCTTTGTTAGGCCTTGATTCTTGGAAATTCCATGTTGCCGAACGGGCCCGTATTCGGAATTTCATAGCGTTTTTGGACACAACAAAGGGCTCGTCCGGCTGTTTTGGAGATTTCAAAAAATCCGTTTAGCGACGGCTCTGTTAGGCGAGATTTTTGGAAATGGAGTTTTTGGGTTTTGGCGTTGCAACATTGAAAAGTAGGTAGGACCTGCTCTCCCTGGACTCCGTTTCAGAAAATGGGTCGCCAAACACAACCAAATGGAGTTATGAAATGCGTTGCCATACAAAAGTTTCCTCAAAACTGCGTTTCAACGTGCAGCCGAACGGGCCCTGGTATTGCATACACAAAAAAAAACCGCCAAGACTGCACCCCCGGATGGCACGGTTGTGTTTAGAAACGCTATGGAGTTGCGAGTGGATATGGATTTTAAGCCTACATCGAGCTTAATTAAGACCTAAAAGAAATAAACGCCCTCTCTGATATAGGATGGTCATGAACGAGTGAAGGGTCATGACTTCATCTCCAGATAACAAGAGAAATAGCGATGTCAAGTAAAAACCTAGTAGCACGTGACTGCACTCTTCTACTTTGGGTGGAGAAACTATCCCATGCATGCAGAGAAGTGGGGTAGATGGTGTGAGCCTGTCACTTCACGGGTGGAATATCTAAATACATACTAAGAGAACTCGGAACGGCATGACCAACCTAAGAGATTCAGAAATACCGCAAGAGTGAGGGAATTAATAAGCAACATTATTATCGAAATGGTTGCATGGTCGGGTCATAATTCTTGTATAAGTAGAGGGGTATCTTCCCATGAACTTGAGAGGCATCATCAATCCTTCAAGCAAGTGGAATCCGGTTTGACAATATTACACTTAGTTTCAAAAGTACAGAACTATTACTTAGAATTGGCTATATCTTTGATATCCCCAAACACTCTCCCTTGCACCATAGTCCTCCAAGCCTCCATAATACTATGATTTGGCCAATGGTTGAGAGAATATGCGGTTTGGCGGTAAAGTGGCTTCGCGAGCCATGCTTCTGTGGTGGCAGAGCCACAGCTGGGGTATTTCTTTTTCCTAACCGACCTCTGCGCGGATGGAATGCTGTGATGGAGCAATAAACGCTTTTGCCGCCAATCGATCAGGTTGTTCCAGCTTCACCTCCTGCCCGTTTCAAGTGCTGGCGTGTAATCTACAATCAACGCGGGGGTAACATTCATTTTCGGCGAAGAGCTATGGCGCGAGAAGCGATGTAGGATGGGTGTGTGTAAACTTTGGCATTTGCAGCCAATCTGTCTACAGAATTTGGGAGATCAAATTTAGTCTAACGTTGGAATTTTCCCTAATTCCCATATAGAACAGGTTTCTCTGAGGCTTACACACCCACCCCCTACGCCCTCGCGTGCCATATGTCGAGTCTGTAACTGAGAAAGCCGGCGGGAAAATTCATTGACATTTACAGATGAGCAGGTGCTTGGGTAGCGTTATTTACTATGGGATTTCCTTTCTGGGGCGTTTATCTCGCGTTGGAATTCCGTAATACACATGCAAATTCTATGTCAGTGACAACCACCAGCCAAAAACGCTATGGCGAGTTCTAGGTTTTTAGCGAGCGGCGAAAAATGGGTATTATAGACCACTCTGGTGTAATTGCGGCTGAGGTTGAGCATACCCCTTTGTTGACCACACCCCCGGGTGTGAAGTCGTCTACCGTTAGGTCTCCTCTACCCTGGGGATGTGGAATGGAACCGGACAAAGGAGGCAGATCAGCGCCACTACATATAAATAAATAATCCTCGCTCTGCTACTCCGTGATTGCGCCATTTCTTAAAATCTTTAATTCGAAAGGCAAAGGGAAAAACGTACCCGCGGGAAAGGTATCGAGAAAGGCACCACATACATGCACGTTTGCAAAAGCTCTTGCACGGAATGCATAATTTTGGTAGATAGTTATTATATGCGGCGGGGGAAGAGTTATTCCGACACCTTAACCTTGACCGATTAAAGGATCAGAACCACATTATATATCATTCACTTTTATCTACGAGACTTTCTCACTTTCAATTACTATCATTCTATCCACCTAGGCTTTTGAAACCTTTTTTGGTTGTTGGGTTATTAGGCTGCTTGGCCGGAATATTGCAGCTTGTATGGTGAAAAGAGGTGCTCTTCTCGTATTCTGTATGTGTTGATAAACGGAATTAACGACGCGGTACTTCGTGTCCGCCGTAGAGGCTTTTGAGGGCGGCGACCACGGTGGGTGGAGATTTATGGATTATTTCCTTCCGTAGGACAACTAAATTTATAAAATCAAGTTAATTCAAAGAGCGCATGGTATTTGAGTAGATCATGGCCTGGAACTATTGACTTCTGCAAATTTGTTCTACTCGACATTTTGATATTGAAATATCACCACACCCCCGTGCACGGCCAGCACACCCCCGTGGGTGCGTCTACTTGTCAACATGCAGGTACCGATGATAAAGATAATTTGTATGGGCCGAGATGATTCTCTGTGCAAATTATTCCTGTTGGCATTACGTGTACTTTCTTGTTCCTATGGGGATATGGGTGGCGATTTGTCCCAGGTACGACCCTAACTACGGGTTCCCGTGATGTTTATGCCGCTGATGTTGTTCGTTGCACAAGGCCTTGACGGCTCACTATCTCTATCAACTCGAATTCACCGAGTATACATCATATCAACTGACTAGGGGGAGAAATAACAAATCATGGAGCCAATACGGCTGGTAGATGATCCTGTCAAACCCAACCAGGCCAAGGGGTTGCTTGGGATGACTTACTCCCAGGAATCGCAGACGCGAAAAGGGAAAGGGCGAGTAAAAAACAACCTAGAGGAGGAAAAGGAAAGAAAAAAAAGAAAGAAGATACGGAGCCAACTTTAGGATTTCATGGTGTGGGATCCCTACAATGAGAAGATATGAGATGGCATTGGGGATAACTATGATCCCGTTGAGAGAGCGTCTGAAGTAGGGTGATACCAGTCAGCATATTGCGGACATGAGAGAAATAGTTCCCAAACTCTGGTTTTGATATCATTTCTCGCGCCCCATGGTACCATCAATGGGTCTTTGCTCAGGACCATGGCCGCCGGAGTCTCCGAGTGAATAGGAGGTCAAAACCCAGGACTGAATCGGAATGAGGGGAGCTTATAGCAGCTGGTGCGGTACAATCGGGGTCTGCGACAGGGATCACAAGGGTGCCGAGGCGGCGGAGGCGGAGGTAGTTTTGCGGGAAACAAATCGAAATGGATCATGGTGACCTTGGTAATTTATTAAAATGATTCTACATAGGATCAGGTTCTTCGGCGGAATGCATGGACGGTTTAGTCTGCATATATTGAATATATATCCTCCTCCCTATTCTGTTTTACTTTATCTCCTGAACATATTCAATAGCGAGCATAGACTGGCTACAGTTCCTGATAGTCTCTCTCTGCTGGGCCTTCGTCTGTTACATAAGCCCTAAAGTGAGATAGCTCTTCTAGAGTAGTAGATGCAATCAGAAGAGATAAGAACGACCTGATGTTCCAGAAGTGCTAGGGAGATATCCGAGGAGTTTTTCCGCCCAGGAAGTACCCTGGCGATTGAAATTTGGAGTCCTCTACCACGCAAAACTGGCCGCCACGCCTGCAGCCTAGAGATGTTCATATGTGAAGTCTTACTAAACGAACTTCCTCCTCACTAAAGTAAAAGTATAAATAAATAGGGACCGCTTCGCCTAGAGGTCCCGAAACACAACCCTAACCCTAAACCCACAATTCCATCATCTATTTCCTTTCCTTTTTCTTCTTTGATTCATACTCACATGCAACCTCACGTTTATGGCCGCGTACTATTTATCCGATTCCAGTACAATTCAGTACTCTTTGCCCTCGAAAAGAGCTAAAAAATGCAAGTCAAGAAGACAGGGATAATTGTATGAAGTGGCGGCGATCTCTCATACAAATCTTCCCCATTTCGTCACTCGCATTTTCTGGTTCTTTTCGGGGGTAACGAGTACAAGTAGAGGGTTTCACGCTATGTGCCTACACATGCTTCGGCAGGATGTGGAACACCCCAACCGGCTCAAAGCCAGCACCTATACCTCCCCATATATACCTACACATACCTCATCACAAGTCCGCGTGTGCGATTCCTACCAGAAACAAAGCGCCTCCCGAACGTTCGAGACATTGGGGAATTCTCTCTCATGCGTCAGGCGTGTTCTATATAAGACATGAGTCACCAACGCAGACAGGAAATCTGTGAAGTTTATTTTCATTGACTTTTTCAGTATTTTAAAAGCTGACAATGGAGCAACATGCTTACGCGGATGATATCTATCGCAAAGACCTAAATTTCACATGATATTTACGCATGAAAGAGATTTCGCCAATGTCTTGAGTACCCGAGAGACAGCAACTATCGGAAGGTGTTTTTTTTCGGTGATGTCAGTTTACTCGACATCCAGAAAAAGGTGTCGTCGGAGTTGGCTTTGCAACAGCGACCACAGCTATCTATATCTCGACCATTTCCTAAACACATCAGCAAATGATGATAATGAAGTGGAGCGGAGAGATGGGGAGAAGTGACATAGATCTGAGCAACGCTTTCATTAATCTAGCCGGACTACAGGCAATTGTGATTGTCTGCGCGAAGCCAATCCACCCAAAAGAACGGACGGACTACATGGACTACAGTCGATTGCGGTTTTCAGGCCAACCCAGCCCGTCCACAAAGTGGATGGACTGCATCAATACCAAACAGGGTTAAGGAAAGAAACTATGATGTATACATGAAATAACACGAGAAATCCATACTTTTTGCTTGCACTTCAAAGTATCAGAACCTTGTATATCTTATCCAGCTCTCTTTCAATAAAAATATCATTCACAGAAAATAATTCGCAAATAGACGATAACTCAAGGTATGAGCTGTCAATGGTCGATACAACAAAGTCTCCAAATGCTGGAATTCCATGAAATGAATTTAATATTCCTAGCAGACTCAAAAAATAGTCTAGAGTCTCAAGAGATTTACAAGAGTCCTAGGAGACTGGCAGGGGACTCCGAAAGATATGGTAGCTTGCTGATGTAATTGAATTCTGATTCATTTAGAAACAAATTTATATGGTAACTCAATTAGATATTACATGATAGATATCAGATAGCAAACCCGATTGATTGGTGGATAAAAAGTAGGCAATTATATCCATAATTATACAATTTCGCTTTAGGTACTTTCATGATCCCAGCTATACCTACTCAGTATGAATGTATATTTAGCAAATATGAATTGTATCCGTTTTTGAAGCTCATACTTGTTCATTTCTAGTGACAAACAAGTCATTACTGATTGCCAAAACACGTTAGAAGAGAGTATTATCAAAGCTGAACAGTGTAAAAAATTATATGCTCGTTCTGATCTATTTAGCTTTGAGAATGTAGGTAAAAAATCAGAATGGCCCCTTCAACCGGAGAGAGATATCCTAACTTCTGATCATATCTCTCCAAATCGTTAATATTCTTGTAAATTCCGCTTACATGATTTTTTATTTACTACAGCTAGTTGTCTAATTCTGCTACAGATATTGCTTCTTATTACCATTGTCTCAATCTCCATCTTAGTCCAAACACGTACTATTTTGCCATTTCATTCAAATCCTATTCTATCATATCAATTTCAGTTATTTTACTTATTTTAGGCGATTTACCTTTGTTTTACTGAATCGAATAATTTTATTTATATTATTTTAAAAATGATATGTAATCATTATACAAAGAGGTATTACTTTAGAATTTCTTAGTCAATCAAATACACTTGTTTCTGTCTTCTTCATTATCACTAACAGGATCAAACGCTATCAACAACATTCTATAATGATATTAGGAGGGATTTAAATTTCATAAGTAAATTGTGTCAGATTTCCGATGTGTTCTCTGGTAGAAATCATCAATTGTGCAAGGCTACCATTTATTGGTTTTCGAATTTCCTCTTATTATTGCTTAGAGTTCTTTGTTCAATATGACTCCTTCAAGATTTTCAGATTCTCAAGACTATTACTCTCTCCTGTTCAATACAAGAATCCTCAACCTAATGAAATACGAGAGCAGAGAAGGATAATAGGAGATTGTTCCGAATTATTTGAAACAAAAGTTCCTAATCAAGTGTTAGGACTCAACTACCACTATTTCCTTCATAACATCAGACACCAGGTTACCCCATGTCAACTGCTACAGATAAAGAAGTGTTGCTTTCTGCCGAGAATTACACTATTATAACACCTAGTGTCTAACTCAAGTCCTCTAATGATGAGAGTTTGATTGTAATTTGGAAAATCAAATTGACGCTCCTTTTGGGCAACCATTAGTGCAACCTCATTTCAAAGCTGGATTCTACAATTCCCCCACTTTATATTACTTATACACTCCCAAAACCTACTAATACCAACAGGGGACCTCATGGAAAAAATGAAAGTCAAATTTCTTTACTTCAAAAACTAGGAGTATGTGAGCTTCAGGGTTCTGCTTGATAATACACTATGAGACAAGTCAAGTCAAAGACTCTGTAAATATCTGCGTATCTACTTTACCGCCCGGGCGGATATTTCTTTAAGATAAATCTCAGCCTTAGTCAAATCATAGTCGAATGGAGGCCTTATAAATGCTTTTCAGTAGAATTTAATTATGATTTGAGGTCTATATAAGGGGAAAAAGGAGTCCCAATTGAAGATTTTTATTCTTTCAGGCCTTCATTAGACTATGATTTCACTAAGCCATTTTTGCAGCTGAAAGTAGACTGAAAAAAATATCCGTTCTGGCGGTAATGTAATTGATACTCTATATAAGTGCTTTCTCTATTTTGTAATCCACTATCTAATAAGAATAGAAATACAGCATGTATAGGATTCTTACAGCAACTCCTACCTCACCTGCAAATCCTTGGTTCGATATATCAAAGATTATTGAGCAGGGCTTTCGCGTGGTAGCATTAAGAAAAAGAATCAAAGCAGCTCTTGGTCGCTCTTTACTTCAAACCATAGATTTCAGTTCCATGGAGTGGCAGTACTCCAGTATTGGAGACTCCGGTTACAAAGGAATGTAGGAGATAGAAAGAAATGCATATACCATGGTGATCTGCGCTAGTGACTTTCTTAAAGCTAGCGCTGGTGGTGGTTTTTGGTGATCCCAGACCTGAAAGTCAGAATCAACTTCAGGCCAGGTGACACTATGATGTCAAGGCTAGATTATTGGGGCACTCTCTAACGGACTTTGAAAGTGACAAAACAGGCTTTGTGTTTTTTAATTATCAGAATATATGGGACTATATTGCATTATTAAATCATGTATTTAGATTGTGGAATTGCACTTCATAATCAGTCCGGATTTTGCCCCGAAAACCATGGAATATGCCCAAACTTTCCTGGGGGGCTCCTCACCACCCCTTCCCTCGGGGAGGAAGTGGCCCCCCTTAATTCGCCCCTCACTTCACCTGCCAGGCGGAACCATTTAGGGGATACCCCTAAGAACCCCGCCCCCCTACCCCTCCCAGTTCAGCCTGCGAATTGGATAGCTACAGTCGACTGCACACTGCAGCCGGACTTCACTCAATACCCTATGGACGTCCGGCTAAGCCAGTCCATATAAGACAGCGCACTCAGTCCAGGAGGGGTCTACTATAGGCGTTGGATGGAGGCTCTGTTAGTGTAGAGAAAAGAGTGTGAAAATGCATCACTAATCATATACTGCTTGCACTGCACTGGATAGTGATGACTCGGCAAGGTAGCGGTAGTGTGTTTGCTAATGAATCTGATAATTTATCTGATAAGGCTGGTCTGAAGGGAGGTTTGGGTTGTGTTAGGCTAGATCTAGCTGTTGCCGTGGGCGAGGGGCATGAGCCGAGAGAAGCCCGAGCAGTATGACACCACACGATCATCCAGCCGTCCTATTTTTCAATTGCTTCTTGGGTAACTGAGCCGGCCCAGACCGGTCATTACGGGCCGATCCGTGATACAGAACTGCAAATTAGCAGTGTCAGGAGAGCTATTTATCACAATATATAAATAATAAGAATAAAAGGAAATAAAGCGGTCTCTACAAACTACTACATTACATTGTATAGAGTCCGGAATATACCCTCTTTGATCTTTTCACCTTTCTTGAATCAACTCCACGGGGGCAACTGCAAGGAATACAACAATAGTAAAGTGTCGGTCTTCAAAATCATATTCATCTGCAGAAGATTGTAAAAGTGTAATGAATCCTTTTTATATTGACATAGAGTTTGATATAATAGGTTTATTTGGATTCTGTTCCTGCCGTACTTTCTTATTGATGCTGATTGGTCTGTCTGCTAGTTGCGTTGTGGCTTCTCACCTTGTACAAAGGTTGTACGTGGGGCCCAATGTATTTACTTGTGTTAACGATTGTATTAGGACTCTTAATTACTCTCTACAATCTCGACAATTTCGGCATAAGGACATTGAATCGCTATCGTTATGGGATGCTAGATTCAACATTAGTAGATGCACTTACGCAGTAAAGAGGCCTTTATAGCAAATTCAGTCATGCCCTTCAAGTTTCTGTTTTCAAAAGTATTGCTCATAGGTCTACAATTGATACAGGGAGGGGCTGGTGATTGAGGGGAACCCGAATCCAACAAGTAAGTGCAAATATACTTTTAGAACACCCTGCTGGATGCTTATTCCGGTTAGTTACTGAATTGATATCATATTACTGATAGAAACCTTTGATTGCTTACAGGAGCTGGCTTTATCCTGCCGATGCTCTCTATAGTTGATAGCAACCTGCGATAGAGTATGGGAAGGCGTCCTGTGAATAGAAAGGTCTGTAGTAATAGACACCCCCAAAGTGCCATTACCGTGAGGTTGCATAACAGAAAAGAAGCAGAAGGACACCCCCTACCTCTGGAGGGGTAGTTCTATAGCCAACAGATATGCTACCTGGTCTATCCAATCGACCTTCGAAATTTGATCTATTGGGCAATAGAGGGTGTTCTATCACCTGTGGGAAGTTCTCTACTATCGTCTCTATCAGGTCCAGTTCAACTACTCTATGCCAGCGGCTCGGTAACTTCCCTCCATGGCCATGGACATCGTATTTAGCATATTCTCTTATATTTATTATGTTGTAATAGAAGCTGCTGCCATGACTTATCAGGCTCGGAGTAGCCTCTTCTACGCGATTCCTCCTCTCTGAAGGTTACCTTTATTTCGCCTTTAATCATTCAAAAACTGGCAGTAGAGTCTCCTGCGCCAAACTCTGCGGACATCGTTCTAAGGATTCTCATGGCAATAATCTTCTATCGCTCCCTTAACCTCCTCTAAAAGCAAACCTTGAGTGACTTTGTCGTCTGGAGTATAGCCCATATCGTCAGTTAGTACTAAATGACTAATTAAACAAGAAGTCGTTTAAAATAGTCATTTATATGATTATAGTTAATAAATAACGAAGTCATTTAGAGGTAAGTGTCAATTTTATTTCTTATACTTATATTATTTACTGTAGCTATGGTTATCCCTGCCCAACCGCCACCCCCATAATCATATCATAATACCGCTGTTACTACTATACTGTTACTGCTGTCACCGCTGGCACTATCAGTGATGGCGATACTTTAGCATGATAGATCTGACTTAACTTGATAGTTGTGATGATGTCGGTGATGGTGATTATAAAGGTAAAGGCCAACTAGAGGATGGAGATGGGCAGGGAGGTGCCTTTATATACCTGCTAAATCAAAAATAAGGTTTCACTAGCACAAAGTTTAAAGTTTTGCCCTAAAAGGCAAAGAAAAGACTAGTCATTTAGATAAATGACCTCTAAATGACGAAGTCATTCATTGTTGTCGTCTAGAGCTCATCTGCACGTCTCACGTCCTCCATTTCCGCGATATCCTTATTTTCATTACATCCCCATCATCTACCTCTCCCCATATTTTGGCACCTATGTTAACGCCCATATACTCTCTTAGCTCCTCGTAAGTGCCCCCTAAGACTTCGCCCAAGCCGGCCCCTAATATCCGGCCAAATCCACACTCAAGTCGATACTCAATTCGGCCGAAATCGGGACTTCGTTCAGTATTGGATTGACCTCGCATCTGGCGACACCTTCGGGAGCCCAGTGGGGTATCCAGCATAGTAATGGGCAGATAGATAGATGCATACCCTGCGGGCAGTCGGCTAGGCGTGAAGTCAGGAAGATACGTACGGTAGAAGGAAAAGGTGACTAGACAACGCCTGCGCTCCACTTCAACCTCAATGACATGAAGGACTTTAACTGGAAAATACAAAAGAGAATATACATTATGGGCTCTGAAGTATATTGACCACTTTGGATAGCCTCCATTAGAAAGTCATGGTGGTTCCATAGCCTTCTTGGGTGTCACCTGTTATTCCCTCACGTTTTCCGTACAGGTGTACCTGGATTCATATAGATAGAAATCAATTTAGATCGTTTTTTTGGGTACATTTCCTATCATAAAGCACCACTTGCGACCTAACCTATGATTTCTTTTATTTATTTCTTAGGGGTTAAGAAGTGCCATCTAGTTATAAGCACGAGCCAAGACGAGAAGAGACTTGGGCGCGGCTTCTCCTGTCTTGTACATTTATTCTGGTCTTGAATCTCCTGTCTCTTTACCTCATTATTTGCATCTGGACGGTCATTCACGATGATGTCATTGGCAACGGCACACCATTCTCACTGCTTTTGTCCAAGGTTCAATGGATGGTATACGCCATTGTGGCTCCTGAACCAGTCATCCTGGCCGCATACGAACAGTGGAAGCTATCAAGGGAGGTTCATAGGGCTTTTTGCATGGAATATGGAGTTGTTACTAGTGGTCCTCAAGACGCGTTAGGTATTGAAGGCGCGTTTTTTTTTGATAATGGGCGGGTTCCCGGGAGTGGGGAGAGCTTATATTCTGAACGATGGCTCCAAATATGCGTCGTCGAATGGGCGCGAATATCATATTTTGCGCACAGTGCAAAAAGAGCGCCGACTGCATAGAGCGGGCAACAGAAGTCTTATCGCTGGTCGAGGTAAAGCAGATGTAATCGCGAAGGGCATGGCCCTCATTCAGGCATCTTTGATTGTGGTGCAGTGCCTCTTGCGCAGAATTCAAGGCTTGACGGTCACTTTGCTCGAGTTTCACATTATCGTCCAGGCGTTGTGTGCGGCCCTGATATACTACTTCTGGTGGTTTAAACCTCAAGGAGTTGTGGAACCGATCCCAATTCTAGATTTACCTAGCTTTGACGAGAGGGAGAATCTTCTGCGAGAGGCCGAGATCCCGGATTCGAGTATTACCGCAGATGCAAATGCCCATGGCGAAGTTCCGGCAAATAATCCACAATCCAACATTGACAAGGAGACCGAGGGAGCTACTACACAGACACCGCCTACCCTTCTTAGTTGGTCCACTCTAGAGGAAATCCGGGAGCACTTCAGACGCTGTGAGCGTGGGAACCTGGTGAGTTGGCTTTCTACACTAGACTTTTTGACTCATCGCAGGCGAATCAATGTTGTCATATACTGTACTGGGCGATTGCAAAGTGACAATCGTGCTGCCGTGACCTACTGATATTGGGGGCATAAGGGTAAGCATAGTTTGGTAAAGAGACAAAGGATGTGTGACAGGTCATGTTAGAAGACGCTCAGACCCTAGGGATATTGAGACAATCCCAACACTACTTGGAATCATGTCAATACTGTTGGAATCTAATTGGCAGGTGAGTCAGACTGTTAGTTGCACATAGTGGCGTGTAATAGCAATGACGAGAGACCAAAATGAAAAAGAATTAGATATATGATGTCATATATTGATGTTGGAAGAGTCATAGAGTATATCATAATGCCGAAGTTTTCTTCTAGAGGATTCAAATATAATTATTCAGTGTGGGTCCGGTCGATATCAATGATCGTTGACTCATAGAGGTTAGTAACCAGATTTCTTACTTTTTCTTTCTAAATGCTGAGATATATCTCATCTAGCCTGTCTACAATTCTGCCTTCTGCACCTTCATCCTCACATCCAGTTTCTCGCATAATAGATTTTGCTAACTATTCCACTCTCAACTCAAAACTATCATACTTATGGATTCTTCAGTTCCATTTCGTCGACCTGATATCCTACAGGACCTTCCGTCCAGATTTAACAATCAAACACTTGGAAATGATAATTCATATCATGAAATATCACTTAGTGAACAGGAAAACATGCAAGAAATTGCTAGCATGTTCGGAATCAAATCCTATTTTGACACTATTGACAAGGACGAGTATCACAAAACAAATCTCTCGAGACGGACAAGCAATTCAAAGAAGGATAGAGTTAGATCAAGTAGGATATTACCGACTTCTACAATAAAGCTTACATTTACTTCGATACAAACTAACTTTGAATTCAGATAAATATGGATCGAGCTCAACTACGGGAAATAGAACGCAAATGAAGAAAGGCAACAAAACGCAAAATGAACCAGAGAATGAGAGAGAGAATACGAGAAATTGCAAGCGGTAAAAGATATAGTCAAGGTGAATTCGTCTACTTTATTGTGGGTGTATCTGAATCAACTCTCATAATAGGACATGCTCTAGATAGAAGACGGCTCTCGAACGGCATTATTATTCGTAATGGAATAACAGTTGGGAATATGTGCATGATCAACTCTACTACCAATCAAACTATGATAAGCAAGCCACGAAATAAGCCTCAGACACGTGTCAATTGGGCTGACCCATTTTTATTCGCACAAATCGACGCTGCTGCTCAGCGGGTTGGTTACAGAAGTGCTACAAGTATTGTGAAATATGTGCAATCACGTCACTCGAATAGTAAAATCTATCAGAGATTGAGAAGACAGGTAGTTGATAAATGATTAGACAAAGAACAGCGTAGTTGGTCAAGAGAATTCATGGAAAGAGTACGGAAATATAATTGTTTTGGTCGTGGACCTGGTAGACAAACAATCATATCTAGGTAGAGTATTTCTTTACATTATTAATATATATTAATACTAATTGATCTTAGATATCCACATCTTATCAACGCTGCAAGAACTATTTTGACAGGAATGAGAACATGTGTTATTGCTGTCAATGCTACCATTGCTCGAAATATTATTATCGGACTCATACTTGAGCAATATCCTCAGCTCTTACAAGAGGTTACAGATAAAAGCCCTCTACTGTCTCTTTGGACTCTTCGATGCTTTCTGTAGTCAGAGTTGAATTGGATCATACACATTCCTACCCAAGCAGCACACCATCTCCCAGAAAGTCATATTACCGAATGTGAAAATACATTTTTTCGTGTAGTGTGTACAATCCGAGAAGAAAATGTTCATCCTGCTATGATAATAAATGCCGACCAAACAGGTGTGATTTTGGTACCTGGTGGAAAGCAAACTACCTATGAGACACCTGGGTCAAAGGATGCATTGGCATATGGAAAGGATGAAAGGAGAGCATTTACTCTTGTGGTTTAATCTGCATGTGATGGTATGTATCTCATATTGTTTTCTGCAACATTAGCTAACTTTAAAGGGACCTTACTATCCTTTCAAACTATATGGGGTGGAAAAACAGAAAGAAGTCTACCTTCTATTAGCAAATGTAGGTGGTTTGACGAGGAGTTCGACTTTGAGTTCAACTATTCAGAAAACCATTGGTCGAATGTTCAGACAACTAAGGGTTGGGTGTCACGGATATTGGCACCTTATTTGGCTGACCGTCATCAAACTCTATCTCTCCCCAATGTTGCCAAAGCGATTTTATTATTAGATTGTTGTGCAGTACATATTAGTTCACAATTCATGACATGGATGAAGAGTATGTATCCCAATATTATATTGATCTTTGTACCAGCGGGTTGTACAGGTATGTCTTATATTCAGTTGGTGTAGTATATACTAATCTAAAAGCAGGAATCCTTCAGCTGGCAGATATAGGGTTGCAACGTATGATGAAGCACCATATCAAGCAATCAGCAAATGGGTTTTTCGTTGAAAAGGTACAAGGGCAAATCAGACAGGAAATACCATAGGACCAAATGACACTACCACACCGGCTACCTGAACCCAGAGATGCCTCGTGTGACCGGTTGTCGAATATCCAATCAACCACGTCGAACACAGATTCCTCAGGACTCGCCAACGCCATCGTCCCCCATCTATGATTCTTCAGATGATGAGGGGAGTGATTCATATAGTACCTCTTCAACCCAATGGATGAACCTCGAAGACTTTGAATCTCCTTCAGCACCTGAGGACGATGATGATATTCCCCTCGATATCATTGTTTTTGCTACCTTTGGTAATCAATGTTCACCTGTAACACCTTCTGTCTCAAAACTTCCTAGCGGGTACATTTCCAATGGACAAGGTGGAGTGACCTGGATTGACAACAAAGAATTACATAATTTGGAAACTAGAAAGAAGAGACAAAATACTCTTGCTGCCTGGAACGATACAAAATCTGAGCTTTCGTCTGTTGGTAGTGAAACTGAATAATGTATTACCCTCTCACAATTCTTCCTGACTTCCCATTTCCTTGACATTATATGAGTACTATTCAATATATGTTAGCGACAAGCGTTATCTTTATATCTATTCATGTTTTCCCTAAGTGCATTATCAATAAACACCGTGACATTCGGCTTTTTTACTGCCAGTGTCGTCCGGTCCGTGACACTTCTTGTCTCTTTGCAATTGCCCGGTACAGTACACCCTATACGGTGCTATACACAGCCTTGCGTGGTAAAGCAGTTTTCCCACACAGATAGAGCAGCTATTCTGGCGGATATCCTGTTTGTCCCTTGCCGTTACCCCGCTGTTGCTGATTGGTTGCGTTCTGTTGGGCAATCGCTATCAGATGTCTGAGTCTCTTCTTTACATGCTTGCTGGAACCCTTGTTGTTTATACATTTATTTGTAGAGCATATTTGACTATTGAATCTTTTATAAGTCTTAGGCTACTCCCACAAAACGCATATGACACAGTTGTCTTTCAGAGGATCTGGCCAAGTCTATAAGGTGTCAAGGCGTCGATTGTCAAATAAGGGGAAGGTAGTTTGGAAATGCTACGCTTTGTGCCAGCAGCCGCATAGATCTGCTTGCTCATCTCTTGTGTTAGATCAATGCTTTCGTTCTTTTATTTGTTTCATGCAGTCTCTTTGTGTCTCTTAGTCGTAAAAACCTCTTGAACAGTTATCTAACTTCACTTTGCGTTCGTGAATGCCTTTTTTATCCCTTATATTTATCACCTGTTATATGTTGTTCGCAAATCATTCTGTCTAGCATAGCAATAGATTATGTAACGGGCAATCATTAAAGCCTGGAATATATCTCTTCATTCCCCAATAAGTAAATCTCTGAAAGAGGTTTTGGTTTTAAGGAAAGGTGCTGTTATTAGACTAAGATGTACCCCCACAAGGGTGGTATTGTGGTAAAACATGATAATCTACCCTTGTAGAAAGCTCCCAAACTGAGATCGAGACATTCAGACTTACGTTTTCCGGTAATAATTATTCAATAGGTTTGTAAGGTATTAGCAATATCAACCCAAACGAGTGGGATCCTGAAAATATAACACAGCACATACGCTAGTTAACTGGCACGGAATCTGAAGTCCAAGTAATCATCGGCAGTATAGAAATCTATCCCTTTGACGGACGAAATTTCAAATTTACAACATGGGCTATGCATGTACTGAGTGGGGTATCTGTTGCTCTTAATGGTTGATAATAGCAACAGCCATAGAGCCAATCAAGAATTAATGTTGGCTACTGCTTGGGCTAGTATGAGCCCAAGAAGGAAAGCTGCGAGTTTGACGATTTGATCCGCTCAACGGGTTGAAGTGGTTGTGAGAAACAATATATATTATGGTTGTGAAATTTGTTTTACAGTGATGGTGTGTGTTTCTATATAGAGTAACTGTCCTGTCGATTAATTCCCTAGGATACTTGCCCTTACCGCAGAAAGAAAAAACACTTGCAGGGTGTAACTGTTAATCTTATGCGAGTGCTGGGGAGTTTTAGAGAATATGCTTTAATTTACGGTAGAAGTCTACACTTTCCGCCTCCATCATCCGACGGGCAGGATGCCTCTGCCATAGGGAAATTCGATTTGTATGGGAGATCTACTACTTGATGAGAGAGATAACAAGCTCTGTTAGTATGACAACCAAAAACTTCTTTTTCTGGGGAGATTAGCTTTATTCTGACAGGTATGGATTGTACAGCTCTCGTGGATGGATATTTTTGTTTGAAGTCTTTTCCTGGCAGAATGCCTCGAATGTGTTTAAACACTCCATTAAGGAATTTCAGTCTCCTAGAAAGCATGTCCGGGACAGAGAGCCTATTATTACATACACCAGCTGAGACCCGTTCTTAGTGACGGAAGAGATTCATCAATTCTTCAGACACATTTCCCAGGATCATAAACGCCCTTTTGAGGTGTTCGGCTGAGCCTGTACAGGGGGAGACTGTACACGCTGACGAGCAAAAGAACCAGAAAAGGCAGCTACTCGATTTGTATGGTGTGGCTCTGCCCTCTCATGCAGGCTGCCCCCGGCCTGAGAAACTACATCTTTATGGTTCTTTCGCTGGTGAGCGTGTAGATTACCTGACATCCTTGCTATCAGATATTAGGGCACCCATCCGGATATCCATTCTAATTGACGGCGACTACGATAGGTCACTTCCTCCCACTTGCCGTACCATATCCCTGTGCGATGATGCTGTATGATTATCGTAACAGGGCAGCTAGGACTTCACGGTCGAGCTGGTTGTATGTTTGATGGCCGAGGGCATAGAAACCCCCCAACGACCTTGTCTGGGATTTGAATCATCTCGGCGCAGAGTGTTAAGGATGGCAGTGCAGGATATGCAAGGAGATTTCATCAGAGTGACCGTTTTGATATACTTCTGTTGAAATGCTACTGGATCGATGGCGGCAATGGTTCTCATTCACACAAAAAGGCGTTACCCCAACCCTAGTTCATGGGAATACTGACACAGATATCTTGAAAGTATGATATCTACTTATCTTGATGCCAATCGTGAGTATGCTGTGGTGAAGGATGGCCATGGAGAAGGATACGTATTCTCAACTGTATGCTAATAGCCTCTATAGATAATGTTTCAAGGTAGCAGAGGTAAAAGCTCACTGACAAACCAGCCAATCTGACGATGCAGTGCGCATCATTCTGGCATTTCAGGGGTTCTTTCTCCCTGTAGACAATAGTTGAGGCCTATGGAGAAGGAGAGTCGGTACCTGTTGACCTATCCACACTGTAAGGCTTTAGCTTTGCAATTGTCTTTGGCAATGGCATGGGGTTGTGACATGACGGGATGTACATTTCTAGAGATCCTTGGGAATAGTTGCGCTTGCTGGCAGTCTGGAATGGGCTGGAAGAGCTCTCAAAGGATATATAAATGAGCAGCAACTTGTGCGAGAACTAGTGCAAGAAGCTGGAATAAATTGACTAGATGAACTAGGAGATATATTAAATAGTTAAAGTTGACGGCTGACGGGAATGCTCAACAGTATGGTGGACGCTGAAGAGCTACGGGCTATCCTCGAGAGGGGAGGCATTTCAAGTTTCCAACAATTGCAGAGTTACTCTGAGCGAGGATCACTGTTACCATACAGTCCCGCGTATCAGGAGATGCATTCATCCCATTGGGATACCTCTGATCACACTATTGTAGATGCTGATAGTGCGGCCTTTGGTGAACTTCATGTTCGCGCGGCGTTGGAAATCCCTTTCAAACTCCCTTGGTATTACATATAACAGATTCATCAGGTTAGAAACTACAGTGCAGTTTTAGAAGCTGTGGAAGATAAATATCTCACTCTCTAGTTAAAAACCTTTATATCCCCATCGTCAAATATCTACCCGAGCTCAGGAATTAGGATATCATATTACGCAGGCGGGCCTATAATATGCAGAGGCTGTGTTGGTGGTTAACCGGGAGATTGAATATATCAAATTCAAGGTTTTCTATGGTAGTAACCGGTTGTCATATAACATAACCCAAGAAACCATGAGCTCAAATTGTACTACCTTCACCAACCGGTTATCTTGATAGTTTGACCTGGTTTAAATGCTCAAAACGCGGTTTCATGTCTTAGCATATTAGCCGTAGAATAGTCCTTGAAATCTCTGATTATATTCCCCAACAGGGTGTTCTGCCTTTAGGGCTGATATTTACACTTAGGGCATGCCTTGTGAAAATCGTTGAAACTGTTGGTAGAACTGGTTTTGCGGATTTCTGAACTGTTCAGACTATGTTTCGAGGCTGATAAAGACTGCACCAACTGTTCAATTTGGATATTCAGTTAAGGTGTTTTGACCCAGGTTATCGGTATACCACAGGAAACCCTGCTATTATGGATACCACCATTTCCAACAGTTGTAGCCGGTTTCTATTTTTAGCAAAACTGAGCTGAACTGAACCGAACTGAACAAGAACGGCCTTCAACTGGACAGACCGTATAACCGTTGATACTATAGAACCGTTCTGAGGTCTTGGTGCCAGTCTAACTGGAACTATATACCAAAGATAGTCAGGGTTAGGGTCTCCTCTAAATAGGATGTTCGTACCAATGTTTCCGACTGGTGGAATCGGTTTGTATTTTTAGTAAAGATGAACTGAATGGAACGGAACTGAATAAATATGGCTAGCAACTGAACCGACTGAATAAGAATAGGTTTGGACTGCAAAACTGTTCTGAGTCCTTGGCATGGGCCTAACAAGGACTCTATGTCAACCAAAAGTTGTCAGGGTTAGGGTATCATCTAAATAGGGTGTTCGCACTTTCTGCGGGGTATTCCTACTGCATACAAAACTGGTTTTACCCTGGCTCAAAACTAAACTATACCAAATAGTGAGAGGACAAAATTAAATTAAATTGATTCATTAAATGATTCTAGGAAACCGGTTTGAACTGGTAAACCCAAGAACCACTGGAAACCCTGGTTCATACGTTGTATCAGGAGTTCCAGCTTCATGCAAAACCGGTTTGCTAAGGGCCCGTTCGGCCGCATGGTGAAACGGAGTTTTGCCGTGGTTGCACCGTTGAAGTGAAGCAAAACTCCATTAAGGTAAAGTGAAACTCAATTTGGTAAACATAATTCATGTTCGATCAGCCAATTTTATAACTCCATTAGGGCTGTTAAATGAAACTTTTGAAAAGTAGGAAGGGGTTATGTTTCAGCTCCGTTATCGCACCCAAGCCCTTGACTATGACCTCTTATCACAACCTATAGGATCACAACCTATAGGAACACGATGTCAACTCCTACACAACATATTTTAGGTTCTAAAGTTCTTTTATCGGTTATAGCCGCTATTGGCCAGTATTCCACTCTTGATATCGAAAAAGAACCATGTCGTACATCGTCACTTTCTGGAACGAATATGTTAACGAATTACTTTCCACAAACTCTCGGCATATTTCTCAGGATTTACGCATGCCTAAAGCTGTATTTATTAAGTAGGTTGATAAAATGCGAGAAATTAGGTTTTTGTTTGCCTAGTCAAAAAGTAAAATCAGCTCTGAAGGGCAATTAGCGATTTTCTTGTTTATCGTAGAGCAACGAGGGACAAACAGAGCAGTATAAGAAAACTTTCAACATGGCGGGGATACTATTAGCCAGTAAATATTACAAGTCCACCTTTAGAATCATAATCTGACAATTCATCCTCCTATAACCTTTCATAAAGTCCTTGACGGAATTCTCTCTTTATATCCTAAGCACATCTGGCTACCTACTGCTACGATTTCGGTTCAGTCGCAAATCAGAAATAATTCAAAGTTATTCCCGTATTTTTCGAATGGTATTACAACAATAAATGGGACACATTTATATATCTGGAAAAATCCCGAAACATAGGACTACATCGTTGGCATTTCGCAACGGAAAGGTCTTTATATCACAAAATATTTTGGCTGCTTGCAGATTCAATTTACGGTTGTCCTATATATAACCTTATTGGGAAGGTTCAGTACATGATGTTCATATGCTACAATACGCACTCCGTCAAGAGTTTATCGTATCCCAAAGAAAATACTATTCGGGCGATACAGGATATGGGCTAACCAAGGATTTTTTGATGCCTTGCAGAAGTGTACGCTATCGCTGAAGAGCGCAATGTATCTTTGGATTAAGGCCTCAAAACAAGCAGGAATTAATCAATTTAAGGGATTCACAACTAGAGAATGTGATTGAACGCAGTTTCTGTATTTTAAAAAGCCGATTTCGTGTTCTTTCTGGCATTGCAGAGTACCCGTTCCCGTTCCAGGGAAAACTTATGTTTGTTCTTCCTGCCCTACATAATTTTCTACACAATGATATGCATGATGAGGAGAATGATTAATATTATTTCAATAATTATTCAAACGAAGTAATTGGAAGAACAGAATTGGGGTTCAATCTTGTTGAGAAGCAAGATCAATGAATGTGTAATCTCCGTGAAATAATTGCGGATCAGATGTGGCTTGATTATCAAGAGTTTAGAAAATCAAAAATGTATACATAATTTAAATATATCAATTACGCACAAGACATATTTCATCTTATAGCCAAACATCTCTAAGTAGACCTGGAGTAAGGCCATAAATCATTTGCGTGTTGATTTCAATCCCCAGAATTATGATAGCAATTAACATATCCTCAATAGACATATCAGAGAAGTTAGCTTCAAGAATCTGTATTGCCTTTTCAACTTCACTCACAGCTAATTGGGTAGCTATTGGAGACATGTTTGACATTCCTTAGCATTCACTCCACTAGCTCTTATTCTTTTCTTTACAAGTACGGAAACTGGTTTCACGGTTTATTTATCAACTACCTTCAAGTGAGATAGCTCTAGATAGATAGGAATAGCATCTATAGACTCAGATATCAATTTCGTTTTCTCGCTTTAAACCTTTCCCTCCATCTCATCCTCGGACAAAAGCATATATTCTATATTAATAGACAATGGACGACTATGTATTCCTAATAGCAAAAGTTGATTAGGTATAATTACCCATTTCCCTGTTCCTCATATTCCTGAACAAATTAAATCTAACTCCTCAAAATGTCAAAGTTTGAGTGTTGCAAATTCTTGGGTAGTTGAGTACTTCTGGGAGGTGGGGTTTGAACATTAGAACTGATACCTATTACAGAATGAGTATTGGTAAATTCCCAAACTTAATTCACCCACCTCAATAATACGATTCCATACATCAATTGGCGCTGTAGGAATCTCTAATTCGTTATCCCAACCAAAGCTGTTGTTGTTCTTCAGCATTGTGAACATGTTATACGTCTTCTTCATCTATCAAACCTTTATCGACTCAATGATATCAAGCCAAAATGGAATATGGATGTACATTGGTCAATTCGGTTTTAACTTGAGTGACACTAATATCACCAAATTCATACACCTTATTCACTTCCACGGTTGTAGCAGACCATGCCTCCTTTTTGAAGCCATTCTCAATTCTTCTTTCCCGCTTAATTTCCAATAAAAGTGCTCGAAGAGCAGCGCTTTCCATCACAACAGTCCAAAATATACGAAGTCCACTACCTTGCGCTCCTTTTAAATCATGATGACTATTCAAGTTGATATCGGGCGCTGAACCTGGATCTGCTAGTGGCATCGGGCTTGAACTTGCATCTTGGCTTGGAGTAAGGACCAAGGGGTAGAGATCATCTTTGGCCTGTAACTTGCTGTTCTGAGTTCTTGCCATTGGGAATTGTGAGAAAGAATTCTGCTAGTTCAGGATTGGACATTGGGTTGAGCGGTAGTGGCGTTGGGCTGGGAGGTTGATGATTTTGGGTGGAAGGGTGGGGAAACACGATCCCAACTGGTTTCCTTACACCGTCTCAGCTGGGTGCCAAACACAAATTCGCCTTTTAACTACATTTCAAATTTCCCTGTTTTCTGGGCCCTAATGGCGGTATTGCTAAACGGGGTTTCGGCGGCGTCTCAACAGCCAAACGGGCCCTGAATGGTTCTAGTAAACCGCTTTGAACTGGCAAGCAGGAGAACGGTTCCAGACCCTGACTGGTGAGCGTACGGTATTGGTTCTCGAGTACGACCTCCTGGTCTATTCTTTTAGGCACAGGTGAAGGCTTAGAGCTAGATCGCAGTATTAGCCCGGAAACGCAATATGTCCAGATACTCCGGATAAGCGAAAGGCAATCTCTCGAACCTACTCACGCGGGGATATCGAGACTATTTTGAAGGATTGTATCAGGCGTTGTAAATATTGCAAGGGGGGCAAGCCATCAAGACCTTCGGAGATGATGCTGACAATTAGGATGGATAGTTTAAAGCCATAACCTTCGTTTGCTTGGACAACTTAAGCTATCATCCAGCCACCAGTGGCTCTGCCTGTACTGTTGGCTGCTCTGAACCTGATGTCTTGCTGGAGGGGCGAGTGTTTCGTATAGAAGGACTAGTAAAGACACCTTCAACATCCTTGCGTTCAATATAAATTGGCCTTTGGCTTAATTTCAATATTATAAATCACTCCGTTGGTTAACTTTAACAACTTAGGACATGTTCTGTTGACGTGAAACTCTCTGAATTCGATACAATACATGCAGTGGTCTCGATATAATAATTAGCTCCAGAGGTATTCCTTTGTTGAAATACATGGATTGCAATCAAACCAGTTTTGACAAAACGGGCCATGATTTGGCTTACTTGATGGGCTCAGGAAGTTTCTGCCTTTGTTGCTGCACTAGGGGGCCATGTTAGGAATCTTTGCGTTCCCATATATGCAGGCAGGCGCCTACACATCGGATGTAGATTTGAGTTATACGGTGTTTCCAGACCAACAATATTACGCTATTTCTCTGGTGCTGTAGCTAAGCTCACAGAGACTCGATCTCAGGCCTCTCATTGCGGCTGAGTTGCGTTTACCCCGGCACAGCCTCTCTGCTTCTTAGACCCTGGCGAGGTTCACAGCGAGTGGGAGCAGAACGCGCGCGCCCAAAATCACACTCAAATGGCAGGTTGTCGCGGGCATGACTCAGCCAGGATTTATAGTTGGTCCAGTTCTTATCGCCCGCGATACATGGTTTGAATGGTTTAGGAATTTGTGAAACCGGTTATACCGACAGTTGAAAGGCCTTATACAACTGATATTCATGAGCCTGAATACCCCAGTTCCTGAGCTCGGACGGCTTAGTTCCCGAGCTCGAGCATGTCACTTCCAAGGCAGAACACCCCGCGCGAGAACATGAACAGCTATTTCTAGGACTGTTGTCATGCTGGCTATTCCAAGACATAACACCGCGGTTTAAGCAGTTACACCCGTTTGAAGTGTCAAGATAAACGCTGGGACAGTTGGTACAGTTTGAGCTCCTTGACATAGTGGTCGGCGCGGTTTTATCTTATACCATAAACGATTTCTACCGGTAGAAACCCTGAATTGCAAGTTGCTGCTATTTCAAACACTTAGTTAACTAGCATCAATTGTTCGGCTGTGATGCGATAATTTTTATTTGCCGGATTATATGTTAGCACGGTGGTACAAATGGGTGATGCTTTTTGCTGAGTGGGCCATGCATACTTAATTGTATTCCGGACGTAATCGTTAAGTTATCGCAAGTACGGCACCCCCGAGTTCCAAATACTCGCACAGACAATGTTCCTCATGCCTTCACGTCCTGCTGCCTGGGGCCACTACCAATTTTCATCTATGATTTCTAACGTCTACTATCACCAGAAGTTGACGCGAAACCTCTCGCCCGAGACCAACGCCTGATGACATATTACTCGAAAGCGCTGATTTCAGCGCGTAAAAGAATACCTTCCACCGGAATGTGTGCATGGTACAGGCGTCATAGTACGGCTATTATTTAACTTGTTCTGATGGAACTCTCAATCGCCACGTAAGGTATGTATAAGTTGGTAACCCGAGTTGAGTGTCTTGCGCGAGTGAGTTTACAGGTTTTTGAGCTGTGATACCTCGCAATGTCTAGTACCAGTAAGGATGTGCCATCTCACGGCTGGTGGTTGTTAGTGGTGGATTATATAATTATCAATATCAACTAAATAGGGAATCACAAGCATTTGTTGGCGGAACCCCTTCCAACCCCCCCCCCCAAACAAAAAAAAAGAAAAAAGAACTCACCTCTACCCAGGGTTCCACCAGCTTGAAATCGGTTCGAATAAGGCACCGTATTATCCCAAGCTGAGGCGATCCAGGGCATACCGGCATTGGTTGTACTGTCGGGCCGCTGTACTAGTTGAACTGTTAAAGGATAACTAACCCTAACCCTGACCAATATTTCTAACCCCCGTCCACTAGGCCACCAATGGGCAGAGCGCACTTTCAGACCCATATACAATCCAAGCCCTAGAACTGTTCATTACTAGGTCAAAGCGTTCTGCTCACTCGGGATATCTGATACATGCTAGGTACCGCGAATATTTATGTGGCGAGCCAGAGGCGATGATGATAACGAGTGGCCGAGGGGAGTGAGTGTTCTACTGTGTTTGGCGGAAAAGAGAGGCAAGGAGATATAACAACCGGCGAGGAAGCGTTGCCGCATGGTGAATTGACAGTGTTGTTGTATTCAATATAGTTGCCTCAAACTAGGGTTAGGGTACGTGAGTTACACATAGTTACCCCCCCCCCCGCGGCGCTAGATGGTATCCAAGCCAGGAGGAAGTCGTGTAGATAGTGTTTACAGGCTCAAGCCGCCGAACCCGTTTCGGATATTGCCATGTGGGGAGATCAAGGTTTATGTTGATACTTCCAAATTACAAATTAGTTACTTTTCTGCCTATTCTTGTGGCAAGTTGCTACTACCGGGTACACACTACACTAGGGCTTCGCGAACAGTGATCAGAATCTGTTGACATGTATACGTATTCATCGCGGCATTCACTCATCACATTGTGATCACTTACCCTCAGCACCCGGTAAATATCTAATATCATTCCGGGAGTGTTTTACGCTGGTGCCTGGCTACAGGTATTTTCGAACTCTGGGAGTATTCTCCGGCACACGATGTTTGAAGTTTGCATTTTATTAGTGAGTTTAGAGCTGTCTCTGTGACCTTTAGATTCTATACTTCCGCCTCAGCGGCTTTTCAACACGTATTCCCCGTGCATGGAGTCAAATCATTACATAACTCGGCGTGTCAATCTGTCATGAAGAGACAATTGCTGCTGTTTGGAATCTTGGTATTCTGGACAGGCTACTCGATAAAACCGCTTTCAAGGGAGACACAAAGGATCAACTGGTCCGCCAGGGTGAGTGCTCACAAGGAGGTGGTGGCTCATAAGTGATGGTCTTTCAGCTGCCGTACTTGCGGTGAGAATATGTATCTTTGCCATCGCACTGGCAATTATTCAAGCTCAGAAAACATAAAAGCCCATAAAGCCATGACCATTGGATAAAACAAAGCGAAATCAAACCATAGCTAGGGTTTTCATGCACAATCTAGCTTTACCCATGCGTGTTATGGGAGAGCAAATAATAGGTTTAAAGGTCCTCTAATAGCCCGATAAATGTCTATTTTCCGCCTTTTATTATACGAAAGAGGTTAGGAAATGATTTGGATAATGTATATACACTAGATCTTTGATATGGAATATCAACAGATTAGTTTACATATGTATTGATTCCATTGTTGACGCTCTTATAGAGTGTAATGGAAACCACGTTTCCATTGAGACAAAGCCGCTCTTAGAATGCTATTTAGCGGAAGCGATGACATCGTGGGGTGGCCTAGCGGTTAGCACTTGGGTAATGAAGGCGATACCGTGGTTCTTTCTATGTATGTTTAGAATATTATTTAAAATAAAAATATCGGGAGATTTAATTTTCTGCCCTATAAATTACGTGCGGAGATAAGATATGAGAAATTCTGATTATCCATACCCTACATGATCCTTGCCTTGTGATGAATCAAACAGTCCTTCAGATCCAAGGGCAATATCTCGTATATAACAACCAGTAATGGTACCGACTTCTGCCGAACTATGATCAAGAGATATGAGAGGACCAGGGTTCCCAATCATAACGTGATAAGATGATACCTATCAATAAACATATGTGATAGTGTGATAGGTACACTACATTCTCGAGGCTCGTAGTAAATGCCTGGTGTGAAATTGCAGAATATCTATATCGATTAAATCATGAGAGGTCTTGGCACTCAGAGGAACAGTTTCTCCGACCATTCTGCCCCCCGCCCTCCATATAATAATTCTACGCAGACCATAATCAAGGCTGTCTCAAGCATGAGACATTACCCATCTCTATCATGATATCTTGAAGTTTCTACGATATGGAGAGGCCGGAGGATTACACAGTACAATAATTCCCCTAGTATCGGGGAGTCGATACAACATGGGGCGAGAGCAGTTCCGATTCTCATCACTGAGAACCCTGGGAAAGACACGATGAGTGATTTATGGAGGAAGGTTCGGACCTTGCTTACCCGCAACTGTACGGGGTTGAGGCCAAAAGAATCCGGTAACGCACTAAGTAGCACCGGGAAAGCTTCCCCAATGTCGAACTCGATATCTCAACAAAATGATGAGATATTTACCTTCTATTGAAGATATATAAAGCTTGAAAACAATTAGATGAGTTCGTTATTCAATATCGAGTTATCAGGCCCAATGCGCGTGGGAATCGAATCCATCATCCTTATGTGTTACTGTTGCAACGTGCGCTCTACCAGATTTCTTGACCACAAGCTCGTACCCGTTGCCTATAGTCTCGGGACCACTAGTACTAGCGATCATTCTAGTTCCACTCGCCAGTGAAACGAATATCAACAGCTGAAACACAGGGAAGCAAGGTCTCCTCCTTTGACACTTTCGATATTCTATTCCTATGTTTGCAGATCGGAGGATATCTTGCCCTTCCACTCTCGTTGATATTACCCCCCCCCCCCCACCTGGGTTTCAGGAATTGATTGAACTGATATCACGCTAGACAATACATATACCATCCCTAGCATGATCATTACAATTTCACACAGATATCGTCTTGCAAAATCATGTTTCCCACAACAACCAAACCACCTATAGCCGGCACGCATAGGACCACTGTTATTCCCAGCGAAGTATACTCCCAGCCTCTAAGAGACCTGCGATGATGAACATCTACGTAGTATCCAGCCCCATAGGCCTGGCCTACAACAAGCCAGCTCATGAGCCAAGCTCTTTGACTCAGTGTGCTCATGCCTTCGCGAAATTCAGTGAAAACGTAGGTAATGATGTACGGTCCGGCAAGCGAAAGGAGAAACAAAGCTAGCAAAACTACGCGCATGGTGGATTCTTTCACCGGTTTCTGTGACGACAATGGGTTAATATTGATAGATGCGATGAAACTTCAGCTGCCACTTACCTCACTCATTCTATTATCTGCCTCATCCAGGACATCACAACTCGGGATATCACCAAATGCCTGGCCTATGGCTCCAACCACAGATTCCATCTGGTGAATGCTAGATGTCTGGCTGTTTACCGGAGAAGCTTCAGACTGCGCTTCGTTGCCGTGTTCAAGAGCGGGCTCAGAGGTCGGCCCCCGTGCCCATTACTTGATTAGAAACATGGCTGGGTAATTTCGCTGGCATAGAGTACCCAGAAGATTGATTAAACTCATGATTATGTACGGGATAACCGTGAGTTGATATGCGGCGTATCCCCATCTTTCGAGTTCCTTGTCCGACGTTTTCCACAGTTCCCAGGACCCGTATAGGATTTGTAGAATTGCGAGAAACACTTTGGTATAGCTGTACTCACCGGCACTTTCGAGAGGCGAGTTGTCATTGTTCGATATGAGGGGGCGGACCGTCATCGTGCGAGGTACCTGGATAAGAGAGTAGTGCTCCTCGGAGTCAGGACGGCTTTCTGTATCATCGATGACATTACGGAGGCCATTTGGGCGATGTTGGGAGAAGCGCTGGCCATGCACGGCTGTAGACGGCTGGACTTGATAGCTGCCAAGAGATTTAGCTGGCCAAGACGAAGGAATAGCTGCTATCCATACTAAAAGCGATGGCGGGATACTTACTACTGCTGGTGGTAAGTCAGCGCAGTCAGCCCGTAATCCTCCGTAAACCTCTCAGCCCACAAAGGCAGGCTCTGGCGCCTCACAGTGCGCGGCGGCAGCCTCTGGCCTGTCTCCCCCAACCACTTCAGAGTCGCTGACGACATTTTCGCAACCCCCGCCCGCAGTCCGGGGAGGTACCCGATCCATTCCATATACCTCACGAACACCTCTAGCGGTAGCGCGGTGATACTCTGACCCTCTTGTATTTTGTCCTTTACCATCATACATAATGCGCTAGCTTTCTGTGCGGATTTGAGAGGATCTGACTCGCTCTGCGCAAAACGGTAAATTACCATAATTGCTCTCATTGTGCCAGAGAACGGAGCAAAGATCGTTGTGGAATTCCTTGTCGATTGAGAAGGCTCCGACATTGTAATGTGCAGACCGTCAAAAAAATACAGAACTATCACATACAGCCCAGGACACAACCCACGGTGGCCCGGCTATAGTTTTTAAGGCTCTCGAGATGAAATCGTCTTGGTTTCGGTCTCACATTCTCTGTAGCCTGCTGGGGCGGTGGTTACCGTTCATGTCTACCTGAGTGAGGCTGATTCTGAAAAGGGTATGGATTCGACGTTTACGGAAGAAAAGCAACTTCACGCGGTAGGTATCAGTTGATCGAGCAAGATTCATATAGTGCAAAATGGAGCACAGCCGGGGTAAATGGTCGTGGGACGCATGTCCGGGTGTAACGATCGGAATGATCCATGGAAAAACAGAGACATACGATTTCACCCACCTTGTTTACCATGCATCACCTCAACAACCGCATACGGTAGACACTCTATAAACTTTCTAGCGCCGTTTGCATAGGAAAGTACTCAAAGTGGTGTTTTTTGGGCGCGATAAAGAGCAATAACGCTAGCGAGTCTTTCGAGTACACGTAAAGGAGTACCTATATATGGTATGCTGGAAGCCCCAGGCGCGTTCAATTGCCTTTTAATATACATAGCTGAAGATAGAACTGCTAGGGTCTTGACAGATGCGGATCCAGACTCTTGTAGATTATGTACAGCCACTCTGCAAAAATGTTCGTGATTCGGATTTAGTGTGGCATGTCCGGCTCAAATTAAGAACCAAGGTATGCACTGAGAAGTTCAAAATACCAAGCATGTATCACTCAACGGTGGCCAAAATTGATTTTAGATTTCCATGATATTAATGTTTTTACCCACGAATTTTATAAAACTCTTGGATACATTTCAGTTCCTCAAATCGACCTTAAAGCTTTGTGCATTGACCAAGTTGGGTAAAAATCACGAGGCTAACTGTACTACTACCAGGTGTCGCCAGACTTACCCCTACCCCCGGAGTACATACTAGTACATACATTAGCGCGCGGCTTAGACATAAACTCATGCATGCGCCTTGCGGCCATTAGGAAGGGCAGATGTTGATATCCTAGTACTCGTGCTTTGGCTCAAACCTGTTACCCCCGCTCCCCACTATGCGAGTGTGGGGTCTTGTCTTGCACAAAAATCCGCCGCTAATTCTTCAGCCGAGAGACATTCTCTCTGGGCGGGACATGAGGGTACACGGGTGTAGGGGAAAGAAACACAAAATGCAAAAGTTGATTCTGTATGCTGGATTAGTCATTTTTATTGAAACCAATTTACATTTTTCCGCCATAGATGATGCACTGCTGAAAAATGATAATTTTGTATAGCGAATTAAGAACGACAGGGATCAACTAAAAGGCTCTATTGGTGCCAATCTAGATAAATACACGTAATCCTTGTTTTTTTGTTTGGTTTGTTCTGCTACACTAGAGCGGTTAATACCTGTGAGTAATGGGCTGGTGTCAAGAGGGATTAAAAGGTCATCGAAGGCGCCTCGTGCCAAGTAGGCATTTGCGTAGTGCGCCCGTTGTTTTGCAACATAGCCTAGGGCCCGTTTGGCAACAGGCCAAAACGGAGTTTTCGCCCCGGTAAACTCCGTTGCAATGATCTTTTTGTTAGGCCTTGATCCTTGGAAACTCCGTTTTGTCTTGTTGCCAAACGGGCCCCTACTCAATCTCGTTTCTACTCCTAACCTTTTCAAACTTAATCAAACCCGTTACAATAACCTCTAATTGATGCTTAGATATTGCTGTAGGAAAGGGCTATCTGGCGGTTATTCATCTGTATTTTTAAAATAAGAGTATATCAGGTGTCTCTGTACTTTTTTCCCCTATCCAAATTTCGGTACCAAGGCTAAACTTGATTTGGTGCTTTCGTTTCCCAAGGGTGACACCCAGATGAATTCACCCAATCCATCCAACCATCTTGGTTATTAAGTTGCACACTGGTACATGACAATTCCACCTTTAAGGGTGAGTGTATTGGAAAGATTTGGCTACCGACCTCTGAATTCAAACGATTAATTCTTGTCGATAGTCTTTGGTGTGAATTTCACGCCAAGACTCCGAAATTTGAGGAAAACAGCGATGAGGCAAATTGTTCTGTTGACCAACAACTTATGAATTCAAATATTTAGCCCTTGACTACGGGTTCTTGGCGCGACTAGACCGCCAAGAACTTAAATTCTTTATAATATGAGTGTGAGAAATATATTCTAAACGTAAACTCATAGCATTTCCAAACTCGACTAATATTGCAGGACATTCGAACAGGTGGAATTGACCAGTCTTTGTATTGTATGCAACACCGGCTATGCCCAGAAAGATAATAAAAAGTATAGCTACTGATCCCATCAAATCGTTGATGCCGTACGTAAATGAGGGGGCCGGGTTTCTTACAGGGACCTAGCTTTTGCATTACTGTTGGTTAACACAATCAAACATATGTGTTCAAACCTCCTACTAAAGCTCTTCTATGGCTTACCTCCTTAACCATTGGGTAAGCATCCTTTTTGTGTTAACAACCGCTGGGACCCCCATTAGCAAGTTTGGGGTTCTATTCCTATCAGGGCAATAGATATTTTAAGTCAGTGTCAATTATTGGAAAAAAAGATCGGCAAAAACAGAAGAAAATCCTCCACTAGTAGGTATGATATTATGAACGCTGGTCACAGACCCCATGGGTATGGTATTTAGGCTATTGACAGTGTTTACCTTATCTTACCACCCTCGTATGGGTGGTAGAGGATTACCTTATTTTTCCTCGATCTTTTTTTTCCTTGCAAAGGCTGGTGGCTTAAAGGGTTTAATGTAGTAAAAACTCGAAAAATTGGCTATTTTGTCCTAGTCATGACCTCTTCGACAAGTGGTTGAGAGGAGTCATCATGATCTTCAAGCTTTCGAAGTTTTGACTGTGCATAGACCAATCTTTTCATAGGAGTAGCAGACTTTTACTTGCTGGAGAATAAAGTAATGTCCCTAGAAACTGGGAGTCTTCGGATTGTGACTTTAATTATACTAATCATGGAACTAATTTACATGCCAGTGATATTGAAACTGAAGCTCGATATCTTCAGCGTTATCCAGGAAGATTATTCACTCCCGATACTGAAATGCATTGACCCATTAAATGTGACAATTTTCCCATCTCTTTATCAATTTGTTTAATAGTTAATAAACTCCCAACTTGCTACACAGTACCTTTTATCACTTCAAAACCTTATGGATTCCATCTTTTACCAATAACCGTTCCAATCCAATTCAAATTCTTTCAATAGGATTGAAGTCAGGTTAAAATATCAGCCAGTCCAATTTCTTAGTACCATATTATTGTATTTTCCGATCCATATATCTGCAAGCGTGAGCAGGAGTATTATCATCCATTAAAATGAGGTTTGGATTGAGTTTCGTACTCTTTTTACACTTGGGCCAAAGTATTGGTTTATGAATATATTTAACGTACCCCCATCCGTCTATGCCCGCTGTATTCTTCTTACTTCCTGTGAATCTCCAATCTTCCACATTGCTAACTTTCTTTTGCCGATGCTTGAAGGAAATCTTTATCTTTTCCCACCGCTCCTCTGTCTTTGCTCTAAATATATAAATACTTTCAAAATCTTGATATCCTAAAGCTCTCCACTCCTCTGATGATCTCAATTCTGCTTCTCTCCTCTCACATTCTTCCTTTTCTATCTCGTTGGTTTTCTCAATCTCACTTATAACATCCCGTCGTTCCTACTCTATCTCAACTTCCCAAATATGAAGCAGCCTCTTATAATTGTATTAAATTATACCCTAACACTTTATTGTAACACCTTGTATTTTCCTATTACCCATCCAACCTTCTTCCCATTTTTTTCTTTCCTTGCTAACATCGAGTAACACCCATCTGATTTGTAAAACAACAATCTGCCCACTTTTTCTCTTGTTTCCAATTCAGCCTAGCCTGTGCAAAGCCTATTCTTTTCTGCTTATGGTCATCCTTTAACATCAGCTTCAGATTTTCATTATATGACTCAATACCTCGTTCGTGTAAGGCATTAAGACAAGTCTATTTAGAAACCGAACCAAACCTAGCTTCTTTCTGTAGTTCAGATAAAGCCATATGTCGTGTAACTTTATCCTTTTCGGTTGTCGCTACTAATTGATCATTATCGTGCACGGTAAGAACTACTGGTCTTCCAAGCCTATTAGAAGGACAAAGAATATTTGGTTGAAGCACACTAACTTCAAGGGCTGTCTGTTGAGGAAGTTGCTTGGTTCCGGAAGGGGACTGAAAGCTTTCTGTAGCATGCCAATAGATCCTGGAACAGATATCTCTATTCAATCCTAATGCTCTACCAATAGCAAGAAAAGAGTCTTTAGAACTTCACTTTGTGATTGTACTAGCTTTTAATTCTTGATTTGTCTCCTTCCCTCTCTTCTTTCGATGCCGTTGGATTTACTTTGACTCCTGTCCCTCTTGCACAATCTGTTGTTGACCCGAGTACCTGGAACCCTGTACAGTTTTGGTTCCGGCAGTACGGTTTTTTCTCCATTCTGAAAGAATTCTTTTGGAAAAGATTTCTAAAGGGTTCATTTCAGAAAGAGTTCATAGACAGTTTTGATGGAAGGTTTGCGTACGCCAAACACACGGAACTTTCGCACTCCTTTCTCTCAGTGGCCTATCTGTATACATGCTATTTGTAGTCGTCGTCTTGAAGAGCTATGGTTAACTAGTACCAAACATTCTCACTCAAAGGTTGATTTAGTTTCATCCAGAGAAATGAGGTTTCAAATTTCGAATATGTATTTTTTCAAGTAGCGATTGATGAGGAACCGCGTAGCTAAAAACTCTTTCCTTGACAACGAACGTGCAGGACGAAGTGACCAATCAGAAGCCGCCACGGGTTTTCCTCAACACCATCAGGTTACCCCTCTTTTAAGTTTTCCACCAATCAGAAAACTCCCCCCCCTTTATCTCTTTGGCTTCAACCATGAGATATCATTAAGAACGAGCACAAATGTCAGCAAACTGGAGAGAGAAGAGAGCTATGAGTACCCCGAAACTCATGGCTATGTGTATCAGCTTGCGGTCAGAGCAAGCGGAGGAGATTAAGAGATTGAGACAGAACGTTAGCAGTTTGACGAAGAAAAACCACAGGCTGTTGAACCAAATCCACCATCTAGAGAGGACGATAAAAGTCTGCCCTCCACCACGAATCCCGCACGAGACAAGACCAGAGAGTGTGGAGGTCCAGGATGAGGACTCTAGATCAACAACGAGTACAGAAAATACGAGCATGCGGAGCGACTACAGCAACCACGGCAATGACAACGATGGGGACAACGATATGCTAGATGACAATGAATACTATCGGAAAGACATAGAATTTCCATCATCTCCAAGAATGGACATTGACACCCCCCCTCTCCCACCACAAGCGACACCGACACCACCACTACCGCCACAACCAACACCGCCACCACCACCACTACCACCGCTACCACCACCAAGGATACCATCGCCACCACCACCAGCAACAACACAACCGGTACCACCCTCTAAAGCCCACACCCACACCCCTCCCCACCTCATCGGCAAATCATTTAGGGACATGACACCGGAAGAAAGAATAGAGATACAACGAGCATACAGGGACGCTAGAGCCCTGTCCCCTCCGGATCACTCTCCCCCGGAGTGGAGCGAGACCCCGATCCACTCTCCCCCGACTCGCTCTCCAAAGAAGACAATCGAAATGGTACACATACCAGAAGACAACTATCGGGCACGGAAAATCAAGGATGAAACAGAGGAATGAAACAATAGGGTGGGCAATGAAGACATACAATACACGGTTCAGGAATGGGCATGGTTCAAACACAGCAACGAACAGGCTATTCTAATCATACCGGTACCGGGACGATATGCAAAGGTTACAAGAATGGGTGAGATCGAGGACAGGGACAAAAACTTTGAAATTGACAAAGATTGCTTTGAGTTCAGAATGTTAAGATGACAAATACAGAAGCTCGAGGAGAATACGCTGTGTGGGGTAAACGAGATGGAGGCCAACTTCAGGTTTATGTGAGGAAGAGACGAAATTGTAACTTGTTTGTTTTTGTTTTGTTTTGGTTTTCTTGCGGGGAGGGGGTGATAGGTAGTGTAGCTAGGTAGTGTTTTAGTGCCATAACCGTGAGGTTGCACGCACATAATGAATAAAAAAAAAAAAAAAAAACCGCGTAGCTAACCTTGTCGGTTGCTAGAGAAAGCATGTTTCGTTCCATCATGTCGAATTTGATTTAATTAATCAGAAATAACAACTTCCGATCTCGATATTTGCTGTCATTTATTTACTACACCATAATTGATAATTCATGGCCGTAGGCTATACCTACAACTTGATTTCATAGCGTTCTTGATGTTTTATTCGGTCAAAAGTCATTTGCAATGCTATTTCAGTCAACATCAAAGAAACCGGTACGATATATATCCCCACTTTTGCGCCCGGTTGTGTATTCTGGTACACTACCGTTGTTTCCCATCCATATTGTCCTGTTTACTAAAGCTCAGACAACCTTTCTTCTTTAGCACATTTTAAACCAAAGATATTTCGAAGCTCGGTCCTCGATTTCCTGGTATAGTAAACAGGAAGATCCTTATAGAATACATTGTTGTAAGTCTAATCTCTCATTCAGCTTTGTGGTGTGTAGTGGTCCGCAGGTGCCATAGCAGTTCCCTGACATCTGGATAAGTACCTTTCCATCTCTATCCCTTGTGTATCTTGTCCTCATTGTTTGTGATCTGTTGCTGTCATCTTCTTAAACCACATGTACAAACTTCAACACACAGGATGGATAACGAAATGGATAGGCCGGGAGACAGGCGTAATACTACTTCTGTTAATTGCCACCTTTTGTGGTACGGCGGAGACGAGAGAGGGTGGGGTGGGGGTGAGGAGAGTATATATAGTTGCTTTGCTGTCATAAGTTTGAGGTTGCATAAATGTCTTAAATCAAAGAAAAATGACTCTAATTTGTTAGGAACTCCTTGAATACTAGTACCAAGGTCTCCTGATAGTCTTGTAACTTATCAATCGTAGTCCCACCTTAGATCCCCTGGCCTAGATAATTGTGGGGGATCACTGATGGCTCCTGTTCTCATCATTAGTCTTTTCTTGTTCGATGGTAGTATTCCTGTGATCGGAATCTAAATGTATTTTAGACTGCTGTCCGAACCCTTGACCACCACCAGGAGGGACCCTCCATCAGCCCGTGGGCGGGTGTGGGTGGGACCTTGGCTTTCTGAAGACGAGATATGACCCAGTGCTCCCTCGGCCGGTAGTTAGCAGGCTCAAGCACGAGGTTTTCCCACACTACTGATCAGGGTTAGGGTTAGATAATCATTGGGTTCCCTCTGTCAGCTGACAATGCGGCGGTATGCTGGGCTCAAGTAGCGTTACCATCGCCTGTCGCTTAGACTCCCTTCACCCACCAAGTTTGTGGTTATTCACAGGTCGACATTAACCGTCCCAGAAACAGTTCATTTTCATCAATCAATAGAAGGTACAGTCCAAAGGGTATAAGATAGAGCTATATTGTGAAACAAGATGGCTGACAATAATATTGGGAAAGAAACACACAGCTAGGACGCTACCAGTTATCCCTTGCGCGGTCACGAATCCCTGGCCTGTCTTCCTCTTTACCTCCATATCCAAACGACTACCACTATCAGCCGCGCCATGTCTTCTTTCGGCCTGATACCTTTGAGCTACTCGCACCTCCCGGAGCTCTTAGGCCCTTCCTACCCGCGCCCCGATACCCCATGTCTTTGTAAGGGGAAAGATTACGATAAAAAGGGTGTGATCGGCTTCCCCGCCCGCAGAGGCTGGCTTATCGATGATCACAAGGGTCCCGTAAGGCTGGACGGTACTGAAACATCACCAGAGAGGGTTGCGGAGTTCTTACAAGCATGGCTATTCTTCGGAATGCTCCACAATATACTTCTAATATCGGGAGTGGATGTGGACCTGGGAATTTTCATCCGATATCGAGGGGTCGATCCCGTGATCACCACAGCACCTCTTCGCGAGCTATTCGATGATATCTATGTCCGCGGAGAAGCCCGAGCCAGTGCAGCGCATACAGAGATTGAGATGTGCAAGGTGTTTAATGAGGTCAGCTGGTTTTTCCTCAAATTCATGGACGTAGCGGCTCCCGCGGGAGTGTGGCGCGTAGCAGATGCCTTGCCATTAGACACTGCTGTATCGATCTTGATACTCGGCGAATCCCTCCTTAACGCGGCAAGGATTACCTTCAGAGCCTCTAGGGATTCCCCCCTGCGACAGGTGGCATTCTTTCATTCACATAATCCACTAGAGGAGCGCATGCTGAGCCGAGGGTGGTGCATTAATACAGTCAAGATGTTACATAACTGTCTAGACCATACTGGGCTATATATTGCAAGCTTGTTGCGCTTCTCCAATATAACCAGTAGGCAGTCGCACCAGCAGTGCACGGTAGAGAGCTGCGAGTCGAACTTCGTGAGCGAATCTAGCTATGAGACAAGTCACACAGAAGCCTGTCGGGGACAAGATTCATCTGGATGTTCCCATATATCCGTCGATGTTCCAAAGTTATGCTCCATACTGCGTCGAGGGGGCACGCCTCTCGTAAATATAAAAGTCTGTGGAAACGATAACAAGGACATCGAGCTTGAGGTGGTTGAAGGTTCGCCTTATATCGCGATATCTCATGTGTGGGCACAAGGCCTTGGGAATGTAAAGGCGAACTCTCTCCCCCAATGTCAATTATTTTACTTGAGGGCAGTGACCCGTGGGCTGGTGCTTCCGCCTACACCTAATTATGAAGAGCAGCAATTGGAACAACCTGCGATATGGATGGATACCTTATGTGTTCCTGTGCACCCAGATCTGAAGGAGGATAGAAAGGCAGCGATTGTGAGCCTGGGGGAGACCTTCAAAAGAGCCAGCCAGGTGCTTGTCCTCGACGCTGATATGCAGACATGCCCCAAGAGTGCTAGTGGACTTGAAAGGGGAACACGGCTCTTGTGTGGTGGGTGGATGAGGAGACTATGGACATACCAGGAAGCGGTGATTTCGGAGGGAAGTACCCACTGCAGGAAACTGCATATTCAATTCTCTGATGGAGCTCTTCCATTTCACTCGATGGCACGGAAGCAAGGCTTGTCAAGTCTCTGTCATACGCAACAGGCTGTAGACACACTCTACCAGAGCCTCCCACTGACTGGTGACTCCTCCTCCAAGTTTAGAACATTATGTCGAGCACTCCGGTATCGGTCGACCAGCAGATTGGAAGATGAGTCGATATGCCTTGCATCAGTCCTAGGCTACGATCTCAAGGAGTTGGCTCAGACTAAATGCTCCCAACACAGAATGGCGCTGTTCTACTCGTACATTCCCGAGATTCCAGCAGATATCCTGTTCCTTCAGAAGGATAATTTAGAGATTGATGGCTATCGATGGGCCCCGAAGTCGTTATTAAAGCAGGCCGCATCGTTGAGATTCCTAGGAGTCTACCAGAAAGATTTCACAACTCGGGATGCCGAAGGGCTTTATTTGACGCGCCCTGGCTTTCGGGTAACAGATGTTGCACTGCCTATCACTCCTGGGGGGAACTTCTACATCAAGCGATCTCATCAGTCAGAGCCAGAGGGCGAGCTGCACTGCTACCTGCTGCCCCCCCTCGTTGGGTCGACATCACATGAACTGCAGCTACGGAATGAATCTCGGATTGAGTTTGACAACCTCATTCACGTCACTCAGCGGCTGGCGGTTATCCAAAATCCTAGAGAATACGAACCTAGCGTCCTCGTAACAATTGTTCGGGAGGAAGCAGGCACAATATATTGCCGATACCTACAGATGGCGTGCTCGGACCCTATGCCTCAGAGACCAGGGAGTAGGGGTTGTGTCATTGTCCAGTACTTTCCTCCTGCACAGCGCTGGTGTGTTGGCTAGAGTTCTTCACGTCGCATGCAGGGTCATGCCTCTAACTCTCTTGGGTGCCATTGATTAGCAAAAGGAGCGGGACACCGGGGGCTACTTCCGTAGCTGTTCTCATTCATTTTATCTGGCTTTTCTGTGTCTTTACTGTTCAAGTTGGACAAGCGTTCAGGGTGGATGAGGATGTAATTGGTTCCTTTTCGTATATCTCTTGGATTGTATCACATTCCCAACTTGATTGTAGGTGATGCTAGTGGTCAATCTTTGGTTCAAATAGTAGATGGTTAATGCTCCGATAATATGATGTGATAGTGAAGGGTGCGCCAAACCAAGATCAGGGTAGATACTGTGCGTCTACTCGGGTGTGTGGGTAGGTTACCGGTATCTGGTGTGTTGATGTTGCGGTCAATACGTGTATTTTGCCCCCTCCGATTCTAACCGCTATTCACATTACCCTCGTAAGGCTCTCGGTAGCCAGGTAGAGGGAATTATGTTTCCCATTACCGAAGGTTGAACATATGAGCTGTACAACTCCTAATCGGAGTGATCTCATGTATCGAGGCAGTAACCCGACATTACTTTAAACCCAGGTGTAGAACAAGCTCCTGAGGGATCGGACACAGCTCGAGGAAAGGTTAGCTTTTTCTACATACCAGGAGCTCTTCAAGCGCCTAGGCTTTACACACCTTGCTGTGAAGTTATTAAGTATCTTCCCTGGTTAAGATACTCCTGGTCAACATCTAGACACAAGAAGACTAGGCACAAGACAGACCACAGGACAAACCACAAGTATCTAACTGCAAAAGACCTTATAACCATCAAGTAGAAAGCTCTGGCGTTATGTACGCTATCGAAAAGTCATGCACATTTCGACTTCACAGCGCCTGTATACTCCTAAGTTCCTCAACACAAATTACCTGCTGGATGATTCCAAGTGTATATTCTCTGTACTCCGGCTCAGTATATATTTAATGGTATTTGTATTTGCGGGTCTTTGCTTTATATCGAAGTATTCGGTTTAAGGTAGAAAAATGAGTTGTAAAGGCCCGAGAAAGAGTTAGTACCAGTCTTTATTTTTAGTTTCTGGGGATCAGGAGTATCCAGGTGCTCATGTCAATCTGGAAGTCATTTTCTATGGCTGAGGACTTTATGACCGTTGAGATATCACCCAATGTGTACCACTTTCTGCCATGCTAGAGTACACATAAAGAACCACCAAGACTACATTTTTTTAAGGTGCGAATTGATTTGACCGCTTCGGCGTCACAGAGCTTTACAACCTCTCGTACAAGCTTTGGAAGCACCTGGAAAAGGAAGTTGTGGACTACAATCTTGCACGATTAGCGGAGTCACTGCAAAATGTTGAGGGAAAGGTTGGGCTTGCTGAAAGTGTCCAATGAAGCTTGTGTTTGGGAGTGTGATAAGGTTACGAGTATAGGCATGGGGAGGTAAGCTAGCTGACTGTCTTACTATCTCCGCATCCAGTCCTAGTGCGTGGTTCTTCTGACAGATATCATGGATGATGAGAGATGCAGTGGAGAGATGCCACCTGATTCGAGCTTGAGTGTGTTGTGCTCGTCCGTCTCGTTGGAGAGTCAATGTGTTGCATGAAATCATAAACTTTCAGAAAGGATAGATGGAAACAGTAGAACATGTAATTTTGATCAATAGTGGTCGATGAACTGGAGATGTGTAGTGGGAAGTGTGCCGGTCACCTGAGTCTCTCAACATCTAAGTATCTGATCAGGGTCCAGAGACACTGTAACTGCAAGCTAGAAGGGAGCCTAGGCCACGGCTTTGGTGTTAGCGTGTTGGAAGATAGAAAGGATCGTCACTGCCGCTAGACGGTGGGGCGGGTCCCGTAGAGATTACAGGCAGAAGTGGATAAGTGGTGGAGTGCGTAGAAGGTAGAGGAGAGACCAATACTAGTACTCCCTAAAGGCGGCTGAGGCCATGGAAGACGACGAGGAAAAGATGGGGCGGGTAGCACAAAGGGACTGGGGGGTCGCACCCAAGTACTTATAAATTATAAATAAAAAAATGCAAACTATATCAATAATGAGCTTTCACTCGGACCCGGTCTGTGCATCGTTCTCAGGAATATCTACATATACACACCAAGGCTTCAGGCTATCATGAAGGTCATTCTTGCACATTACAGGGGGAGGCTACCCATGGTCATACGTTACTACATCTACTTACAGTTGACATGCAGGATTGATTCTGAATCATGCATCATTACTCTGCTATCTCGTATCCTTTTAGGTGTGGTGTAAAGCATTCGTCTAAATTAGGTACTAGCGTCAACCAAGGCCGTAGGCGGTCTACACCATCACTTTGGTGGGGCAACGTCGGAGTGCTTGCCGGTCCCGTGTATTTAGCTATTACGCTACGTCTTATGCTTTTGACACTAATGAATTATGTGTTGTCGTCGGGTAAACGAATCATATAAAATCATTTTATTCATGTGTCTACACATTTCCCAAGCGCAAAACCCTAACCCTGAGAGAAATACCCTCCGGAAGCTTTTTCCATCGAGACGGACATGTGCTATTTATTACCATCGCCTTGATTTACTTTAATGAATTCTATACATATATTTGCAAAGGAGCATCACCTTGCTATATCTTTCTTGACAATCTTACAGGTGGAATCGCTGACAGAAGTGGTTGTAGAGCTATATATTCAGATCTCAATGGTAAAGCAGAAGGTAAAATAATGTGCTGGTGCATTTATGTTGGGGGTTACACGTAAATAGATCATCCAACTCATTTGATGATTTGTTTTGCCTGGGAAAAGGCATAGAATACACATTTAGCGGGCTATTAGAGTGATGTATCAGCGGTCGTGTCACCTGTGACATGGGGCGCCCTACCGCCGCGCTTTGGCACAGGTAGTTATTATTTTACGATGGTGCCCATGCCATTTCCTATGATCTGTGCTTATGCTATAGTTGTTATTCCGAGATATTCTCGTGTTGGAGATGACTCGGGGGTCTCATCTTGGAAGTGATACCTCGAGATCTACTGTGCAAAACGCTAATCTCGTCAATAGCTGTATTCAGAGGTCCTGACAGAGGGTAGACGCGACATTTAAATGTGCACCATACTGGCCGCTCCCGGAGAGAGATCTGTAACACTACCATATGGGGGTCTTATATGCGCTCGCTCTTCGGGCTAGGCATAGTTATAAGGCTTGTTGGGGGCATATCTTAATCCGATTGGGGGCTGTACCCCCGGAGCATTATGCAACTCCTGATACTCTCCCATACATGAAAAGAATATAAAAAAAAAAGAAAACAGCCTGCATACAGCGGTAGCCAGCACACTCCGCATACTCCGTACCGACCGTGTCTACCCCCGTTGATGGGTATTCTATTACGCTCTCACACACCCCGCGGCCTACCAAACAGATCCCAGCTATAATAGGCCCATATAGATGGTAAGCAGTGATCAACCTAGACGACCAAGATACAGGTACACGCTTATTTGGTTGGGCCCACGCTTCTTGGGTGCCCGTCAATCGAAAAGCCTGCTATGCACGGAACTGTGATAAATGTACTCCGATCTTGCTCCATCAGCAATGGATGCTATGATAATTACACCCATACTGGTTTAGAACTGCCCACAAGAGGCGCCAAGGGCCTGCCAAGCCAACTCACCCCCGAGATAATTCTTCTTTCAATAATCATCTGTGAAGCGAATTGTTCTTCTTTGCGTTAGCAGATAGGAGTTGTAAGTGCGCGCATTGCATTGTATTCAATCTCCTCTTTGTTGTCACTAGATTTCGCCCTACTGTACTATAGTTCTCGGACATAAACCATCGTCGCCGCGCTAAAACAAATCAAAATTAGCCAAAAAAGAGAGCTTTCCCAACTCCCAATTCTTTTAACCTAGCCATGAAATTGGCGAAAGTGGAAGATATAGTATGAAGGGGATTATCTTACCAGTTATACCTTTTTTTACTTAATCTTTCAAGAGCTATTGAAAATGGGGTTGAGCTGGACTTTGCCAAGACACCACACAAATACAAGGTCTTGGCATATCTTTCAAGAACACTCAAGTAAAATGCTTGATCATTATTAGTCAAATGATTATTTTCGGACTCAAGAATGCAAGATTTAATTTCCAATAGTTGATTTGTATAGTACCAGATCTTGAGAATTATATCTTAAAGTTGTGGGTCGCGACGATCATTTATGTCCAGGCACTGTACTAGGGTGTAGCGCAGAATGATCAGAATCTGAGAGGACATATACAGGTATTCACTATAGCATTCACCTATTAGGTCCTGACCACCTACCATCAATACTCGGGATATATAATACATCGAATCCAACCATGCCCGCTCCCAATTGCGGAAGTGCTTGGCAAGGCACGTGACAGGGTTACGTTTCGAATCATGAAGCCAGTGATCACCATCCTGGTGACTTGACTAGAACATATATCGGGGTGGGGTTATAAGAACAACTGCGTTTGTAACCGTCAAGCTCAATGCAAGCTTAAGCTAGAACTGCTCCCTGGTTAGTCAAGTGATCTGGGAGGATCGAAGGAGCGAGAAGAAGAACCTTTCTAGTAATAAAGCTAACATACTACTGAAGATTAAATGGAGAGGTTTGTATTTAGTTATTTGCATAAACAGATCAATTTTACATTCGAGTTCATGTATGCGGATGTACGGACCCGTTCCGGCTAATTGGTACTGAGCTCTAGGCATCCTGTCATATCGAACAACGAGGGCAAGCGTCTGCGCGCACAAGGCCAAAAACAATCCCCAATGCACACAATCAAGTACAGGAACCGAGATATCGCCTCACCAACAACAGCATTATCAGTTGTCGTATACCGTCTCCCTTGGCCCAGTCGATACAAAGAGCTTGTATATATTTTTGGGTACTCGTTTAGCTGGCTTTCTATTATTATTAATCATACCTGCGAACACCTGTACAACAGATATAAAGACCAATTATCTTTTGATTCTCTACGTCTTACACCCGAAACTTTAACAAAGTATGCCAACACAATCGGAAGACAAATGGGTGGAGACCCCTTTGGTCAAGTTTGGGGCTTTATTGCTGGCACACAGCGACCCTTTTGCCCTCCAGGTGATACAGTAGCAGACCAAAAGCTCTTATACAGCGGGTATAAGAAGGCGCATACGATGCTATGGCAGGCGATTGTCACACCTGACGGCCTGATCTCAAGCTTATCTGGACCATGTGAGGGACGTTTGGGAGATCGGGGTGTCCTCCGATGGTCGGGCATAGAAGAGAAACTAAACTTATACGCATACAACGATGAGGGATTCAGACTGTTAGTATACGGGGATGCAGCCTATTATATAGGAGAGAGCATTATGGGTGCCTATCGAGCAAGGCCAAGGACTTCCCTTACACATGAACAACGAATATTCAATCGAAAGATGTCAAGAATGAAATCTATGACAATTCCAGTGAAATGTTCCGCCATAACAGTATTACAACCGCAGGAGAGCGCCCCATCCCAAGATCCTGAAACGAAAAAGGGGGCGAAGGGAGGGATGGATCCGAGTAATAACACGCCAACGGAAGTCCACTAGCAACACGAGAATATGCGTGATCCAGTGATTCCCAAAAGGATGCCATGGCCTGGTTATTTCGCTACGGAATAGCGTTTGCTGTTACAAACATTATGAAAAATACCAGATGGTACGTGGAATGCTGCTGAGAATCAGCGATAGGACTGCGTACATGTAGATAGGTAGCACATTAACATGGGTACTTGTTCAGTACTGCGGGTAAGGGTCCAATAAGCCTTTCTGCACTAGGCAGCCATGAGATTCCTTGGTATGGGGGACCCTCTAATCAGTCGGTAGCGCCCCAATATGTTCCAAAGTCTAAGTGAGCATTCACCCATGGACAGTTTTCATCTGGACTATTACGGTGGGAGGGGTAGGCGAGCGCCTGCTGGGGCCTGGTGGGTCCAAGGCTCCAAATGGATGGCTGTGAAGCTCACAAGTCGATAGGTTCACGCCAAGCTCAGAGTTTTCACGGATAACTGTGTGGTAAAAGCAATAGATTCTGTCAACACCGGTCAACTCCGTCTATACCCTGCCAATGCCAATCAACCTCCTCCGTGCTGTATCAACATGTTTCACTTCAGTTATGATCTCTGTTTGAACTGAGGATATATCTTGCAAAACGCGATGTTATCTGCATCCTTTAAAATACAATGCTCGATTGGCAATTCCCAAAATAGCAGAAGACCAAGGCCTCACACAATGGACAATATTCACTATTTGCAATAGTCCGGCTACACCTCAAAGATGAGGAAAGGTAGTACAACTATGTTGCTTGTTACAGAAACATGATTTCAATATGTATTTTGTGCTACATCTTCTGATGAAAATAGATGAAAGATTTTCAGTCAAGTTATGGAAGAAGTAGGACTTCATGCTTGACGGAGATTGTTAAGAGAAGTATTGGTCAAGGAAGGATGCCCAAAGCATAATACATAGAAGAGATTACTTTTAAATAATGCAAAAAAAACCGCTCAACTTCAATTTGTTACAAATCACTAATATTGGATCTTGAGTGGTTGAAAAGGGTATTGTGGATTGGTGAGTGTTATATTTGAGTGGGGAGGACACTAGGAAGGCTTCTATGATTCGAGCTGTACAAGAAGTTTGGCTCAATAATTATATAATTCGCAAAATTACTAAAGGAAATTCAGTAATGATTGGTGGTGGTACATTGAGAGAGGATGGGAAGAATGTTATTGCGATTTTGGAGAGAAATAATTCGGGAATTAATACTGCTCAAGCGTGCTGCCACTATATTTTGACACCTATTATGATTTCTTTTTGTTAGAGAGAGACTCATAAGTTTAGCCAACATATCATCTTGATGAATGATCAAGCATCAGCCCACCGAACTATACTTACAAGTCATCACCATGAACGGTATCAAGTTCCTACTCTCCCATAGCTTGCAAATTCTTCTAATCTTAACACTATTGAAAATATATAGTCAATTCTTTACGCTTATCTTAATGATAGAAGGTCAATACACATGGGAAGAACTGAATGAAGGCTGACATTTTAGACGAATGAGGTGGTTTTGATAATATGTTAGAGAGAAGTGAAGTATTGATTGCTCCCAATAGTGTGCATACTTGCTATTGAATTACTATGTTGTCTGTAGAATATTAAACGTGTTTCCTTCATATTTTGTCCTGTTTGTACAATATAGACCCTGTTTCATTTCTATCATGCTGTGTGTTACTGATAGAATATCGAGAGTATCTCGCTCATATCATGTTTTTTCTTGTTTGTAATGTCTCATGCTCGTTTTGCTATCAAAATTTTGATATTGCCTAAACCCTTGCCCTAATCCTCTGCTTCCATTGCAACCGCAATACTTCAGATGAAAACTGAACTTCGGGACATAGGTACAGTTAAGTAATTCAACTGTACGCCAAAGACATACCGCTCCTGATGGAAGTATTGCAAAAACAGCATTATCAAGCATGTCGAAGAAGTATAGTGACTCTCAAAACCATTACGTAGTAACGTGAACTGAAAGCTGTCAGGTGAATGAGAAACGATACATCTAGAGCGTGAAATACTGTTTTAATTACCACAATCCGTCAACAAGGGAGTAATAAGTCACTTACTAATATATGATGAAAGGGTTAACTGCCTTCACAGGTATGAACCTCCCTTCACAAACTAATGCATCTACAACTCAACTATGAACATCTGAATTTTCAACCTTCATCATTCTCACTATACTTTATTATTGCTTGTGAATACCTACCTATAAGCAGATGAATGAATACTAATATGAAAAATAGAAACCAAGCTTTATTACACAAAAAATCTTCCTTATCATTCTGTTCAAGTAGGGTTGCGATCTACCTGACCTATAATGTGGTCAATTATTCGAATGATATAAGCATCCGTTGGATGTTGAGAACACTGTGCATCACAGTTTGGATTAGTTGAGACTGGCATCTGGAATGGATCATCTTCTGTTTCAGACTATATTTCTTAAACCATGACAGGTTGACGGTTCCATGCCCGAATTTCTGCTCTTACACGAGAAACATTGGCTTTGACAAGCTTATAAGGAATGTGATTGACTCTTTCCACTGGTTCAACTTATTTCTCTATCTTTATTTCTTGTCTCTCCAAAATCTTTTATCATCATTACAACTACAAACCTTTCACAATCTCTACCAATATTACAAGAAATTCTTCTTCACCACTTGTTTTAATATTCAGTTTCTACCTCTGTAATCTATAATATTCCACCTACTCAACTTTGCACATATTGCAATCTGGGTTTATTACATCAAAGTAGGATTTCTTTATATATATCACGGACCGCCGCCGACAAAGACCTAGGCCCGTTCCATTACCAAGCAGGCAATTGCGAAGCAGGGTTGTGTGTGTAATTTATCGTTGGAATCTCCTATTTGGATCTCGACTGCGTGAGGTATTACTGCGGCACGGTTTCTTCTTTGTACATTTTCTCTCTTGCTTGTAATTTCTCTTCGATGTGGTGTGATGATAAAGCGGTAGGGCTTCTAGGATCTCCCTCGGGGCTCGGTTGAGTGAAGATCCTTCTATATATATAGTCAGCGACGTCTCTTATTTCTCTCTTTCCTTTCCTCTTCACGCAACGTATTCTTTTCGCTAGTTAGGTTCTAGTTTGAATATATTCGGTTATTTATCTTCGTCGGTAATTAGCCCGACCCTTCAGTTCCCAGTATCCCGAGTCTCCGATGGTACCAAGCGCGTCCCCGTGTCCCTGAAACCTACGAAGCATACTCCAAGTCGCTCCCCCTGTCTAGTCATGCCTTCGTCCGTTAGAATATCGCAATGTCAATACTAAGTACAGTAATCCTGTAATGGACAGTACTCGTATATATCTCTAGGAAAGCTATCTGTTTTAGCAAAACCCAAGCAATAACCATATTAATATCGCTACGATAATTGCTATTATTCAATATGTTATTGATAGTACAATGTCCTTAAGATAATTTTGTGCAAATAAGAAGGGTGCCAATAAAACTTCGATATAGTCCTGTCCAATACCTCTTATTCAATCTAATACTTGGCCTAGCTTGACTTCAAGGCCAATAGTGAATAAAATAGGTTCCTTCAAGTCTACGATTTAGTGATCAAATAAAGGTTAAGACAGAGATTTTAAATTCGGTGTTCTCTTGTGATGAAATTATAGGTAATTGGACACTTTGTGTAGTATCATTTTGTTTAACAAATTTGATGTAATATCAAAGAAAGTCTAACGGCGTTTCGTGTCTTGGTTTGGATTGCGGAGGAAGGGTGTCGCTTTGGGTTTTCAGCGCATTGTCTTTCAGGTTATCACTTCTCCTTTAGGTTTTCTTTCGGGTTCTCGTGTAACGATCGTTTCTCTTCCTTGTAATTTTCCTTGACGTGCTTCCGTGAGTTTCTGTAGCGCGGATTATTAATCATGTCTCGGCGTCTCGGCGTCACTTGTATATATATGGCTCTACCTTCCTTTTGTCTTCCTTTCTTTTCTTCCTCACGCAATCTTCCTGTTGTATTGGGGTTCTTCTAGTTTGGGTTTTATTTCTCTACGGGTTATTCCTTTGTGTCTTCGGATATTAAAAATATTACGTTAAACTTCCTAAACATCGTTCGCTTCGCGTAACGTGTCCGAGTTCCTGAAATCTTCCCGATCGGTATCAAGCCCGATCCCTCCAGAACCTTCCCGTCGGTTATAGTCCGACCCTCCTGAATACACTCCGTCGTGTTGTGCCTCTTGGTTCAGTTTATGACCGCCGTACGAGTCCTCTATTGGTACCTCCGTGTTCACTACTTCGTACGCGAGATAATCTACCTTATCGCTCCCGAACTCTGAAGGATTCCCGTACCTCCTAGCACCCCTCTGTCTCCCTCCGGTTCAGCGCGTAACAGAAAGATATAAAATATCAATGTCAACCTTACAGGGCTAGTTATGGAATCAAGATGTTAGAATTAACATCATTGAAATTCGCGTACTAATCGTTCTATAGGATATTATCCTTGTAGGTGGAAATTGAGAATATAGAATACACTAGTTATTATAATTGCTAAAATCAAGAACATACTATGACAAGGATTAATCACATAAGAAAGATTTGAAAGTCTTTACTATGGGATATTTATAATTAGAAAAGAAATTATTTGTATTTGCCAACAAATGCTTTTTTAGTTTTTTTTGTCCGAAATATTATTACCTTTACCTTTAGCACGAAACAACTTGAAAAATACCAAAGGGCTATCTTCAAATTATTTTTTCTTGAGCTTGTTTCAATGAGTGCAATTCGCAAATTAAATATAGAATATAAAATGAAGCTCATGTTGTAAACAGATATTATGTGGATTCTAATTGTAATATGTTTGAGGCAACTATTTCTGTTGACTTTCTTGATGACCAAACTTATACAAATAAGAGTAGTAAATCATTGCAAGTCAATGCAAATAATTGTAAATATGGTAAAAGATGGTCTATATTAGTTTTGGATGTCCTCCTTTGTAGTAAATTACTTTTGAAGCCACTAATTTTATTCAAAGGATGGGAAAAGTACAATACCAAATTCAAGTCACATTAATTACAAATTACAAAATGTAAAGAAAAGATAGGGGAGTGTAATAAGCGAGTAAAGGTAAGGTGGTATGTGAATACTTGCAAATTCGAATATACTTATGCAATCAATTGAGGAAATATTGATATCTGTGTTTCTAAAAGGTAAATACAGACTCCTTAGACTAGATATCATTAGATTTTACGTTACCAATCATGTTAAAGACATATTACGACAATGCTATATTGTTTTGTGTATCATATATCGTGATTGCACAAGTCTAGGTCTACTATAGGACATGACTGTCAATATCACACTGGAAGATATGATCCACAATATCATACAGAATTTTTTAAATGTATACGAAGAGCTGAATGATATAAATTTTTGTGAAATGAAAAATTGTGGCAAAAACTTGCTTGCCAATAGAAATATTCTGGTAACTAGGTGTGTACTGCAAGCATGAGAGAATCTTTCATCAATATTAGGAAAATGAAATACTGCTGTGTGTATTTTAGGAAAGTAGGATTATACTTACCTATTGATGGGTTATTTGGTGAAAACATAGGTTTCAAATGTATAAAATCGAGTCATATTTATATTGGAGATTGGTCAAGGACAGAAAGCGAAACTATGGAAATATGGGTCGTTGATCTGGAACAAGAAATTGAAGTGGTAAATGACATCAATGATGTCATGGGTTTATTTTACAAGTAAACTACCGTATTTTCAATCCTGGTGGGCTTGGCCTGGAGATCTTCAACCGTTGTAGCAAGCCACAAGCTACTCGCCTCTAGTCAGATTTTGCCACTTAATGCTATATGTGTTTACGCTATAGACAATTGGGGAAATCAGTTCCTACTGGTCGCTAGGAGTTATCGGGTGTTACCAGACTGCGTCAGAAAACAGGTTAGTTGCGTCCTGAGCGTCAGGACGGAGGAACCTACTCTTGGAGGGAGCCGATGATCTCTAGAGATAGGGTTTACTCTAAACTGCTAGATTAGGAGCGCCAGGTGTATCAGGTGCGCCTGGTGGAGACATACGAGTTCTCTGGCGCCGATCCAGAAATAGGGTTGGTGCTTGGGGCGTAGTTGGGGCTGAATAGGGCTTGATCGGTGGTGGCACATATAGAAATAGGTACTAGGAAAATCTGTAAGGCCTTGAGGGTTAGGAATGGGCTTTTAACAGACATCTGACACACACGCCTTGTTTCTCGAAATCCTCTACATCTTCACCTGCACACCTTCGCCCCCCACTTTCGCCTCTCCGCCTTTACCTCTCCACCGCAATCTCTTGATGTCCTTCATCTCCCCACTAGCACCTCCACATTTCTAGGACCACTTCTACACCTCTCCTTTCTGGGTCCCAGCTCCAATTCATAATTGTCACTATCATTTCGGCATCAGAAAATATTTGAACCGGGGAGCGACTCCAGCGGATCCAGCGAATCTAGCGAATCTGGCGAATCTGGCGAATCATGCCAATCTTGCGGATCTAGTGAATCCTGCAGGCAATACAGCAGCTGATCGGCCCAAGCCAGCATCTAATCTGCTGAATCCAGCAGCTAAACCGCCGGGTCCGCTGTATCTTCCAAGTCTACCACCCAATTCTGGACACAATTCGATACCAAATTGGCACATAATCGAGTATCGTCTAGTAGGTGAGTAGGTAGGCATACAGGTAGGCAAGCAAGTGGCTGCTCTGACGATAGATAAATGTACTTAGTAAGTAATCACGAGTTGTATTTGTGAAATTCACCTATGCAACAATGAGCGTGAATATTGGCCTACCTGCACATCCGGACTTTTCACTGAATAGAATAACCCTTATAGGCATTACAACATCTACTCACGCTTAATGTAAATAACCCTAATCAAAATCATAGGGTTTTATGTACATTATAAAAAATACCAGAATCAATATCGAATACTGGTTAATTCGAACTCATATAAGCACCATGTTTTCCTAGCATGCAAATGTGGAGGGGCAGTAAAGTTGGTTTATGACCGGAAAATTCCACAGCTTGTTAAATCCCGGGCTCTAGGGAGGCGGTATTCCGGTAACACTGTAAGTTGATGGGCCTTTTATCATGAAGAGTTGAGGCAAGTCTAAAAGCAAATGGATACAACATTAAATAGTCGTCTCATAATTGTTTTATTTATCACTTGGTTAAGTCTACCTTCTATTCCCTATGTGATCTCTGCATATGTAGTTGAGTAGCAGGGAGTCGGGTTAGAGGTCGTGGTTGAACACCGTGAAACATCGAGACCTTGTTGCACGGGATGTTATCTCTGGCGTTCCGCACGCGATGGGGCGAAATAAAGCCCCATACCACGTCTACCGGTGAGGTTATGGGTTAGGTTTGTATTTCTTTTATACAATTTCTATTCACGTTTCTAGGTACAGGAAGATCGCATGCAGTATAAACTATGGCGTAAGCAGAGCTAGGGTTAGGTTTGTATGGGTATATGTATAGTACATGCTACCTGTGAAAATTAATCTTGCCAGTTTTGAACTAGCGCATGGGGGGCTGCGTCTTAGGGCGGGAAGAAATACCACGTATCATCTTCTCCGTCAATTCCCCCGATCCACGAGCTCTCTCTCCCTCCTCGTGTCCACTTTGTCCGCCCTAGCTATTCATCCATCTCTTCAGTATTCACACCACAGAAAACTATTCTATCACCTTCAGATTTTGTCTGGTTTGATGGGAATACCATTACAAGACGGAACTAGAACCATGGATGCTGAATAATTCAGGCAAAAATTCTCATAAAGCTACGCAGTCCGTTTGAAAAAAGCTTTATGCTGAAGGCCAGAAATATTGATTTCCTTACAACCGTTAAGAGCAATTGAGTATTTCTAAAAACCGAGTCACGCATAGAGGACTTTGAACTGTGAGGCGTTATGTGCGTTTTAGGGAACAGTTGTAGAGTTACTCATTGGCAATTCTCATCGCTATTCATGATCATGGGGGCTGAGTTCTGCTGAGCCCCGTATGACAGTTGGATTACGACCACTACCTCTAGACCGCTTACATTTCCAAGCGGACCGTGATAATGGTTGTATCAACTGAGGTTTGCCCTGGGTCCAACAAAACGCTGGCCAGCGTAATGACGGTTACACCTGTTGCTGCCTTTCTTAAAAGCCTTCCTTCTCTAATCCTTCACCCACTCTCTGATGCGTCAGGACAATACTCCAGTGGAGTAGAATAGCTACTATGGGTTATGGCTATAATCAAAAGTTCCTTTAAAGTAGGTGAACTACTCATGATTGCGAAATGGATTCCAAGTTCCCAGATTGGTCCATTTCTTGTCAAATGAAGTTTGCAGGGAGGGTCTTGAGGCAACATATGGATTCAGTAATGTGCGCCCGAGGCTTCAATCGCTCCGAAATAAGCGACCCAGGGAATGAGGGCCAACACTTCGAAAGACTCAATTCCAACCATGCTGCTCCCTTACTAAGTGGGGAAGAGAAATCAGAATGCTTGAACGGAATTTACCCGGATACGGGTTATCGGGGCGCAAAAGTACGTGTTTTATTATTTTATAATATTCACTAGTCTGGATGTAAATAGATAGCAAGCCCTATGAGTACACTATATCCTCTACACCTACCCCTTCGTCTACTTCTATCTCTGTAGCTACGTCTATATCTACCTTTCCTTCCACCTCTACCTCCACTTCCACGCCCCTGCCCCCCCAACCACCCCTCACTCGTTAGAATTATCACCAGAACAAAAAGCTAATCAGCGAAATAAGCAACGAACCAAGCACCGAACGAAGCACCAAACGAGCACCCAATCCAGCAGCGAAACCACCCAGCCCAACAGTGATTCAGCAGCAAGCCCAGCAGTTAATAAAGCCACAGCCAAACTGACGGCTATAAGGGCAGGGAGGCAGAGGACAGGCGGAGAGATGGACAGGCAGACAGTGAAGGTAGTGGCAGGCAGGCCCACGGGTAGAGCGAAGGAGAAGTGCGCAGATACTATGGCTATTTGGGATTAACTTAATCGAGGCATATAGTAAATCCATAATTATTAATTTCACGAATTAATCGTTTACTTACTTTCCATCAAACATGTACCCCGATGCTCCTTAAAGTGATGCAACGACTACCACGAACCACTAATTTCAGACCACCAATCACAAAGCCAACGGACCGCAATTAAGAACACTTATATAGATCGGATTTGTTGAGAAAGAAGAGTATGCAAGAAACCGGATTTTGGTTTTGGGTTCTGTGGTTAAAATCGCCGTGACGCCAGAGCACTCCGGAGGCCGTTGCCTCACTTTAAGGACGGTACATACGGAAAGAAACTCTCACAGGAGCCGCTTACCTACCTCCCTCCCTGCCTAGTAACGAGCTCAAATAGGTGCCCAATTAGGTCTTGGATCAAGTGGAAATTTGCTGCTGGATTACCTGCTTAGCTCGATGCTGAATTGGGTGAAGTTATATTGTGTGAAAGAGAAGAAGAACGAAGTGATTTTTGGTGTGGTAGAAAGTGAAGAGTTTTCCAATTGTGCCGCTGAATAGTTCAGGGTGAGAGGGGACTTTGGTCGCCCTATATATACAGATATTTTACTAACACGTGATCCCTGATTACATAACCATATCCTTGTTCCATCTATGACTCATTCCACATTACATGATTATTATTCCACATAACTGATGTCGCAATGCCAAGCCCTAATTTTAACACTTCCCCTCACTTGCCACATCGTATCCAATCTGAATGTCTATGGTGTGCGGGTTTCGGAAGGCCTTTAGTCATGACGTCTGCTACATTGTCCTCGGTAGGAACGTGAGAGTTCGAAGGTTCCGGCTTCAAGTTGCTCTCGCGTGTAGTGATAGTGTACGTCGATGTGTTTCGATCGATCGTGTATCCTAGGGTTTCGACTCAGGTCTATTGATCCTGTATTGTCGGCGTGTAGGTAGTATTGGTAGGTTTGTTGAAGTTCCGTTAGGGCATTCTTTAACCATACTAGTTGACGAGCTGCGAGTGACAGAGCCATGTATTCGGCTTCTGTTGTTGAGACTGCGACTGATTTCTGCTTCCGGCTTCTCAAACTTATTGCTGATTTCCCTAGTCTGAAGACGTATCCAGAGAAGGATTTCCGATCATCAAGGTTTGAAGCGTAGGAACTGTCTGAGAATCTGTCGAGTGTTCTAGAGTTCCCTTTCGGGTAGAACAGTGTCCAGTCCTTGGTTCCGTTGAGGTATCGGAGGACTCGCTTTGCTGCTCGCATATGTTCCTCAGTTGGACATGAGGAGAACTGGGAGAGGGCGGTAACGGTATGGGTGATATCTGGTCTTGTAGCTATGCTGGCATACATGAGTGATCCTATTATCGATTGGTATTGGGTTTGGTTCTCGATGATGTCCTCAGGTTCTCCTGTACGAAGGGTGAGGTTAGGTTCGAGTGGAGTGCCGACTGGTTTAGAGTCTGCCATCCCAAACCTCTCTAGGATTTTGTTGATGTATGCATGTTGTGATAGCTCAATACCAACCTTTGTTACCTTTATTCCAATTCCCAGTATGAATTTCGAGTTACCGAGATCTGTACATTCGAAGTCTGCCTTCAGCAGTTGTTGTACTTCTTTTCTGAATGGGGAGTCGGGTCCGAATATCATGATGTCGTCTAAATACACCGATATGTATAGTCGTTGGTTAGTATGTATGAACACGCATGGGTCGAATTTGGCTGGGGCAAATCCTTTCCGTTGAAGGGAGTCTGCTAGGCAAGCATACCATTCACGGGGTGATTGCTTTTAGTCCGTATATGCATTTCCGAAGTTTACACACCTTGTTGTCCTGCCTGTAGCCATCAGGTAGTTCCATGTAAATCTCCTCTTTGAGTATCCCGTATAGGCAGGCTGACTTGACGTCCATTTGTTGTGGTATCCAACCATTGTGAGCAGCTAGTGCTAGGAGTAGTCTGAGTGAATTATATCGGGTGACTGGGGCGAAGGTTTCATCGTAGTCTTGGTATTGTACTTGGGTGAAGCATTTGGCAACGTACCGAGCTTTATACCGTTCGATGGTTCCGTCCGGTGTGTTTGATTTTGAATACCCACTTTCCTTTTACTACTGCACGATTTGTTGGTCTGTCGACAATGTCCCAGGTATGGGCTTTGTCTAGGGCGTCTTTTTCAGTCTGTATAGCCTTTTTCCATAGGGTACGATCTTCGCTTTTGATAGCTTGATTGTAGGTTGAAGGTTCGGTGACTAGGTATACCCGTTCACTTGGTGTGTTGAGGGAGTCGTATTCTGTTTGTAATGCACTTCTGGCCCTTTTATGGTCAGCCATTAGTGCTTCCATTTCCAGTCGTTTCTCAGCCTCTTCCAATGTGTCGTCGGTAATTAGCCTTTGACATTCTTGGTCATATTCTTTGCCGAGTTCCTTCATCTTTTTCTGTATTTCTACTTTCCTACTCTCATTTTCTAGCTCTGATTGTTTTTCCGTTCTTTGGCGGATGCGAGTTGATCTTCGTTGAGGAGCTGGAGGTGGTGCTATCTCAGGTTGCTTCCCCTTGTTAGGTGTTACCGGTGGAGATTGTTTAGGTCTCTCGGGTGTTTTTGGGGGGGATCTGGATAGTTCCTCATTGTGTGGTTTTTCGGTGGTAGATTCTGGTTCGTCTTCAGACCTGTCTTCTGATTCGTAACCGTCATCTGTTGGTGCAATCGTATTAGGTGTTAGGATAGGGATAGATCCGGTTTCCACAGTTACTTCTCCTGATTCAGGAGAGGGAACGTGACGTCTCGTGATTCAATTACCCTATGTTTTGATCCGACCCATATACGATATATTTTGTTACTGTCTGTGTACCCAACTATCATTCCTTCTACCGCTCGGGGGGCTAGTTTGCTTCCTGGAGGCCTAGTTTCTTCCGGGATGTGGACATAGCACTTCTTACCGAATGGTTGTAGGTGTTGAATACTTGGTCGTACTCCTTTCAGGGCTTCGTAGGGTGTTATCCCTTTCAGCGTACTGTGTTGGAGTCGATTTTTAAGGTAGACAGCTGTTGCATAAGCTTCTCCCCATAACGCCTTCGGATAGTCCATGATCATGCACCTGACCATGGTTGTTATCGTTCGATTAAAGCGCTCTGCAATTCCATTTGATTCATGGTTGTAGGGGGGTGTCAGCTCGTGTACTATTCCTTGTTGTTGAAAGTACTTGGTTATGTCTTTGTTGACATACTCGCCGCCGTTGTCAGTACGGAATCTTAGTATGGTGGTGTCATACTGTTTTTCCATTCTGGTGACGAATTCTCGTATGGCTATTTTCGCATCATCCTTTCGTTTGAGGAAATATATCCAGGAGAACCGAGTGTAGTCGTCAATCAAGGACATATAGTACCTAGATTTACCTAGTGACTCAGTGCCGAATTGTCCAGACAGATCTGAGTGGATTAACTCGAATGGTCGTTGGGATCTAGTACTTGTTGGTGCTGGTTTCTGATGCGTACTCTTGGAGAGGGCACAGTCCTTGCAGTGGAAGTTGTCTGGCTTGGGAGGCAGTTTCTGGATGTCGTCGTATAGGTTTTCGAGTGTGGCTGGATGTCCCAATGCTTGATGCCAATCATAATAGGAAACCAATCGAATTGTATTACTAACTAACTGTACATTCCAGAGACCCTTTTCCAATTTTGCCCAAATTATCTTTTTACCCGCTTTTGTGATGAATTTATTTCCTCCTCCTGACTCAGTTCTAAACCCCTTTTTATCGAGGGTAGGTTCTGAGACCAATCCCACGTTTCCCAGTGTGGGGACCAATTGTACGTCGGTGAGGATGATGGAGGATCTAGTTCCATCGGGAAGGTAGCAGTCGAAACTAGCGCTTCCCAGTCCAGTGATCCTATGCCTGGTTCCATCAGCTGTGTGGACGGTTCCAGAGTAGGGTCTGACGTTGTGTAATTGGTCTTCAAAGGGCGTAACATGAGAGGTTGCACCAGAGTCAAAGATCCAGGAAGCGGAAGGAGTGGGGTCATGGCGTACCATGCAGATTGTAGTGGCTGAGTCGTTTATGACTGCCGATGCTGATTCCTTATTCTTTCCCTGTTTTGTTTCCTTTCTCTTTTTGTTTTGCTCTTGGAGCCTCCGACAGTTGGTGTAGTCGTGGCCTTTGTAGCAGAGGTTTCGCTTTTTGCACCATGTGCATTCCTTCTCATTCGATGGTGGTGGTGGTGGGGGCGTCTTGGTGTAGAACGCTTTCCCATTTGTGGGTTCGGGTTCATCCTCGTGTAAGGCGAGGAGTCTCCGGCGCACGTCTTCGTAGGTGAGGTCCTTCTTTGTCTGAAGGTTGTCTACGACGTTGTCCATCGATTTTGGTAGTGAGGATAGGAGCATTACTGCCATGGTTTCATCGGAGTTGGTAAGCGATTGGAAGGTTTTTGCTACCTCGTTATCGGCAGCCTGGCACCTTTAGGCCAGTTGTTTGCGGTATTCATCGAAGCTGTCCAGGAAAGAGGACAGGTTGTCTCCTTCCTCCATCTGAATCTTCGTGAAACGCTTGACCAAGTTCACTAATGTGGAGGGGCTAACTCGGTCGAATTTGGTCTTCAGTACCGTCCATGCTTCATGAGCATTTTCGGCATGAGCTACCAGGTCTTGGAGGTCTTCGGTTACGGCGGTGGTGAGGAGGGTTACGACGGTATCATCGATCCTCTGCCATTCGCTGTAGTCTTCGTCTTCGTCTTGGTTGGGGATTTTGCCGTCTATAGCTTCCCACCAGCCACTGACTCTTAATGCTCTTCTCCAGGATCTGGCCCAGGTTTGATAGTTTGTTTGACCCCGTAGTTTGGGCAAACCATCAAATTTGACTGGGTTTACAGATGTACTGGTGACCTTCTTTTCTGAGGTTTCAATCTCAGCTGGCAATTTACCAGAGGTCTTAGAAGATTCTGCAATTGGAGAGGTGGACATGATGTTGTATGAAGTGTATAGAGTTAAGCGATAGAGTGTAAAGGTAATGCGGATTTATTGTGCAGAACCCGGGCTCATAACCTGAAGTTATATTGTGTGAAAGAGAAGAAGAACGAAGTGATTTTTGGTGTGGTAGAAAGTGAAGAGTTTTCCAATTGTGCCGCTGAATAGTTCAGGGTGAGAGGGGACTTTGGTCGCCCTATATATACAGATATTTTACTAACACGTGATCCCTGATTACATAACCATATCCTTGTTCCATCTATGACTCATTCCACATTACATGATTATTATTCCACATAACCGATGTCGCAATGCCAAGCCCTAATTTTAACATTGGGTCCTGTATTTGGTATGATGGATCCATTGGAATTGCTGAATTAGCTATCTGATTCAACGGTTAGCTTATGCCTGAATGATAGTGACGATGATAAATTCAGCGTGATACAGCAGAAAGGAGTGTAGCGATGACGGTGAAGAGGTGAACGTTGAAAGGTGAAGGAGAGATGGTGAGGTCAGATGACGGTGGAGAAGTGAAGGTAGATGAGAGAAGGCGTAAAGGTGTAGAGGAGTAAGGCATGTGTGTTAGATATCTGTTAAAGACTTGCTTTAACTATCAAACCTCCCCGAAAACCTGACTGCTTTCCCTAATCGTTTTTCCGTGCCACATCCTTATATCTAAGACACTTGAATAAGTCTCATACAGGACTAATTAGGCGCCAGATACCAGGCCTATTGCCAAGTCAGGCATGATTAACCCCTACATTTGATATCAGACTTGATTCTGGCTCCTGCGAGGTGTTGAGCGTTGTGAGTGGAACCACTAAGCTTTTGGTTTAGGGTCAGGGTTAGGACCATGAATGTCGTAAGCCACTAAGAGAAGCGGTCCCGCGCGCCGGAAGTCTATCACAACGTCTGTTTTCCTACTATTGATAATTCTCGAAACAACAGACCCCACCTAATTTGAAAAAGAATAGAGCGATTGGTGGTGGCAAGACGTTAAGTAGCCAATCAGACGGCTTAGAACTGAATTTTCAACCTAGGCTGTTCATTTAAGAACTAACGGTATTAAAATTAGGTGATCACAACACTTCATCAACCTAGTTCTTTCCTTGCCTCCGTTACTTCTCACCTGCCTCTTTCCCTTTGGCATGGCCACATCTCACTCGGGGTGTACCCCCCCCCCGCACCTTACAAATGCTTTCCCTAAGCTAGAGTCTAAGGATTCCCTTGGACAGGCTGTACGAATAGTAGAATCTACAAACTACACTCCCCCCAAGCACTGTGTCAAATCCGTCCCACCACCATGAGATCCCAAGATTCCCCCCTCAGGGACGTATCGCTGCAGCTGACGTCGGAGCAGAGCCCCTCCATGTCTGGTTTCTTCACCTCAATCGATAGCTTCCTCGAGGTGGTGACTATGAGCAAAAGCCTCTCGTGCTCACTCACGGCTCATCCCCCATCCTAGAGCGGCACCAGCGCTGCGCGCTGAATGGGAGAAAGCACCTGCGGTGTGCTAGCACTCACAACAACTTAAAATAAAATAAAAACGATTAAATAAAGAATCGAATTTATCTGTATGCTAAGATACACAGCTGCGCTTGCGCCGCGCTGATCCGCACTCTTACTCGCCATGGCATGCCCACAGCGGTCCGCTCTGTGCTCAGCACCTGGGTGTCAGAAGTGCAGCCTGATCAGCGTACCCTCCTCTCCGCAAGAGAGCAGCCACGGTCGCATCTCAAGCTATCCGCTAGTCACAACGTTGAGTCGCTATGCGGGTCGATGAGCCAGTCGGATGCAGCCTTCTTATATGCATGGTGCACGGCAGATGGGGAGTGGAATCGGGATTCTTTTCCGAGTGTAGCGTTCGAAGTTGAGTCCAAGCAGAGGCATGAGAAAGTGGTGGAGGTGGCCAGGGAGTGGTTCACAAGGCCAGCTGGCAGGATTGAGGTCGTGACGGTTGTAAATATTGAGAAAGACGCGATTACAACTAAGGGTACCGAGGAAGATAAGGACGGGAGTGAAATGAAGAGCGTTAGGGCCCTAAGCAATGGGGCGGGAGATACGGAAACGCGGCGGCGGCTATAGGAACTGGTGTAACTGGCCCAAAGAGGGAAAGGAAAAGATGGATCATGAGAGTATGATAAGGAAGAGACAGCGCGTTGAGCTTGAACCACTTTTGTCTTTGCAAACTCTGGGATCATTACATACAAACGCTTTACGAGCGCAACCTTGTGTATCTCCCACCTTCTGCAGAGTCACTCTCGGGTGATTAGCCTATCCATATATCTGCTAGCTCACCCAGTCGGATGTCTTGGCGCGACTTTATATATCGTGTTGCGGCCTAGGTTGGATATCATTTTACGCTCAAAAATGAGAATAAGGTAAAAATGGGAGATCTTGCATCCCGGTGAGTATTTCAGGAGTGTGATGTCTTGAACAGGTTCAGGTTTGCCGAAGTGTATTATCATACTATGACTAAGAATAAACTACTTTACTGACCGTCCGCCAATGCATCCATACAAGGCTGAGTTGGAGCTCGGAGCCCGCAAAAGCAAGCATTATGCCTTATACCAAGAGCAGGGAACAATCCATAAAGCTTGATTAATCGTCTTTTGGATATCACCATGTTGGTCGGATAGGCATCATGGGAATTAGCAACATCTTGAGCGTTGGTGCGAAGACCTTACCACATATGATGCGTACGCCTTGATCTCCACACCTTTATCACTGCATCTTCCTTCGCTATAGGCTCATTCCAACCCGCGTCCCACCCCCCCTCTAATCATGGCTAGAATACAGACATGGCAGTTGGTCGGTGTGTTTGACAGCGAATCAAGCAAATTGCGCACAGAGTCAAATGCCGAATCTAGGAGCCAATCAAGCACCTAATTTAGCACCAACCAATCCAAGCGCCGAACCAAGCGTGTGAGCAGCCAGGCAGGCGGATAAGTGGCTGTTGTTATGATTGCCTTCCATGTGTACTTGTTTGTTCCGGGAGTAAATGAGAGCTTGATTCTTGCAATTTGACTACATCTTCTCATCATCGTGCCTCCCTGCCAGTTACTTGATTCGGTGCTGAATCATTTGCCTAATTCACTGGGTCTACTATCTAAGTCCCCGATCAACAATTTAAGTGGTTTGTCGGTTTGTTGGTTGAAACCTTTCTAGGTGAACCGTTCGAATATATAGTCGGTTGATCTTATATGATTCGCAATAATGGTTTTCAACAGTTGGGAGTCTGACAGAACCACCTACACAATTAGTGGAAACGGCCTATCTCGATGTAAGTAACTCCTGGTTTCTGTATTTTCGACGCATACTGTATTCCGCTTCCACTCGTACGGCCGCCGCCGCTCTCATGACTAAGCTAGATTATGATATATGCACCACCCTATAGGAATATATAGTAAACCGTTCGGGTGATTAAATCGGTTAGAATGGTCAATATAAATGATTCATTCAGTAGGTCCAATTCGTCCTCCCTGCCCAAATGCTTAGTTCGGTTTTGTCCCACCTATACAAAGCGGTTAGAAACGTTAAAATTGTTGACACTGATTAGGTGATGTCTCTATAATGCGGATGATCAGTGGGGGTGGGGGCAGAGATGGGCATAGAGATGCCTCTTCTGGGGAGAAGCATCTAGGTCGAAATAAGCATTCGGAAAGTTCAATAGGTTTTGAATGCTAGGACTAGGACTTCAAGGATCATCAGACACGCACGCCTTCCTGCTCTATAGTGTCTACACACTTAACTCCACACGTGCCTAGTCAAGCCTGGTTCGGCACTAACTGGGCGCCACATATCGGTAGTTTTGCTGGATCGGGCGGCATGAAGCACTGTTTCTGGCACAAGGTGTAACTCTCGCCTTTCTAAGGTCTCGATCCTTAAAGAAGACTAATATGGAATCGAGCGCAGCCGGTCGAATGGAGCAAGGCCTCACATGGTTTTCGAAGTTTCAGTACCCCGCGGTCCCGCGTGAGCGAGCCTGCAAATCTGTAGTTTGGATCCAACACAGGAAGTTACCGTCTCACGTGTTTATACTTCTTCGAATCAGAGCTATGGAAAAACGGTAGTGTGACCCGGATCCTTTCCATCCCGACTAGTATGGTGCCCCCGATCTTAAAGCTGATGGCAAGCGCCAGGTCTAAAGACTTCTCAACCAATCACCATATCAAAAACCTGTCCCGGCAGGGTCTGCTCCTATATATTATGTAGAAGTTGTCTAGAGAAATCTCTTTTATCTATCTCTTTGCTGGAGTGTTAGACCTTAAAAATACGCATTTTTAGATGTAAAGTATGCCAGGATATGTCTAGGTGGAACAATATTATACACATTTATACACCTATATAATTTTGAGCCATCTAGCAGCCACATCTTATGACACTCCGATTGGCCTACAGCGCCCAAGGCTGTTCCAACCGACCTCAACCGCAAGGCCGGCGTGTTATGGTGGAAGAACGTGTGTACGGGCAGCTTGTCAAATTTGTATAAACCGCGCTTTCCATGATAGCAATGGACTTTTATTCTGTTTGGTAGGCCAAAAATAGGAGGCTGACTGCTGCGCTACAAGGCTGACATAAGTATGTTGATTGTCTTGGCGATGCTTAGAGAGTAGCCGGCTGAACATCCCCGCACTGACATCGCTCAACGCAATCGACCACGACCACAAAGCCGAAATGAATGATTCTTATCCCACGTCTAGTAAGTCAGGATACAAAGTATACCACGTACGTGGTGTTTACTACACCAACTACTATGCCTCCGATGGTGATCCCGTGCTCCTCGGGAAAGAAATACTCGCCGAGATTCCGAAGGAACCCGCAGAGTATAATGGTAAGGACCCTACCTGATCCCCGGCTCTAAAGACCGAATAATCGAATCACTTAAATTGACTTATCAACTGGCATAAACAGATTGGAAGGTTCTTATGCTATTATTCTTCGGCAGCGAGTTGAAGAGGATCCGTCGGATTGAAAGGGAGCGGGTAGACATGCTCAGGGAACCGGTCTGGGGACGCCATTACGTCTCAAAGCCTTCGCGGGTTTTAAGATTCAACAAGCGATTCACCTGGGCGTATATAGTCGACATCGATACGGACCGGTTGATTATCCTTGGTTCCGATACGTTTGATAGTTATTTTTGTGGGAGTGTTTTCCGTCTGAACCAGGTTCCACGCGAGCTTTTCAATCACCCCGATCTTTTTGAAGCCAGCGGGTAAGAATCAGTTAAGCTACGAAGTCTGAGAAGTTTGGTCTGATTTTTGTGCTCCTAGTGGTTTGACATGTGCCCATCCTATCATATCCACTGATGTTAAAGATGAATATGCTCCACCCCTCCGACCACGGAGACGAATTGATACAGAAGGTCAGGTGGGCCAACCAGGGAAGGGCGGCAAAGTGAGCTTGACCATTTCCCAAGGCTATAGCTTCAGTGTGAGGGAAGCAAGAATCTCTACGGCCTGGTCCGGATGGCTGTCGCGGGACAATAATGAGGATGGCGATTCGGCGCAATTGAAGGATCACTCGACGTTATGGAAGTCTTTACGGCTATTGCTTCTACGTCAATTCCTCCACCGGTACAATTGCACCACGAAAGTCTACTCTAGCTACACGCGCGAGACAAAGAGCTTCTTCGTATTTCGCCAATTAGTGTATGCGCTTGTCAGCATCGCTCATGACGCAAATGTCATCAGATTTAGGGAACGACCCGCTTCATACGAACGAGGTATTGGTGCTCCTATCGATGCTACGCCGTCCTGGGAACCACCTCCCACAGACCACTACTGGATAGGAAATGTTTTGATCGTCCTGGATCCCGATATGGATCGGCGAGAGGACCACCATGCCGTGCTAGTCGACGCCATACTACAGGTTCAGGAACGGGAAACGATTACTGCCCTTGTCTTCTCAACTTCAGACGTTATCGCATTTGAAATCAATCGCTCGTCGAATGGAGTGCATATCTCGCAGGGCTCAGGCCGGGGCAGTGTATTCGGCACTCCTCAGACACCCTGTTGTATCTGTTGCTGTATGTACGAGCCAACACCTTCTTTTCTCTTATTGATCGACCTTCTCTCCTCCACATCAGTCAAGGCCTACCCACCATGTTCTTATCCCGCACTACCCGTCGAGATCTGCGAGGCTATCTACGACTATGCCCCAACAGCTACAAAGCGGGTCCTAAGGGCTACGTGTCGACTGTTTAACAGCTTTTTCCAACGCATCAATCGCGACATACAGGTTGGTAAGTGGAGACTGAAGTCACCTAATCGTTGTCCATCAAGATATAGCGGCATATCGGACGAGGGTACCTCCCTTGAGAACGTGGATCTGAAGACTGGTCATATCAAGGGCAAGTCTGGGTACGAGGTTGGTCTGTTCACCGAGCGAGGAACGATTGAGCTTGACCTTTCCCTGTTTGGCGTTGTGAAGGCTGTAGGCGAAGATTGTTGCAAGAATTACCCTGAGACTGAAGATAGCTCTGAGGGGCAGTGCCCTACAAGTTGTACTATACATTATCACCCCGATTATCCAGGCATTCCTAGCCGTGATGTTGGTCTATGTGGCGATGTGCTTGGATTATGGGGCGGACTAGGACATGGTACTAAGCAAAGGCTTAGTGGTATTGAAGATGAGATATAGTGAGACATGTTATGAGCTGTGTACCCAGAACAACTCGCTTGTTCAATGCATTCTCAGGCCGGTCTATAACATATCTCACTATGTTGTATATTCCAGGCTATTCGTTCCTTAAATCATATAATGTCATACGGGATAGTTATACCGGTACAATATACGTATTTTCTGATCCCAGTGACTGGGTTATATGACTGAGGCACTGCTTGATATGCGGGTACATTCAATGGTTAAAGGTTATGACTGCCACCTATACTCTTCCCAGGTAACATTGGATGGATTATGCAGCGTCCTGTATCGAATGTGAGGGATCCCTTCGGGGCTAATGTTAAATATATCGAGATTTGTAGAGATCTTGACAAAAGTGATTGATATATCAGACGGGAAATTACCCCACATTTATACTCAAGAAATGTAACACCGAACCCAATAGCATACCAAACGATAGTACGATGAGAGATTAGATGATCAACGAAGTCCATGATAAATATGAATGAAGTATTCTGCTACAATAGTGTACGACCGACTGGGGAGCGTTTTGTAATGTGGGACGTTGTGGAGTGCTGTGGTTGCATTAGGACTATATGAGGAACATGTGAAAAGATGGCTAGCGCCGTTTGCGCCGAGATGTTTGGCTCCGGAAGCCTTGTACTTCGTACTTCGGGAAGGGACAGGGGACGGGGAGACTGCAAGGGTTAGGGTTAAGCTTTGTTTGGTTGGGGTCATCACACCTGTAATTACCCTATCCCACAACTATCATCAACTTGAACGGTAATAGCTAACCTATTCCAATAGCAATCATTCTATTGACCATCTGACAGATCTAATAACTAAAGTGTCACTTACTAACTTCAAGTTAGTGTAATTGAAACTTGTTTCCATCGCATCCATCGGGACCAGCACAGAGCATGGATATGACTTCCGCTATCAACAAATCAACTCAGAGAGGCCGTAAATATTGTTTGAACAAAAAGAAGAAAGACATTGCCTCCATTACCAATATCAATCCACCACTATTACGGTCTACACTCGATCCCAATCAGTCCATCCTGCCATTAAGAAGAATCAATAGCTCAACTATGAGAAGCCAAGACCATCGACAAAAGCTTAAGGAAAAGGAACTTCAGGTTGCACAGGAGCCTACTACGGCTGGAGATTCTCTACACGAACTAGCTGTGAACACTATCCATCAACCAACTATTAGTAGTCGGAAGGTTAGACAGAAATTGAAAGATAAAGGAATAGAGAATCATCCTGGTGTTAGGCAACCGAAAGTTGGGCCGTTCAATACACTTAATGTGTAAGAACCGAGTGGTAGTGCTGTTGATTAGTACCTTTTCTGGGGGTTAGAAAGGCCGAGAAAGTATATCTACATCATTTGGAAGTACAGAGAAAGGTATTGGCATAAGCAATAAATGATATTAGTAAATCTATGAAGTCAAAAAGATATGAACCGGTTGGGCTGAATTACGTATGTTATTTGAATGTATTACACTCTTTAAAAGCGTGACTGAACAATATACGAACACATCAGGTGTATCTAAGTCACTCGACTGCTAGCTCTATAAACAATACACCCAAACTACAAGTCAATTCAACGTGTACTCGATGCACTCAAAAATTGAGAACGAGTATGGCTTTGGAAGTAGCAAAAGGGAGTGTGTGGAGCAAATATGTAGCGGAATGGGTATTACGATATGTATATCGTTGGGTTACGAGGACTATCCCAATTCCTCGGTAGGGAAAACGTTCAAAAATAGCGACATGGTTCGATGATGAAGGGACATTATTAGCTGTTCGTAAACATATTCTTATCATTGGAGAAGGTATATATTATGCATTTTCAATTGTTTGGAACCATCATATAGGCTAATATAATAATATCGATCTAGACTCCGACAATCTAGCAATGACGATTGTAGTTTATTGGAGAAAAGAACATAAGCGAGCAGGTCAAGTTTCAGTTCGGGGTGTTCAAACCGTTACCCATCGTATCAAGTCAACACTTACAAGTAGATATGCATGACAGTGGCTCAATAAGTTAAGAAACAATTGGAAAGAAGTTCGAAAAGGAGCTTATAATGATGGATACGAACGTGAGGATATAAAGAACTATCCCGTTGGCTGGTAGTTGAATTGTAAACCACTGTCGCCCTAACTAAATGAAGCTAGTGCCATCTTGAAGTCAACCTCATTCCATGAACAAGTATGACACCTAAAAGAAAGTCTACTGGTACCTCTGTACCGAGAACGAAAAGAGGATCACTTGTGGGAGGTGAAGTGAAATTAGAGCCAGACAGTGCAGAACTCAATCCAGCCGAGCCCGTAGAGCCCGCTGAGGAAAAGGCAAAAAATGATAGACAATCTCGTGCTGATGCTGCAACCTTACCCCCGCTACCGGATTTTGTGCCTTTTCAATCAGAATTCCCTATACACAAAGCAAAGGTTGAACTTCCAGAAGGCATTCTGGACGATTCATTTTTCCTATTTAATCTCTTCTTTACCAATGAAATCTTTGACTGCCTAGCGACAAATACCAATTCATATGCCGAGATTAAAAGAAAGAGTTTTCTGAAAGATATCCAGGGACCATGAAGCAACAGCAAACATGCATACACTGTACTGGGGGAGAACTAAAGATTATGCACGGCATATGGATTCATATGGGAGTGGTTTGTGCATTTTCAATTAGTGACTATTGGTATTGTGATCTGAAGGGGATTTGTTTCGGTCCGTGCAATCTATGTACAAAAAATAGCTCAATAATCCTTGTCCAAATCTCAGTCAACAAGCAACTCGCAATTTAAGGACACAATCTCTTGGTCTTCAATGGTGCGAACTATTCAAGCGAGATTTGCATGTTTCCGATCCCACATTAATTCCAAACATGGGCGACAAAAATTTGGTAAAAGAAATTGGAGCCACTATCTAGCAGTTTGAGAACAGGATTTCGAAAATACTTTACGCCTGGAACTAAAATACCAGTTGTTGAAATGCTGGTGAAGTTTTTTTGGAAGACTCAATTAAAATGAAAAATAAACCGCGTAAACAAAGTTACAAAATCTGGACCTTGTGCCATAATGGATTCTAACAGACGATGTCGTTACTAGATAGTAAGAGTGACCCGGAGTATGCTTCGTAAAGGTTCAAAGGCAGGAAGCGGGCTTGATACTGTGAGAGATTTGAATTACTAGGAACTGGAGAGTCCTGCTAATTACCGATAAAGAAAACAAACTAAATACTAAATATATTCAAAGTAAAAACAAACCAGCGGAAAGAAGACGCTGCATGCAGCGGAAAGAAAAGGAAGAAAGAGAAGACACCATCGACTATATATACAAAAGATTCTTCACGCAATCGAACCCCGAAGAAACTCATAGAAACCACACTCATTTGTCATCACACTATTCCGAATAGAAAAATACAGAGAAGAGAGAAAATATACAAGGAAGAAACAATGCAGCAGTAACGCCTTACGCAACCGAGAACCGAATAGGAAATCCCAACAACCCATTACTCAAACATCCCTGCTTCGCAGTTGCCTTTTTGGTAATGGCACAGGCCTGGACAAGGCCTGTTGGCGTCGGTCCGTGATAGGGATACATATATTCTTTTTTCCACTATTCAGGAATGAAGGGAGTAGGAACTGCGTAAATTAATTTACGGTCCACACCTACATTACATCCAACCACTTCCGCCATTTATTACATTGCAAAACCTTTACCATACAAGGACTAACACTACGACATTTTACTGGATTATCTTTAAACAAATGTACTATTATTAATTGCTTTAAGGGAACTGGGAATTGGTGGAGTAGGAACGACATGAATAAATGCAAACAGTTTCCCTTAAGAATTCAGAATCGATAGAGACACTATCGATGATCGTATTTGTTGTCTGATTTGTCAAGACATTAATTCGGTTTTCTTTATGACTTCAGTTAATTATGTACATGTAGTACTATTAAGGTTAAGTACTAATGGATGCATTGTCTGTGGGGTTTTTGGAATGGAAAACAGAAAGCATTTGTTTATTCCTGCCTGCATTAATAGTCACAACTTCAATATAGGAGTGGTCGATATTGCAAATCAATTGTGAAATTATTATTCAGTTCAACAAAGAGTTTTGCGTAATCGACTACCCTACTTTTACTCGTTTTTTGACACTACTATCATTAATTCCTATCAGATGCAATGCACTCTCCACATGTATTTGAAAAAACAGAAGACAAATCACAAATGGTTCCATATTCACTTGGCCAAAAGGCTTGTCACTTTAAAACAAATCAAATCATAAAAGCGAAGAAAGCAAAACTGTTATCAATTCAAATTAAACACAATGATTAGGGATCAATTGCAAAACCTCCAAAGCAACCTCCTGCACGTCCGAATCCTGTCAGCTATCCAGCTCTAGAGTTACACCAAACCGAACCTAGACTAACGCAACAACGATGCACCTTGTATTCTTGGAATCAGAAAATATCTCCTGCTTCTATCATAGTAAGGAAAACAATCTTTGGATGTAAACAATGTAATTTACCTCAATGTAATATTTACTTCATTACATTTCATCAAAATTAATTATCTTTAGTTGTTGATTGAGTGCTGCGTACGAGTATTATGGACGAATATTGCGGACGGGGGTTAGGTACTCTTGATTTTGATTTTGATACCCAGATTTGAACGCCTTCCTAATCTGGCTAAGGTGACAACCATTACAACCGGAGCTACCAGCCAAAGGGATAGTAATATAGACTTTTTACTACTAATGAATTTATCAGAACTGTCTTTTTTGTAACCAGATAGTGAGTATCACGGCGTAGCACGACATGGTATGCAGGCGTGAAGGAAAAGAATTTAGTTGGGTTTTCATTTGTTATTGAAAGTGCTAAGAGTTTCCGTTCGGTTCTGGGAGTATAGGGATTAATGAGTCGCTCGCTTTGTAATACATTCCCTATATCTTTCTATTGGGTTCTACGGGCAAGTAAGCGAAGGAATCACTGGGGTATATATAGAGGCCTCGTCTCCCACCTGTATTAGTTTCTCTTCCTTTCCATTTCTCTTCACACAACCTGCTTTGTCTTTAGGAAATATTATTGATTCGGTACTTAGGTACACCCATGAACATCGAACTACTCCCCACCCCTGTGAACTCGAGGGGTCCTCATAGTCCTCGAATACTAAAGTTATCGGACCCATCCCTCGGTTCGTTATACGTGAACGGTCTCTGCCTCGGTCATGTACTTAGGCTCTCCGCCTCCCTGATTGCTACGTAGGATATCGAGCAAGGCCTTAGATCCATCCGTGATAGTGAGGCTATTCCAATCATTAAAAAACTCCTAGGAGACTGATAGTATTTACTACTGACAGTGAATGTACCTTCAATTCTAATAATGGTTGTTATTATATCTGGATCAACGATCAACATTTAGTATTATGAAATCAAAGTAGAGATCAAAGACGTCATGTTTCAGACTGTCTAACTCCTATTGGTTGCTAGAAAAAAAGTAATACACACGAAATAATCAAATGTAGAGCCAAAATTTGATGGAATTGTGATATGTTATTGGCACATGTTGAAAACAAAGTAATACCAGAGTATGAAAGTGAGTTTCATGGAGATCAAAATACACATACAACGCTTTATGAATCTGTGAAATAAATCTTGGACTGGGGAAAGAAACAAGGAGGGTCATGAAAGATGTTTATTACATCAAAAGTAGTTAGACGTTTATTCAACCTATGATATTACCAAACAGGATACAGAAAGAGTTAAAGTTCGTCTTGTTAGAACGGTGATTGTGATCAACATCTGGTTCATTCCTGACTCTTTTTTCTTTCTGTTTTTTTATTCATTATGTGTATACAACCTCACGATTATGGCACTTCGATTCCTGACTTAGTGTTCAATTAAAGTTGAGAAAGGAAGGAAATCCCAACAAGGAGTCTCTTAAAGGGGGTACTTTTGTGCGCATTCCCCTCTAGCCGCTCAACCAGACTTCATAGAAATGTTGTGGAATTGTGAGAATCAATTGAAGTTGCGGGTCAAATAGTGGTATTGTATTTACAATATCACTGTGAACTTAATTTCATTGAATATTTTCGAATGTTGCAACACAATATACGCGTTCAAACTGCTCATGTCTATGGAAAGGCTTACAAACGACTGCAGCTGTTGCTTTAAAATCTGTATAACATACTTTGATTTGGAAATATTGGAAAAAGACAAGAAGAGTGATGAAGGCTTGTAGAGACGGTATTAACAATAGGTTAGATAATTCTAAATGAAAAGCAACGTGAGAATACTTTAGTAATAGACGTGAATCTGAGTCTCTGCTAGACAACAAAATTTAAACTTGAGCCCTAACCCTCGAGCGTTCCCGTACCTTGTGCCCTCCTGGAGTATTAAGTATTCCATAGACCGTCAATGTTGACACGCCTGATATGAGAGTGAAAGCTACAATACCAAGTGCCATAAAGTCTATTAACACCAGCCACCTGTTGGGATTTTGGAATAGGGTGTTAGCATTGTCTCAGTGGGTTATGGTATTAGGATTTTGAAGGCATGAGGTGGGGAAACCCTTGAGACTAACCTCGATTCCAGGATATGTATGGCTAAATATGACTAGTAGTGATGTAAGTGGATTGTTCGCACACTGTCATATAGCCTGATGGACTTGCGGGTGGGTCAGTGTGCAACAGTGTGCAACCACCTACGCGTGACCACCGCGGCGAACACTGCAAACCAAAACCAGATAAAATAAAGTCTTTCTACGTTTGTTACTTAACAAGCAAAGCTGGACTTACTATTTCATTCCCGGTGCAAGCTTTGGTTGTTGATAATAAGTTCGTTTTAAGTGATTTTGGTCGTGCAGTGCTGCAGGTAGTGTTCGTTCGGAGGTGGTCATGTACTATTAGATGCTAGCCAACCCTCCAATTCCAGCAGGCTATATGACAGTGCTGGAGCAACTCACTTACATACATAACTAATAGCCACATCCAGCCACACATAGTGTAGAATCGAGGCTAACCTTGAGACGGAGGACAGCCACATTGAATTTGCTTAGTGATTCATACAAATTAATTTCGGAGAACAGGGAAAGAACTTTTTTTGCCCACACAAGCGGCATGGCCCCAGCTCCAAAACTGTTATAACTCAGCAACCACAGGTGTCTTTAAAGGTAGAAGCAAATAGTATGATAGAGGAGCGAAACCTGAGTTGACATTAAAGATGTAGAGAGTAGATAGAGATGTTGATTGAACATATTGAAACATGAGATGGGGGAAACCACCCCTCAGTTATACTTGAATGTCGTTACACAGAACTCATAACAAAGACATAGTAAAATGACCCATAGGAAAATATACCAAATAGAAACGAAACATTCTTCCACAATAGTATTATGACTCAAGGGAGAGTATACTATTTCAAGAGATATATCTAATAAAACTAATGATATCTCTTGTGGTTGCTCAGCTATAACCGGTCAAACTTGAACTGTTCGAACTACTCCGTGTCAAGGATAACTCCACCGTACTGAAAGTGAGACCCATTGCGGTACATAGGCAACCATGTTTATGGATTGATCCGATATATCAAGTATGTGAGAACGAAAGCTGACGTTAAAAATAGGTTATCACGTTCGTTGTCAATAAAGAGGTTTCATACTATGCGACCAGATATGAGCTACAGTGACATGAGACAGCATGTATATAGAGAATGCAAGTGAGGTTTCGCCCTCCTATGTCCGACTATGCGCTGAAATCTTTGGTATGCGTCGATATCCCGAGAGTACGATACAAGGCTTTCCTAAGACTCAGATATTCCTGCCATTCGTATCAAACGAGAGATCACCCTGAAGCGTGCTTGCTGCCCACTTCGAACACAGTATAGGACCTGTACCATGTCGGTCACTCAGAATCTCAATATCAGTGATTTCGAAGAGAAGCAATGTGAATTGGTTTTGAACAGTTGGAGCCAGAGCAAGGACTTAGACTAGACTTGAAAGAAGTTCAAACTTGCAAACTCAGACCAATTCGACAATCTCTTCAAAGGGTTTATGGAAATTGTTTTATGGGCTTATCTCCTTTTCAACTACAGCAACATTTCAGGTTGGAGCCAGTATATACGAACCTTCAACAAGATGATCAATCAACTCCACTACCATAGTTTCTTCAGTTTCACCTTCGCCTGCCTCCTCTTCATCACCTCAACTCCCCTTGGAACCATACTTATCCACTTCTCATTCAATACAGTCGATTTCAATGAGTAAGACGACAAGGAAGACCCGAACACATGTATCTGATGTCGATAAAGTCATACTATTAAACCTTTGTATTCAGCATCAAGTTGAGCATATCCACAATAAGCAGATGGCATTCTAGATTGTGTTAAGCGAGCTGTTGGAGAAACAGACAACTGTGAAGTTAAGGGAGCTACAAAAACTATAGATATTTTGGTAACTAGATGGAAAGCAGAAATTAGAACTGAATCCAAAGAAAGTGCTATGTGAGAATTTGTTAGTCAGCTTTTTGAAAAATAAATACATAAACATGAGATTCTGTAGGTACAGTTCAAAGGGAGCACGAGTTGTAACAAAAGATAAATGAATCGATTAAGCATGAAGTCTAGCTTGAAGAAATTGCAGGTGAAGCGGGAATGACTCCTTCTGCTCTTGAAAAGGAAATCAGAAGAGGCGGCAGCTCATAGAAGAAACATGTTGGTTGGTTTCGATAAAAAGAGAGGTATTAACGAGGTAGATTCTGGAGAGGGGAAAGAGCAAGATTTGAATAAAGCAATGGCCCAGAAAATGAAAAAATGAGCAGAAGAAAAAGACATAATGATTCAAAACCTTCAGCAAATACTCAATCACACGTAGGAGCTGTTCAAACATTCGGTCAAGATATGATTATCGCTGTTGGAGAACTCGTATCCTCATGAACTGTCAACGGTCAAACAAATTAATCTACTTTGCTTGATACCCGCTTTCAACAATTGAGAGAAGAAATAGTGGCGGAAGGTACAGCTGCAACTAAAGCAAGGGAAGAGCAGCAGGCAGTGAACATTGCGAGGAATGAGGATCTTCTAGCTCATATATTTGGTAAACTCAATGAATTAAATAGGAACTAAAAAAGATATTCATCCAAAAATGGCGGTTGACAGTTAAATCAAATGCTTGACTGATTGCCATGTATACATGTATGAATTTTACTGAAAATGATGGAAACAATAAAATTTGCTGCTACTGGTGACAAACCAATCTTGAAATCTTTGTTAAATCCGTTAAAACTCCATTGATTCATTGTCTTCTCAAAACTGTGTTGAACACTGATTTTCATATTGTATATAAGAGTGTTAACTTCAAGTAATACTAGATTCACTCGTTGTCTGAATACTGTCCTACAAGCACTTAGAACTCGAAAATTTACTGAATATGCAGGATCACTATAGAGATACAATCCGTCGTCTGCAGTCCGAACTGTATTCATGATTCGAAGTCATTGTTGCAGTCTTGAATCCATATATACCTTCGAATCACTCTTCGGACCTGACAAAGAACCTGTTGAATAATTCATTAAACCATCTGGCATCGTAACCACCTGGAAAGTGACTACGTGAGACTTTTTGTAACCATAGTGCTTGTCACATTGATTCTCCATAGATCCGTATATTGCTCTTGTAGTACCATCAATAAAGTTCCCAACACCTCGTACATTACTCAAATTGCCTACGCCATTTATGTAAGATTCTATCCTAGCGGGAGTAAGCCTATTTTCATCCCAATCTATTTTGGCAGAATAACCACCTGTCCAGTTTCTAGATTAGCCTTATGCATCCTTGAATTATTTTGTTCATCTTTTTCCTCTACCAAATGAGCTACGGCATCGTTGAAAACTGCAGAAAGCCAAAATCTTGATTTTTGGAAAATGTATATGGGAACTTTGTGGCGGGTTGGTGATGAAAGCCGGAAGAGGAGAAAACAAATCTCTGTTTCAGAGTCACACAGGTAGTCATTGCGAAAATGCATGGTATCAAGTGCCAAAAATGGATGCATGATCTTCATTTCTGTTTGATTGAATCTATTCCTTATTAAAATTAGCGGTGTATATGAATAGCAGTCAAAATTCCTACCGACAAAAAGTGCATACAATATTCCTCACTTAAGAATTGCAAACTAAATACGGGATCGATAGGTATAGGGAGTGGACAACGATATTCCGGTCAGCGTGTCATATTTTTCTTCCTTGTCAAGGAGAATACTACAGCTACTGCAGCAGCTGTAGTAATGGAACATGGAATAAGGATATCTTCAATTATCTCGTCTTCTGGATCGTACATTTGGAATATCAAAGTTTGTATTGATGGTGTTGTATTTTACTTTGTTAAAGTTGAGAACTCCCTACCTCAAAAGCTTTACCCAAACCCCTCATCATGCTTCAAACAAATCAGTGATTATCAACCAGTGTTGTCTGATGCAACCTCTAACTGGGTGCATCCGCTTAGAATATCTGTCTGCTTGGTATCAGGCATCTACAAATTATGACCTACAGTGCGTATGGAGAGGTTTAGGCGCATATGCATGACTTACAGTGTGAAAACCCCGCTGTCGGACGCTGCGAAACCTCTTCAATCGTTTACCCTGTAAATTTGTGGGAGAAAATCCTAGTGCGGTGCGCCATGGTCTTGAGTTGACGCGAGGTAATACTGGGTGAGCCTTAGGCTCGGTGTGGTAACCCATGTAACCGCATTGCACTGTTGCACTAACCACTCCACCTGAGCCTACCCCCAGCGCCACATCCCACGGTCACACTCCGTAACACACACCACCCCACCCCACCATTCCGACCACAAATAATTGGAACACTCGATAGAAGGAAAAGAAAGATGATAATAGAATAAAGTAGGACGAAAGCGGGCTAAGTACGAGAGTCAATGAGACATGAAATAAAAGGGCAAGAAACCAGAATAAAAACAATATCAAATTAAAGGAAATAAATCCAATAGCAAAGAAGCCAGTTCTCCTTTCTCGTTCATCAAATAAATGAATCTCCACCGCCCCGTTGTCGTTCCCCTTTCTTCTCCACTTAGCCTTACTCTCCCTATACGAACGCATCGGCAAGAGATTTGTTCAATTACCCAACTTCAACCTCTGAATTATTGACTTCAGAACCAAGACACGTATCGAAAATCTGTGTGGATACTACTAAAATTCGTTATCAGTGCTTAACTTCTATATTCCCACCTTTTCCCGCTCATACCCCTCGTGTGCGACACGGCACGACTGCGGTAGGAAGAGGGGAGACTAGAGGGCGTTTTCAAAGACAAATAATCAAGTATGGAAACTTCAACGGCTTGTGTGACTAGCAGTTCATTCGGGTTGGTGCAGTATGGCGCCCCACATTTATGGAGTTAACCGCAGCATATCACTTGCGCCAATACCTGCGGGAGAGCGTCCCTAAGTCGGAGTTACCCGAACCCGTGTCAGGCGCGGTGTCTGGTTTGTGCCCCCCGGGTCTGCATCCCTTTTAGTCTTCAGATATCGTAAATTGGATTTGCAGCGATAGTCTTAGCACAGCCACCTTGGGAGTGAATGGTGTGTACTCGTCAAATCTCATATATACACATATATGCCTATCCTCGGTCCTACATCCTCAAGCTTTTCTTTCCGCGAGCCCTCTGGTTTGTGTTCATCCGCTCGCTCGAGGCTTTTTTCGAGATGGCGGTCAATACCTGCTCAACTCCCGGTGAGATCCCATGCGGCGCGGCTAGCTGTTTAGAGAGCATAAAATGTTGTGTACCAGGCGCCCCCGCTAAATGTGAGTTCTCCCCGTTCGACTACAGTGACTGCCGGTGTTAATGTAGATCTAACGTTAACAAACTGGATACGCAGGGAACTGTGACCAAAATGGTGAGTTTTGCTACACTGTTTCCAATAGCGTCGGATGTTATAACCCGCATATGTATAATATCTGCCCTTGAATCCAGATAATGGGTCGGAATTACGTTAGCAAAGTATATTGGCAAGAAACACAGGGAGCCCGGCGGCCGTGCGCCAGCCACTACCGTCTCTTGCGCAGACTCCGCTCCGCCTGGTCACAGTACTCATACCGTCCTATTTCAAAGCTGTGAGTAAGTGGTTCTCTCTAGCCTAATAGTTCTAGATTCTAGATACTGATGACGGGAGTGATACGGGGATCTCTCGATGCATGACAGAACACCACATCACTAATGGCATTACCTTATCTATCCGAGTTTGCGGCCCACGTGACAGTACGTATACTGTTGGTATAAGCCCGACTACCAGCTCAACAGTCGCTTCCAAAACCCTGATATCCTCTTTCCCGCGGCAAACTACAGTTAGCTTCGGGTCCTATGCTAGTAGTACCTCATCACCGCCGATGGGGGGATTAGGAAAGTCAGAGACGGTGGAATTGGGGGGTGGCGCCATCGCTGGAGTCACGCTTGGGACAGTTGGGATACTTGTTTTGTTATCTATACTTGTTGTCCTGATTCGGCGTGGGAAGGCAAGCGCAGGTCCGGCAGCTGAGCTAGGTCACAATAGTCATACAGCCTATGCAATTCATGAACAGCCTGTACACGTTGTGGGCGAGAACACTAGGCTTAGATGGCTGGCGGCAGGGTGCCTCGGGGCGCCAGGTGAACTAGATAATGTCGACGTTGGAAGGAAGGAGCTACCCTGATGTTGGAACAATGGTGCATGATGAGGGATGCTGCCTAGGTGCTAGGGATTAATCACCTGTGACGGATTAAGAGTTACCCAAGGTTGGGCATGTCTTTAGATTTGTGGATATGCTGTCTATATATAGGACTTGGGAAGTTAGTCTTAGTTTCTTTGTTTTGTTTGATCTACTGTGATATATATGTAAAAAAAGGATCGACATACTGTACTTTTGCTGTTTAGTGCGATCAATGCTACCGCGAGTTGATATCCTTAAGGTGGTAGGGCAATAATTCATCCTTGCGCTGTGTCTGCAGCAATCCCAGTCCGCTGCTAAATCTTCTCCGCTCCTCCGCGTGAGCCAGGCTTTAGCTTGACCCCACTGTGAACCCCGACTTCTGTAACTTCCGTATTCTCTCCGTGTTTGAGTTCACTCTTTTTTTTATTATCTATCCAAAGCCCTTGTAATCCTGTTAGTACGTCCCCGGGCCTGACCATAAGATGGGGGCAAGGGCGGCCTAACCGCCAAGCTTGCTTTCCTGCGTGATGATAGCCTAAGGCATAACTACAGATAATATTGATCCTCAGCACATATTAGTTGATTTTAATAGAGTTGACCACTATCCCACACCAGCTAGCTAGCTGATTACTAGATGGTTGACTAGGAAAGAAAGAAAAGAAATGCAAGCGACATATCTGGGCGGGAGCGTTGACGCTCCGACCTGTGCTCCTTAACCCCACAAGTGAGGGTTCCGGAGGTACGACACTATATTTGCCTATTCTCGCCGGGATGGAGCGTGGAGTACCTACTTGGCGATTAGCATTCATTTAGGATGATCCATCGTCGGTTATAACCTCAAGCTTTCAAGTCCAGGAGTCGACCGTATGGATTATCAGGTGTTTCCAAGATGATATTTTTAATATAGTTCGTCCTAATTGATAGTGATCTTAATTGTAGTAAAGATGAAGGGAAGTACAGAGGGTGGAAGGCCGGTATTTATACGTAGGAAAGCAATTGCCTATACATAGAAATCCCACATACCATTACTAGTAGGAAATATGAAAACCATACAAAGTTGTTCTGTAGTCCGACTCCGTTGGATGTTTAGTTGTGTCGAGATATAGAAATCTTGCTTTATGCCGGATAGCTTAGTCATAGATAGAAAGTAATCGAAGGTGGTAGTTCAGACTTCATGCTACCAATAAACTCTGATTAAATTAACAATTTGTTTTGCTTTTCAAACTTTATTACAATTCGATCTCAAATTTGAAATGCAATACTGCAACGTTGCAAGTACGAGAAGAACTATCCCTATTGCTACTGAATCATATACAAGGTCAATCTGGTTAGACGATACTTCATCAATGATTGGTCTACGATTTTGTGCTGATGATTAAGTATTTGGTATAGATGTCCTGCTCTTGATAGAGATTCAATTATACCTCCTTTCCGGTCGATAGGCCTAGTTGATCCTTTCTTGGGAAATATATTCCATATTATGGAGCGGTTTACTGCTATGTCATACTCTGTTGCTATTTACAATAGAGAGTTTCAGGAGTTGCTACTATTCAAAATTACATAATCGGTAGAGGTTTGGCGTAGTGGAGGTTTTTACTTGGTAAAACAGATTTTCATCCTTTTAGCAATTTCTGGAACCTCATAAATACTCCAGACTGTAACAATGCAATGCTTTTGTATGGCGTGAAGTGCGGGAGGAATAGCCATAGTTTGTTGGGAATTTGATTGGTATTGATAGGCGTGATGACAATGTAATGAAGATAAAATATAGGTGCAATGACTTAAAAAATAACTATACACGTGATAATATATCTTCAGGCTTTCAAATAGGTAGAATTGTTGGTGTTCAATTTCTTTTATAAAGCACTAGAGTCCCGTTTCCTTGGGGTGGTTTATTCGTTATCATGATCTCAAGAGGCCCAATGCAATGGGACTCTGCCTTGCCGCACGATATCAAAACTGCAAGCGAACATGTTTAGACTCGATCTTCTTCTCTTTCTCCTACATGCCAGTAGGGGAGCACCTGGATCATTTCAGGTACAATTCAAAAACACGGGCTAGCTTTTAGGATCACCCTCACTATCTTTCATGCATAAATATCGTGTCATCTCTGTTTTCAATGAGTCAAGTGCTGGCCCCTTCGGCTCTGATTCGTTACCAGCTCAGGCCCGCTACAGGGAATACTGATGTCATATACGTAAACCTCTCTATAACCAATTCCATGGGGTATCCGGGGCCAAATCTGGACTCACAAAACGTCATCTATAGCCGCCAACGGCTGGGAACCACCTTCACCTCCGCCGCCGAATCACCTACGTTCTCCGTAACACCAAGTGTAGTCGTTACCAGTATCAAGACACTGAATATTCCGGTGCTCAATAGGGCTGACCTGAAGGAGCTTGCAGGCGACCGGGTCTTTGTTTCTATTGGTGAAATATTTTTGTCCCGAGATGTGGTTTCTCCTGCACCAATCAAGGTTTAATATGGTATTCATTCTCCCTGTCCAAATACAATATTGAGCAGAAACCAGAACAGATCGCTCAGCCCCTATATGCCGCGAAAGGCAAGAAAGATACTAACCACGAGGAAGTGGATATCATCGACGTGTGCGGTTTCTCAGCAGGAAGATAATGCGCAACCCCCATCTCCCCTCGGAAGGGCCTAGGAGGACAGTATTAGTAGTGATATCTCCCGGATATTCGAAATGGTTGTGAGATCTCTCTCATGCATTAGCATGTCCTATGTAGGAGATAATAAACTAACGTATAGCAGCAATCCATGGGGTTTATCAACTCTCCAAGTATTCTAAAAACTGGTGATGCCGCGGCGTGCTTACATGGGTGCTTTTGGCAGCAGATGCTTAAGATTAGGTGATACTTATGTGTGAGAGAGGTTTAGCAAATGTCTTGAACATCCGGAAGAAACCTCCTTGACCCTTTCCCTGCACCAAGTGATGAGCCCGGCAACATAGAAACATTTATACCGCGGTGAGTGGGTATCTTTCTTAGGTGAACTGATTGATAGATATTAATTTACTTCGGAAGTTTGGAGGGCTAAAGGAATACGCAGGAACCGCTCCGGGTCCATAGGGTCGAGTTCTAGGATGTAATTTACAGCCGTCCTCCCGAAGTGTTCGTGCTTTACGCCTAACTTGGTCAATGCTTAGTTCAGCATTGAGGTTAGTTTTAGGGGCCAAGATGTATATAAATAAGTTTATAAATTCAATAAGCGAAAACATTAACATCATAGATGTCAAATATTAATTTTGAGCACCCTTGTCTGTTTTCATGGCTGAGATGTTGAACATCTCACTGCGCACCTTCATTCTTTGTTTGAGCCGGACATGCCACGCCAAATCGGAATCACGAACACTTTTGCAGGGTGGTGGTATGTTAACCGAACTATACCTATACTTATATTGTTATGGACGCGGACGCGCTGATATGAAGGTATATGTTCCGAGTTCGTATGCAGATCAATTTCTTCGGGCCATGGGTTGATTCCTCCTGAACCACCCTCATTTTTATGTTTATCTTCACCAAGAACATTTTGATTCCCAAGACGTCTTAGTTATGTAAGATTGAAATCGAGGATTAGTGGGCGAAAAAACACGGGGTGGGAAGCGGAACATATAAAATAGTTGGAACATGGTGAATCAAACCAACACAGGATTGAAGGAGCATTAATTGGCGCTGAATGACTAAATCTCAGGCATCTCTCATTGACTTGTGGTGCAGGCTGCTGCTATTTGATCTCACATGTTATGCTGAGCTGCTTTAACGGATAAGATTTCGCCAATTTCCTTCGAGAATCCGATTGATACCAATGAATTTCAACTGTTGGAAACCGCCATCTGCGTGCCTGTTATGGATCTTTTTATCTTTCGGAGGTTAGGCCTGAATTGGCCAGAGAAACAGTTGCTGCCTTATGTCCGCATCCACCATACAAGAATCGGTAAACCATCCGAACAAGTTCTGAGTAGTAAGATCACGTGACCAAAGACCATCGCAACGCGCCCCCGCAAGCGCGATCCACAACACACCCCGCTCCACCCCAGGCCTACGGACTTATAGCCCTGTCTACCTGGTTGTCGCCGCTAGGTGATCTAGGGTTCTGTTGATCCGGGTGAAGTTAATTCCATACATCTGGGCTTTTCATTAACCTCCGCGGCTCCCCCCACCCCCCCTCCCACACCACCGACCATGGGGACCCTAGACTCTACCACCACCAACAATCTCCCTTTGAACGTACTTTTTCACCAAATCTACGACAGGCTCACCAGTCTATCGACAATATGGGCCGCCGTAGCCATCGCCGTCACCGTCATGTGGCTCCAAAGCTGGCTTCAGAAAAAGAAGGTCCGCGCTCCCACCGTCACATTCTTCCCCACCCTGGTACCGCGCTTCTTTAGCCGCGTGCTCTTCAATTCGCAGGCGCAGACAGTCATATACAACGGTTACAAGAAGGTATGCCTACTATGCTTACTGCTCACTCTTGTTTCCGTACATAGTAGATGCTAACGCGTACGCCGACCATAGTTTAAGGACTCTCCATACCGTATCCTGACACTTTCGGGGGACTGGATTGTAATCCCCGTTAGATATTCTCAAGAGTTGAGGGCGTTACCCAGCGAGAAGTTGAACGCACCCGAGGCGATCTTTGAGGTTTGTGCGTCCTGTTCTATCTCATCTACTATTCTGCTTCTTAACTTGCTCTAATATAATCATTCTTCGGTGTGACATATGCTGATCTCTTGAGAATAATTACAGAACCAGGTTGATAGCTATATAACCATCTTGACTGGAAGCAATCTGCATACGGAAACCATCCAGAAGGCGTTGACGCCGGCGCTGCGTATAACACACCCGGGCATATATGGCATTGATTGGAGAGGAATAACATGCTAACATATGGTTTGTGACTCCTACAGCCAGGCTCATACCCCATATCGTCGATGAGCTGAATCATTCATTCAAGCTATACTTTCCCGATTGTGATGGTATTTATCCCCGCCATAACTCCTGGGGAGCCAGGAAGGGGAAAATCACCCTCAACTGTATCGTGGCTAACCCTAACCCTCCCTACAGACACATGGGCTCCCGTAAACGCTTATAACCTTATCATGCATCTCGTAGTCCGAGCCAGCTCCCGTGTATTCGTCGGACCCTCCCTCTGCCGCAACGTTGACTGGCACTACGCCTCCATAACTTTGAGGGCCAACATCTTTGAGACCGCGGAGCTCATGCGCCTCTTCCCTCGCTTCCTTCACCCCATAATCGGCCCCTGGCTACCCTGTGTGCAGCGCTTCCGCTCAGAGCTTAAAGTAGTCAAGGCGCTGATTATACCCGAGATCGAGGCCCGTCGCTCCGCGCAAGCCTCCGAGAACACATCCTACAAGAAACCCGATGATTTCTTGCAGTGGATGATGGACCTGGCAAAGTCGGGCTACGAGAGTGACTCGAGCAATCTTGTCGAGACCTTGTTAGGAACCCAGAGCGTAGCGGTCGTGCATATGCTTGTCATTGCTGTGATCCACGTGATGTATGATCTGATAGAACACCCGGAGCATATAGAACCATTAGTCGAGGAAGCCGCCGAGGTACTCAAAGGCGGGTGGGAAAACGCTAGGCAGAGTGAGCTGTTGTCACTGAAGAAGTTGGACAGTTTTATGAAGGAGAGCCAGAGGTGGAACCCACCACGTCATTGTGAGTTCTCTATCCATATATCTGTTCAATTGAATATTTTGTGTTACTATCACCAGTGCTACTCAGGCCCCTGGGGCTATCATCTTGCTAATCCACCCCTCAGTCTCCTTCCACCGCATCGTGAAGCAGGACATGACCCTCTCGGATGGCTTCTACCTCCCCACCGGCACACATATCTGCATGCCCTCCGGCCCTATCTCCATGGACCCAGCAATCGTCTGCAATGCTGATCAATTCGATGGCTTCCGCTGGTTCCGTGAGGACAAGCCCAGTACCTCTTATGTCTCTATGAGCCCCACGCACCTCCATTTTGGCCTTGGACGCTACGCATGTCCTGGCCGAGCCTTCACGGCCTACGTGATGAAAGCCATACTCGCCAGAATCCTTCTCGACTACGAGTTCAGGTACGAGGAAGGGAGGAGTGTTGGCAGGCCAACCAATACAGTCCTGGGCGATGTGGTGTTTCCAGACGAGGACACGAACATATACTTCAGAAGGAGGAAGATGGCGGCCTAGCGAGTGAATGCTTGGAGCTATATCTCATTCCTGAAACTATGTTGGGCCGGACTTGCGACGGAAATTAGGGGTAGATCACTCTCAATAATACTAGTATAAGCACTATAATTATACACAAAGAGGACTGCAACGGTGAACAAGCTGGCTGGTGACCAAACGAAGTCTTTTCATGTTCCGAATGTAATTGATAACCCATTGCTCATAGTCGGCTTCTTTGGTCTTTACTCACATCATAACCACTTCGAACATGTATATATCACCCCCACACAAAAACCAAAAAAGGAAAAATCAGTAAAATACAGGAAAGATCTAGAGAGCTCGGTAATAGATGTAGCAGGAGCATTTTGAGGTATTGAATTATAGGTGAAGATTACAAGCTTCCTATTTCAACTGAGTCCTACGCAAGCATTTGATTTGTTTTGTGTTTGAAGACTATTCATGTACATATACGGAGGTCGTAAATTAATTATACTCATGGTGAACTCAAAGCCGAAATCCAATGGACTTGCAACATCTATGAGTTTAAAAATCAGATTTACTGTCACCCCAACACAAGATCAATCCAGCGATTCCAACGATTGAAGCTGGTTGTATTCGGAGGTCATACGACACCAAAAGCAACTGAATTAGATGTCTAACTGAAACTGAACTGAACTGAACTGAATGTTTGTTGTCAAAACCGGTTGAAGAACTACAGTGGTTCTGTTGTTTGGTTTGCAGGTTATTAAAACGTTGTGTTTTAAGGGCCCATTGCCGGGAAGTGCCATGATCGCGAGGTTGCATGCACATAATGAATAAAAGAAAAATAAATAATAAATTAAGAGTCGATTGCCGGGTTGATTAGATGTAGTGGAACCTACCCGAGGACCGGAGAGGGTCAGACATACGCCCTCTATGTGATGGTACCTGCATGGTATAACCGTTTAGCAACCTGGTTTGAGCTGGTCCTTGACAATGATGAAGTGGTTAAATAGAGACAGCTCGAAGACAAAGGCTCAACAGAAATATTAACTAAACCGGTTTACCAAAACCGTCTTATTTGGTAGAACGGGTGAATTATTGGAAACACTGGATAAAAGTAGAATATTCTGCGAGCTTTAACATAACGCTTGCATTGTCTTGACAGAGTATTCACAGACACCAAGTAATGACGGAGCAGCCTATAAAGAGATATTCTATAAATTAAGTTCTACCTTGACCTATCTGCACCCCGTACCTACCAATACCAGGTGAGGAACAGCGCCGAAGTCCCCAGAATAGGCTATGGCGAGCAAACATTTGCGCTTCTTATAGGCTCGATGCTAGGGAGCGAGAAGGCATGGGTGCAGGATATGGGATCAGTAGGTAATGGGTGTAATAACAGTGGTAGCTGACAAACATAGTAGTTAAGAGTTTATTCCTGCACTGGATGCTACACGCATCATCGTAGCTTTGCCCGTGCTACGGGTTTCATTTGTGGAGTCCGGATGAAATACTTCTGCTGGTGGGGGAATGAGGCTAGGGTCATGGGCGCGGGGTGCTGGGGGAAGACAGAAGACTCTCTTTGGACTGTACTAGAGTATTGGTATGTTGAGGATAGTTTAGATTCTGTTGGCATCGGTTGTAATTTGGTTGGGTTGTATAGTCGTATTGTGGAGCTATAAGACTATTAACAGATACAGTTTAGGGGAGGCTAATGGATATGAGTAGTCAAGGGACTCGATATAGGCCACGGAAACAGTAATGAGAACAGAAAGTACTATATTGATATCGAATGGGTGTAGTCCGGCTTGATACCTATACGAGGATGGAAACAGAACTAACGACCCGAGGGACGGGCTTAATAGTTCGGGACGTGGGTTGAAATGACAGATTCCACCGCTTCAGAGGGCTTCAAGCCTAGTCTATGATCTGGGGCTCATACTAACGTTAGTGAAGTCGGAACTGTGAGCCTCCGGATACCTTTTATCACTATCCCGACTTCCATCTACAGCCACTCTGCAAAAGTGCTCGTGATTCGGATTTAGTGTGGCATCTCCGGCCCAAATTAAGAACTAAGGTATGCACTGAGATGTTCAAAATACCAACCTTGTATCAGTCAATGGTGACCAAAATTGGTATTAGATTTCTATGGTATTAATGCTTTTACCCACCGATTTTATAACATTATTTGGATACATTACAGTTCCTCGAATCGACCTCAAAGCCGCCGTGCGCATTGACCAAGTTGGGTAAAAATCAAGAACACTTCTGGAGGGTGACTGTACGATCGCGCTGTGCGATTCAGATATTCCTGACTTTACTTATCTCCTTTCTGTTCCCTAATACCTCTAAACGTACACCTGTATATAAGGAGCCCCCATTGGTCCTCGATTATGGCAACTGGGGTCTCTCGGTTCACCTCACCAGAATCAAATGCAACTTCCGTACGAGATGAAATAAGATGGCTATAGAGAGACTGCAGAATAAAGATATCCTAAAACATGTTGTTCAAAGATTTTATTCTGTATCTCTGGCTGCCGTTTTCAGCAGGTCTAATGACACTTGTATGAGGCGGTTCTTCGGGCAATTCTCTTTCAATCCTAGCTCATCGACTATTCATTGCATCAACCCCTAACTATCTATTCACGAAATAGAGACTAGGTCAATTCTACCTGTATCTACATTTTCTATTGGCATCTAGTTATTATCGTGGTTCGATTTCGGAAGGTTGGCACCGTTGCTATGAGGACCTCCAGGGAATTATCTAGACATGCGGGTACTTCAACCGATTCATCATAGCCACGCCCTGATTCTGGCAGCATCGCGTCAGTCATCACTTAGTTTGTCCTGACAGCCTAGTATTAGCAGTAGGGATTATCCTATGACTAGTCATACTTTCGATCAGATGAAAGAAAGCATCGGGAGACTCCACCCATTTGGGCCGTTAGTAAGTGCCGTCGAGTTGAGCAGAGCCTAGACTTTAACTGTTAAACTAGTAGAACAGCATAGGAGCCATATCACTTGTAGAGTTTGAAACAAATTGTTTAGGGATATCAAGGATATGGCTAATGATAAGAGATAGTTCTGTAGCTTTTAAACAAAGTAATATTGTTAAACCATATTCCACTCGCTTGAGGGACTGATGATGTCTCCTTGACTTTGCAGGGATCTAGCACTCTTTTTTTTTTTTAAAAAATTCATATCTATTCATGTTTCTAGGTACAGAAAGTTCGCATGCAGTATAAACTATGGCGTAAAGAGACCTATCCCCCACAAAATTCTAACGCGCGTCCCCTAAAATCAGAACAAATAACACACTGAAAGAAAAATTTTTACAAGAACTTTAAACGGACAAAGGAAATAGCTGAACTGAGGGCCGAAGGCCCGAATGCCGTCTGTGGGGCTTTTCATCGATTGTGGGGGGAGGTGGGTGGGGCTATTTATGGGGTTCCAGTCGAGATGGTGGAGACGGAGCTCAGGGAGGATGATTCTGCTGAGCCTGTTTGAAGAGGGGATGTGACTTCTTTTCTGGGGAAGTTGATTTTGGCGGAGGTGATGGTGATGCTGAGGGCCCAAGTGAGGGTGTAGTCATGCCATACTTCCTCCAGGGACGAGACCTGGTTTAGCAGTGGGTGACAGTGTTTGGCGGTGGCAGCGCAGTTGAGTACTGCGTGTTGGGGTGTTTCATCTTCCTTTCCACATTTTTGGCAGAGGGAGGTGAGGTGTTCGTTGATCCATGATTTTTGGGCGTGGAAGTAGCTTTTGTTGGCCCTCATCTGGTGGATTCAGGTTGCAACAAATTTGTGGAGGTTTGTGAAGGGGAGGCGTTTGAGTGTGAGGGGGTGTTTGTAGTAGTCTGGGGGGGGTATGACGCCTGCCAGCTTGTGAGGAGTTGTTGTTTGGCTACCATTGCCATTTTCTGTCGGGGGACCCCTTCATCAATGAGGGGGCGGATGAGTGAGCAGAGGAGCTCGATGTGGAGGTGGGGGACTCCTTTGAACGCGTTGGAGTTCTATTTTTTGGGTGGGTTGGGCCTGCCTTTTAGGAGGGCGGCGTGGGAGTAGACTCTTTCTGTTGTGATGGTCAGGAAAGAGGAGCTGGTGCTTCCGGTTATTGGGTTGTTGAGGGGGGATATAACGGCGTGCCAAGACTTCGCGTTACGTTACTAGGTTTACCGCTGCACGGGAAGGTGTCAGCGACTCGGTTAAGTATTCTCAGGTTTTCATTTGTAATCAGGTTTCCTTTGGGTTCTATGGGTTCCCGTCACATGGGTTAGTAATCGGTTCTCGGCGATGGATATATATATGGGCCTGTCCTCTCCTTGTCTCTCTTTCCTTTCTTCTCTATGCAACCTTCCTGTTCTCTAGGGTGTTATATTGTTTGTCTTTAGTTCTCTACGGTTATTATAGTTGTGTTACTAGTTTGGAATATATATCGTTCGCGTTACTATAGTTCCTCCCTACGTCCCTCGAACCCATAGTCGTTCGGAACTCATACTAGTAGTTCCTTACGTTTCATAGTCCCGAACCTCGGTTGTGCTCCTTGGTTCCCTTCGTCTATAGATCATAGCCCATGACCGCAGAGCGAGTGCTCTACTGGTATCTTCGAGTTCACTACTTCGTACACGAGATCATCTATCTCCTCGTTCCCGAACTATAGAGAGCTTTCCCGCTCTTCGTCAAGTAGCGCCAAGACCTCCGTAACAGGGGAGGCTTGGAGGATGCGTATCCCTTGCTTACGCTTCAGGAAGTGGCACTAGAGGTTGAGGGGGGGGGCGTTAGCTTCTGCCCAGAGGACTCGCTTGTTTGTGGCGCTGAAGCACCCAGTGGCCCAGCGGAGGACCGAGTTCCAGAAGGTGTTCATGTTCTTGAGGGATGTTTTGGGGGTGAGGGTGGATGCCCCGTACGTGAGCATTGGTCGTATCGCTAGGAGGGCGATTCTCATACAGTTGGCTGAGGACACGCCTTTGCCGGCTGATGAGAAGCGGGTGATGATGCCAAAGGCGGACCTCGCTGCTGCGAGCCTTCTTTGGAAGTGTTTGTCAGGGTTGAGGTTAGGGGAGAGCCAGAAGCCTATCCACCGAACTATGTTGCTAGGGTTGAAGGATTGGCCATCGAGACTGATGGGTGTGGTGCAGGGGGGGCTGGTATTCTTGGGGGGGCGCCAGTCCATGAGTTCAGTCTTGTCAACTGAGAAGTGTATGTTGAGGGGAACGGCCAGGACAGTTATATTTTCGTAGTGTTCTTTCAGGGTTGTGATGTTTTGGGAGTAGGAGGGTGATGCGACGGTGATTGCGAAATCGTCGACGTATGATATTGTGATGCCCGGGTGGGGGTCGTGTTTGTGTAGGAAGTTTACGTAGATGATGAAGAGGAGGGGGGAGATGGGGGATCCCTGGGGGACGCCTACTTGGACTGCTGTTGGGGTTTTAGGGGACCCTTTGAATAGGAGAGTGATGTACCTATCAGATAGGAATGAGCAGACCCAGTTTGTTAGGTATTTTGGGATGTGCTTCTGCGCGAGGATCGGTGCCAGGGATTGTTTGAGGACATTGTTGAAGCCACCCTTAACATCTAGGAACATGGTGGAGCATTTGAGTTTAGCAAGCTGCATTGCTCGTATTTCGTGGTGGAGGGTGGTGGCAGCGTCGGCAGTGGATAAGCCTGCAACGGAGCCGCATTGGAGGGGGTCGATGAGACCGTTGGCTTTGGCGACTTTCGCTAGTCGGAGGGTGATGATTTTTTCCAGGATCTTGGAGAATGCCTGGGGGAGGACAATGATTCTGTACGCTGATGGGGAGGGGTAGTCAGGCTTGTTGGGTTTGGCGAGTATCACTCCGTTGGCTTTCTTGAGGGAAAGGGGGTGATAGCCGAGGGAAATCAGCGGGTTGAGGAGGGAGGGGATGATGGATGGGTTGCAGCTGTGGATTCCTTTCCAAGTTGAGTAGGGGATGGTGTCGGGCCCGGGGCTGGAGAGGTTGGAAGTGGGGGAGAGGGCCTGTTGGACTTCTTCTGGGGTGATGGGGGGGACATCTTTGAATTGGATGGGAGGGGGAGAGGGTTCTTCTGGTCTGGGAGGGAAGAAGGCTTTGATGAGGTTATCATTGAGGAGGGACGGGGTGGGGGAGTTGGATAGGGTGGGGATTCTGTCTTCTGTTTTTGAGGCCATTTTCTTGATCCTTCAGACGTCGCTGGGTTTTGCGTTCGCTATGAAGGAGTTCCAGTGGTCCTGTTTTGCTTGTTTGATCGCGTTGAGGTAGGTGTTCTTCGCGGCCCTGGCTTCGAATGGGGGGGCTCTGCCTTTCCTAAAGTCCCTATGGACTGAGTGGAAGATGGTGCGGAGTTGGGACAGGTTGGGGTTCCACCAGGGTTTAGACCACTTGGTGATAGTTTTGGATTGGGTGTGTATCTTGAGGAGGTTTACGAGGGTTTCTAGTGATTTCTTAAACCAGTCGTCTATCATTGCTGGGAGGGGGCAGGATGGGGTGGACCAGTTGCGGAGGTCTTTCTCAAGGGATAGCCAGTTTGTGAGCTTCCAGTTGGGGAGGGTGGTTGGGGATAGGTCTGAAGATGGAAGGTGTAGGGTCATGACCAGGGCCCGATGGTCGGCGCCAGTAGCGTTCGAGAGGGGGAGCCATTTCCGGACTAAGGGTGTAGCTCCGTGATTGGAGAAGGCCAAGTCTATGACGCTTGACCTCTTCTTTTGGTCGGGGGAGAGCCTGGTGTAGATTCCAGGGGTGTTGACTAGGGAGAAGCCGGAGTTTGTCGCGGCATTGAAGTATTGCTGTGAGAGGCGGAGTTCGCCGTTGGAGAAAGTTCTGGTGGGGTCAGCTGAGGGGGAATGGATGTTGAAGTCTCCTAACACGATCGCAGGGTTTTCGGTTGGTTTGAAGACTAGGGGGGGTTGAGGGATCATGTTGTGTTGCTGATTTGTCTGTTATAGACAGATGATATGGAAACTGTGGTATGGGTGTTTGGGCCCGAGTTGCAGAAGATGTTGGCGGTGATGATGTCCCCGCGGTGTGAGGGGATGGTGGTGAAGGAGTCTTTATCGATGAGGTTTGTGGAGATGTAAAGGCATGCGGATATTTTATCGTCCGTGGAGGAGGGGGTGGGGGTTATGAGGGTGAAAGAGGGGACTTGTAGGGGTTTGCCTTTATGGAGGGGGGGTTCTTGTATGGCGATGATATGTGTTTTTTGTACCATTGGTATCGAGAAGAGAGAGAGGAGTACAATGTTGCTGTTCGCACAATTGTGTCGGATGATGCGGAGGAAATGGTTTTCTTTGGGTTGTGGCGACATGATTAGTCGGAGTTGGAGGTGGATTGTGGAGTGTTATCGGGTGCGGTGTCCATCTCGCCCGCTGGGAGGGAGTTGGCTTCGGTCACTCTTGTCTTGCTGCGGGCGGCAGTTTTGACGGGGCATTTGATGTCGTAGGCGGTGTGGGCGCCGTTGCAGTTTGTGCATTTGAGGATGGAGGCCCCGAAGCAGGCAGGGATGGAGGCTGAGTGGCCTTTACAGGTTGGGGCTGCGCACCGGTGTTCGGCTTTGGTGTGGCTTTTGGCGCAGATGGGGCAGGTGGGGAGAGGTTGCTTGCATCCTTGGGTGGCGTGGCCAAATTTGCAGCATTTCTTGCATTGGGTAGAGAGAGAGGCTGACCACATGACGACGCATCGGCGGGGCCTGGAGTAGAGGCGGACAGTGTCCCCAAGGTTGAAGGCTTCGTCTGCAGTGACAGTGACTACAATAGAGGAGGTGGGTTTGGTGTTTCTGGTAGTGTCGTCCTTATTGAGGAACCTGGTAGCGATGGGAGTGATGCCTGTGGCGAGATTGAAGATTTCGGGGAAGTTGTTATCGAGATTTTCCCTGTTGTCAAAATCGTATAGTGGTACCGCGTGGATGGCGATATCGACGTTATTTGGTGCTGGTCGGAAGAGGTGGATTGGGTTTTCGGGTGTGTTGATTTTGTTGTTGACTAGGGCGGTCATTGCTTCAAACCATGGGGTGTAGATGTCGACGTGGACAGTTGGGGCTGAGAGGACCGTGACGGTGCCTTTGGGGCTGATGGAGACTGAGAGAGAGGTGGCGGGTGCAACGAGGGATTCTTTGGCGAGGAAACGACCTAGCTCCACGGAGAGGTCTGCGGCCACGCGCTCTGATGCTTCGATGGGGGCAGGGTGGGTTCTGTTCGCGAAGAATCTTCTTTGAGCAGCTGGTATTGCTTTGGGAATGTTGGATCGGGGGGAAGAGGGGGGTTTGGAGGAGGGTCTTTTCTTATTTTTGACCTCCTTCCATTGGTTGGAGTTTTCACTCGCGGTTTGGACGTAGGACTTGGGCTTTTGGAAGGCCAGCCCCTCTCTGATGCGGTGTCGGGCATCGTCACCCACTGAGCCACTCAGCTTTGCCAACGCTGCAATGTGGGGGTCGATGAGGGGGGTTTGGGGAGTGTTTTTGTTTCTGTTGGTGGGGGGGAGAGGGGGAGGTGGCCTGTGGAGGTTTTTTGCCCGTTCTATTCTGTTGTTGGTGATGGCCGCGGCAGACTTCAGGTCTTTGATGCTGTCTTCAATGATGTTAAGGCGTTCGGTGTATTCCTCTGCTGTTCCGATGAGGATTGCAAGGTTGCGGTTGATGTTGAGGAGGAGGAGGAGGCAGAGCCTTGCGCCGTCATAGCTGGCCTCATGGTTGAAAATGTGTTGGGCGAGGTTGGAAATAGAGAGGGTGTCATCAGTTTTCCCGTTGGTGAGGTCGTTGTCGAGGTGGCCAACACCAACGCTCATCCAGGCCTTGGTAAGGAAATCAGGGGGGCTTGGCATCTTGACAGGGGTGGTGGTGATGAATGAGGCTTTTGAAGTAAAGACTTTGTGGTGTGTGTAACCTGGTTGCAACGCAGTTTCTGGAGGTTTATTTCAAAAAACGAGTATTTAGCGGGGAAAAGGATGGGGATCTAGCCCTCTATTTATACAAGAATTATAAGCTGACTGTGCAACCATTTCGTTGATAATCCTCTTTAGTAATACTATCATTTCTTCAATCCTCCTAACTCAGTGGGTTGGTCCTGCCGTTCGGACTACTCCTCGCGACGGTTTATACTCTTACCCGACTTCTCCATGCATGCCAACCAAAGTAGATGGGGTGTAGTTGCATCCCCATAGTTACTTACTTGGCAGCACCGCCCCTCTGATTACCTGGAGGGGGAGTCATGATCCATCCCTCGTATCCAAGTATCCTGTAACCCAAATGTATATTGATAGTTAGCTAATTAAGCTGTGACCGCCTTATCACTTCGACGGATGAATTTTGTCAACCCGCCGCTCGGATTGTGCATATATTTAGGAAGGAGATACGGTATTGGTACTGTATTCCGGTGTCTGTTGTCAAACGGCAAATTGCAATTCAAAGTCCATCGCCACATACAGCTACAATTCGCTCAAAGAGGGAAGCATCAAATTGACAAGTTCGATCAGTCCAGGGGATAGCTTTCTTCCAATCCTGCCCCTCTGCTACCCAACTTCATTTGTCAAGGAAGAGGGACCTGTGCATTAATTATGAGATTGCAGGCAGTGTTTCCAATGGTTGACCGGGTATCTGACCCAAGCCGGTTATACTGAACTAATTAAATAAATAGGTGCTACAGTCCTTACCCCTTAACATAAAGGGTTAAAATGTTCAACCGACTTTGAGCATTTCTGAACCATCGGTTTAACTTGTTCATACGAGCTCTGTTTGTCGCCTCAAACACCCCACTTACTGAGCTGGAAGACCTAGTACCTAAGCTCGAACACCACGTTTCCGATCTCGAACACCCATCATGCGCATGTTTACCAGCCAAGACCTAAGTCCATGGTTTGTCGGTTAAACTGGTTTAAACTACCGGGGATAAATAATTGGTACGGTTGGTACGATTTGACCGTACCAATTCAGTGGTGGGTGCGGTTTGCCTTCACTTTGAACCAGTTTGTACCATTGGAAACCATGGTTGCATGAACATCGCGAATAAGGAAAAAAGAAAAGGAAAAAGCCCCAGGGACCCTTTATACTGGCAGTTCATGTCTAGATTCTTACAGGAGATATAGTGCACTCTACCTTGCATAGGCAGATGATATCTACACGATCAGGGTCTATTCATGTATTGAGTGATCTATTCTAGAACCACTCGTCTAGCCCCGAAGACTTATCAGAACGTATTTACGGCGAGCCGGGGATATGTCCAGCCCCTCGTACTCCGGCGAATACATCAGGAAGCTTGTCGGGCCCCTGTGCAGCCTGGGTTAGGTACTGCTATCTTACCAATCCTCAGGCTTTGGAGTTGTAGCTCTTTATGTAGATGAGTAGGGTCTTGCGTATGGGTGAAAAGGTATCTAACACATGCTTTTCGTTCGAGGCAGTGTTTTTGATCCTTCGGGCAACACACTGCTTGAATCAGGTACAGAGGGATCATTACCGTACTGCTACAGATAGTTTATGACACGAAAAGCAGTGTGTCATATCACTAAAGTCTCCTTCATCTAACCATCGACACCTACCGTATATATATGAAGCTGTAAAAATCTAACCGAAGGGTCGAGTTCAGGACATGACTTAGTGGAACCTTGTCACACTCGCGGCGTATCTTTCTCAGGCTTTGAATGGGTAATGCGGAGGAGTCGACAGAGGTTGCCTCATGTGAGACCCGGCGTTTAGGTGGTACGAGCTCCCCTAGGGCTTCCACGCGTTCGTGGAGTGTTTGAAGAACCTTCTTGTCCGGATTTCTCCTCGCCAATTGTATCGAAGAATCCCCGTTCTTGGGATCGATAATATCGGCTCCATGATTAAATAGCAGCTTGAGCGTAGATGTTGCATTAGAGAATGCTAGCAAAAGCGGGGTGGTCTAGTCGGCAAGCTTGTGATTCATGTCGGCCCCACTCTGTAGAACCAGCCGACATATCTCATCATGTTTATATCGAGCCGCGAAACATAATGGAGTTCATCCGGACTTAGCCGCTTCATCTACAGGTACTAGCCAGAGGCCCAGGAGATATCCAATGGTCTCTATCAGGCCATGCCGGGCAGCGAGGGGTAGAGGAGTGACTATCGGGCCATCATAAATAGAGTCGGCGCCGAGTTTTATTAGGTCTTCAAATTCCCTACTGGGCTCGGGTGTTGCATGGAACGATTGCTGTTGTATGGATAGGACTTGAGAGTATCCCTCGTGTAGCCGATTACACGATGATAGGTGATGCGGCCAATGGGTGGGAATATTCTGTTAACGTCAGTAGGGGTTCAAATTGCTTGCCAAACCGGCTGTCCTAATTTGGAAGACACAGGAACTCCAGGCAAGCATCCCCACGAGGGTATGGCCACTGGCGGAACCTTGTTCTATTGCCAGGAACTGCAAGACGGAGGGTGTATAAATTGCATCACATTGGCCTCTCCATCCTAAATGACTATGCTAGAGCAAACGTCTATTACGATATCTATTGTTAACTTTATGTCGCTGAAAGGGTCATCAACTCCTGAGAGAGGGATCGATATGGCGGAAATAGGCGTCTCAGGCGAGAGGGCCACAGCAGCTGACATGTTCCATTGAAGAGAGCGACTTCCAAGCTGAGTTGAGCGGCGGGATTGGCACTCGATGGTATGAATCATTTGACGGTAGCATTTACCAACGGCTACCGTGTTACAGGATACTCGGATACGAGTGATGGATCATGACCCCACCTCTGGGTAATCGAAGTGGCGGTGCTGCCAAGCAAGTAACTACCAGGATGCAACTGTGCTCCGGCTACTTTAGCTGGCTTGCATGGAAAAGTGGGGTAAGAGTGTAAGACTTCATGCGGAGTATTCGGAACGGTAGGACCAACCCACGGAGTTCGAGAGGCTTGAAAGAATCATAGATTAGTAAAGAGGATGATTAGCGAGATGGTTGCGCTGTCGGGTCATGATTCTTATATAAATAGAAGGCTAGATTCCCGCGAAGTTGAGGAGCTGGCATGAGTTCTTCAAACGAGCTGAATCCCGTTTAACAATATTACTTCGTTTAAAAGCTACCGAACGGTCTCTTAGTATTAGCCATATCATTGATATCCCTAAACACACTGGGAGACTCCAAAGATTTCCCGAACAGATCGGCGACGGTAGCATAGCTATGCAACTGTTCGGTCTAGAGATAGGTCCACAAGAATCTACCCACAATAAGCGCATGAGGAGACATGTCAGGGATGCTATGGGGCTAATTTGCCTACATGCCACACGAGCCCACATTTATCTTTTCGCGGATGGCAATCCCCAGCGTTTCAGAAATGTCCCCATCAAGCAACTCATAATTGCCAATTCTCCTTGTCAACTCTACATGAACGAATCTGTTTATGTGCCATTAGTTCAGTGCCGGACTAATACATATGGTTGGAAAGTTCGTTAAAGCCGACCCAATATCCGTCTGGTCTCTGCTCGATATAAAGACCTTGACGACGCATGGCGAAGATAAAATAGATTTGAGCAGCTATCAAAGCCGCTCTTGTTGACCTATCGCACTTATCGAGTGTATCGATTACAATAGTGGCTTGAGGATATGGTAGGAGCAAAGCTAAAATGAGATCACGAGCGCGATCGCCATCGAAGGAATCCAATACAGTTCCCTTGTTCCACCCTGCATCATATGCGTCCCACAAGCTTTGGGGGAAAGTTGATTCCAAGTATCCGGACAATAACTGCCCTGCGATTGACAAGACGATTCCCATCGGAGTCGAGCACCAAGCCTTCCCGTCACCTCCCTCTCTGATGAGGTATCAGTGACCAATGACCTATCAGGAAAAGGGAGTTAATATGTCTAGAAATACTCCTCCATTGCAAGATGCGACCTATACAAGCTCGCTCAGTCTTCCCAGGCCCAGCCTCAAACGAAAACTTCATCAATATATATGTTTCGAAAAAGAATCTTGGGCAAGGGTTTAAACTGACGTATACCTCGCAACTACAGAAGTGATGCACGCTCGGCCGCCTACCAATCTATGAAACTCTATTGTTCCAGTATCCAATGACAAGAATACGGTAGATGTCTTTCTCTTGCAATGTCATGCAGTTCCCGGCCCTATATCGTTGATATCCAGTGGTGGAGCCTGGTAGTCGTTCAGCTGTTCTCACAGCATATGGGATATCAACAACGTATACGGGCCCGCTTACCGGAGGCGGTTTTTTTAAAAGTCGTGATGAGACAGGTACCGCGGATGGGTTCCTCCAAGCTTCCCAAAGCTTGCTGAGGGGTAGGTCGTCTATCCTCGCAGCAAGTGTCAGTGGTAGGGAATTACTCAAGCTGACATTGGGCAGTTACCACTGGCCTTGGGTCAATGTTCTGGCTTTTTTCTTAGCTGTTTATCAACAGGCCGGTGTTAGACCCACGACATTATAAATATTAATGACTCGCGTGGTATGTTTTGGGCAGGGACAAAAGAGGAGCTTAACTTGTATCAAGAAATCCCTACAGTAGTTTTCCAAGATTGCAGCATGTCTATCACTGTCTACTTTACCCGCCGCTATGATCGTGAAAATAGAAATAGGATCATCTGAGTCAGTGTTTGCAATGGTATAAACCAGTACTAAAACGCCTCCATATTCTACCAACTGTATCATGAGGACTTCATTGCAATACTAATTATTTAATCACCTTTCTCAACCGAATTAAACCAGTACTACCATCTGTCTAAATGGTATATGGGTTAGGGTTCTTGTTGGGTTTTTCAGCGCCAAAGGCTGCTCTGGAGAGGCAAAAGGGTGTTGAAATACAATATTCCGTACCATTGAGTTAGTTGATTTGTACCGGTTCGGGCAGTACCATCTCTCAGTTTAACCAGCGCCACCCGAAGCTCAAACTATGATAACCGTATCGTTATTATCCAGCTTTCTACCGGTTTGTACCGTTAAATTGACTTCTCATTGCAAACACTGGTCTGAGTTAAACATTCTAGTCGTGATCTAGGCTGCTTCTTGTCAACTCGGTAACCAGCAAGAGAGTTCTGTTACAGTCCTACCCATCGTAATCCGAGAAAGGTAACACCTCCTTCTTGCCACAAAAACCAGAATTTATGATATAGAGATATCAAGACCCCCTCAAGATAATGAGCTGAAGAGAGGGCAATGCTTGGCTTAAAAGGATATAGGCACTCATATATTGCACATCTGGTAACAATGCTCGCAAGCCATTCAAGAGGAACCAACAAATCATCCTGCCTTTCATGGTCGGCTGTGGTTACCTATAACCAGGTCAGATGTGAAGCGTCAAGGCAAAAGGAATGGTAGAAGTACTACCAGGAGCAAGCGGAATCCAGCCCATGGTAATGCGCCATATACCGGGCCATACTGAGCGGCCAGATGCCCGATTTGCTTAAATCTATTGATCTATTTGATGATATTATCGGCAATATCACCCAGGGCAAATCCTTATTACCGTATCAGTAGACTCAGCGCTTGTTGTCGCACTCGTGCTTCTTTTCCTCTGTCGCAACTCCGAAGTCCGCCAAGCAGGCCTTTAACTTTAAATGCGCTCCACCAAAGATAGTTTGATCTTCTTCGTCTAATAGGAATATTGCCTACCTCCACGCCCTATATCTAAGAAGACATCGCATTAGACGGAGGTCTATGGTGATAGGAGTTTCAAAAGGGGGTTACCGTTCTGAAGGTAGGTCGTTCACAATTTCCTGACCAACTGGGTCTACATTCCCGCACTCCCCCATCCACCTATCAAACATATTATCCTGGAGCCCACCCACCGCACCCGCCGTTGCTGAGCTATTGTAGCATTCCCTCTCCTGATCCGCCCGGTACGTCAGCGGGAGCGCGAACGGCTGGATATCTTCCATGTGATGGGCAACATGGCTGTAGAATCGTCCAGGGTTCCCATCAAACCTCTTTGCGTAGAACAAACACTTATCCGTCGTGGTTGTTCCTGCGTCCTCGGGTTTGTCCTGTATGCAGGCGTCGTGGGCAACGCAGCGGACACGGATGCACGTGTATGGCAAGAGGTCTGCGAAGATGTGTTTCCTAGTGGTTTTAGTATTGATTGCAGGGGCTATCACTTCGGGACACGGGAATGCGGTCCTACCTCCAGTTGTGGCCTTGAATAGTCGGAGGCTGAGGAGTCCGGCAGAATACGCATTTGAGGCCGGTCGAGAACGGTGAATGCTGAAGAATGCGGGGAAGGAGCGGTCTATTCATTGGGTTCGAGGCTGTGGAGCAGACGGTTGATGGGGAGTCTCCAGAAACAGAAGTGGCCGGGGTCAGGTATGAGTGGGCGGGGATGGCGGGGTGTATTGAGCGAAGGTGAACAGATGCGGCGGGGTGGGAAGCAGAGGCGGAGCTCTCGAGGCCGGAGTGTTTGAAGCTAACGGTGATGCCCCCGGTATGGTAATATCCAGGCGGGGCTACGATGCCTTCAAGGCCGTCGTACTGGGCAGCGGTCTCCCTGAGTAAGATTGGCATGCGGACACTATCAGGTAATGTCAAATATTAGGGTTCTTTACGGTTGGCTAACTCCTAGTTCTAACATGGAGCTAGGGGCGCACTGGCCTTGCATTTGCCTCCTCCCCCTCCTCATCTTGCCTAACGAGTCGGCAATAGCACTCAGGACTTCCCCTCGAAGCTTTATCGATATCTAACACCTCAATCACTTGCGGGAACCTGTCGTATATACTACCGGTACATGTCCCAGTGCATACCAGTCAGCGGTACTAGGCGTGCTGCTGGCTCCTCCATATCAGCTTGATTTAGCTCTTAAGATCCATCATCCAGCACGTCCTTTATCTCAGCCGAGTCTTGCATGTCATCCCTCAACAGTGATTCCACTATGCCTACCCGCACTGGAGACATCTCCTACCATAAGCGGCAGGTTGTCTTCGATATCGAGCGGGTGGCGTATCGCCGCTGGTTTACCGATTGCCGGCATATCTTGCATGGCTGGGCCATCTCCTATTAAGGGTGGGTCACCACAGGTCGCGAGAGGGTCCACCATGTTGGCCACGGGAATTTCTATCTCCTGCATCTCTTCAAGAACATCATCGTCACACCAGGTCGAAGAGCGCATCGACGCACTGGCGTAGATCCATGATGGCTGCATCCCGCGTATTCCACTGACACCCCAGAGGCGCTTCGAGGTGGGTGTACAGCATGATTACCGGGCGAAGTGATAGATCCAGGAGTGCGGGGTTCTAGTCATTCCCAACTGCAGGTGAAGTAAGTCCTCTGTTGAGCAGCACAGAGGCCATTAATACCTTTTCCGAGACAGCCAGCAAGCAAACATCTGGCAAACATCGCAAGGAGAAGGATCGTGGGCTCCTTCAGGCATATCCTCTTTTCTGGAACCTCGTCGAGTACACTCCCTGCCGCCGGGGGTGTCCTGTAGAAGTCATCCGCCCACAGGGGGAACCGCCCGAACTCGTGATAGAGAGGTGCTCGGTAGTTATCTTTCTTGCGCATGCTGGACAATTCTGAGAGGTCGGAGATGTAGGCTGTGCATGAAGTCACGAGGGCGCTAGTGATGCGTGGGGTGGGCGGAGAAGACATGCGGGGAAAATGATGCTAATAGTATTGAGCAATATCTTGGTTATCCTAGGCCTTTTGTGAGGCCTGATGAGTTTGGTGAGAGTAAAGAGTTAATGGTGAAAGTCGAAGGGTCGAGCTGGGCTGGCTATGATAACGGTGGACCTCAGGTGGGGTGCATTTAAAGTAGCATGGAATGAGAGCACCGCCCTGCACATACAATGGCATTCTTGAACTCGAGGTGAACAATTATCTCTTCTTCAGCTATTATAACGTGTGCTAGGCCCAGTTACGCCGAGGTAAAAGAGCGATTGGTAATGGTCCCAGGAAACAATCAAGATTAGATCCAATATTCTTTAGTTTCTCGTGATAAAGTGAACCTAAATACTATTATTAGCAATGAGATAAAACTATTAATAATATACTGTACGGAGCAAGTGCAAAGCGACATCTGATTCCCCGTGACACCCCGTCCTTAACGACAATCGCACAAGGAAAGCGACAATTACCGAAACCAGGGAGGGTCAAAAGGGGAAAGATCCCCTGAATTTACATGAGATAATCTCATTAACTGTGACCAACAAGAGGCTACCTAGCGACAAATTACCAAGAAAATACTATATATAGCACATTTTGGAATATTAACTGCCAGCTTCAGAGTGACCGTGACACCCATTGTCGCTTTGCAATTGCTCGGTACAGTACTACTGTACGGAGCAGTTGCAAAGCCACACCAGATTTTGCGTGACACTCCATTCTTGATAACAATCGCACTGAGAAAGCGACAATTACCCAACCCCACTATCAAAATAGGAAAGATTTCCTAAATCTATATGGAATAATCTCATTAACTGTGACCAACACGGGGCTCCTTGGCGACGAATCGCCAAGAATCACTATATATAGCACATTTCCAAATAGGAACTGCGTTGCACTCGTCGCCGCTTTGCATTTGCTCGGTATGGTAGTCTGTTAATTGCTAAAATGTTCAATGTGCATCACCTTTTAACATCTGGGCATAGGGTGGATATGGTGGAGGACATGTTTCAGCGACATTAGAGCGTAATATATTCTAGCGCTGTGACTCTGTAAAAATACTTGAATAGCTCAAAGAATCAACTTTGATTTCAAAAGAGTGATATAGAGCTCTGGGCCCTCTCTTGCCGCTTCTATCTATGAAATGTTTGCCTTCCCTATGATCGATTGGGGTTAATTAAATGCAAGGGTCCTGGTGTTGATTATAGCTGGCGTGCACCATATCAACACCAAATCGACGTGAGGCGTCTTACCAAGCAAAAAGAAAAAAAGAAAAAACGAAAGACTAGTGCCTTAGTTAAACCAAAGATCTAACAGCCTTATATCGTACTGTGGGGGGGTCAGCTGTATACACGCCCGGGGCAAGGTAGGGGGGGGGTGCACTTACACTAGACACTACACTGGGGTCATAGTCGCTGGTCCAGGTGCCGGAGCCTGCAACTGGCAACATCTCGATCAGACCACGGTCAAAATAACTGTGTGAGCGTAGGTCCAGGGTTATACAGTTCGCCAACTCGCCCTACGTTTCCCTAGAGTCGCGACGGCCCGCACCCCCATCCATGCCCTCCAATATCTGTAGGGTAATCCTCCGCAGCTTCTCCGCACCCCTACTCCCTAAGAAGATGCCCAGGAAACCCCAAAACACGTCCGCCTTGGCGTCCCGGAGAGAAAACGGGATGATGTGGGCAACGTGGAGCTCTACCGGCGGCCGGAGACCAGTCAGGATGCAGGTATGGTTATCGCGTGTCAGGACGGTCGCCCGGTTGCTCCTGTTGCGGGAATGGCTGTTGCTGTTGCTGTTGCTGGCGCGGGTGGTTAATGGGGGATTAGCAGGTGTAGTCGTGGCGGGTGCGGCGGCGGCGGCGGCGGCGGCGACAGCGGCGGGCGTACCAGTATGCAACGCTGGGGCTGGGCACTCTGCTGCAGGGGTAAGGGAGCGCGGGGAGGATCCAACTAAAGAAGGAGGCAGGGAGGGGGCAGGAGATCCCCCAGCGGCACTAAAAGCCCTCAACCCAGCCGTAATAGTGTCCCCCCACACCACCAGCTCTGACCCGGGTACCTCTCCGCGGGCAAGCCTAGTAAGGAATACCCCCTCTCCCTCTACCTCCAACCACTCCATTGTTGGTACATGTAAGATCGCACTCGTCACCGACGCCCTCATCTCACCCGTCAGCTCAGGCGTGTTCTCCTCTCCAAGGTTGTGTATCGCTCTGTTGTATAGCGCCTGGGTGCCCTCTGGCAGGGTTTCAATAGCGCGGTGAAGACAGGCCGCAAATTGGCTATCACTCGGGCGCTCATTCTCACCTGGAGAATCTGGCAAGGAGGGGTTATATTGGGAGGGCAGCGGCGTAGTAAAGAAGAGTGATAGGGGCGCTGTCGTGCTGGGCGTGCGGCGGCGTTTGGAGGATGAGGTGGTCGGGGGAGGTGGCATTAAAGCAGTATCGTCGGCGTTGTCGGTGGTGGAGATGGAGGTGGAGATGTCTGAAGCGAGGCCTTTGGGTGGCATGGTTCTGACATACTGATTAATTATATCACGTGTTGTGAGTACAGACCAGAACAGAAATGCCTAAAAGAAGTCAAATATCCTGAACTTGAGACTGCCTTGTTTGAGTGGCATCAACGGATGTAGACCCGGACAAATATAATAGGCATGATTCTATAACACAAAGCGCACTTCGTTTGTATCAATCTACCAATGTATAAGGACCTGCCTGAGTCCGAAGAGCCAAAATGGTCAACAATGTAGGTATGAAGATTCAAGCAACTTCATAGTATCCCTAAATTTATTCAACGTAGGGAGACTGCATCTGCCCCAAACAATGAAGACATAGAGGAATCTATGCGTGAAATACAGGATATACTTATGCATAAGCAGTAACATGAGATTTATAACATGAATGAGACAGTATTATTTTAGCAGATGACACCTGATTCCTCACTCACAACCGAGCAACTATCTGGTTTCAAAAAAGACAAAAACAGGATAATAGCCGCCTTATGTGCAAATGTGGAAGCCAGCGATCAATGCTCCCCTTGGTTTAGACGAAACTCTCAAAATCTACAAGTATTTCTTATTATCAATAGGAGTACATTAAGATGACATTACCGTGCAAATAAGACAACTTGGATTACGACTGTTATTTAGAAAGAAAGGTGACTATGGTTCATCAATAGGATAAGTGCGAGGAAGCAGAATGTTATTCTTCTTCTTGATGATTATTCAACATATAATTGCATGGCAGAAGAGTTAGAAATTGAGGGACACCTGACTCATGTTAAAGCATTTTTTTTTTACCCGGAATAACTTCAAAACATCAACCCATGGATCAAGTAAAGTGGCATCGATCATTGATTCTAGAAATCTCTGGAATCTTTTTGACCTTTTGTTTTTCAGGTATTATAAGAACTTGGAAGGCCTACTACCGGTGCTATATACTCCTTTACCTTACCGACTGCCTAGGTCAGGATTCTACCATGATTGAACCATGTAAATATATTAGTTTGCTACATGCAATTTCTTGGGCTACAGAAGCATGGCGGGAGGGAGTCAAGGAAACCACCATTCAGAATAGCTTCGTCAAGGTGGAGGTTAGGGTACTCTGACCGCGTTTCGTATCTTGGCTTGGATTGCGGAGGAGGGATACCGTTTTGGGTCTGTGTTGCATTAGCTTTGAATTATCGTTTCCTGTTCGGGCTTTCTTTCGGGTTCTCGTGTGATGGTAATTTCTCTTCCCTGTAATTTTCTTAAACATGTTTCCGTGAATTCCCATTGCGCGGATTATTAATCATGTCTTGGCATCTCAGTGCCACTTATATATATATGGTTCTAACTTCCCTTTTTCTTCCTTTTCTTTCTTCGTCACGCAATGTTCTTGTTGTATTGGTATTTTTTACGTTCGGATTTTATTTCTCTACAGATTAATTCTTTGAGTTTCTGATGTTAAGAATATATTACGTTAAAACGTTCTTCAGTATTATTCGCTTCGCGTAACGTATCCGAGTTCCTGAATAACCTCGATCGGTATCAAGCCCGATCCTTTCAGAATCCCTCTGTTGGTCATAGTCCGACCTTTCCGAATTTGTCTGTCGTGTTGTATCTCTCGGTATTAGTTCATGACTATTAACAAGTATTCTATTGGTATGTCGTCGCTCATGACTTTGTCCGAGAGGTTATTTACGCTATCGTTCCTGAACTCTGAAGGGCTACCCCACTCTCTCCTACGTAACGACAGGCCAGTGTGTAACAGATACATGGGCTAAGGCTACTTGATCCTGATAACCTAGACTATCGGTACTGAACTAGGGAGGTGAAACTGAAGATGAATAGGTTAGTGAATGAATTAAAGACAGTTTCAGGGGCTTTAGGGTTTCATGATCCTTTATTGATTGAGTATTTACTGGATAATACAGATGAAATAGTATAGGATGTGCAGCTTACTGAGAAAACAATAGAGGTATTAATATCCTTCTATAATCTACTGCTATCAAGTCATAACTAGTTGAACTTCAGGACAGTATTATACAACAATATCACTAGGTTGAAGAAAAGGTTGAGAGTATTACGGACCGACACTGACAGCCTCGACCGAGACTCCTGCCATTACCAAGGAGGCAGTTGCGAAACAGGCTTGTGTGAGTAACATGTTGTTGGTGTTTCCTATTTGGGTTTCGGTTGCTTGAAGTATAGTTGTGGAACAACTTCTTCCTTGAATACTTTTCCTCTTCCCTGTATTCTCTCTTCGGTGTGGTGTGATCATAAATCTGTGGTGTTTCTATGGGTTTCTTTGGGATTCGGTTGTGTGAAGGTTTCCCTGTATATATATGTAGTCGCGGATGTCTTCTCTTTCACTCTTTCCTTTCATCTTCACGCAACGTCTTCTTTCCGCTGGTTAGTTTTAGTTTGAATATATTTGAACATTTGGTTTCTACCTTCGTCAGTAATCAGCCCTACCTTCCAGTTCCTAGTAGTTCGAACCTTCGACGGCATCAAGCCCGTTCCCATGTCCTTGAACTTTCACGAAGCATACCCCGGATCACTCCTCCTGCCCAGTTACGACGTCATCCATTAGAGAGAGGGAGTTAGAGAATATCCATGTTCAAGTTATATATCATAAAGAGGCATTGGTGGCTCTAGAGTGTCCCCATCTATATGAGATGTAGCAAGATGATGGGGTCGTATGGGTAGAGTGGGTTAGAAGAGAAACAAAGTCAGTTATGCAAAGAAGATTGCTAGAGAATGGGAGGAAAAAAGAGAGAAACATTGTGGAATATTTTCGAAAATTGTAAATATCTATCTATAGTATCTATTCTATCTTCACTACAATTCATAGGCCTCTAGTGGCGATAGTGGTTGTGTTCGAAGCCATTTTTGTTTCACCAGTAACCCCCTCGAAGCCAATGGTGGACTATCACTCGGTCATATTGACACCGAGCTTGCGCCGAGCTTGCGCCGAGCCTACCTCGCCAATACCATATTCTCGATAGTGGCATGCCCCTTTTCATTCCCAACCGTCTGCTACTATTGGGACCCCGCTGTACATTAAAGAGTGGGTGCACCGGAGATCCTCATTAGACATCATTCGAGCCTTACTAGAAGCACACGTGAAGGAGGAACCTCGCTACACTCTACTAAATAATATGCCACTCATACAAACTTTAGTCCTCTATAATACGAGTCGGAATGGACAGACTAACGGAGGCAGAGGTGAACGGCTCGGTTGCGTGTACAGCGACAGGTAAAAGGTCATGAAACGCGGTGGGAAAGATTTGCGGTTGGATGTTTTAGTTGCGTTCCATGACCTTTTACCTGCCGCTGTACTGTGCATCCTCATGGGGTACGGGTCTGGTGAGCCCCGTTCATGAGAGCATTGCTCGGTACTCATAAACACAATTGGACGATTTCGCCATCGAGAGATACATCCCAGAGGAACCTCTTGGTGATGGCTGCTTTGTATCCCTCAAAGAACCATGAAGTGGGTATACACCTTCGGTACCCAACTGAATAATGTCCAATCGCAATTACTAACCTATTTATTCTTACAGCACCTATTATGCTTTGCTCGAAACGTAGTATTTCCCGGATCTTGATGTTGCGGATTGTAGTTCAGGGAAGACACCGATAGGTTCGTTGCTCAAAGCATGATGTTGGGTATGAATAAGTAGCCTTCTGAATTAAATGCATTACCATCTATCAACGAGATACGTGCAAGGGAGTAATGTCCAGACATGTTAGAAACCGTACTCTCCCGAGAACCAGGTGGATTTATGAGTTGGAGCAAATTGTTATCTATAAATTGCAATTGAGAAACTCCAGAATGAGGAGTAACTTACATATACGATCGCAAATGAATTTTTTCTCGGGATAAGATATATGCGAAAAGGGGACTGTTGGATTTATTCCCGCAGGTGTTACATTGATAAACTTTCAATTTTGCACCAGACACAGTGTGGTTCCTATACATTTATGACTACCTGGTTCTTTTCTGCCAGCAGGTTGACACCCTACCTATATATATCCTAGTTTGATCCCAATATCAACAGAGTGGATTATGAGTGATACAACCACAGAAGAAATGTTTATGCACCGATAAGGACTCAACTACCTGCCCGACCAGTGCGCAGTTGACACATTCTGAAAGCCACGCAGGGATTTGGGCTCTTTACCGCTCCTGACGCCATCTGCTAGTTAATACTGTGCAATACGGGCATATAAGTAGCGGCAGTGCTAATTTATTATTGAAATGAAAATGCAATACCGTAATATATCTGTGATAATAATCGTCACTCTCCTTACGGTATTAGAAGGAATTTGGTATTGGTATCATGCTGATAAGTAGGATGCTCCGAACTCGGGACGGTAACAAAGGCTCACGCTGATGTGAGAGAATGATTGAATTTGAATAGTGATTTCGCCTACATAATGAATATTCAGAGTAGGAGTTTCCGTCCTGAAGTTTAGTGATTGCTATCTTCTCAAAACACAACTCAAAACCAACTTTGAAAAGTATATTTCTAAGAGTTTTAGTTCCTTCCCCGAGTAGCGTAGTGTTTGGGGATATGCCAAGTACTGTCGTATTTACAAGTACTGATTAAACGCTATCACTAGAAGTAATGTAGAAAGACTTGAAACGATAGTTTGTATAATATTGTTAAACCGGGCTCTCGTCTACTGTTCTGATGTCTGAAGATGTTGGTGATGATGGACTCTAACCGGAGGCCATCATACGCGTATTTATACATAGAGAAACATCTCGCCAAGACATAGTGAAACCCAATAGTAATCCAACATGATAATAGAAAAGGACCCGTAAATCCCATACATAGAAAATGCCTCATACTTCCACCGATCGCTCATAGAATATCGCGATGCGCCCGTACTATCCTGGTGTCCCAATAATTCCGCATACAAAGGTCATCCACTAAGCTGCAACGGCCCCCACGTAGCAATACAATGTCCCACACTGCTCCATACTATGACGGCTATCTCACTCACCCAGAGTGCATAGTCGCTACATGTCCGATACTGATTGGTGGATCGCTATCACACCATCACCCGTGGAGTGTTCCCTGTCGACCGAGCCTTGGCGACAACCATTCTAGCCGAGACATCATCCATCACTCATAATCGTTGAATTCTGTGATATCCTATAACACGTAGGTCTGCATATGCGCATATTAGTTCCAATTACCCCAGCTGCTGACCTCTCCAAGTGATGACACAAGATCTTATGTGCCTGTTTTGCAATTTGGACTGGGACTCATCTACCATGGCAGGTAGCGCCATGATAGAAGCTGTTGGTGATACTAAGCATGGCAATTACGCGGTCAATGGCATTATCATTTTGATACCGCAGTTCGCCGCGGTCATGTACGGAGGTATTAATTAGGGCACTCATGTGCCGGCAGATGAAAGATTATTCCTATAGCATGGATGCTGTGGATGATTTGCCATAGGCGTTTAGAAGCGGTTTGAATTGAGATTAGGGCAATGAGACATGGAAAGTAATCTCTCACACTCCCGGGTTCTGAAAGTATGAACCGAGTGGGGGGGGGGGGGTCCATTCAGATGTCTAAACACCTAAAGTCCGGAAGAGACCAATAGGAATGATTAGAGGCTATATCTTTTAGGGCTGTGAATTGCAACAGCAAAGGGCGCAGGTTGCTGCGGGGGGTGGGGGGGTGTTCCCACCCAGACTGAAGATTTAGCTTCTAAATCCCAACGGCAAGTTACCCAGTCTTGACATAGTGGAAGACATCCCGCGGATATTCTGAAGGGGTCCAAATGTATATTTGTAACTCTCCTTGGGGTTTCACCACACAGTATCTCTGACCTCATGTGCGCCACGAGGTTGTTCGAGGCGAGGAGACAAATGCCTCGAGGGGATCGAGGCAAATATGCACTAATGATGTAATGCTTCTCCCCAGACAGGCCAAGGTCCAGATATTCTCACATCAACTCTGCCGTCCTAATAGATATATACATCCACTCTATATGTATCTACAGTAGCAAAGATTACCATGGAACCGCTACCATATTCTCTGGATTACGAGAAAGCTGCGGTATGAAAACGGTATCAATACGGCACTTAACGTGTGATGCCGGTTTATTCCAGTATTCTAACCGATTACCGCAGTACTACGATGGCGGTTGCACCCCCGCTTTTTCGTACTGTAATAATACTATCTTTACCTAAACTTCAAGCTGCTTGAGGCGAGCGGGGGGACTTACCTGGAGTGTGCTCGCCCCGTAAGTCCCCGTGCCTTGAGCTACCTCGAGCAGGGGTGCCTCGGTGACCAGACTACTCTGAATACCCAGAAATTCTTCAATATATCCGCGGGATGTCTTCAAAACCTATCATATATCAGCAAACAACCTCGATTCTGTATTAATACCATCCCTCATCCAGTATATCTTAATTGGAATAAATCATTCCTGACAATAATGGTTTAATTTCAGGTCTCTCAGCAGCTAAAGGTTACTTTGCTGACCAGAACGTACGGAGCGATTGCAAAGCGACATCTATCTCCGCATAATATCGCGTCCTTATCTAAAACTGCAGCGAGAAAGCGATAATTACCCAAGCCAGGCTCAAAATACGAAGGATCTCCTTAATTTACATGAGATAATCTCATCAACTATGACCAACAAGAGCCTTCTTAGCGACAGATCGCCAATGATTACTAGATATAGCACATTTCAGTATATTAACTGCTAGAGTGACCGTGACATCCGTTGTCGCTCTGTATTGGAGAGTTTCAGTTTTAGCCACGCTCAACTTCAAAAACCGAGGGAGAAATCGAGGGAAACCCGCAAACGTGTGAGATAGTTGCATATGTATATAGCACGAACTAAGCACCGATATCTAGCTGGGCCTAGGTATACGCAGTCCATATATCTGAGAAAATTGACCCATCATACTGCAAGCTACGAGGGGTAGGCTTCTATGCGATTACCCTGTTCATGTTGCAACAAAAGTTCTCTCGAATTTGGATTTTTAAGTGTGGCTAAAACTCTCCATTTGCTCGGTACAGTAAGTCTATGAGTCTTCAAGCTATCGGCAATACATTATTGGAGGACGTAGATGGCCTATATACTTGGGGTGCGACCATATAGTTCATAACACAATTGTAGTGGTTGTAGAAAATGCGATATGGTAAAGTCCACAGTTAATAATTCTCCCCTTCAACTAACCCTACCCTACTTTGAACTTGATAATTCCACGAGTTTTTAAGCCCTTTTCAGAATAGTTGGATGAATGATGAATGAAGGGATTGAAGGTATCGTTGTTAAATCCGCCGTAAGATAGCCCTGAACCACTGCGTGAAACCTAGGCTGGTGTCCCATCGCAGAAGTCTGCCAAGGAATCATAAAGGTGGCTACACCACACTCGTAAATCTCTCTGGCACCCGCAATCTCTCGGCTGAGCCCTTTGCTACCGTGCAATGGCTTCGCGCCGTATATACATTTAAAATCTCCACATCAATGAGAAGAGGTCTTCAACGGCATGGCTGACTTCACTAGCACTAAACGACGCCATTGCATTTTTCTGTCCTTCTAAGCATGCCCTTAACGACACAAAGCCATAGGGTACCTGTACCAGGAGAGGCGTGGGAGATTTTCAGAGTTGAACGGCCACCATACCGCGTCAAGATAAGAAGGAGTTCTCAAGTCTTATCCGGGTGAGATATAACGTTAATCTGCTAGGAAACGATACTGTCTGGGTCTATATCCAATATATCCCGTCTGTAAACAAATTCCCATGACAATAAGACGAGGGATCTAGGTCCCTCGATCTACCCACCATGTCCACAAGGTCACCAGATAACAATCCGAACGAACCCCAGATACTATTCCTTTGGATATTTACTATCTCATCAACCCTAAATTGTCTCAGCAGAGAGATGCGGTCATTAGCAACGCGAGAAAAGACAATCCTTTTGTCGATAATGTGGTTCCTGTAGGCAACGGAAGTCCCGCTCCCCGCGTTGTGCCCAAGGCGCATGGCAGGCGCGCGGCAGGGTGAGTGAGGGCACGAGACAATGAGCAGAACAAGACGGGACCTGGGGGGCAACGAGACATGACAAGTCAACGCTGGCCAAGGATGTCCCACAGCGTGTCTCGAGACTTCTTTGACTTTATTCCACCAGGAGGTTTGACCTTGCAAACCCCCAGCCCAGGGACAGGGTTTGGCAACATCCCCTTTTCTGGCATCAAAGCCACAGAAGCTTGAAGTCTGGAGGATGTTTCGCGGCTGGGCCCTTGTCTCGATAATTGCGACATAAGAACAAAATGTACAAAAGAAGTCCCGCCCAAGCCTCGTCTCCTTTCGTCCCGTGCCCATCACAGCTAGGTAAGACTTCTTATCATCCCAAGATGCACATCTCGGGAGCAGAATAGCGCTCAGGTCCTATCGGTGCGCGATGACAAGATCTCGGGATATCTCTTCGTCCTAGGACAGCAGCCCTCAATGGCTTATTGAGACCGGTTGGGCGACCACCTCCAACGATGCGACCTTGAGTGCCCCAACGCAACTGCACCACGACAAGCTCCTTCACAGTACTAGGCATGCGCGGTGCTTAGTATCTCTGATGAAGTCTATTACGCCAGCAATGGTGACTTCATTAAACGGCCCAGAGGTACTAACTTCCAAAGTAAGAAATAACATTGGCCCAGTACTGTAAAAGTAAAAGTGCTCAACTCTTGTTGTTTGCCTAAATTCACAATCAGTTTGATCTAAGGGTCTATCAGTATAATCGGCAACATGTCACAGGAATAGCGTCATCCTTGTAGTATGACAACGATACTGTGTTATAACAGATCTGGGACTTCGGAAACACAAGTATTTATACTTGATACACCCGCCCCAATCCCAAATGCGTTTAACTATGGAGAGACTAAGTTAGAGATATCACTCTCTGTGTCATCAGGGATTTCACCTTAAGGGAAGACTTTTTGTTAATTAATTTCAGTTCGGTTTTTTTGAGGGTTTTGGAACGAATTTGTGTACCAAGAGCCGCCAATGGAAGGTGTCCGGTACCCACTCAAGTATAGGCCAGAAGGATCTCGGTTGGTGTAACCTAGGGCCTTAAGCTGATACAGCAGGCTTCAAGCAATAAGGCGGGGGACTCCTCACACCACTGGATGGCTTGGTGCGAGTGATATCGTAAGATAATGTGTAACTAGACTAGATCTACTTTCCTATGACACCCCCGGATCACAGCTGTTCCTGACTGAGTTGTAACATCTTACTAGATCCCATACAGTAATCAAACACGACAGGGGTGCTTTAAAAGGCACCACATATCAAAAACTACACGTCCGGAACTGCTGGAAACAAAGTGTTCTAACTAGGGGACAACAGTTCGGAGGATAATGTTTGCTCCACAAGGCAGTTAATCGAAGTTCAACCAACTCTGTAGCTATCTATAGCTCACGCAACAAACTCTATATCTCAATAAACGAACTTTGGAACCATTTTCTCGCGATAGGGAAGATTTCCTGCTACACATCCCACATTGACCTTTGCTCTCTAATCGCATCTCATACCAGAATCCACTCCGATGAGATGTAAAAGGGAATCCCTGATACTTATTGATACCGCTATATAAAACGGGAAACGGTAATTGTGTCAAGGGTACATGTATTTTTACCAATTGTCGTAAACCATCTTACCACTAGTGCTAGAAGTAACATTATCATTCACACCTTATAACGCGAATTATTATGGCAAAGGCACAGACCCTCCGGGTGAAAGGAGCTGCATGATCCAATATATGAACCCTATCGCCCACTGGTGGATAACTTCGCCAGTGGTACCAGGTATTCCATCCCCGGTGGGAAGCTTTCAGAAGTGTTTGTTAAAATTAGGGCTTGGCATTGCGACATCGGTTATGTGGAATAATAATCATGTAATGTAGAATGAGTCATAGATGGAACAAGGATATGGTTATGTAATCAGGGATCACGTGCTAGTAAAATCTCTGTATATATAGGGCGACTAAAATCCCCTCTCACCCTGAACTAGTCAGCGGCACAATTGGAAAACTCTTCATTTTCTAAGTAACATCACTACCTCCACAAAAGGTCACGTGTTCAAAACTCACTCAAATCACTTCGCTCTTCTTCTCTCCCACACAATATAACTTCAGGTTATGAGCCCGGGTTCTGCACAATAAATCTGCATTACCTCCACACTCTATCGCTTAACTCTATACACTTCATACAACATCATGTCCACCTCTCCAATTGCAGAATCTTTTAAGACCTCTGGTAAACTGCCAGCTGAGAATGAAACCTCAGAAAAGAAGGTCGCCAGTACATCTGTAAATCCAGTCAAATTTGATGGTTTGCCCAAACTACGGGGTCAAACAAACTATCAAACCTGGGCCAGATCCTGGAGAAGAGCATTAAGAGTCAGTGGCTGGTGGGAAGCTATAGACGGCAAAGTCCCCAACCAAGACGCAGACGAAGACTACAGCGAATGGCAGAGGATCGATGACACTGTCGTAACCCTCCTCACCACCGCCGTAACCGAAGACCTCCAAGACCTGGTAGTTCATGCCGAAAATGCTCATGAAGCATGGACGGTACTGAAGACCAAATTCGACCGAGTTAGCCCCTCCACATTAGTGAACTTGGTCAAGCGCTTCACGCAGATTCAGATGGAGGAAGGAGACAACCTGTCCTCTTTCCTGACACCTTCGATGAATACCGCAAACAACTGGCCCAAAGGTACCAGGCTGCCGACAACGAGGTAGCAAAAACCTTCCAATCGCTTACCAACTCCAATGAAACCATGGCAGTAATGCTCCTATCCTCACTACCAAAATCGATGGACAACGTCGTAGACAACCTTCAGACAGAGCAGGACCTCACCTACGAAGACGCTACCGGAGACTCCTCGCCTTACACGAGGATGAACCCGAACCCACAAATGGGAAAGCGTTCTACACCAAGACGCCCCCACCACCACCACCATCGAACGAGAAGGAATGCACATGGTGCAAAAAGCGAAACCTCTCCTATAAAGGCCACGACTACACCAACTGTCGGAGGCTCCAAGAGCAAAACAAAAAGAGAAAGGACACAAAAAAGGGAAAAAATAAGGTATCAGCATCGGCAGTCATAAACGACTCAGCCACTACAATCTGCATGGTACGCCATGACCCCACTCCTTCCCCTTCCTGGATCTTTGACTCTGGAGCGACCTCTCATGTTACGCCGTTTGAAGACCAATTACACGACGTCAGACCCTACTCTGGAACTGTCCACACAGCTGATGGAACCAGGCATAGGATCACTGGACTGGGAAGCGCTAGTTTCGACTGCTACCTTCCCGATGGAACTAGATTCTCCATCATCCTCACCGACGTACAATTGGTCCCCACACTGGAAAACGTGGGATTGGTCTCAGAACCTACCCTCGATAAAAAGGGGTTTAGAACTGAGTCAGGAGGAGGAAGCAAATTCATCACAAAAGCGGGTAAAAAGGTAATCTGGACAAAACTGGAAAAGGGTCTCTGGAATGTACAGTTAGCTAGTAATACAATTCGATTGGTTTCCTACTATGATTGGCATCAAGCATTAGGACATCCAGCCACACTCGAAAATCTATACAACGACATTCAGAAACTGCCTCCCAAGCCAGACAACTTCCACTGCAAGGACTGTGCCATCTCCAAGAGTACGCATCAGAAACCAGCACCAAAAAGTACTAGATGCCAACGACCATTCGAGTTAATCCACTCAGATCTGTATGGACAATTCGGCACTGAATCACTAGGTAAATCTAGATACTATATGTCCTTCATTGACGACTATACTCGGTTCTCCTGGATATACTTCCTCAAACGAAAGGATGATGCGAAGATAGCCATACGAGAATTCGTCACCAGAATGGAAAAACAGTATGACACCACCGTACTAAGATTGCGGACTGACAACGGCGGCGAATATGTCAATGAAGACATAACCAAGTACTTCCAACAACAAGGAATAGTACACGAGCTAACACCCCCCTACAACCATGAATCAAATGGAATTGCAGAGCGCTTTAATCGTACGATAACAACCATGGTCAGGTGCATGATCATGGACTATCCAACGGCGTTATGGGGAGAAGCTTATGCAACAGCTGTCTACCTTAAAAATCGACTCCAACACAGTACGCTAAAAGGGATAACACCCTACGAAGCCCTGAAAGGAGTACGACCGAGTATTCAACACCTACAACCATTCGGTAAGAAGTGCTATGTCCACATCCCGGAAGAAACTAGGCCTCCAGGAAGCAAACTAGCGGTAGAAGGAATGATAGTTGGGTACACAGACAGTAATAAAATATATCGTATATGGGTCGGATCAAAACATAGGGTAATTGAATCACGAGACGTCACATTCCCCCCTCCTGAATCAGGGGAAGTAACTGTGGAAACCGGATCTATCCCTATCCTAACACCTAATACGATTGCACCAACAGATGACGGTTACGAATCAGAAGACAGGTCTGAAGACGAACCAGAATCTACTACCGAAAAACCACACAATGAGGAACTATCCAGATCCCCCCCAAAAACACCCGAGAGACCTATACAATCTCCACCGGTAACACCTAACAAGGGGAAGCAACCTGAGATAGCACCACCTCCAGCTCCTCAACGAAGATCAACTCGCATCCGCCAAAGAACGGAAAAACAATCAGAGCTAAAAAATGAAAGTAGGAAAGTAGAAATACAGAAAAAGATGAAGGAACTCGGCAAAGAATATGACCCAGAATGTCAAAGGCTAATTACCGACGACACATTGGAAGAGGATGAGAAATCACTCGAAATGGAAGCACTAATGGATGACCATAAAAGGGCCAGAAGTGCATTACAAACAGAATACGACTCCCTCAACACATCAAGTGAACGGGTATACCTAGTCACCGAACTTTCAACCTACAATCAAGCTATGAACAGCGAAGATCGTTCCCTATGGAAAAAGGCTATACAGACTGAAAAAGACGCCCTAGACAAGGCCCATACCTGGGACATTGTCGACAGACCGACAAATCGTGCGGTAGTAAAAGGAAAGTGGGTATTCAAAATCAAACACAACTCGGACGGAATCATCGAACGGTATAAAGCTAGGTACGTTGCCAAAGGCTTCACCCAAGTACAATACCAAGACTACGATGAAACCTTCGCCCCAGTCACCCGATATAATTCACTCAGACTACTCCTAGCACTAGCTGCACACAATGGTTGGATACCACAACAAATGGACGTCAAGTCAGCCTTCCTATACGGGATACTCAAAGAGGAGATTTACATGGAACTACCTGATGGCTACAGGCAGGACAACAAGGTGTGTAAACTTCGGAAATACATATACGGACTAAAACAATCACCCCGTGAATGGTATGCTTGCCTAGCAGACTCCCTTCAATGGAAAGGATTTGTCCCAGCCAAATTCGACCCATGCGTGTTCATACATACTAAACAACAACTATACATATCGGTGTATGTAGACGACATCATGGTATTCGGACCCGACTCCCCATTCAGAAAAGAAGTACAACAACTGCCTAGGGCAGACTTCGAATGTACGGATCTCGGTAACTCGAAATTCATACTGGGAATTGGAATAAAGGTAACAAAGGTTGGTATTGAGCTATCACAACATGCATACATCAACAAAATCCTAGAGAAGTTTGGGATGGCAGACTCTAAACCAGTCGGCACTCCACTCGAACCTAACCTCACCCTTCGTAAAGGAGAACCTGAGGATATCATCGAGAACCAAACCCAATACCAATCGATAATAGGATCACTCATGTATGCCAGCATAGCTACAAGACCAGATATCACCCATACCGGTACCGCCCTCTCCCAGTTCTCCTCATGTCCAACTGAGGAACATATGCGAGCAGCAAAGCGAGTCCTCCGATAACTCAACGGAACCAAGGACTGGACACTGTTCTACCCGAAAGGGAACTCTAGAACACTCGACGGATTCTCAGACAGTTCCTACGCTTCCAACCTTGATGATCGGAAATCCTTCTCTGGATACGTCTTCAGACTAGGGAAATCAGCAATAAGTTGGAGAAGCCGAAAGCAGAAATCAGTCGCAGTCTCAACAACAGAAGCCGAATATATGGCTCTGTCACTCGCAGCTCGTCAACTAGTATGGTTAAAGAATGCCCTAACGGAACTTCAACAAACCTACCAGTACTTCCTACACGCCGACAATACAGGATCAATAGACCTGAGTCGAAACCCTAGGATCCACGATCGATCGAAACACATCGACGTACACTATCACTACACGCGAGAGCAACTTGAAGCCGGAACCTTCGAACTCCTCTACGTTCCTACCGAGGACAATGTAGCAGACGTCATGACTAAAGGCCTTCCGAAACCCGCACACTATAGACATTCAGAAAGGATACGATATGGCAAGTGAGGGGAAGTGTTAAAATTAGGGCTTGGCATTGCGACATCGGTTATGTGGAATAATAATCATGTAATGTAGAATGAGTCATAGATGGAACAAGGATATGGTTATGTAATCAGGGATCACGTGCTAGTAAAATCTCTGTATATATAGGGCGACTAAAATCCCCTCTCACCCTGAACTATTCAGCGGCACAATTGGAAAACTCTTCATTTTCTAAGTAACATCACTACCTCCACAAAAGGTCACGTGTTCAAAACTCACTCAAATCACTTCGCTCTTCTTCTCTCCCACACAATATAACTTCAGTGTTCACATCCGTCATCAGTGGTTGATGAACTATAGTGCAGCATGAATACTGAGATTCAGTCCTTATACAACTGGTGATAAAATTACACCCGGCACGCTTCCCGCGCCAGATAAAAATATCAGTAAACCTCAAACTACAATTAAGCCTGGAACCGGTAGGTATCATCCTTACAACGGGGGATGGCTGGATTTGTCTTTCGCAAAAAGCTGTTGCTACGTCATATGAAGAGCAAGAACAATTGCCGCACCGATATGACGTAGTCATGCCTGAGATTGCTGGGGCGAGTGATATTCCATGAATACCGCGAAATCCATGGTTGCAAAAGCTTAATACCGATCCCTGGGGGAACGAGGGGTGGCGCATTTAACGTGCGAGCTTACATGCGTGCTGCATATACAACAGAATATCCAGATAACTTTGTGGGATTTCCCATACATCCATAATTCGGGAAACGCGTGGATAGGTACATAGTGTGTGAAGGGCTCTGTTAAATCGTGCGTTTAGTATTTTACTGATGAAATTGTAGCAATCTTATATGGTAGCATTACTAACTAGCAAACTAAATGTAATCGGGAACCTATCGGGAAGTTTGTTGTTTAATATACTAAACGGTAATACGGGTCCGTCAGGTACATACCTCATTAATCAGGAGGGATAGTGTGCGCGTAGACTTTGTAGGTGGCTCCCCAGATGAGTCTTCGGACGACATTATGGAAATGTGGAGGGAAATTGACCCTTACTAGCAAGGTAGCAGGAACGGCAATGCATGAAGAATGTACTTCTCAGTTCATCCAGTATTCTGGGCAGTTTGGACTCCGGAAATGTGGAGGGAAAGTCCTCAGTAGATACCTTTGCTACCTTCACTTGCTACAGAGACCGCGCATAGTGCTGTCCTTTGAGTAAATATTCTGGCGTATGTGATAGTTTCTACATTGAAAGTCTGTTTTGAACCATATATGCTCTGCTTCCCATTGAAGGAAGTTTGGATAGATGTAGTAACAACACCATCCATGAGATAATAATCAGACTGGCTCATGTATGAGTAGGGACAGGTCCCCGGGCCGACTACCAGAAGAAAGGCTTTACTTATTACATCTCAAATAGCGCATAGGTGCAGGAATAAAGGAAATTGGCAGGAAAAAGCAATACGGGAAGGCGACTAGCAGGAGAATGGAACACGGGAAGAATGCAAGCAGGATAGCCATAGCTTGACTGGACATCGGTAGGGAGAGTGCCTGCGCAAGAAGGAATTTCCTTTGTATATCTTTGCTATTTTCTGGAGATTTCTATTTCTCTTATAGGGCTTGATTACGTATTGACCATTAGCTTGGCATGGTGAAGGTACGCGCAATTATCCGCCACTGAATGCAGGCACTGTTTATTGGTGCAACAAATTAAAGGTGGTTTAAGATACACATCTAATGGTTCGAGATCATATATATCTAGGGTATAGGATTGTACCTGATTAGCGTAGTGGTAGACATCTGATACATAATCGATAGTACTAGGGGTGGATCAGGAAAGCTACCTTTAGTAACTGTGAGATTTGGTATGTTAGTTCCGTTGTACTAGTACTAGCCAGCTAGGGGCCGCGGGTTTCTAATTCCTTGTGCGAGGGGAGTAAGTAATTAGGTCTGCCCGCGTAAGATCTTTTTGGGGGAGGGTTTTCAAATTCTCGGCGCTAATTCAATTTCTCTTAACATTTCATTTTTCAATGCCACTTTACTGTACTCTACCTTATTGGGAGTGGGGGCCCTTGGCGCCACTCTCGGAGGATTCATCTCCCCCCAGTGAATATCATCTTCCTGTACTCAATGGGGAAGGGACACTCAGCTTGTTCCACCATTGCCATACCCTAATAGGCAAGAAGAGTTTAAGGACCTGCTCGCCCAACTCACGTTCACCAGGCTGTCACTCCAGCCTCGTACCGTAAAGACTCGAGAAATTGGGTATGCATATGAGATCAAAATGACTCTTACTACATAAGTATAATCTATACCCTTCAACAGATTCTTGATGAGGTAATCCCTGGCCAGAGATAACCGATTTCTCTAGTTTTTATGGAAGTATTCCAGGCGTTCAAGTGCCATCTGCGATTTCATTTGTTAGTGCGGATAAGGTTGATTTACCAGCGGAATTTGCTCTCATTTGAGACCAGTTGTCCCGTTTATTTTACAAGACGGAAGTGGAGAAGATTGTCCGTTCATTTGCCGGTACATTTACATAGGTACCTTACCTGAAATTGGTAGAAATTCACTACCATATTACACTCAATACGCTAGTAACGCTGGAAGAATACTGTATCGATATGGTATCGATATGGTATTAATTCTACTTACAATGCTGGATTGAACCGGGATTCTTGACTCAATAAGCCCCACAGTTATCATTGTACCCTCATTTCCGAAACTGTGGTAGAGGTTATTTGTTTGCGATATAGCATGATCAAACGTGCGGCGTAGTCGGAGCTTCTACCTAAATTGGCTCCTTTCATATATATATTCTTGTGAGGCTGAAAACCTGATGCTATGTTGTCAATTAACTATTGCCCAGAACGGATTTGATATAGCATTTTCGGGTAGGTTGCAAATTCGACCGTTGTAACCTACCAGGCGATATCGCTTACGCTAGAGCAGACCCTGACCATGTCTCAGGTAGCAGGATACAATACGAGACTTTGATCCTAGTTGGAAAACTCACAACACCAACAAGATCGATCAAACATAGTGGCGGCTAGCCCAGGACGAGATATAACCAACGGTTGGGCGGCAACCATCCCAAGCTTGAAAGTCTTGCAGGTAGAGTTCGCCATGCTAATCAGGGAATATCTCCCGCCGGCAGGTGAACGGCTTTATGCATATAATGAATACAAGAAAGAAAAAGAAAAGGTAAAGGACTTTTCAAATACCTCTAGAGATGTTGTCACCATTGGAATCGTGTAAGGAAAGTGATCACTGGCAGGGGGGGTTCCATTCGCTTCAAAGTGTATTTCATTTTAAGAAATAAGCAAAAGTGGTAGCGAAAGGTGAATAAGCATATGTTTAATGAAACCCGTTGGGAAATGTATGGGGAAAGCCATAGCTTGCTGCGTATAATTAAATAGAACAGAGTCATTTATTCAGTCAAGATCATAGCGTATATCAGACCGCGCAACTTCAGTTCATTCGGTCCAGTGTAAACTGGACGGCTTTGCAGCGGGGCTGAAAAATACTTCTTTTGAAGCAGAGGTTCCGCGCCTATTACACCAAATCAACGGTTAACACGGCACATGGAAACCGTCCGAATGAACCTAGATTCTGTGGTTGTCTCTAGAGAGTTTTAGGTTGAGAAGCCGAACCCAATGGGGCTTGAACCCACCCGCCGGTGGGTGGCCCACTTGCAGGGCAGGAGTGTTAGCTGATACATTTCCTAGTAGATTACCTAATATACTGATTTGACCGGGTAGAAGGTTTCACACTGTCTATCCCCATACATTCTCTACTTGCTATTCGAGCAATATCTGATGTATTACCTTAACCTGCGGCACGTTATCGATTCATCACCAATCCATTACCGATACTTGTCTCAAATAAGAGATTGCGTGTGTATAATAGTAACAACCCGTATCCACCCTACTACCGATGCATTACCAACGAACCCCCGATAGAGTTCTAAGACAACGGTTAATACATTTCCTAACGAGTTTTATTCATGCATTTACTACAGTAATACCTCTCTCAAATGACCCAGTGAGAGATGCAGGCTCGGCACCCCACAAACAGTCAGGTTTACAATGTGGCCAGATTCCATTACACGCAGTTCCATAGCGTTTTAGGCTGGCTCGTGTAGAATCTCTCTCTAAAACACGGATAGAAAGACGACCGATCGGACGGTAATGGAATAGAACTAATGTATATGATGAGTGAGGCTTATGTTGTTCTGTAGTCAAGGAGAAGTGAAGAGCTAACTATGAGTGCTGCCTAGGACACACGGGCGCCTGTCCCATTCCACAATAATACGTACACCTTTCCTTAGCGCAAGCGAGCGGCAGGCCTGGCAGTGTTTTCGAACACGACTAATGTTGCATAGGCACATAAGAAATCGCCAAGTCTATATTTCTGTATGGCATGCGATGGCGGTTGTGTTTAGAAACGCTATGGAGTGGCTAGTACCGTAAGAACTAGAAGAATTGACTATCTACAGCCAGGGATTACCGTCTCCACGATTGGTTGAAGGGTGTAGATCCATCTGCTATGGCGCGGCGCGGCTTAATGGTGACAAAGATTGCATCGCAAATACCTTTTTAACCAGGCAAGATATCAAAAGTCTATGTGAGCGAATTGTAGATATAGGTATGATGAAGATTTTGATCGCATAGATTTTGGATATCTTGCCTGGTTGAAAATTTATTAACCATGCCATTTGCCCGTTTTAGTCTGTTTTAAGGGCGTCTTGGCGCCAAGCCTGGTTCACACAGAGAACTATAGTCTGCCCTTGGGTTACAGTCCCGACCCCCGTCTCCGCCCGTGTTTCCTTGTCTCATCTCCTATTTCCTTAGTCTGTTCCCATGTCTCCTAATTCTCCCTTCCGTTTCCTGTCTCCTAGTCTCTGTTTTCCATTCTTGTCTACTTGACATCGATTTTGTTTCTGCTTTCGTGTCTCCCTGTTCCGTTCTTCACTTTTTATTTCTTTGGATCTGCTAGGTGTCTGGCTTGTCCTTGGCTAGCGTATATTGCAGGACTATTCAAGCTGGATATGTTGTGACGCTGACTTGACCCTGGAGTTATTCCCGTGATAGTTTGTTCCTATGTACTAGCCCTTCCCTTTCCCTAGTCTGACATCTGCCTCGAATGATTCCTGTACATGAATAACACTGTCTCATTATGATTTATGGCTCGATTCTTGATTGTACATCATTCTGGTTTGCATGTAGTAGCCGGGTAGATGGCTGACCCTGTTACATGTCTTCCATTACCTTCCCCACTTTGTTCCTTGTTTTATTCGTTGTGTTCTTGCCTCGGCTTGCCCCTGTTGTGCCGCTTCCCTTCGTCCGGTACGTGATAACATGTGTTCCGTCACGAGTACTATACGTGCATTGGCTGAACATCGCCCTTCCCTAGAATCCCTAGTTCTTGTCTGGCAAGCACGATATGAAGTCATACTGCGAATCTCTAGCTCCTGTCCCGGTCTTATCATGTTTCTTTTCCTTGTCTTGTATTGTCTTCGTTCATGGCCCTTTGTCTTCCTGTCGTTTCTTGCCTTGGCCGGTATCACCTTCCTATCTTGTCTCCTCGTGCATAGGTCTACTTATGCTTTTCATGTCTTCCATGTTTCATTAACTGAGTCTCTCTCTTCTTGTCCTATAACGTGTGAGTGTGCTCATATTACCCTTGTCTTTGTTTATTCCCTTTATTTCTGTTCCCTATTCCCGTTTTCTGGTATGTCTCTTGTCTCCGACTTTCGCCATTTCTTTCCTCGTCCTTTTTTCTCTTTCTCATTCTCGCTTCTTCTTTGCCTGTCGTTTCATCTTCACTGTCTCTGTTCAGTGAGTGTACCCATGCTCACCTGTATTTTCTTGTCTCTTGTATTCTGTTTATATTCATCCCATCCATTGTTAATCTCGTCCTTTTCTTCCATGCTCTCCCTGTTTCCGCCCTCCTTGTCCTTTCTGTTCTCGTATAGAAGTGTTCTCCTACTTCCCATGGCTACTCGTTTGTGTTCTTTGCCCGATAGCTGTAGCTCTCCCAATAGGATCCTCAGCTGCCCCTCTAACTTTTGGACAAAGATTCCTCATGCACTACTCAAGATTGAGCTATTCCACGCAGAGAACCCACATTTCATGTTGTTTCTACCCCGCTTCATTGTGCTTGCCCACCGTTTGACTCCTCCCAATTGCTCCTTGCGCTATTCTAGTCCCGACTGTATCAAGACCGTCCTCTTATGCTCTATCCCCTAATCTAGATTCCCCACGTTATCCCTGTCTCCCCCCTGCTGCCGTATACATGTGTGCAAGGAATGGCTCACAGCCATATCAAGTGCGAACATGGTTGGCCCTACGTCCATCATCATTCCTGGTTTTCCTGTTCCTGTTCTTGGCCACCATGGCTCTCGTCGGTATCCAGCCCGACCATCCCAAAAGGGTACCCCCCAACTGTGTCCTTTAACCATCGATATACCAAACTCATTTGACACCAACTCAGCATGTTACACATGTAAAAGGTACACAATCTTGGTAAAGTGAAACAGTATTATACATACCTATACTAGTACATGGCCAGTAGAAAACCAAGATTTGAGTTTCAGCGTAAAGTGTCTGAAAATTACGGCTCTTATTAGTTCACAATCTATCAGAGTGGCAAAGATTGTTACAACTGAAATATTAGCATGTCATTTTAAAGACACGCCGCATCATAATAGTGATTTGGATCTCATATGTATAGCCAATTTCCCGAGTGTTTTCGGTAGTTCAACTCTCGTGAACTATGATATATTTAAATCCAACAACTTAGAGAATTTCAAATCGAATAACAATTGAGGCAAACTGATATAAGGGCTTGATTTGAAATACCATTTGGGTCGATAGAATGTCAATTGTACGGCTTGCCTCTCCAAACTATTTTAAGACTTCCAATATCTAATCCTTGTTGGAGTAAATTATCGCAAAAACTGTCAAATAATAAATTAGGACTGATTAAACTAGTATTGGTAGAGAGCAGTAGCGTTGGATATAGATATATTCGTGTCAATTAAAATAACCTTAGCCCTCACATCATGTACATAATCTTCTATTGTTATCATGTTGTCTACATCAGGAAGAAATCATTTTCTACTTTTTCTCACGTATACATCTTTCCCGACGCCTTTGGCTACTCTTTTTTGGCCGATCCTACCTGAAGATGAAACATCTATGCCTGTTGTAGAGAATTTTCCTTTTGAATATCCCAATATGAAATGTTATAAATCTAACTATTAAATTAATCGTTCATTCACAGAAGAATAATTCCAAGGCCAAGACACACCTTATAAGTTTGCAAAAACCAATAATTTGACATTTTATTACCTTGTAAATACTGTGGATATAATGTTTATACACCTTCATCTCCAGCCTTTACCTATCCATGCACCGCAGTAGGTAAGCATAATATCATTTGTACTACTATGAATAATAAATATCATGTTAGAGTTTGGTTGTTAAATACCATTTTTGAGCTACTCACTATAAAATACACATCGTTATAGTTTTTACATTATAATCTTCAAGAATGGAGTCCCCTCTTTCAACGACTATAGACATATACGCTAGGGTAGATGATATCAACTACACTCATAGCAAACTAGAAACACAGAAACAGGTTTGATAATGTGGCAGAAAGTGAACGTCAAACTAGAGGATTGAGATTGGAACCAAGAAAGATCAAGAGTAGTGACTCGATATATTCGGATTGAATTATCATACACCAACGCCCACAGCCTCAATCTAGATAGATTTGATTACTAAAGAAGCGGTTCAGAAACCAAATGCTTGGATAATAAATATAATAATCGGTCATTAGATCTGCTATTTCAAATTCGGTTGTGTGAGAAGTAGTTACGGTGCGGCTCCTTCCTTGTATACTCTTCTCTCATCCCTGTAATTTCTCTTCGGTATGGTATAGTGATAAATTGGTTGAGTTGCTATAAGCTTCTTCAGAATTAGATTGCGTGAAGAATTCATCGGGTTTCTTCTGTATATATAATTGCTGGTATCTGCACTTTCTCTCTTTCCTTTCCTTTTCACGAAATTTTCTCCATTATTTCATTATTTGGATTTTATCTGTTGTCGGTATCAAGACCAACCATACAGTATACACTTTTCTATAGTTTCCAATGGTATCAAGCCTGTCTATGTATTTTTAAATGATCCCAAGTGTACTTGAGTCAATCATACTGCCTGGCTTCAAAGTTGTCCATTAGATAAATATGAACGAAAAGAAATATGATATTGTTTGGACCAAAAAGGAAGTAGAAAAAAGAAAGGTTGTAAGGTCCATATGTACAGTACTAAATTTGATGAACTCTCCTCTTAGTTCCAATGAAACTCAAAGAATCGTGATTGATACCCTCAAACCAGACCGAAACTTAAAACTACAAGAAAACAAACGAATATGATGAAGAAACCAAGTTATAATTCTCTACACAATAGGATTAAAATAGAAAACCCGAATATATATGAACATATATTTACTCAACAACTTTGTCTCGCCACAAGCTTCATTGGAATGGAATGGGCCTAGATTGATATTAGCAGGTTGTATGCTTGATATGAGTCCTTTGCTTCTCAATATTCTAGTTTTAGAAATTTTCATTCTGAGTGATATCTAGAGTATAAAAATGTCGTTCTCTTTAAAATAACTTTCTATTACCCCTTTTAAAAGATCCAGAAGTAAACAGTTGCAAGGAATATTGAAAATTTGAATAAAACATATGTATTTAGCTGTAATTGCAATGTCACTAATAAGTTTAATAGTATCTAAAACTTTCAAAGCGGGTAGAAACGAAAAATATAGCGTTTTAGAAAATTGGTAGTGTTTGACTTTGCAATTCGAATTCAAATCTGTGATCGGTTTATAATACAAGAATTTATAATATTCTTTCAGTGGACGATTGATCATAATTTATTCAATCCAGTCTGTAATGATATTGTTTTTTGAATACACTCCTGAACTTAATTTCAATATACACATTATATTTCTTGTCAAATTCATAGATTTGCTGCAACCCAATTCCTGAAGGAAAAAGCAAAGGTATTCAGTTCACTCAAATTCATCAACAAATCTATCAATCTACTGGATCAGTTTAGGTTGATTCTTTTTGAATACTACTGTAAAAGCTTACTAATAACGAATCAGGCAATGAAGAAGTTGAGACTTTTGTAATGTTTCAGATTCAACCACAATTTAACGGACGAGACAGTAGCTGTGACAGAAAGTAATACAAGGTACGCTTCTTAAAGTTCAATGATATGAAGACGGGCTCGATACCGATGGAAAACAAAATTGTTCAGCATCAAATATATTTACAGCCTGAGAACTAATAAACAAATGAAGACGTTATCCAAAGAAGCCAACAAAGTGAAAAATAGAAGACAGGAACGACTATAGATCTAGAGAAACCCTGATGACTCCTTCAAGCAACCCAACCCCACAGATACTCAGAGTATCACGGACCGACGCTGACAGGCCAAGTCTAGGCCCCCGTCACTGCCAAGAAGGCAACTACGAAATAGGGTTGTATGAGTGATGTATTGCTAGGATTTCCTATTTGGGTTTCGGTTACATTAGGCATTACTGCTGTGTGGTCTCTTCATTGTATATTTTGTCTCTTCCTCGTAATTTCTCTACGGTGTGGTATGATGATAAATGGGTGGGGTTGCTATAGGTTTCTTCGGGGTTCGGTTGCATGAAGATTCCCCTGTATATATAGTCGTCGGCATCTCTTATGCTCTCTTTCCTTCCTTCTTCACTCAAGGTCTTCTTTTCGATAGTTAGGTTTTTAGTTTGAATATATTCAAGTAGTTTGGTTTCTACCTTCGTCGGTACATACCTCGATCTCATAGTTCCTAGTAGTTCGAATCTTCAACGGTATCAAGCCCATTCTTGTGTCATCGAACTTTCATGAAGCGTACCCTGGATCGCTCTCTTGCTTAGTTACGACATCGTCCGTTAAACAGAAAAACTCCACTAATTTATCATCATACCATAATAAAGAATGCGTGCCGCAGCAATGCCTCAGGTAACCAAACTGGAATAGGAAACCCTACAATCGCGCAATACATTCATTACTATACCATTCGGCTCCACATCTACTTTCTTGGTAATGTAACAGGTCTAGACCGTGGCTGTCAGCGTTGGTTCATGATATACAACCACATACTACATTGTGACAATCAAGCAATTTGAAGAATAAATGTAGCAATATAGTATAGACCCAGAACAATACCATATTCTACTATTGCAGATAGTTAGTTGTTGATTGTTCAGCAATGAGGAAAAAAAAAAGCTACTATGCTAGCAAAGTCTGATGCTTTTACTTCTCAACCAGTTAAATCAAACGCTCAATTCTCCTATTCTAATGCGAAGAAGATTGATGTTCTATCCTAGCTAATGTATCAGTTTATTAAGGATGTTAATGATTCCACTGGTACTAACAATGAGCAAACTGTGAAGTAATTGTTTCTAGTTTTATTAGAAATATTTCAATATTTTGTTTGTCCTTCTACTTCACGCATATCCATTTGATTGACAAATGAGGCTCAAACCTTTAAGGGAAACTCAAGAGATCACAGACACAGAAAAGGAATACATATCCAATGCATGGAGCTGGAAATAGAAATAATATATTATAGTGAATATTTGAAACAGAAGGATGAGGTTTGGATTGTTAGATGTATATCATGGTTCGACACCAACAGCCGTGATCTAGACCTGTACTATTACCCAGGCGACAGCTGCAAGACAAGGTTATATGAACTATATGAGTGTAGGGTTTCTTGTTTCAGTACTGACTGTTTAAAGTGTTAATGCGGCATGGTTTCTTCGTTGTATATTTTCTCTCTTCCCTGCCTTTTCTCTTCGGTAGGGTGTCATGATAAATTAATGAGGTTTTTATGGGTTTCTTTGGCATGCGTTTGTATGAAGCAGTTATTCTGGTGCTTTAGTATATATAGTCATTCATGTCTTTCCTTTCTCGCTGTTCTTTCCTTTTCACACAATTTTTTCTTTTTATTGGTTGGTTTTTACTGTAAATATTTTTGAAGAATTTGGTTACTTACTTTGCACCTGTTATCTAATGATGAAATACAAACGAGACTTCCATTGGAAATACTACCAGTATATTACTTGGCCCTCTTGAACCAAATTTAGTCACTTATTTGGCTTAGAAATCTATTTTAGAGATTTTTACTTGTTCGTTCATAAAGCTATTGGCTGAATTAGGCTATTACCAGTAAATTCAATATTGGAACTCAAAGTTAAATGACGATTATATCGAAGTTTGATACAAGTTTTGGTTACAAATTTAATAATACTGCAAACAGTGGCTTTTCAGATAGAAAGATAATGACAAATGAAATGTATTTGGTACTTGAAGCACATTACAGTACTCAACATGAGATAAGAAATGACAATTAAAAATGAGATGATGAATACGTTCATATGGGAAGACTTGAGTAGCTTCGTTCTATGTTTTAGAATACACTCAAATATAATATGATATGCAAGGACTGGATATTTTTTATATGGAAGAAGTTAACAAAGCTAGAGAAGGGGGTAGCAATTACCATCTGGTCATCTCAAAATGCATCAATTGAGGAAACAGTCGGAGAGGTTAGAAAAGCAGAAATAGCAAGATAAAACCTTTACCCAAAGGCCAACACTGTTGATGTTGTCCTCCAAACCCAGCAAACCATTGAAAGAAAAGATTACTAGAGCATAGAACTCAAAAGGATAAATTGATTGGTTCCACTATACAGAAAGAATCATCAAGCCAATGCTTCAAGCTTTTAATATGGAAATAAAATAGTCAGAGACTTGAGATGAAAGAGGTGAACTTGTGTGTATACGGGATATAGTTGTCACTCATAGCCATCATCATATTCAAGACTATGATAGGAATGTAGGTATTACCAAAATAGATTAGCCTGCTTGCGAACACTAATTTCTAATATCAAAGTTGAACATCCTGACAATAACATCGAATAGCCTCTGCCGACTTCAACCCTATTGAAATTGTTTTTAATTTGATTAGAAATGGAATGTCAGATTGAAGAAAATTACTCTCAACTAAAGAGGCAGCAAAGTCACCTTAGATAGAGGAGTGAAATGTTATTCCTGAAGAGAAAACTAATCACTTCATTGAGGAGGTCAATGGCAAATTAAGAGAACATGAGAGGCAGAAAAGTAGAGTTTATTCCAAGGTTAAAACTATTATATTTACTGTGTGTATATTTGGTAATTTTTTTTTTCAAACTCTTGTTGATGTTATTTTAGCGGTCTTCATGATCAATTTCAGTGGGTTTGTGATCCGAAGTCAATGATTTCGGCAGGACGGAATGGTTGCCTTCATCTTTTCTGAACATTTAATGAAGGCATGAATGAAAGAGAAATTTAATTGAATTGTTGATATTAAGGGGGAGGATACTCTTCAAACTCTGGATACTATCGAGAACGAAGATACCAACTAAAACAACGACGAAATTTGAAATGCCGAAAAAAAACCAGTATTTCTGTTGCGAGATAATATATTCAAATAACGGTATGCAAACCCGTTAAATCCAATACAAGTTTAGCTTGACTACTATATGGATATTTTCGATCATTCGCTAGCATACGAAATCTTTCTTTAGTATTGCAAAAATATATTCCATTGTATTTTTCAATTGGTAAGATTATTATTTAAATAATTTACCTTTGTTTGTGCGTTATTAAGTAATTTAAAATGATCAATAAAATTTTGTTCGGTTATATAGCAATATTGTAATTCCTATCCTTCTCTCAAGTGATATTACACATTACTATATTGTGCAAGAATAGATTCTTTAAGTCCCAGTACTACATTAGCAAAGTAATACTTATACTCTGAAATGTAGGAGTCATGTTCTAATGAATATTAAAGTATATATATATTATGAAGAGATTCTTTATAACAAACTAGTATACAAGAATATTGAAGACTGAATTGATATATTGAATCGAAGTTTTACGGTGCCTGACTATTTCAGTTTCGATCTGAACTAACTTGATCCTCAAGAACTCTCGCTATTACAAGTATCCTATCAATTGTACCTATATAATTCTTAAAATAATGAAATACTTTGAGATTTTGCTTGATTGCCAAAGGTGTTTCTCTCGATATTGTTATATGACTGGACTTCTGATATGGATAGCATATTGCATCAAGTATGTGTCCAAAGTATCTATTTATTGATAGGTAATAGGTGAAGAATGATCGAGAAAAAGAATCCTATATTTTACTTACTCAATGTATCCTCACTATCTTGATATACTTCTTGAGCATTTGAGTTGGACATATTCTTCCTAACAATATTTACAAATATCGTGCATTTAACCCCCAGTATCACATATTTTCCTGGTTTGAACAATTCCTTCTCTTTCATGCAACTGCATAACCTTTCAAAAGTTGCAAGTGGCATATATAAAAAGTTTTGTATTTTTGCTGAATTTCCGCATTTCAGGATTTACTGTCTGTAAGATGCACCAAAATTTGAAGATAAATGTGATGGAATTTTATCAAGGTAGATGGCAGTTTCATATTGCATAACCAAAAGGAAAATCTCAATAGGACTTTGTGAATTTAAAAAAATCCTCTTCTCGTTTGCCATCGCTAGTATAGTGATAGTTGCTCACTTGTATTGAGTAATATGGACATGAACTATTATAATGTTGTTGAGATTTTAATTGTGACCTGTACCAGTAGTGGTGGCATGGCGTGAATATTTTCACAGTCACAGAATAACATAATCCGTTATCTATAGATTGTCCCAATAGTCAAAGAGGTTAGAAACCATTGATTTTTTGTTAAACCCATGGGTTAAGGCGGCAACCGAACGGGGCCTACGTATACTTTCATCAATTAATGCAATCAATTGAGTTGTGACCTCTCATTTATCCTAACCACTGTTCTCAAGCTTTACGCAAACCACATATGCACTGTTTAATTAACATGTGCTCCCAGATAGATTCTCAAATGGTGCCTCCGCGGCTGCCTCCCCCGTTCCCTGCCCTTCCTATAGGAGTGATCATTAGGGTGCTGATTTGGAGACATATTCGCGGCTCGATTTGCAGTGATTTGGAACCCGGTCTGCAGTTGAAACAGCTGCTGGTGCGGCGCCGGATATGGTGCCTCATTTGGTGCCTGATGTGGTGGCGTATTCGGCGCTGACTTGCAGAATAGCTAGGTCCTTAATTGTGGTCCGATTTCGCTGTCGAATTGAGTATCGATTTGGTTCCTGGTTTGGACTTATGTTAGGACTCGGTTAGACGCTTGGTATTGTGTCGGTGTGGTACCTACATGGTAGGTGTGTTTACGTTATGGTTTATGCTGCGTTCAAGCGTTCTATACCAAAAGCTCTAAATACATACCCTTGAGAAAAAGAAAAAAGAGGTATTGGGGTGGCCCGAATCAGAATCGGCCTCACTTGGAGGCTGCAGAATCTACATATCTCACTAGGCGGAGGGATACATGGGTCCTCATCTTGTGTTGGACTATATAAACCGTTATATAACTATGAGCGTAGAAATGAACATTCAAGAAATCCAACCTACCCTTCGCAGTCTCAAGCTCCCACAATGAAACCAGTCATAAGATATACGATCATGGGCCACGATACCGCACAGTGGCGTCCCTGGCCCCTTAAATCTTTATCTCTCTCATTGTTTGCCGTGTTATGTTTACTGCTTGCTATAATTGTCGAAATAGCCCTGAGCGTCTGTGAGCCGAATGGGTGTCCTCTCATCGGTACCGCTGTGCCAAGTATTACAGCCTATAGTACAGCAAACCCACCGCCGAAAGCAACATTATTTGTATACAACTTTCTTCCAACAATGTTTGGAGTTGGTTTCGGGCTCCTTTGCGTTGTCATCCATCACGACTGTATGCGCATGGAACCATGGTTTCAGCTGAGCAAGCCCGGTGGTGCGCTAGCTGAGGAGGGACTACTTCTTGAGTATTCATACATGTTCCCGCCTTTGGTTCTGTACAGAGCGGTGAAGAAAGGGTTTACAACCAATCACTCTTCAGTAATGATATGCTAGACTGACATATTCTCCAGCCATTTTCCTGTAGTCGCGTCATCATCTATACTCTTTGTCACGTCGCTCATAATTACCCCCTTGACTGCCGGTGTTTTCGAGAGTACAATGATCCCACTGCTTGTGTCCCAAAATATAACCTACCCTATGGTTCGATGGAACATTCCTGTTGAGGAGTTTGTCCCGACACACGGCTCCTTTCCTGCACTATTCGCTGGCACCTATTTTCACCCGCCTTATTCGCATGCCTGGCTTAACTCCTCTCTACCTCCATTCATGACGGAAGATTATGCTCTTGAAGGCTGGTCTCCTAAACCTGTTTATTCAAGTCTTGGTAGCGAGAATAAAACGGCGGAGGGCAAAGAAAACATTTCTAGTCATCCATGGACTGGGCCGACAATTCTATACGAGGCTGACCTAGAATGTGAGGAGGCAATTGCTAATCCTATATCCGACAATGGTACCGGCGTTAGTCGTTATATTCTCACTTCAAAGAGCAAAGCCTTTCCATCAGCCGTCTGGGAACCTAGCCTATTTGATATCAGAATTGAACGTTACTATACGGAAACATCCCAGTCCAAGTCAGAGAAAGAGTACTATGGTTATGTGGAGGTTCTCACTCAACGGAGTCTCGAGGATAACATCACTACTATCAGTCACTCAGATATCCTGGATTATTCTATGTACAACTCAGTCCTTTACGTATGGGGGTTGGTACAGCGCGAGGGAAATGACACAACTACAAACCCCGAGTGGCGCCCTTGGACAGCTATATTTTGCGGCCCTCGCTATTATAAGTCGCACGTTAATGCCACAGTGCTCATGCCATCCGGAGTAGTCCAGAATATCTCCGAAAAATACGACCGATCCCCGCTTGACGCTATAGCTAACACAACAACGCTATCCTACCTGGCACACTTTTTTTCCTCATACCACCAAGATTACACTAGCACTGCCGAGGTAGGGTCAACACGCACAGGTGAGTTTAAGGACAGTAACGGCTATGTGATAGGCCTAGGGTTCGCCTCCGGTGGCAGGGGCGCAAGTCATCTTCAGCTCCTGCATCGTTTCGGTGGCACCACTGAGTTTCCACGTATCAGAGCCTACCCTTCCGGGGCAGGACACTGGCAAAACAATGCTCTCCTCTTTGCACTTAGCTCCCAAAGTAACTCTACACTGGAGAACCTTTTCGACCCCGACGCACTCGCAGCTATGTATCGCTCCGCTTTCAAAATCCATTTCGCATCGTTGTGTAGGGTGGAGCTCGGGCTGGTTAGAAGGCAGAGTGACAATGAATCTGGCATGATAACCTCGCAGTTTACGGTGCGGGTTTTTAAAGCAAATGAACGGTGGTGCAGGGGTACGCAAGCTGCACTTTTCACGGTCGCCATTCTAGCTATATATATTCTGCTACTGATGAAGGACCGCCGGTGCTACCTGGACGGGGAACCCAACAGTCTTGCGAGCGCGCTTGGTATATTGGATAGGAGTGCTGAACTCACAAGCCACTTGGAAGAATCAGAGTTTCAAAGTATGACGACAGTTAGAAGTATCCTTGCGCTCCGCATGGCACTTTACCAGTTGGTGCTGGAGCCGAATATCGGTCCTCGAATCGAGGTCAAGAACCAGAGTGGTGACCCAATCCTCGGCATACCTGTTCCAGATAAGCGGGAGCCTCGACGTCCTGAGGTCTGGCCTATTAGCTTTCACTCTGGACTTTCCTTTGTCATTTTTTTCGTCTCAATGACAACCCTGGCTTCGGCACTGTATGCCAGTAGTAAGGTGAATGATGGTAAGGGAATCATCCTAATCGTAAATATCAACGCTTGTTTTTGACTAGGAATTAGGAATCACTTTCCCCGGAAAAGAAAACACATTTGTCTATAATATCCTTTTTTCATACCTTCCAACCCTCTTGGGAATCATTGTCGAACCACTTCTGACCACGCTTGGGAGCTATTACTCTATGTTTGGGCCCTATATGAGCCTTCTCCATGGTCATGCAAAGAGTGAAAGGTCCCTTTCGGTGGACTACGATAAATCCCCGCCACACTTCCAGGTCTTACGAGCCCTTCGGTCAAGAGATCTAACCCTCGGTGCATTGGCATTAGCGATACTGCTGTCGCAAGTACTTGCAGTTGCTCTCGGAGGAGTCTTCTACCCAATGACAAGTCAGTCAAGCATCACAGTCCTGTTGGAGAGTCTTGGAAAACCTATAGTGAAAGATGGATATGACGGCAGCAGAGATTTCATGGATGTACACTATGTGCTCGATGGTATTCTTTCAGGCACTATCAAGCGCCTAACCTGGACTACAGAGGATCGCTACATTCTCCCCTTCTCATTAACTACTGGTTCTGGGATTAGAACAGTCACCGCCACGACCCTTGGACTTCATGCCGGCACCCACTGCTCGCACGTTCCTGTTGAGAAAATCATAGTAACCTGCTATATTTATAATCTTGAGTTGGGCCCCTTCCTTCCACAGCCGTGCCCGGCGCTAGACACCACAGATGAGAACTTTTTTGGACTCTACATTCCAGAGGATCCTTGTTGGCCAACGGCTACCCCACAAGAGTTACCCCTCATCCTCGGAGGCTCCGAGTCAGATCATTATACGCGGATTTCTAGCGAGTTGCCGGCCGCTGACTTCCTTACCCCAAGCCCGCAGTGCTCAGGAACTTTATTTGCCGCCTGGGGCGAGACCCCTCCGGACCCAAACAATGATAGGCCTTCTAGCTACATCCCGCGCGTCGATATCTCTGTGCTTCGCTGTATACTCAATCCTTCAACCGTGGGCCTCTCAACTACTGTTGACCTTGAGGGCCATGTGCTTGAAGGGAGAAATGTTGAACCTCTCCCGCTTTGGGCTACGGGTAGTACCTACTTGGAAGGTTCCGATATCCTTACAAGTACCTTTATTTCTATGATCGTTGATGCATCTGTTCGGAGCAGTGGAATGAATTGGGAGAGTTCACATATGATATCCCTTCATCCGGATATTGTACAGCGTAGGCGGAATATAACGCGTATCCCACGGCCTGATATTCTTCCCCACGCGTTCGAGGATACCATTAACCGACTCTATGCAATTTGGTTTCGACTATATGCGGATGACCTCTTACAGTATGAGGGGGCACCAAAGACAATTGAGGCGGAGGGAATGGTATTGAGAGAGAAGGTAGCTGTTTCGACCCCGATGTTTGCAATCATTGTCGGGATCTTGGGATATAGTACAATCGTGATAATCTTTCTATATTGGGGGCCGCAAGGAGAGAGGAGAGTAGGCCATCTGCCTACCTGTCTAGCAGGGATGTGGGCCCATCTGTATGCAAGTGATGCAAAGGAGTTGTGTGGGAATATAAGCGGTCCTACCATGGAGGAGCGTTTGGAAAAGCTAAATACATTTGAGACAAGGTTTAAGTACGGAAAATTCACAGGGAAGGATGGAGATCTACATTATGGAATTTCAATTGAGCGAGAGGATTTGGATGGATACCAGGATGGAGGGGGTGATTGACTGATAATTCATTTATTGTATGACCCTTAACAGTATATTGGGGACAGTTTGGGCTTAAAGGATTCTGGTGTATAACTATATATCTCAATATCTAGGATTTATTAATTTTCCTTATTCTTTTTTCTCCTATTCCCTATATGCATCTAACCTCACGGTTATGGCCATTGAGGATTTATTTATAACGCTCGGCATTTCCCCTAGCCCCTGAATTTAATTTCTTAATGATGGTTATCGGTTATCCCTTTTCACATTCTTCATTCATTTCCTCAGAGGACTTTGGGCTTAGAAGGCGGGGGGAAATACCAGATCGCTGCCTCTCGCGTTGGGGGCCAAGGGGAGAAGCGTCCGCACCAACATTACTGCGTGGCCGTATATGAATATCAATCTGATTTAAGCTTTATTTCGATGTGAGATCAGACTTTCTTGAGCTCCGGACTAATATTTCACAGAAGATCTTGATTAGAATATGATTTCGCTAAAACTGATATTTTGCCATAACTATGGTATGCGATAATGCCTACATAAACATAATTTTGTTCACTAAGGGATCTAGGTGCGGAGGTAGGCTAGGATTCATGCTTATTCTGCACAGGTAAATTTCACAGACCAAATCCTTATTTATTTCCACGCCAAATACCCACCCTACCGCCCTTATTGCACCTCCGTATGGGACTTACTTGGGATATGTTGGGTTATAAAGGCCTGGTAACGCTTATATTAAAAAGGCACGACTGATTTTGTCTTTGTGATAATACCGCTATTTTGCAAATAATTAGAGCTCAATCATCGTTGAGTATGCGACTGAGCGGGGTACGGAGAAGATTCAAGTCCCGCGAGACAGCCCGAAATGCCCTAAGCAAGCAGCAGGTTGATCCCGTTTGTCGCAGGTTGAAGAACCGGATCCAAATCCACCACATCCGGACTCAAGCGCGACGCCTGCCCCCATCCATCCCCTCCACCTCCGTCAGCAATAACGCGTCTGGGTCCGCCCCAAACGTTGTCCCTGACTCGATTACCCCACGAGACGCGCGTCCTTACCCTCTCCCCGCTTGTCCAAGTCACTCTGCACCTCTTTTCCGCCTTGGGTGCGCCGTAAAAGCATGTCCGGAACCCTGGCTCCGGCATTTCCCGCTTTCTCCCGCGCGGCGGCAACTGGACGGTCCTTGGCGGATACCCACACCCAGAGGTTGCACACATCATCCCTGGCGCTGCTGAGAGCCAGAGCGCGTTCTGTCCGCAGGTCGATATTTTTGTATCCAGCACGAATCCGCTGCCTCTCTGGAAAGCCCATCAACCTCCTTGGCTACACTACTACAGAGGAGAGTGACATCCGCACCACCACGGACGAAAGTGTGGACGGCCATCCCATCATGCTACGGACGCCCCGGGCGGTGGAGCCAGCGTATCCTCTGCTGCATGAGAGGCATGATGGGTCTGCTCGCATACTGCACACTCAGGCATAGGTTGGCTACCTGGGTAAGAAGGGCAAAGAGAGTATTTCCGAGTGTGTGGGGAGAATGAACTGCTGGAAGAGTGAAACATGGAGTGCAAGGGGATAGGAGTTTGTTAGCTGGTGTCAAAGTACATGGAGCAGAGAAAAAGGAAGTGGAAGAGGAAGAACATCGTTGGCAAGGGTAATGATGGGTGGGAAAACAGGCAGAGTTTCCAACAATCAAAATTGCTTGGTATAAAGTCACAGTACCATATCAAAGCGACGTAATCTAGGGAGTACCAAATTGAACTGTCTCGGGCTGGTTGTACCAGTTGAATCATTGTAGGAGTACACTGTGAAGAAAAGAAAAAAACCATTCTAGGACAAACAACCCTAACCCTGATAAATCATGCTAGTTTTCCATGACAGGGCATCAATGGGCAGAGCGCCCCTTCAGAGGTATATAACGTCTATACAATTGTCCTAGAACCGTTTAAACTGTTCTCCACTTGGCCAAATCGTTACAGTCCACTCCAATACCATACCGCCATACCAATAAATCTCAATTAAATAAGTCGGCTTAGCTATTGCAACCGGCGAACAGTTGGAAACTCTAGGAATAGACCGCATCACACTATAAGCACCTTCAAGTAAGCAAATAAAATATCTTGAAGACTTGCTTCTTCACGCTGTCTAAGCCAATAGAAAGGCCTAAATATAAGAAGGATGAGAGGTACTGGAAAGGAATTCCAAAGTATTCATGATTCCGGCTTCATAGTGTGATATCTCTTCACATCTAACGTTAACGGACAATCGAAACCTCCAATAGAGACTTTGCCTAGTAGTAGTTGAGGATATGGTTATACACTAAACGACAAAGTCACTCAAGGTTTGCTACTAGAGTATCGAAGTCTAATTTCCGTATTAAAATTCTTTTTTCTAGCCTTGAGCGGAGGCACTTTTGAGCATGAAGGCTATTTTGGGCCCCGACATGAAAACAACTTGTCTTTCCCCCGATACCACCTTTGAGAGCCCGATATCACATTTCAGCCTCCGCCGAGGGGAACGGGGGTGTTGGCGTTTTCTCCATATTTCTCGGAAGCTTCATGCTTCAGACCTCACGGTGAGCAGTCAGCTGCTCGAACCATGTAGGACTCTATTTATACTGTCATACGTATTTATATCGCGAAGAAAGGTATCCAACCAACAATACCAATGATCTAATGTCAGATACTGGATTAGGGATTGTTTAAAATACGTACGTTCCGAATCTATATATGACCAACGTATCTACTGTTATTTCTCGAGAAATGCACTAGCTCTGGCTTTACATTCCGGGTGAGAAGAAGTGTGTATATGCATGGATCCGTCAATCTTGGTTCGCTAATTTAGCCAGGGTTGAACTTACCGCATACAAATACGGGGATAGTGGGTTATTCAAAATTAAAGGTAGTTTGAAATGCGTAGTCCTAAATTATTCTGTGTCAAGCTGTCTTCCGACCTTTACTTTGTATAATAAAAATTAAAAGTTGTTTTAGATACATAGTTGATTTGTGGAATCGGCTTAGTGTGAAATACGTCTGCGGTTCGGTAGGGCAGAATTAAATTATACTGTGCAGGTACCTATGCGAACACCTACTTTTCCTAGACCCTACCAAGCGAATTTCCCGCCTGCTAAGCATGAGGTTCTTTATACAGATAAAAGGCTGTCCGTGAAATCTGCAGTCAAGAGAGATTCGAGTAGAAGCTGGTGCTAGGTTGTGAACTCCCTAACCAGGGAACAAGAGTAGGTTATCTAGTCAAGTCTAGATTACCGCCGACTCAAGTTATTTATTCTGTGTGTTTCCCGAAAACCTAGAAAGTGTGTCCTGATGGCAAGTAATGCTATGTACAGACTTACGTCGGAACGCATATCAATTTGCGAAAATTGACTAGGGGCGAGAAACCCTAACCCAGCACACTGGAAGGCGCAATCTTTCCTCCTCTTTTTTCTTTTATTCATTCATGGAGCAACTTCAATGGAGTGACTAAGCTATCAACCATGTGATTCTGTTAATACTACTTCTTGGTCTATATAAGCAGCTACACTCTGAGAACCTTAACAGGACCACCAAGTCTGCGTCAATTAGTCTTTTCTTTGGAATTTTGATCATGAGAACAGAACGCTAAACAATTCATGGAAACCAGCACACCCCACAAAAGGAACACTGAGGCCCGCATAACAAGAAATAATCCAGTACAATTATGCAAGTAATTTGCATTAGTAGCTGCCTGAGAATAGGGTCGCCACTTGGTTGGGGTTGGCTTAGAGCTAGGTGTTAAGGCACCGAACTATTTGTTTCCTTATGATAGCTAAGTATCCAATTACAGCGGCAGAAACAATAATTCGCTATCATGGAATACTACCTTCAAAGTTTACAACTACCCCCTGGCGTTGTGGTATTATGTGATGTAATATCGGCTGAAAGAACGTAGCAGGGAGACAAAGCTTCTCGAACGAGAAAGTTTAATATAATGATGTACCTATAAGAAGGCGCTGGGCTGTTCCTGAAACACCCCGCCGCTACTTCCAGTCACTTGCTGTTCCTTCCAATCGACCTCTGTCTCTTAAACCAATATGTCATCCGGGAGTCAGGGGGGGGGGGGTTGTACAATTAGATCACAACTCGGCATTACCAGCAACACGAACTATCCTGAATAACACAATCCTCTAGCAGGGTCAGCTTTAGTCCACTATAAAGCAATTATAAATGATAATAATAATGATGTTAATCTGAAAAACCGAATCAAGAGTTCAATATGTGGTTTAGTTTAACCAATTTTTCTCATGGGCAAGGAAAAGGAATTTAACAAAATATACAAGGTTCGATCCTGGATAGTCTTGTGCGGCGATTAAAGATAAGAATCTATGGGCCAGTTCATTACTATATTTCCCCATCAATTGTGGGTTTCAAAGGCCCTATGAGCTCTTTGACATCAAAAAATAGCTTTGGAGGACCATATATTTATCTTTCCATCACTGATCCTATCTCTCTATGGGCCAGCCGCTCTGGCCTTATTCCTTTCTGGGCTGCGCTGGGCCGGTCCAGGGTTAAATTTACACCGGTGCGGCCCATTAAATATCCTGTTTAAATCATATGTGTGAACCACTACGCTGAGCATTATTAAGATATCTCTCTAAATATAACCTAATAGGGTAAATGCAGCTCTTGAAATAGATCATTTTGAGTGGGTAGTGTATCAATTGAATCAGAGTGTTATTTCTTGATTCCTGCGTCGTGGTTCCTTTTTGGTTTCTTTTTCTTTGCCCAATAACAATAAATCTGTTAATTCATTTTCGATTTGAAAGGGTTCGGGACCGCAGCTTCAGGAGTGAGGAATTTCTCCGCTGATAGAAGTCTAATTCTGCAGAGCCTATAAACGCCCGGAAAACGATCGGAAACACTCCTACCAGAATACTGAAAGTACACAATAGCCCACATTCTACTCCTTTTAAAAGGTACCTACTCCAGACTATCTAATTCTAGGTGTCATGGATAAGAGGAGGATACGTCTCAAGGTAGTCCATGAGGTTATCTTTGGTATCCATCAAGTGGTACTCATTCCAAGGGGTTAGATTGCCCTTTGAAGAGTTCACATCAAATATCAGTATTCTCAAGGAAACTTTGGTTCGACGGTACAAACCGGCGCACAATTATAGGATGCTACAGCTAGTACAATTTGGGCTTCCGACAAAGGTTATTATAATGCAAGACGATGCACCCTGGATGGATAGAAAGAAACTAGTTTACTGGTGCGAAACTCTGTCTTTTCACCCTCCCTTAGCACTACTTCGTACTGAAACACCTGCTAAGAACCTTAACCAAAATACCACTTGTATCAATTATATTACCAGCATAACGTGTTGGAGAAGATACTTGAACAGTTAGTACATTTCAATTCATGATGGACCAGCCAGGATTCTCCGGTAATGTTGAAGTAATTCTTCCAATCACAAGTGGCGTAGATTATCGGATATCGACTCCCAAGATAGAGGAGATTCCTTTGCTTTTGTAGGTGCGGGAGGAGATAGGGAGCTTCTGATGACGGGTTCATCAATAGGGTTTGTATCAAGCCTCACCAAATGTGAAGGTTCACGTTGGATTATAATTCTGTTAACCACAAAAACTCAACCCCCCGGGCCTAAAAGAGGAGCCGATCTTGCGGGGGTAAGCTACACTTGTGTAGACTAGGTGGATACCTTAGAGACTACCCGGAACGTTTATTCGCCAAATTCAATATGTCGTTGGTAGCTATAGCTATATAGTGTTATCCTTTCTGTACAAGATAGCAGATTTGTTGTATCAGATAGTAGAGACTTATGCTCGTGGAGTTATAACGCTATGGTTACTAACACTCTGTATTCCTGTCCGTTCTCTTTTGCACTGTTATTGGACTCTCAGAAGGCCTAGCTCGGCTCTGTCCGAGCACTCGATTCGAAGCCGTGACTGGATATTCTTAAAATATCACGCTCTCCGTGTAATAATGCTATTGCGGGGGAATGTTTCTTTTGCATCCGTCATTGATTTCCTATTCGTCATCTCACTGTGTCTTTCTCTCGGTTTCTGTATCAGATCTCTCAGGTATAGATAAGGGGCGGTTTTCCCTTCTCGTATATCAACAAGGTTAATCAATAACCACATCAATTTCATATATTTTTAGATATGATATCTGGCAAAATACAGTGTACTGTACGGAGCAATTGCAAAGCGACATCTGATTCCGCGTGACACCCCGCCCTTAACGACAATCGCAACAAGAAAGCGACAATTACCCAGACCAGGCCCAAACGCGGAAAGATCCCCTCAATTTACGAGATAATCTCATTAACTGTGACGAACAAGAGGCTTCTTAGCGACAAAATGCCAAGGATTACTATATTTAGCACATTTTGGAATATTAACTGCCAGTTTCAGAGTGACCGTGACACCCATTGTCGCTTTGCAATTGCTCGGTATAGTAGTGGGGATAAGTAGCTCCTCATCAACTCTTGCAAGTACCTCTTCAGTAATGACTTATTGCGCCGCTCAGAAAGACCCCAGTAGGCGCATTATATCCCCGTGTTATATATGGCGGTTTGTATGTGATGATTGTTGGAGGGAGATAGAAGCCTAATATTAGTGAGAGGTTGCATTGGAAAGTTCTGGCAATTAGGCCCTGGGCCAGGATGTTTGGCTCTTAGAGGCTTATTTTTGTAAATTCTGTCTGGGAGTTTACCTACAATCTCGCTTTACACTACAACCAAAACCGAAACAAGTAGGTGATTTGGGTCCTGTGGTTCTCTATAGTTGTGTTGTCGCGAGTTTTAGTACAGGATGTAGCTCGTACTTTCAAAACCTCTTCGCCAGCATCTTCAACGATTCTTCCGTTTATCAGTTGAACTGGTTGTCTAGAACAGATGAAAACAACTGGTCATTTGAGTTTTTCCTGCTCACTATCTGCTTGAGTTCAGTTTTTGGCTGTCTAGCCAAAACAGGTTCTTGAGGCAACTAGAACTCCCCATACAAGGTATGAACACTCAACCTCGGGCATATCCTAGCCCTAGACTCCAGTAGTCTTGCTTCCCCGTTAAAGAAGCGCCAGGCCTGCAGAAGGGCTCTACGCTATAAACCAGTTCTTTATTGATAAGCTCATTGGTACCCCGGTTTTGTTCAGTCCAACTCGTTGGAAATCAAAACTGGCGACAACTGTTGGAAAAACTGGCTGTTTTAAACTACTTGCTTGGCTGCGAGCTTGTTCAACGCTATACTTCCTCATGGCTCTTCATAAAAATATTCTAAAGTCACCGGATTCAATAGTTTAGGAAAGAAATTATGTATGGCGTCGGGGAAGGCATATTGGAAATGTGCCTGACTGGTATTTCGGGTTGTCTATAATAGGGTACAACAGGGATGGACGCTACAACAGACACTAAACATCACAAACAATTAATCACTACAAAGTGCGGCGGTACAGGATGAAAACATATTTTTGGTATCTTATATTCGTTACTTCTACTATCTACCGTATTAGTGACATTCTTGTCATCGATGGCGATTCAGAAATCGTTACATGAAAGCCTGTTGCGTCCCTTGATTGTTGGAAAGTCCCAATATCAATAAAGCCTTGGATTAACGGACCTACGTACTTGAGGATACACAGAAATAACCACCAAAAGTGCCCGTAAAACTGAATGGTTTAAACAAACAAGGAAGAGGGTTGAGGGGCAAGAAATCCTGGTTAAGTGACCGGGACGTTTTAACCAATCAAACCAGAGATAAGAGAAAAAGGAAGGACACGAAGTGAATGCTATATCCTCAAATACTATTACGACAGTGATATACTCGCGCATGATCATATTCAGGGAGTTCTTGGTACTCGGTAACGACCTTGTAGTCTCTTTGGCCACTAAGTTGAGGGGATCCTCGATGGTGAAGATGCAAAGATTTAGCATCACCGCCAGGACGAAAGTCCCTGATAAGAGTGTTACATAATACATTACTCGCGCACTAGCGCGCTCAACTCCGCACCATTTGTTCAAACGTACTCTATTATGGCTTGGCAAATGTTATGACCTTTTGGTGGAGATCGATAGAGCAGCGGGGCGGGGGGGCATACTAGTGTTTACTGCCATTCTCAGGCCACTTGCTGGACGTGGCGGTGTACGGGATGGTTAAAGTCACATAGGAGGAAATACCAAAATGAACATCACGGAAGGTTCGGAGCGTCAGGCGAAGGAGGTAGACTGGGGGGCCGAGCTTTTTGTGAGTTATCATCAGAGCAGTAAGGGCAGATGGACTCCATGCGCCAGCCTAAAAGAAAGAGAGCAAGAAGAGAGAAAGAGAGAAGAAACCAAAACGGCCTCCGGGCATATATTTGTGGACTGGCGTCCGGGGGACGGGTGCTAACATATGGTTATATGGTTCATCATTCCGCGGGTCCTCAGTCACCAGGAGTACCGTTTCCTGGCCGCTCTGCAAGTGCGCTGCCAGATCTAACAGGATCACTTTATGAATTAGTCGTCCACAATCCTGCTCGGAAACACAATGGGCGACAATTAGGAATAGCCGTATTATTTTCAACTGTTAATCTGTACTCTTACGCTGACCTAGCACATGTCGCATTATGACGCTGCTTGAACGCTTGATATTCGAAAGTAACAAATGAGCAGATAAACACTTTTCTATGAACTATCCTGAAATACAAATATCAAGAAATGCTAAGGTGCCAACTGTGCAACATAGCTCCTTCACCGAAGCCCCCTGAGGATTCAATTGCACCAAATCAGTAACAACAGAAGGAGGGAAACACCTAGCCAGATGAACCGGGGTCAGGAATGAGTAAAGAGAAAAGAGAAAACAACGTTATCTTACGCTTCACGTTCTTTAAACTTCCAACACGCTAAACCCATGGCTGTCCCCATACAGGGCTATATCAGGATATCTTCGGGTAAGGTATTTGGCTGTGGATTCCGACATTCTAGCGCCCCGGGTGACTAGTAATTTGATTAATTCACTGCTTCCCGACACCCCAATGGCATGCTCTAATGGTGTCTGGCCTTCTTCATCAAGAGCATTCATATCAGCGGACTGTTCGAGGAGGAGGCGGGCGGTGACGTAATCATTGCTGTCAGCAGATATGTGAAGGAGAGTTTGACCACCTCCACTCCTCGCATTTGGATCCGCCCCTTTTTCAAGGAGTAATTGCATTGGGCCTCTATGACCTGCGATTGTGGCATAGACAAGGGCACTGTTGAGGTGATCACTGCTGACCCAAAGAGCCGGCCAATTTTCGATTATAAATTCGAGGACCTCTGAATCAGGTAATGCGTCGTAGAGTTGCTTAGCGTCGATTGGTACGGAACTCCCCACAATGGTCTGATTGGCCAGGTCAAATCCTCTACCAATTAGTAGCTTCAAAAGCGGAAGCAAGGGCTTTGAGTAAAGTAGATCGTATGAGAAACTCTCTCTGAGAGGAGTAATTGCCGTGGTGTCGGCCCCGCCCCTCCAGAGCACATCGAGTATTTGACCATGTTCCATGTCTGTGTGACAGGGCACATCAGCGGGGTGAGGATAGTAATGCTGCCGGATGAAGAAAAGAAGTGGGGTGGACCCATCCGCAGCCTTTGCCTCAATATTGGCTCCCTGCTCGAGCAATAGCCCCACAACATCAACCTGAATTCCAAGAAGTGCTTCGTGCAATGCGGTTCGGCCACAATTATTGACCGTCTCCATATCCACGCTGTTCAACCACAGCAGTCGCAATAAGTCCAAATCGCCTTTCCTCACGGCGTGGATCAGGGCGCCGTCGCCATTGTCATCGGTGATTGAAAGCGATGCCCCGGACTCAATCAAAAAGTGAAAACGGACTAGCCCAGGATCCAACTCTGGATCATGGCACTGTATGGCCCGGATCAGTGGTGTCATACCTTTTTGTCCCTTCGCGTTGATATCGGCCCCGTGAGCTACCATCATTTCCAACGATTTAATACACGATGTTATAAGGACACTATTGCGCCAGGGGGTCGCCGCTACTAAATCTCAGATTCTAGGATCAGCACTGTCCCGTTCAGGGGGTTTCATCAAAATGATACTGCATTTCACTTACCATTTGCGCGTGACTGTTTGACGTTATGTTCCAAACAAAGCATCAGTGGGGTCGAGCCATCCCCCGTGGCCGCATTAGCATCGGCACCCCGTCCAAGTAGTAGTGCTGGAATTCCCGAGTATAAATTTGCGGGATATATCAACGCCTTGTGCAGTGCTGTCTCGCCAATTCGATCTTTGGCCTCTAAATATAAACCAGCCCGTGTGTGATTTAGGAGAAACTCTAGTAGGATTAGATCTCCCAATACCGTTGCATATGATAGTACGTTAGTACCGTTATGATCCGTTTGTGAGAGTGAGCACCCTGCACCGAGTAGGAAATGGAACAATTCGAGCAAATCTGGGCCCCAGGTTTTCCCAAGGTAATACGTGATGAGGTAATGTAGGAGCGGAACGTTCCCCTGATGGAGCGTCTTGATATCCGCTCCACTATCGATAAGTATCTTTACTATTGTGATGTTTATGGGGGGGACAGTTGCGTGGTGCAGGGCGGTCATCCCCGACGGAAGGGCTTCCCGCACATCAGCCCCGTTGTTCAAAAGGAATTTGATCATGTTGAGATTTCCCTTCACGCAAGCAAATGCCAGAGGAGTCCATGCGTCTGAAGCATCGGCAGCAACGGCTAAGGGCAAAGAGCTGGCAGGAAGGGGGCCTTTGCACAGCGCCTGTGATATTGGGATATTCTCTGCTGCATAGTTTAACGTAACCTGCCGCCAATGTGAGTCTATCAGCCCTGACTCAGGTATCAAATTACGCCTGAATAGCACATCGATGAGTTCCCAACGGCGGATCCTTATAGCAGCACCCAAAAGAGGATGAACTACAGGAGGCTCTGAACCGTGATCACAAGCTCGATCCAATATCATTTCAGCCAAGATGGTACTCTTATTAGCAACGTAACAGAGAAAATCCCCATCAGGATCCCTCCCAGAGAGTATGACCTCGGAAACCTCTTCCATCTCGCTTGTTCTGATGAGGTCAAAACTATCTTCCTCAAAGTCTGGGCGCGGCGGGATCGATATAGGGCGTGAGCTGTCCTTGGAGGACCACCTTATCCTAGGTTTCCGTGGATCACTCGTGGAGGGGGTTGTTGGGGTTGGAGCTAGATTGGGATACCAATAAGGCCTATACAGCAGTCGGTGATCTATCGGAACATTTATCCGTGATAGGTTGCCCTCCTCCGCAATAGATAGTCCTGACCATTGGAGATTCGTGAAAGGTAACGAGAATACAGAAGTGTTCGAGCCCACACTGAACTGAGACCATGGTGTCCCATGGCGCCGCGATGTTGATATCGAGAATCCCGAGCTTTCGAAAAGCTTAGGATCCCTATAAGGCTTCGTCTTGAGGAGAATGGACTTGAGTGAGTGTTTGGATTGAGCCGTAAGGGAAGTGGATGTTGTCAAGATTGATGCACCATCGTGTGATAAGGGCATGCATGGCTCGCGGACTATGGCCGAGGAAGCCGCGTCGTGCAAAGATGGGACCACTTCGGGTGTGGTGGTAGGATCTGGCGTTGAAGGCTGCTCTTTTGAGTTCAGAAGATCTTTCAACAAATCATTTAGAGAATCAATAGCTTGTTCGGTCTGCGCCGATGACTCACTATGGTACACATAACATCAGTAGGTTCCGGGGGGTTCTCATTCTTGCGCGTCGCCTCACCTCATCCATATTGTCAAGAGGAGGTTCAGGGTAGTCTTATGCTGCTGTATGCGTTTGATGAGTTGAGCGAGGCCTGCGCCAGAGATGCTCCACCTAATGCGACCGAAGTAGTTCATCTCCGACTTGGGAAGCAAACGATCCAAGAGTTTCTCCACCTCTGAGAATGTAACCATACAGGACCCGAGTGTGAGGGAGAGCTGTGTGGAATCCGTTGCTGCTGCACCCAGAGGAGTGATATTTGCCGTTCGCTCGATATAAGGGCGAAGCCGGTGTAGAGCGTACCAGAAGTCTCTGACCTCGTCGCGAGTAACTTTAGCAATCTCTGGTGCATCCTTACAGGTGGATACGAAACCTTCCAATGTGACATATACTTTGAGGCCAATAGCCACAAGACCGATGATAGACGCGGCAGCTTCCATGGTTCAAGTTGATAGGTTGGATTTCAGAGTCTAGCGATATCGTTGACACCTTGATGGAGGTTAGCCAGAGCCCCACCTGCCAAGCCATGTATGTGGTGGCTGTGCACTGTGTTTGCCAAGACGTTATCCTTACCAAACATCTGCGGTGCGCAGGATCATAAAGGTGACAACAAATGGGAGGGGTAATAACTTTTTAACCGAAACGCTGATCCCCTGAGAAGAGGCAAATATTGTGTGGCTTTACGAACAGATTCTGTTATCTCCCTTATCAAATAGTGGATCTCCCATACAAATTTAATTTCTTTATTATAGCGGGGTCCGCATTGGCAGCCTCAGGAGTACTTTGTTTTCTTTTTCGTTCATTCGTGATGTTACGCTTATACTTGATTTAGTGTCTGTTGGGCAAACCTCTAAAAAGCAAACCGTGTTTTACCTTGTGTCAAGCAACCACCAAAATATTACGGTCTTTTCGGGCCCAAAACGACGTTTTGGCATGATTGCCAAACGCCCTCAACTTATCCGACGAAGACTTAATCTAGCATTATTGCCCTTTACCGCACAAACAAACAACATTTTGAGTACTCTTTGGTGCAAAAGGCGCTAGAGGTATTTACCTCTCTGTCAATCACTCGGATCAACCAGTGCGCTAAGAGTCCGGGAGAGATACAAAGAACGAGTAGGGCTATTTCCCCGAGGCGTGCTGGGAATTAAATGTTACTTTGCAAAAGCAACCAATGTCCTTATTTCAAAGCTATTTCAATGCAGGGTTTCGAACGGTCGAAACCGGTTGTGATAAAAGATAAAACTGCACCTATCACTACATGAAAGTGCTCAAACTGTACCAACCTCACCAGCCGGTTATGGTGATACCTTCAATCGGTTTAACTGCTTAAACTGCGCTTTTATTTCGTTGCATTCTAACCATGTAATAGTCCTAAAATTGGAAGTTTATGTTCTCGAATAGGGTGTTCAAGCTTCGGAAATGATATGTTTCAGCTCAGGATAATGGACATTCTGAATCAATTAAATTTGCAGTATAACCGCAGTTGCAGATTTCCAAACCATTGAAACCATGTGATGAGGGTGACCAAAACTGCACTGACTGTTCAATTAAACGACGCAGCTAGACCGGTTTGAGCTAGATAACTGACTGGTTTACCAGTGGAAATCCTGAACTATTGTCGGAAATCTTACCTCTGAGTCCCGCAATTACGAGCCCTAGGTTAACCGAACAGTCTTTTAACAATGTATACGCACGGAATCACCATGTATATCTAAGAAATTGGGACTCACTCAGCTCAGGTCGAGTATGCCAAGCCTCAGTCTTAGCGAAAGATGTTTGGACCACGTTCTGGGATATAGTTTAGTACGGCTGGCCTAGCCCTCGCCATAATTCCCTCTTTTAGTAGAGCCCTAGGACGAGCATTGAGTCATGCAGGATTCCATACCAACAATCGAACCAGGATACCGTATCGGAATAGACCCTAAAGTACACTGTCCCTTTCCGCCGCCCCTCTCCCCCCTTTCCCGGAATGCATAGAGGCTTCCAACCGCTTAGTTCTTAATCTTGTGCCACCCATTCCCGCGGGCCAAGATGAATATAGGTGATGGTAAAAACTACATCTTCGGTGCTGACCTACATCCAACTCCCTCAGATCCATCAACCTCCATCCGGCTCCCTGCAGTTTCAGATGCTTGTTGGGCCCCCAGTCAGACTTTTATGTTTATTGTGTACCATATGCAGCTGGTGCCATCGAGAGTCATAGAAGTTAGTTCAGGGTTAGGGGTCACGGCTTCAAACCAACCGGGAGCCAGAATTTCAAAGAAAAAGAAAAAGGTGAAAGAGAATCTGGAAAGACAGAGTCAGGTGCTAGTCTTTGGTTTATAAATTCTAAACTCTTGATATCTATCACAGTTGTGAAGTTATTACGGTTTGAAACTGGGGAACCTTTATGTAAAATGCGCCAAGACTCTGCAAACTAGAACAGCATTATACCGTTCCATGCCTTTGCAAAGGTGAATTGCGGGCGTAATGTAGGAAAGTGACTAGGAAGAACTTCTCCCATTGACTGCGGAGTTTAACTTGTAGCCATAATTGTTCCACCCCCGGATACCCCGTTTTATATTTAAGAGTGTGTGCAGCACACTCCACTCGTCTACCCGCGGTGGAACCGGCAGGTGAGAGTGACAAAGTCACGGATTACTTGTATGGGGGACAACCTTCAGCTATATAAATAATCCTAGAGGGGTTGGTGACAGCATTTTCAAGTTCATCCCCTAGTAGCCGAGTACATGTTAGGCTACGTACTGCATGGATAAAGGTCGAATATGCCGTTGCGATACTGAGCTACAACACAATTAAGGTGAACAATGGGTCTCAAGGTCAGTAATAGATACCTTAGGCCGAGATCATATCTCGAAATAACTAGATCTAGGCTTACCGTGTCTATCGCAAACTAACAAGTGAAACTGGCAATAGTGGCCAAGTCGCTATACATTTAATGAAATATATTGCGGAGGAGGTGTGACTAGGGGGTTAAAAAATATATAGAGTAACGGTATCGATACATGGGACACATGTTCTCCAATCCTTCTCAGCAAGTACCCGAGCGCAAAACGCCAGACGACAAAGTCGTGTGCCGTGCATCGCCGCATACACACAATTTACTTGATTATCACTACACACAACAATAAAAGCTTTTCTAGCCGGGCCCAACTAATACCCAAATGTCGGTTCATTTGGAGGGTCGCTAACAGCGGTTTCACAGTCGAATGGTGAGGCTCGTCGTTCGAGGGGGGCATTTTCTTAGCTCTGTAGAGCCGTCCGAATGCTCTGGTGGAGGGTTTCCAACGGTTCACCAAAAAGCCGATCCATCGCGTATAACTCTACTGGCAAGGCGTCATGGTATCCGATTCAACCGGGATTCTTTGACCAAGGGATGAAGTGTTTAATCGGTTCTAGGTTTCGGGTACACATCTAGCTCTTCCTGAAGGAAAGTAAGGAGGGAGGTTAGGGTTAGGGTTGGTCTGTCCCCTAGGTTTCAACGAAAAACCTACACAATGACAGTGGTTCTCTGACCATCCCTACAGAATAATACACAAGCTTCTCAATGCCAGCGAGCAAGGTTTCCAGCCAAGCAACATAGACCCCTAATAGTGGCATATAGTGGGGTCCTTAGGGGTGTCCTCTAAGTCAGGCTGCTATCGCGGGAACAGCAGTGGATTGAGAGACTTCTCTGGCCCTGAGCGAAGATCGGAGGATGAGAAGTCCCTCCGAGATCTTTGGGTATTTTGGTGATATTTTTCGAGAAATTAGTATATACCAATAGGGTATACAGATGATAATTACAATCAATGAATTAATATAATAAAGCATTTTATTAAAAAAAATGATTGAGCTGAGTTTTTATTGTTACTTGATATATACTACGGAGTTTATCGGTAATCACTCGTTTCCGAAACCTTTCCCTCTGCTAAGACCTTATATAAGAAGAGAAGTTGTTTTCACCATTATATATCACTGTATTATAGCCATATGGCCCACATCCCCGACATCACTAACTTCTTCTACCGGTTGGTAGAGGTACCAACATATCGTGAAGCCCTACTCATACCCTTGCTACTCATCTATGATATCTAACAACAATATGTTTTACACATTGCGTATCGAAACCCAGACATTATCTAATTGGATGAACGATATTCTCATCAAGTAAAGGAGTATTGGCAATGGGAATGGATTCATCAGGCTTTTCCAGTACTATAGGTAACATATGAGCCGCATATGTATCCCTTCAGGTAGCAACTTCAAATAAAAGAGGAAGTTAATCGTGAGACGACCGATTTCCCATTACGCGGGATATTTGTTGAATTAAACTGAATGCATGCCCACCAGCTATCATATATGGATGAAAATGTAGATATTGACAGGTTACAATGGCCAAATTAACCAAGGAAATGTATAGGTTTACTTAAACCACTTCTCCGGCTACCTAATTTAAAAGCGGAACAAGATTTTAAGCTATATGCTAATCACTTTCTTGTAATGGTTGAAGGCGAAGGTTGGTATGATGTTGCAGATAAAGCGGATATGTAGCGAGGTAATATGTGTTAAGCTGATTCATGGTATAATGTCATATTTCGTTCAATAAATCCAAAATTGATAGTTCCTGTGAATCTCTAAACTTTTGATCCATTGACTCGACAACATTGAAAGTTTTATACTTATAATAAGGGCTATTGTAAAAGGTCATTGCCTATATTTACGTTTTATTTGGTTTAGTTCAGTTTTAGGGCAACTGAAACTTCTCATACCGAGTATGCAGATTCCAGTAGGAGTAACCCTAACCCTGGAACCTTTTGGAGAAGCGCCAAGCCCTCAGAACGGCTCTGCACTGTAAAACAGTTCCTATTCCCTCATTTCAGTCGTAGACAATTTCATTAAGTTCTGTTTGGTTTAGTTCGGTTTCGCTGGGAATTAAATCCGCTTATATACCCCGGAATCCCTAGCCTTAAACACTACCACAGTCTCAATACAATCACCGATATATATCTATATATCACCTGAAAAATACACAATATTTTAAAATAAGTATCTAAAGGCAGGGAGGACTTGCCTGGCTAGGCGGATAGGACCTTTCCTGGATTTCCACAATGATATTAACCCCGCCTATAATTCCTGGCCGGCGAAAGCAAACTCTAATTCGTTCAGGAAAGCAGCGGCCAGCCCACCTGCCAACCATGCAGCGCTGACTTGATAGGATTATGTTACCGAGTCTTTACCTGGGTTCTCAATGATAATCTTGTATAGTGATACTATGCGTGGTGGTATGGTGAGTAAAGTACAATACGATATCCTTTTGTTTATAGCGGGTGCGATATGGTATATATCAGTACCATAACGTCTCTACAAAATATCATGCAGTTTGATAATCACCTAAACACATATCAGCGAGTACTGTTTCGGATGACATGAGAATCACACCGCTACACGCCATTGAGAAGCCTAGTCTTTACCCCCGAGCATCTCAGAATAGGTTAGGCTCTACGTGGCCATTTTGGAATACTTTGTTTACCTTCGTCGCATAGCTGCAGGCATCATGCGTGTCGAAATCGTGAGGCAATGGCCTCTATAGCGAGATGCTATACGCAGTCCTCATGACCGTTATGATAGAAGCTTTCTCTACAACTGAAAACCGGTAACGTTTCGGCCGAGCTAGGTCATCTATAGGATTTCACTAAATTGCCCTCCCCAATGAGCCCTATTTATACAGCACATATCTCTATAACGGAGAACACTTAACGAGAATCGACTATGGTCTCAGTGAAGTTGAGAGGCTCCGTGTAACTAAGTTTTCATTTATCAAGAACTATTAAAAACGTACCTGCATCACAATGATTACTTCCATTTGCTTTTACAATTGAAAATATCAGTAAATAGGGAGGTAATGACCTTCTGTCAACTTTGTCGAGAACAGGAAAAACAAGCCCACATGGCAATAAGCCTATTTCGTCTTCTTTTTTTAAATATCATTGATGATATGAGCACATCTCATCAATATCTACCTATAGTAAACAAAAAAAAGTTGTGGCGCACATTCATGGTTTAATTGAGGTGGGTAGAGGTGGAGAAAGGGGCTGAAGGCACCCCCTGAAGCGCTCCAATACATAACTATATGCCGGAACTGGCCAGGCATAATTATAGCTAATCCACCGAAGATGGCCAATACTATTGGATCCTCTAGGAATTGAAAGTACTACACGTAGATGTGAGAAATCCTGATGTCCTCGAGGCCTCGTGCTCTCTCTTGCAAGTGCCAGTCACTACGGGTGTCCTAGCAGGTACGTCTCTTAGTTCCCAGCGCCAATCCATCCGCCACAAAAATACTGGAAAAGGGTAAAATGCTCATTACCAACCTCATAAATAGAGTTCCAAGGTTTACTATTGAACTGATTTGTGTGTGTTCTGCACGCTTGGTGTGTACGATCCGCATATCCGTGGGGCCCCATTCAAACAAGTTCTAGTAGACAAGTACCTCCATCTACACTGGCAGACGTACCGTTCGATGAAAACATAAACTGCGGGGCCTGTAGTCGTTGGGTATGAATATGTAGGATGGTAGAGTGAGCAAGAAGAGTAGCTACAGCCATGTCACAAGGTGATGAAACACTTGAATACTCCTATTGCGCTCGAGACAAAGGCCATAGCCAGCATGTATGTGTCAGAATGCTGATTATATTCCATACCAAATTCATAGGAAAGAGGAAACAAGAGAAGCATTCAAGTCTCGCTGGGCAAAAACAGTTCATTTCTCATGTCTTCCTCGAAACCAATTCCATACTCCATAAGATACACCTGAGCCCCAGAAAAGGAAAGAAAAAATGATAACCTGGCTCACTGAGCCTCCTACGCCCCTGAAATTGTCACCATCCTCAAGCTTGCACACTTAGCTATCAAGAGCTTAGTCATTTCCTGATTCCTGGTAATCAGTGTATCGAGATTGAGACCCCTCTGCGCGAGAACCTGCATGCACATAATGAATAAAAGAAAAAGAAAAAATAGATTGGACCCTAGTGGTCCTTAAATTGATGCAACGGCCTCAGCAGCGCCCCGGCGCCACAGCCATTTTTAAGCTTAGAGCCTAAACCGGTATTTAGTTTTGTATACCCTGATTCAGCACCCCCTAATTAAATCTGATATATAGAGGTTTTCCTTAATTGCGGTTTATTGGCATGGTTTTTGGTGGTCACAAGGTAGTGGTTAGCGATCGCGGTAGTCCTTGCACCACTTTAAGGACCCGCATAGTACTTGCGGCCAGAATAACCTTCCGCCCAATTTGTGCAGTTACAACACAAAGGTCGCGGGAGAAACTTATCTTCGCAGCAAGTACATGTTAATTATTACTAGGATAAGAAGTCGAGTATGTTGATCTTTACATATATGACAGACTAGTTTACTCGTCTACAGGATATATAACCCGAAAATGCGAGTAAAGGAGTAGGGAGTATTTGTATGGAGTAGCGCTGATCTGCCATACAAAATCTCCCTTTCAACTTTCGGGTTCTATTTCCCGCAGGGAGTACATAGCATTAATGCTTCTGAAACCTTGTTTACGCCAGACACACACGACACGACCTTCTATGCTCTTAACACAATGGATTGTGGTCAGGAATAACTCGTAATTATTGTGCATCTAACACATCGTTAACAGCTTGGCCTTCCATAGTCCTCTAGACAGCTCTAACGCCCCCTAGGGCTTTGGCCTTCTTTTTCATAAGAACCGCCGGCAATCGATTGAAATCCGACGTACTCTATCATATGCACTAGTGCCTATTGATCTAAGGTATACGAAGCACGGGAACCTAGTGAGATAGTTTCCAATATTCCCTCCCATCGTGAGATTTGCAAATCTGGCACCCCCCACATTTGAGAGGTCGTTACTATGGAAAATCTCAATCAGGTGGAAATCCCAGCAGTCAGCCATACCCAAGGTGAAACGGGGAAGCCGTTTGCAATTCCTCGCTATTAGATTTCTATTCTCAAGATGCCTGCTAAAAAAAAGCAATTAGAAGATATCGTGCCAATGCTAAGAAGACCGGATTCTCCAAGACGGCTCCACCAACAAAAGAACACAAGTCCCGTATCCAAAATCTGCCGGAGTCGCCCATATTTGATTAATTTCAGACTCCACCCTACTCGTGACGCCGAGCCTAAACTTCCTCGCAGCGTCGAGCCAACCCGGCTCAACATAGAGCCGCACCTAGCTATGGCGGAACTCAGTATGTCGGATCCCTTGCTATACCGGATGGGATTGCTGGATACTTCTCCTTTTTAACCCAATGAATATGCTATCCTGGATTTTGACCAGTTCGTAGCATATGTGAATTTTGAGGAAAGTTTACCCCTGTCCATACAGAAATTGCTTTTGTTATCCCGAATTTGGTTGTAGGTTTTGCGGCCGTCATGATTGCCATGGTCAGGGTTAGGGTTGGCCTCCTCAAAATTTCGAGGGGATACACCTTCAGATATAACTTGATACCCAGCAAGGGGAGACATAACTGAGTGATATCTCTAGGTCAACATCTTGATGTTGTGATATAAAGGCAAACCTCCAATAAGGTTTCAAGTAAATTCCGGGATTTTTCATATTCCTCAATAAAGGCATTCATAGAAAAGATATCCTACTGTATCAAACATGTTTTTGTATTGGAATTACAAGTCGAATCTTTTCCCCAAGCCTGTTTTACTATCTGACTACCTACTGTAGAGATATAAGCCTATTTGGTCCTGACGTGAACGAAAGTAATCAAGCAAAGAACCCCATCAATATCAAGATCTACAGCTAACCAAATATAAGATATGAAGTATAGTTGTAGATCATATTTTCCGTTGGAATCTCATGGTAGTGTCAGATATCATCTGCTGTTCCTTTCCAGTAAGCTATAAAAAAGAGCGGTACCACTATTCTCCAGTGTGACTATTCAGACAATTTTCGATATACTAATATTACCTGCTGTTGACTCCACTGACACTCCATAGATCCTGACTGGTATAAGTAAATGTCACATATGTTACCACTGCCTAGACATTGCTTATCGATTAGATACTCTAGTTATCCTAGTTCGTAGTTATTTATGGGTAATTTGGGCGTTATCACATCGGACGGAGCTGGCAGTGTCGTGCCTCCTTTCTTGTGAGACAGTAAACTATGGTTCAAGGACTGATTAATTTTAGTTTGAAAAACATTTGGAGTATATTTATGCCTGTGACTATTAGGACTTATTCTATATTAGGAATATCAATTAAAGGCCTAATCAAAACCGTTTGCAATTCTGCTGTCCGCTTCGCAACCTCAGAAACTAGCAATTCTTTGCCACTTGATATATATAATTCCGTGATCTTTCATGCGTTAAAGTATCTAGAAAGCTCATTTACATAATATATTGCTTCATGAACGGTAGTGATTGGTGGTTCAGGTGTTTGTACTATCGGTAAACCCCTATAGTGCTGGTACTGCTTGCCATCATTGATTCTTCATCTATTGCGGGTTCATTCTGCAATTGTAATGGTTGACAAAGTAAGAAAGCACTGACTACATCAACTTGAACCATTTGGATAGGATCTGGAAATCTTGTAGTGAATAGATCTTGGTTAATCATTCACGTATGTTCTTATCACGTGTGAAGGAATTATCAAATACCGGCATTCAATCCGGATCTGGAGTTTAAGAATTTGATTGTGGATCAAAGGTTTGATACAGATCAATCTGGCAGTAGGTGCATTGTTGTGTAATGAAGCCTTGTAATTGATTATTGAGCACATGCTTTTGAGCTTGATTGTCCTACTCACATATTTCCACTTTTTTTCAACTTGAACAGTTAAGAATTGTGTCTGTTGAGATTGAATCCCCTGCTGTTGCAATAAATCTATTTTAGGCAAAATATTATGGCATTGAGGTATGATAAGATTTTAATTGAAGTATTCAACCATGTTATCAGCATACAGTCAACGATACACAGTCTTACACAGTATAATAATACACTCATCTAATGATTGAAGAGTAAATATAGTATTGAGTGATAAGTATATCAATATGATGTTAATGGATATAGGGGGGGATGTCCGGAATAATTGTTTGTTAGTTGGAAAGAATTGGTTAGTATCGGGTAGTGCTTGATAACAAGAATGATAAACCGTTGTTCAATTCGTGTTTAGACATTCAAGATGAGTAAAATGTGGAATCAAATACCTGTAAGCATCCTGGTCTTTTTATTGTATTTTTAATTTACCAGGGAATTGGCTGGGCTTACGCAATCTTGTTTGAATATATACGGCGTCTTGGATGTAGAAATGACCAAAGATTTTCGCTTGTCTGTACTACTTAAATTTATAATATGTATGGTTGAGCTTTGGAGTTTGCAATCCTTGCCACCATATAATTATATTTTTTTATCTTTGCCTACATTTGAACTTTGTTGCTGTTAATTATAGACCAAACCGCTTCCACCACAGCTTGTGGATTGGTGATGTATGTTCATCAACCTGGTCAGCTTCACCATGCTCTTTAGGCCTTCCGATATTATAAATACATTTGCGATTGCCCTACGAACCACGAAAGAATCAAAGGCCGGTATACCTTTTGTTACGCCGGCTCGTAAAAGTTCTCTTCGAACTATATTTCCTTGTGATTGTATAATATTATTGGTTACCAAAATTCTTTGCGACTCCACAGCATTGATCCAATGTGCCAAAAGTCATTCAAAAAAGAGGTATCAAGTAGTCCGTGATTTCTCCTGTTGTACCCTTGCATCTGTTGGCGGACCTTCTTTTACTTTCAGCTTCCATTCGTTCAAATGATCGTATAGGCTAGAAGTGGCAAATGACCGTCTTTGTTGTCTTTGAAAGTACTCATCTTAAAGAATGAACTGTGATAGTTTCATAGTAGTGAACTTCTGTCGTATTTTTGAGAGTTGATACTTTTGAATGGGTGTAGATCCCGCAATATTGCCTGCATTTTATCTACGGGTTGGAGGTATTTGAATAGTTAGATCGTGATAGTGACTCAAGTCTCACTCTGAAATGAGTTTATAATTACAACATTTTCAAATATCTACACGATTGCTACCCAACTCTTCATTTGTCCCTCTACTTTCATCTTTTGACATACTCTTTACATTTAGCTCTAGCTGTAGGTGACATTCTTTCTTTTCTTTATCACTTTCCTATCTCGGACAGTTTGCTATACCGGATAAAGCAAAACAAGTCTTGACCGTCCGGCGTAGCGGGGTGTGACTGTATTTGCACAGTCGCAATTATGTCAATCCAAAAGCTCTTTCCTTGACTACAAATCTGCAAGACAAAGCGATGAATCAGAAGCTGCCACGGGCTTTCCTCAACATCATCAGCTTACCTCTGTTTTACGTTTTCCACCAATCAGAAAACTCTCCACTGTATTTCTTTGGCTTGAACCATGACATGTCATCAAGAACATGCACGAATGTCAGCAAACTGGAGAGAAAGTATCACGGACCGACGCTGACAAGCCAAACCTAGGCCCGCTTCACTACCAGGAAGGCAACTACGGAACAGGGTTGTATGAGTGATGGGTTGCTGGGATTTCCTACTTAGCTTCTGGATGCGTTAGGCATTGCTGCGGCACGGGATCTTCCTTGTACATTTTCTCTCTTGCTTGTATTTTCTCTTCGGTGTGGTGTGATGATAAATCAGTGGGGTTTCTATAAGATTCTTCGGGATTCGGTTGCGTGGAGGTTCTTCTGTATATATAGTTGCTGATGTCTTTCCTCTCTCCTTTCTTTCTCCTTCACGCAACGTGTTCTTTTCGTTAGTTAGGCTTTAGTTTGAATATATACCTTTGGTTCTTTATCCTCGTCGGTAATCAGCCCGACCCTCCGGTTCCTCATACCCCGAGTCTCCGACGGTATCAAGCCCATTACCGTCCTTGAATTCCACAAAGTGTACTCCGAGTCGCTCCCCCTCTCCAGTCACGATCTCGTCCGTTAGAGAGAGGAACGTTATGAGTACCTCGAAACTCACAGGCATGTGTATCGGGTTGCAGTCAGAGCAAGCTGATGAGATTAGGAGATTGAGACAGAATGTCAACAGTTTAACGAAGAAGAACCATGTCCTGCTAACACAAATTCAGTACCTAGAGAAGACGTTAAAGCTTTGCCCACTTCCACAAATCCCTTATAAAACAAGCACAGACATTAAAGTAGATCAAGAAGAAGAAACTAGGTTAAAAAATACTGCTGATATTCACATAGATATGACAAACTACTACAACAGCTACAGAAACGACAAAGAAGGAGACAATGGTATACCAGAAGCTGATGAATATTACTGTAAGGACTTCGAATCCCCACGATTTGCAAGAATAAACATCAACATCACCCCTCACTCTCTCACTCTCCCATCAGAACTAGAAGCAGTAACCGCGTCTATCAAACGATGTCGGAACTAGACAAGTAAATGACCCAAGTACGCTTCGTAAAAATGCAAAGATACTAGGACAGGCTTGATACCGTCGAAGGTTCAGGATACTAGGAACTAGAGGATCAGGCTGAGTACCGACGGAATTGGAGACCAAAAATTCAAAATATATTCAACTTAAAACTAACCAACCAAAAGAAGATTTTGCGTGAAGAAGAAAGAAAAGGAAGAAAGCAAAGACACCAGTCCCTATATATACAAACGAACCCCATTGACTTTCCCAAGCAACCAAACCCTGAGGAAACCCATAGAAACCCCACCGATTTATCATCACACTACACCCATGAGAAATTACAGGTATGAGAGAAAATATACAAGGAATAACCCGTGCCGTAGCAATGCCTTAAGCAACTCAAACCCTAATAGGAAATCCTAACGCCACGATACTCATACGACACTACTCCTCAACTGCCTTTGAGGTAATGGTATAGGCTTATGACTACGCTGTCAATGTTGATCTGTGATACTGAGACACCATCATTACTGCAGCCATCACCACCACCACCTCCACCATCGCCAGAATAAGAGACAACGCCACCACCATCAGTGAGTCCTAAAACACTCAAACCCACACCGACATCCAAACTCACCCAAATATCGATAGATAGAAAGTTACGCTGGTACCCTGGAACGACTAATATTAGGACCTTAAGGTCCAATTTGCTCCGGACTACTCGGCTTCGGACAGGAGCGAGACTCCGATCTACTTTCCCCCAATTCACGTTCAGGCCAAGACAATTCAATCGCTTACCATACTCCAAGTCAACTGTCGTGCATGGAAAGTTATCACTGAGGCAAATGAATTATCACGGATGGATCTAAGGCCTTACGTAGTATCTTACGGGGTGTTCTGAGAGGCGAGAAGCCAAGGTACACGACCGAGGCCAGGGTAGTTCACGGGTACAAACCGAGGGACGGGTTCGATACCTTTAGTATTCGAGGACTATGGGGGCCCCGCGGGTTCACCGGGGTGCAAGTAGTTCAGAGTTCGTGGAAATGCGAGTACCGAAACAATAGTATTGCTAAATGACAAAGAAGGTTGCGTGAAGAGAAAAGGAAAGGAAGAGAAACTAATACAGGTGGGAGGCGAGGCCTCTATATATATCCCAGCACTTCCTTCGCTTACTCATCCATAGAATCTGATAGAAGAACGAAAGAGATGTATTACAAAGCGAGTGACTCATTAATCCCTGTATTCCAGAACCGAACGGAAACCCATAGAACTTTACTGACTAATGGAAACCCAACTAAACTCTTTTCCTTCACGCTTGCATGTGTCCTCGTGCTACGCCGTGATATATACTTAGGTCCCCCTCTGAGGCCTAGCTCCTGATAGGCTTAGGTTTTCGTGGATACCTATCATGGAAGTCTTTCATGAGTTCGGGGGAGTGTTCCAGGTCTTCTAGTAGCTGCCAGGATGGTTCGTCGTATCCGGTGTATCGTACCAAGTATTCCAGTTTTCCACGGCGTCGGCGGGAGTCCAGAACTGCGTCTACTTCCCATTCCTGTTCTCCTTCGATCTCAACTGGGGGTGGAGGTGGTTGACTCTGACCGGGCACCAGGTCTTCGGCTGCTGGTGGTAGTAGTGATACGTAAAAGACTGGGTGGACTTTGATTGAGGCGGGGTGGTTGAGTTCATAGGCATAGGGACTGACTACTCGCGATATGGCGTAGGGGCCAATTTGCTTCCAATCCACCTTCTTTGACGGTCTCTTAGTTAATAGATTCCTTGTCGATAACCATACCTTGTCTCCAGTCATGTAGCGTGGTGCCGGAACCCTGTGGGCATTGGCCTATTCCTCCTGAATCCTCTGAGCTCGGAACATTTCTGCTTTCAAGAAGTCAAAGACTTGCGACATATCTCTTGCTAGGGAGTTGGCTTGGTCTTCGTTGGTGGTAACTCCATGCCGTAGGAGGCCGAAATTCATTCGGGGGTTCAATCCATAGTTCGCTTGAACTGGTGACATATTGGTTGATTTGGAGACGTGGTTATTCGTTGCGAATTCGGCCAAGGGTAGGTAATCTGTCCAATTATCCTGTTGGTAGTCCACGTAGCCACGGAGGTATTGTTCCATGATGGCGTTGATCCTTTCCGTTTGCCCATCTGTTTGAGGGTGAAAGGCTGTGGAGTATCGTGGGGATATTTCCAGTCGTTCGCATAATGCCTTCCAAAAGTCTGACGTGAACTGTGTGCCACGGTCTGAGACTATTGTTGTGGGTAACCCATGTAGCTTCCAGATGTTTTCAATGTACATCCGAGTGACATCCTTAGCATTGGCTTCTTCTGTGGTGGGGATGAAGTGTCTCATTTTTGTTAGGCGGTCAACAACGACGAGGATTGCATTATACCCATTGCTCATTGGTAGCCCTGTGACAAAGTCCATTGAGATGTGTGTCCATGGTGCCTTGGGGACTTGTAGTGGTCGGAGCACTCTCTGGGGTGAGCTTCGATTTGCCTTGCTTCTTCGGCAGACGTGGCAATTCATGACGTAACGATCTGTGTACCTGCGCATGTTGGGCCAGTAATACTCGCGACTGAGTAGTTCAAGGGTTTTCGCTCTACCAGGGTGTCCTGCCGATGGTTTGTCGTAGTGTTTTTGAAGCAGTTGTAGTTGGAGTTCTTCATATTCGGGGACGTATACTTTCCGACGGTATAGAAGTAACCCTTCATTGTTTTCGGCGCATTCGGCGAGGGAGATTAGCTTTGTCTGCTTAGTCCCGTTTTTGAGCATCTCGAGGATCTTGGATGGCGTGCTATCAATTTGGTAAGCTTTGGCTATTAATTCATTCAAAGTGGGCATTCCTTCAGCGGGTTTGTTTGATAAAGAACCCGCTAACAAACTTAGCTTCAAATCCAAATTTGTCTTCTTCAAGATCGTTTGACTTTGGTGTGCTAGGCGTTCATCCCCCTCCTTTGGTAGGTCACCTGACCTTCTAGTAAGTTCTAACGGCGTTTCGTGTCATTGATTTGGATTGCGGAGGAAGGATATTGCTTTGGGTTCTCGGCGCGTTGCCTTTCGGATAATCACTTCTTGTTTGGGTTTTCTTTCGGGTTCTCGTGTGACGATCATTTCTCTTCCCTGTAATTTTCCTACTGTGCTTCCGTGAGTTTCCATCGCGCGGATTATTAATCGTGTCTCGGCGTCTCGGCGCCACTTGTATATATATATGGCTCTACCTTCCTTTTGTCTTCCTTTCCTTTCTTCCTTACGCAATCTTCCTGTTGTATTGGGGTTCTCTTCGTTTAGGTTTCTATTTTTCTACGGGTTATTTCTTCGTGTCTTGGGTATTAAAATATATTACGTTAAAGTCTCTCAAACATCGCTCGCCTCGCGTAACGTGTCCGAGCTCCCGAAACCTCCCGATCGGTATCAAGCCCGATCCTCCCAGAACCTCCCCGTCGGTTATAGCCCGGCCCTCCTGAATTCATTCCGCCGTGTTGTGCCTCTTGGTCTAGTTTATGACAGCCGCACGAGTCCTGTATTGGTACCTTCGTGTTCATTACTTCGTACGCGAGATAATTTACCTTATCGCCCCCGAACTCTGAAGGGTTACCCTACCCTCCTAGCACCCCCACTGTCTCTCCGGTTCAGCGCGTAATATAAGTGCATCTGCTTGCCCCCTTGTTTTCCTGGTCGGTACTGGATTATAAAATCAAATCGGGATAAGAATTCCGACCAACGTGCTTGTCGTCGGTTGAGTATCTTGGTTGTCATGAAGTATTCTAGGTTGCGGTGGTCCGTTAGTACCTTGATTGGGTATTGTGCCGACTCCAAGAAGTATCTCCATTCTTCAAAGGCACGAATGATCGCCAGTAGTTCTTTATCGTATATTTCATAATTACACTCAGCTGGTGAGTGTTTCTTAAAAAGGTGTAGTATTCCTTCGTCGTTCCGCTGTGATGAGATGGCCCCCGATACGTAGTCTGAAGCGTCCGTTTCTACTATCGCTGGTCTGTCCGGGTCCCAATGCCGTAGTATCGGTGCTGTTGTGAATGCCTTCTTGAGTTTTTGGAATGCTGCTTCGGCCTTGTCTGAACATACCCATCTAACGTTCTTTTTGGTCAATGCTGTCAGGGGGGAGACTACTCTTGAATACCCTAGAATGAAGCGTCTGTAGAAGTTTGCGAAGCCTAAGAACTCCTGTACGTCCTTTAAACACCCTGGGGTTCCCCAATCCCGTATTGTGGAAACTTTCGCCTCGTCCATCTTGGTACCTTCAGGGGTTAGGACAAATCCTAGGTATTTTGTTTCATGGACATGTCATTCGCACTTCTCTGGCTTGAGGTGTACCTGGTTGACGCTCAGGATTTGTAGGACCTTGTTGACATGCTCCTTATGTTCTTCTAGGGTGTTGGAGTAGATTAGTATGTCGTCCAGGTATGCTGTTGCGAAATAGTCTAGGTAGGGTCTTAGCATATCGTTGACCCAATGTTGGAAGGCCCCAGGAGCGTTGGTCAATCCAAACGGCATAACTAGATACTCAAAATGGCCATATCGTGTCCGAAAAGCTGTTTTCCATTCGTCCCCCTCTTTGATTCTGAGTTGGTGATAACTGTCACTGAGGTCCAGTTTGGTGAAGTACTTAGCCGATGACATGCCCGCGAAGGTTTCTGGAGTCAGTGGTAGGGGGTGTCTGTTCTTGATCATCACCTTATTTAATCTTCGGTAATCCACACACAAACGTAGTGATCCATCGGCCTTCTTAACAAAGAGCACTGGGGCACCGGCTCGGGAGACACTGTGGCGGATCCTTACTTTGGCAAGGTATTCGGCTAGGTAATCTCGTAGGGCTTGAAGCTCCTCCCTAGTCATCCCATACATGGGGCCGAATGGTGCTGTTTCGCCTTCTTGTAGGTTGATAGGGAGGTCGTACATTGTCCGGTGAGGAGGTAGTGTTGATGCATTATTTTTGTCGAGTAGATATAGGAAATGTTGGTGGTCAAGTGGTACTAGGTCGAGAGGGTTGCCTTTTGTTGTCGCCAAGATGTCGTCCAATGCTTTCAGGGTAGTAGAGTAGAGTTGAATCCCCCTGCGTCGTTTTTCTTTGGTTAAGGTTTTGAAACTAACAGTTGAGATGTGAGTAGTTGGTTTGGTGGGGGGTTGAATGGAGATTCCTTTAGCCCTGATCGGTTTTTGCTCGAGATTGCAGTGCTTGAGGCAAATAGAGGAGTCGAAACATAACTCGTTGGTGCCTGGTTTGATGGTGACTTGGTGTTTTCGCATCCAGGGTATTCCCATTACGATGGGGTAATGTCCAAGTTGTGTTACAAAGAGGGGGAGTTGTTCCTGGTGCCCATGGATATCGAGACTGAGGTTGACGATGTCCGTGACCTTTCCTGATTCTATGGGTCGACCATCAATTACGTCGATTTGTCGGGGTATTTTAAGGGGGTTGGTGATTAACTTATGGTGGCTTACGAAGGATTTGCCTATGAATCCATAACCTGACGCTCCAGTATCAATGAGGGCATATGATAGGATAAAAGAATCTTTATTTTGAGAAATCGAACACGTTACAACTAATTGATTCCCATCCATATCCTTCTCCAAAACTGAAAACGCAGAAACAGAAAGTTTAGAAAAATCCTTAAAACATCCCCGGGCTGAGCCACTCAAGCCAGGGATAAATCTTTTAACGCCTCATCGCCGGGGGTCTCTTCTTCTACCTCGGAGTCTTCCTGCTCCGTATTTCTAGTTCTAATCAATGCTCCTCTCATCCTGGGAGCGGCATTCCGGGGGGGGGGTGCTTGGGGGCAGTCTTTTACTAAGTGTCCCACTCCACCGCAATAGTAACACCGGCCCTCGGCTCGGCGGGCATCTCGTTCGCGGGGGTCTGGGTATCTTCGGCCGGCAGAGAGGTCCATGGGTGCGACACCTCCTGGTCTTTGTGAGGGGTGTCCCGCTGGAGGGGGGGGGAGCGCGTAGTGTCGAAGGAGCCGGGGTACGGGGTGCTGGGGCAGCAGGAGCAAAGGTTTGGTTGGTGGGTACTGCAGGGGCAGAGTAACGGGGGGTAAAGCGGGAGGTTGTGGCAGCGGCGCGGTAGCGGGCATTGACCTTTTGTGTTTTACTGTCCAGGCGTTGGAGCACCCGGGCAAATTCTTCGACAGTCTCTGGGGTTACTTCATGGACCATGGCCCTGTTGAGTTCCTTGTTGAGTCCGGTTTCCAAGGCCTCGATGTTTCCAGCTTCGTTGTAACCTGCTTCCGCCGCGTATGTCTGAAACTCAGCAAAGTATTCTGAGAAGGGACGCTTGCCTTGTTGGATTCTCCCCAAGTTGCGACGGGCTGTGCCCACACGATCTGGGTCTCCAAATGCTGTTTCCAAAATTTCAAGAACCTCTCCATGGATGGGAGGTTGACGCCAGTGTGGGTGAGGTAGGGGAGGAATTGGTTCGCCGCTGGCCCTTCTAGTCGCGAAATGGCGTAGATGAGTTGGTCTTGTAGATTTGGGAAGCGGTCCCCATTGCCGACTAGCTTGAGACAGAGTTGGTGTTGGAAGAGGGGTAGGGCTCGCCTGCCGCCTTTGAACTTCTCTGGGTCCGGGAGCTTTTCGGATTTGGTTGAGGTTGCATGGGGGTTGTTTGCGTGGTTGCGACCGGTGAGGAACCGGTTCTGACGGTGGGGGTTTTCTGGAGGGGGGATTGCAGGTTTTTGAGGAGCGGGGATCCGAGCTGCTGCGAGATCTTCTAGCGCCTTGGTGAGAGCTGTCTTGGTAGTGGTCAGCTCCTCTCTGGTCTCTTCTAGGTCAGAGTCTAGTCGGGCCATGTCTTCCTCGAAGATCCTTCGTGCATCCTCTCCGTCTGCGATGCTTTCCTTTAGTTCGCCTTCATACCATTCCAGACTTCTTTGTGCCCGAATCATTAGGGTGTGGAGGGCCTGTGTGGGGCCCGACGATACTTCGCCGAAGTTAGGGAAGGTTGTTAGAAAATTGTTGATGTCTGCTAGGGTTGCTTCATGGGTATCTTCGTCCATGGGGGGGAGTCTGGTTTGCGACATGGTGGTCTATGGTCCTATGATATCGTAGAGTCGTGTAGGTTGGCGTTGGAGACGCAACCTTAGTATCACGGATGGATCTAAGGCCTTACGTAGTATCTTACGGGGTGTTCTAAGAGGCGAGAAGCCAAGGTACACGACCGAGGCTAGGGTAGTTCACGGGTACGAACCGAGGGACGGGTTCGATACCTTTAGTATTCGAGGACTATGGGGGCCCCGCGGGTTCACTGGGGTGCAAGTAGTTCAGTTAGGTGGAAGTACCGGAGTACCGAAACAGTAGTATTGCTAAATGACAAAGAAGGTTGCGTGAAGAGAAAAGGAAAGGAAGAGAAACTAATACAGGTGGGAGGCGAGGCCTCTATATATATCCCAGCACTTCCTTCGCTTACTCATCCATAGAATCTGATAGAAGAACGAAAGAGATGTATTACAAAGCGAGTGACTCATTAATCCCTGTATCCCAGAACCGAACTGAAACTCATAGACCTTTACTGACTAATGGAAACCCAACTAAACCCTTTTCCTTCACGCTTGCATGTGTCCTCGTACTACGCCGTGATATGAATGGAGCGACAAGAATGAGAACGAAGATGAACAATATACGGCTGATGAATAGACTTGGTTGAAACAGAGTGACAAACAGGAAATTATTATCCTACTAGTACTACAGAGGCATACGAGAGTTACGAGGTTAGTAGAGATCAGGAACAGGGACATAAAATTGTAGTTGGATTTAGAATGTTTTGACTTTAGAATCCTGAGATGGCAAATTGCAGACATAGAACAACGGACATTGTACAGCACAGAAGAGATGGAAGCCACATTTAAGTTTATGTAATAACGAGATCTAAATTGTGTTTTTTTTTTTTTTTTCGGGAAGGGGGTGATAGGTCCTGAAATAGTACGCTCTCCTGTGAGTCATAATACTATTGTGGCGGAATGTTTCATTTGTATTTGTCATACTTTCCTATGAGTCATCTTATTATGTCTTTCTATTGGGTTTTGTGTAATGACATTCAAGTATAAATAAGGGGCGGTTTCCCCTCTCTCATGTATCAATAACTTCAATCAATATCTCTATTTTACTCTCTATATCTTTAATAGGTAGTGTAGGTAGTTGTCTTTAGTGCCATAACCGTGAGGTTGCACGTACATAATGACTAAAAGAAAAAGAAAAATCACGTAAATCCAGCGCGGTCAATCCGCTTGGCAGCTTCTCCGATATTGCAAGGCCACCAATACTCGATTAAGATATCAAGAAGAGGGGGCAGCTATTTACGCCGGACTAAGGGATATATGTGCAATCAATTTACTAGGCGTTCTTTTCGATTGAAATGAGTATCCTAGGAACAGTTTCACTCAGCGTACGGCCGGGACCAACCATAGCTCAGCAAAGTTCGTGACCTTTAGATGGGGGTAAGCTCTCTTGGGCTAGGGCGCGCCCTGAAATCCAAACTCAACCTCAACTAAATGTCATTCAATTTTGATTACGCCTATCGTATGATCTGCGCGTCGCAGCCCCAAAATGGCCACAAGGCTTTCAACCGGGGCCACGTCTGGTACAGGGGTGTGATGTTAACCAGGAAGCGAGGGAAATGCTAGGACTCCTGAGGCTGCGGAATTTATTTTTTCTCGAGAATGTACATGTATATTGGGATATTAAGATCCTCTAAAATACTTATGAGTGGGATACAGGGAGTATGAAAGGTAGCTATCCCTTAGCTTGGCAATGCTGACCCTATATGATAGAGGAAATGAATTTGTATGGAGATCTAGTATTCTCGAGAAGAGACATAACAGCATCTATTAGTAAAGTCACACAACCGTTTATCTTGCTTGGGCGGATCACCATCTTTGCCAGACGAAGGGAGGAACGGGTTTTAAACTCAGGTCCAATTGAGAGGAGCGATGATAAAGGTGCAGGGTTAGGGTTATTTGAGAAGATTTTGCACTGAGCGGGGATGGTAACTAGATCATCGGTAAGGCATTCAGCATCTTCTTTTCCAAGTGTAATCGGTCACTCCCTTAGTAGCCTTGGCGGAAGCAGGAGGTATATACCGGGTTTCTAAAGCTTGGTCAGTTCTACAAAACAAAACGGTCCATTCGGTACAGTTCTGTTGGGAAGGTGGTAAGGTATTGGATTCGGCCAGGATGGTTCCACCAGGCGGGCTACGGTTGAACCATTTTAGGGTAAGGATAGAGTTTTATATGGGTGTGAAAGGGTGCCCTGCCCATCGGTGGCCTTTCATGGAGGAAGATTCGTAGGTTTGGCCAGGGCTAGGGTTGGACCTTTCCTGTAACTGTTTAACTGGTACAACCGGTTTGAAAAGGTTCAGTTTGGTATAGTAAGGTGACTTATACCACCCAATCTCAACTATTAGAAACCTGCGGGGTGGTCGGGGATGTAATGGCCAATCGTCAAAGGTACTACAATATAGTAAAACTACCAAATATGGTATTGCTAGAACCTTGTAAGCACATGTAGAGAAGGATGTAGTTATATAAAATCCGTATCCATCATCCGGCACCGGACGGGAGTGTCACCAACAGAACGACCCGACAGAATCCCGAAACTCCCGCAGCGAAAGCGCCGCCTCCCGCTCATTTAAAATCATATCCAGAAGCCAAACAATCTTGAATCAAAGCCGTACGGTACAAGCCATAAGACAACAACCTGTAACACCGCTGAAACCGCCGAGACCACCAATAAAACACCAGAATCAGCACCATGATCGTAAACCCATCACTGGTACATGGAAATGTGTATATCCCTATACTCTTGAGTCTGTTGCGCTCTTCTCCAATCTCTCTTATTTCTTTGACTTTAATTCTTTTTTGGTTTCTCTTAATTTCTGGCGGCACAGCGGTAGCAGTGGTGGTGGGGCATCTGAAACTCACTTTATAGGACCGATTATCATTCTCTTTTTTTTTTGCGTTACATCAGGCACTGCATACAACCAATTATCATTCAATTCAGGTGCTGCCGCTCGAATATATCCCGTAGTACTAATTCATCTTTAACACGTTCAAATACGGCTCTTAACCGATATCTCGACATCCACAAACACGTCATCTCCTCTCCTACTGGTTATAGGCACTACATAAATAGATTGCTTAAAATGACAGATCAAGGGTATGCTGTATCTTGCAGTATCTCAAATCCAGACTAATCCAGGTCGCCTCATCTCTATCTCCTCTCTCATAATGGCTACCATTCTCTCCCGCTGTCTGGATATTGCGTAGTCCAAAAATATCGCACCTGCCAAGGGAGTTGCTGTAGGATCTGCTCCTGCCATAAGGATAACCCGTAAGGTTGACTCGTTGTCGCCTTCTATTGCCGCATCAAGTAAAAGGCGCAAAATCTCCGACTTGAAAGTAGGATCCCAGTTGTCGAGGAGGGCTTTCATAACATTCCCGCCTCCAAGCCCTGCCACGAGTGTGTAGCGTTCCCAATCAGCGGGGTCTCTGCCTATGGCGAGCAAACCCGGTACTGTACCTTCGATCAGCTGAGGGTCATCATACTCTAGCAGCGTCTTAAACAGTGTTATGCTTGCCCAGTAAGAAGCGGATCACTTGCTTGGAGCTAAGAGCAAGCTAATATCATACTGCTGACTGTTAAAAAGCAAACCCATGCTCATCGGTACCCGAATCCTGCATAAATTGGGTTCTTCAGCCAGCGGCTTATCTGAAAGTTGAAAGTCGGCAAGTGGTAGAGAGAATACAGCGGTATTTGACCCGATGGAGATGGTGGACCATGCTGTCCCTCGACGTTGTGAAGTAGACAAGGTGAATGATGATGGGATGAGCATGTTAGGATCACGGTAGGGGCGGCTGTTTCGAAGTACGGCTGTGAACGACATTCGTGACCCTACTGACATGACTGATCCCGCATCAAAGGAGGGCGCATTCATACTGGTACTCGGATTGATAGGTAGATGCTGCAGAGGATTGCGGGGTGAGGGCTCTGAAACAGTGGTAGCAGCCGAAGGTAGGGGCAGAGCTGGGATGGCCTTGGCAACAGTTGTTAAAGCTTTGAGAATGTCATTTAGAGAGTCCGCCATGCTTTCCGTATCCCCTCAGGACTCACTTCACTCTTTATCAGACACATCTGCGTGGTTATGGAGTGGGGCGAGAAATCTTATAGGTTTATCTTACCTCATCCATATAGTAAGAAGCAATGTTAAAGTCAATTTATGTTGCTGTAAACGTCTTAGGAGGATAGCGAGATTTGAGCTCTCCCAAACCCAGCGGAGACGGGTGTAAATACTCATTGCTTCAACCAGTTTTGGCGCCAGAACCCCGATTATCCTTTCCAACTGTGAGAAAGTTAAAGTGCAGGAGGCAAGTGTGACCGCCAGCTGGGTGGCATCTGTAGCCATCGCTGCCAATGGAGTCCATTCATTCCGTTTAACTAGCCTTGCACTGATCTGTTTTAGGGCGTACTCGAAGTCTCTCACTTCCGCGAGGATCTCTTGGGCGATATCGAGCGCATTGATGCAGGCGGATACGAAACCTTCTATTGTTCTATAGACAGTAGAAGCCGCAAGGGTCAGACCCACAATGGATGCTGCAACGTCCATTTTTGTTTATCGATGTTGATGTTAGCATTCGTGGAAAACCCCCGCTTTGACCAATTACTAACTGACCTTAACTGGAACTTGAGGCGCACTTGAACTAGTCATCCGCAAACAATTACAAGGAAAGAAGGCCTGACATGAGGCTATTTGTACATGAGCAGAATTGTGGTAAAGTAAAAAAAAGATTAGCATAAAACTCTTTCGACGGAAGACCTCATGAGAGGTTGGGCACCGGCTGGCCAATGAGGGGCAGGGGAAATCTTCCGCTTGGAGTGAGAATCTAGTCCCTGGTTACACCCTCCCAGGGAAGGACGTGCGACTCCTGCTTGGGCCGTTTACGGACGGTGAACGTCAAAAGCAAACATCTGTCATCGGATTTCTTTCCTTACATGTGATGATTTCGTGAGAGTGATAGCGCGGGTAGCGAAGAGTGGGAAACCCTAACCCAGGGTCGTCTCCAGCGCTAAAGTCATAACTACTGCCGTGTCGGTGGTGGATACGCTTCTCGGGTACGGGCGTGCAAGGGTTTACTTAGAGCTGTACTCGTTGTCCTCGAAAAGAACCAAAAAATGCAAGTGAAGAAGACAGGTATAATTTGTATGGAGCGGTGGCGATCTCTCATACAAATCTTCCCCATTTCGGGGGTAACGGTACGAGGTTATGGCCAAAAGAGTCCGGTAGAGCTCATGTTGCAACTATAACACGTACCGACGCTGAGTTCCACTCCCACTAGCACTAGCCCTAATAACTCAATATTAAATAAAGGATTTATTTAATTGCTCTCAAACTTTATATACCTTCAACAAGAGGTAAATATCTCATCATGTTGTTGAGATATCGAGGTCGGCATTGAAGGTGTTTTCCCGTTGCTAGCTGGTGCGTTACCGGATTCTTTTGGCCACAGCCTCGTGCATACTGTTTAGCAAGGAGCAAGGAGGTGGTAAACCCGAAAAGACATTAATACTCTGACCAGGTTAGCCCTCTCGAGGTTGAACGCGCTCATTCATTAGAAACTTTGCGCAGATGGAGCCAGCTTTATATTCTGATTATCTGATTGGCTGGTGATGTAATCGGCACCACTCAGGTTTTCGGAAAATGGACACCACAGTCAAACACTTAGATACCGAGTTTCGCCAATTGCTCTACAGGAACGTTTTTTTCTCTTTCTTTTTTTTTTAGCAAAGCTAACCGCAAGACTGCGCTGATTCAAGTTCTGCCTCACTATGGTCACAAACCTTTCCATATCTTTGAGGTTAGGCTTGAGTTAGCCATTGAAGTACGTGTCCGTCAAAGTCCGCATCCACAATACCCACGCTTTTGAGGACAGTTTATCAGCTCACATTTCTCAATGAGTATCCGATTGATAAATGTTGGGGGACGTACTCTAGTGTTGGGATAATGGAGGCTTTGCGCATATGGAGCCAGCTCGGTTGTAGGCTGTACCCACCGTAGCACTCTAGCATAGGCTTCCAACATGGAGCGTCAGCCGGAGGTGCCACCCTTCGTTAAAGCCAGGCACTGGGATCGAGGTGAGCGAAACGGAAAATTCCTCTTCTAAATCTTGGTATAAACGGCTTCTCTCTTGAGTTCCTTTGCTAGGTGAATAAACTTCATAATCTGTAATACTATTGGTAACAGAGGGATCCCAAATATGAAAAATATAGTCTTTATCAGCGGTGTTTATTTTGTCAGCTTGGGTGGTGTCAGAAGGTTCACTTTCACAAAGAATAAAGACCTTTCTTTTTTACTTTCTCACAGAAACACACAGTTCTCTCCCAGATGATTCTCTGAGTAGCGCTAATCTAGGCTCACTTTCTGGATTCTCTGCGCGCGCTTTGGTTGTTGGGCGATAAGCTTGGGAAGTCTTCATTTTAGGCGATTCTGATCGCACGATGTTACACGCGCCGGTCGCGCCCTCTCAATTCCGCTAGGATCTGAGATGGTGCGCCAGGAACTCACCTACTTACTAGCCACATTCAGCCACACCTCCTGGGATCGAGGTGGTTTGTCTGTCACGTGCCGAAGCATCTTCCGATTGGACGCTGCTCTCTAAACCAGGTTGCGGTAGCAAGAGGCACGAGAGAGGAAGTTTTTAAGATTTCCGGTGGCATAGGGGTAAGATTTTGACATGTGCAGCTAGTCATATCTTGTGGGGGATAAGGTAGGTGGACAAGAGAGGGCGGGGGAGAGTAGGTGCCCGCTCGCCCGGACAAGGCTTCTCCGTTCTCATGGAGTACAGAAGTTACACCCATACATCGGCCACGTGAAGGACGGACCGGACACCCTCCCAGCGCGTTACTTATACGGGTCGGATACGGAAGGTAGTGGAGGTATACCATTTCTAACAAACACGCACAGTCCAATGAAGCATAAAGAGTTTCGTGCGCACTGCTCACTTTGGATAACAAAGATTGACATGGGTAGAGAAAAATTGTGAAGCAGGACAGGAACTACCAAGATTTCCCACCCGAAGTATTACGATCTGTCGATAGTACTTCGGCTGGCATGATGACCTTCCTTTTGATCCTGATAGGGCAATCTTGCCACAATGTAACCATCAAGCTCCTTCACTGTTCTTTCCTGATTCTAATATATCTCAGCCAGGCCGCCGGCTCTTGGAAATGTACAGCCCCTTTCTAAAAGTCCTAGCTTCATACTATATGGAGCCTGTTCATGAATTGTAGCTCACCAACGACCATCGCGCCCACATATAAAGAATAGCTGATAGATATGAGCGTAATGAAGATATAATCTCTCTCTACTATTATTAAAAAATTAAAAAAGAGGAAAAATCCCCCAGGGGTGCCAAGTCCTTTCGGATGTGGCTGTAGACAAAGACGGTGTGACCTATATGCACTATGGCGCGGGAATCCTTGACGCAGTGGAGTTTGAACACCTCAAGTTTGATCGGTTATAGCTCATCAACCAAAACACGTATTATAAATTTTATTCGATATATCGATTCCTCATCTATTCTATCCGCTCAGATTCTCAAAATCATTGGTGGTTGTTGAGCTATAAAAATCCTGGGGACGGGACAATGGCGCTTGTATGGTTCGGGGGGGGGGGTGTTTTTCCTGGTCTTGGCGTGTTAGTAAGGAAATTCAATGTCGCTGTCCTCCGTCTCATGGGTTCCTCCCCCACCATATCCATGTTTGTAGTATCGGAAAATATTTCCCTGTAAAATGATGGGCAAACCACGAGGGCAGGAGGAAACTGTACAGGATTCCGACACAATGAATGAGAAAGTTCTTGAAATAGTACGCTCTCCCGTGGATCATAATACTATTGTCGCGGAAGTATACATAAGGGGCGGTTGCCCCCTTCAAGTGTATCAATAAGTTCAATCAAGATCTCTATCTATTCTCTATATCTTTAAAAGTCAGAGCTGAAACAGTAGGTTTCTTGGCCTGTGCTCAGTCCAAAAGCTGTTTCCAGACCCAATGGAACCATGGGATTACGGAGAGCTCACTCGCGCCGGTTTTGTCGGCGCCTGTGCGGTGCAGGCTAGCATAGGCCAACGTGTAGGGTACAGTTGGCCTGTAAAGTGTACCACGACCCAGGCTCGTTCCGCCGGAGGATTGAGGCAATGGATTAGGAGGAGAAAGGTTGGGGAGCTTATCCGCAGCACAATAAAACTCTCCAGGTTTTTGTCGATCCATGGCGTGTATAGTTCTTGCATACCAAATACCTACCTTTTATCACATGCCAACCTCGTCAGGCTAGGCTCGGCCTGCTCGGTTACTGAGGAGGCAGCTATAGCGTGGGTTGATGGGTTGACAATAATTAACATGGGTTAATTATATGACAGGTTGATTTTCATGTTTCGATGTGGTTCAAATGGTATCGTTCGTTTATGTCGAAGAGTATTTATTTCCCTTACTCTTCTAGATAATTTCAACCAAATGGTCCCGATTCTCAATCCCGGAGATAAGCCTCCAGGTAGAGCCCTCGTTTCAGTAGCGCCTTTGGCAGGAGGGACCGACGCAGAAAGGAAATTTCCGACAGTTGAAACTAATTTGTACGAGTAGCGCACTCTACCAAACAGAAGTAATTAAGCGCGTACCAAACTAAATTGTTTCAAAGTGGTTTGGGAAAGAGCAACCCTAACCCTGAACAATCATACTACCCATCCCCTATCGCCAGGCAGGCAGAGAGCGACAATGTCACTTCCTTTATCCACTGTCACTTTGATTTTGTATGAGACTGGAAATGAGAAGAGGGATAGGGCTTGGAGTTCTGAAAGAAAGGTTAGAAATACCGACTTCCACATGAATTACCCCCAGAACCCGGCTTTCACTTAAAAAGTTACACTACGTTGAGGTATGTCAAGTCTCTACGGCAAGTAAAACTAATAATTAATAAGATTGGCACCCAGAGAATAGGTTTATTCCGGTCCAAATTAGACTTTCCCCCCCGTACCTCTCCCTTGATCAGATCAAATCTAGGTGCAAAATCACTTGCAACAAGAAAACTGCATTTTCAATTCTCATCTATCAATGATCGTCGTTTTGCAGGCTAAAAGCCTTAATGTATATTTTTCAACGCTCAAGAACCTGGAGTTGTATTGTTTTAAATAATGTTGTTGGCTAGCTAACAACCAAATTCTGAGAGATGGAATTTTGGGGTGGTCGGCGCTTGACCTATAAGGTACATCACGGGATATGGGATAATGCCGTGAAGTAGGACGTCTCAGGGAAGGTCGTTGGCCTAATACCATATACAATTTACTAACTACGCCAACTACAGACATTCAACCCCAACCATGATATAGCAGACCCAGACAAGCCCTATCTATCCCTTAGGCTGTTACTGAAGTGCTGTCAACATCGTGACACTTGAACACTGTTTATTATTTAGGCAAGCCTATTCTTCTTTCGAAAAGACTGTAGGCGTTGTAAGCTAAGTTGTTACAGCATTCTAGACCGATTGAAACCCGCCGCCCTACATGTATGTACGCCTCGCATCGTGTCTGAAATTTAAATCACAGAAGCGAGAAACCATGAAAAAGTCGAACTACGATATGGTCACCGCAGTCAATTACGTATCAAAGTCCTCCAGGCACTACCGGCGAGGCAAAGTGAAATGGCGTTAAATTAATCAAGATTCTAGTATGATCTCATTCATACCGCTGTTTGCTTGTTTATTTGTATGCTTGCATACCTCTTTTCTTGTTTGCTCGCCTGATGTTTATTGTTTGATATATCATGTTTGCACTTTTCCATTCACTACGGACTATTCGCCCCGACGGGAAAACTCTCAAATAACTAATACAGAAAGGGTTAGGTGCCCTCGGAGCATTTTGGCCACTATGATATTACACAAACAAACCCTAATACTAATCATTGCTACGGTAAAGCATTCCAAATAGTATAAAATAAGGAAATTCCGCCGTTTCTTGCCCTTTTCCCTTACCACCCACTTCGGGACACAATCAGTGCACATGTTCTTCGGCACCAGGGTGGTAGGCTTTCCTTGATCTCTTTTGTTTCTTAGTACTCTTCAAGTCTCTTATCTCTTGGAATTATTGTGATCGGGCGGCGTCTAGACAAAGGAAGGCTTTCATAGGTGTCTTTCGCTCGACTGGCACCTGTGTCAAGGCACATTTCTTATATACACTCGCAATATCACTTGTTTCTGCTCGTCCAGTACCCCAGAAACGATCACCCTAGGCGAGCCTGGGCGAAAGTTTGACTCCTGCCAGGACCGCCGGGGCGCATTCCGAGCGCCAATATAGTAATATTAACGATATATATTTCAGGCGGTAGCAACTATTGGGCGATGACCAAAGGAGTTTCCCACCTTCCCATCGAGCACCTCTGCTCACTCATCCGCCCCCTCATCAACGAAGGGGTCCCCCCACAGAAAATGGCAATGACAGCCAAACAACAACTCCTCTCTAGCTGGCAGGCATCATACCCCCCTCCAAACTACTACAAACACCCCCTCACACTCAAACGCCTCCCCTTCACAAACCTCCACAAGTTTGTTGCAACCCGAATCCACCAGATGAGGGCAAACAAAAGCTACCTCCACGCCCAAAAATCATGGATCAACGAGCACCTCACCTCCATCTGCCAAAATTGCGGAAAGGAAAACGAAACACCCCAACACGCGGTACTCAACTGCGAAGCCACCGCCAAACACCATCACCCACTGCTAAACCAGGTCGCGTCCCTGGAAGAAGTATGGCACGACTACACCCTCACATGGGCCCTCAGCATCACCATCACCACTGTCAAAATCAACTTCCCTAGAAGAGAAGTCACATCCCCTCTCCAAACAGGTTCAGCAGAATCATTCTCCCTGAGCTCCGTCTCCACCATCTCGACTGGAGCCCCATAGAGGCTCCACCCACCTCCCCGCACAATCGATGAAAAGCCCCACAGATGGCATTCGGGCCTCCAGCCCTCATTCAGCTATTTCCTATCTCTGCTTTAATTTCTTGTAAAAAGTTTGCCAATGTTTTTCTTATTTGTTTGAGTTTAGGGGACGAGCGTTAGATATTTTGTTGGGGATAGGTCTCTTTACGCCATAGTCTATACTGCATGCGAACTTTCTGTACCTAGAAACATGAATAGATATGAATTAAAAAAAAAAAAAAAAAAAAAAAAAAAACTATTGGGCGATGTTTGCGCGCAAAGGGCAAGTATAATTATGAGTGAGATGTTGATGTCTCCGGTATTGGGAAGATAAATGGATTATAACCATCGCATAAGACATTCCTCACTGAGACAACATCCTACCGTGTCCCAAACCTGAACTCATCCCCAACTTCATTTGACTCATTAGATACTGCATGCCCTAAAAATGTACGCATGCCGAAAAATGCGTCTGGGCCGAGCGAAGCTTTCAGAGGCAATTTTCTTTTTTCTTTTTGTTTTCATTTATTCATTATGTGCATGGGGCAATTCCATTGAAGGTAATAATGTTATAAACTCCGTTGGCAAAAAGATTGATATCATAGAGGTTTAGTATTCTTTTGAACACCATTAGCTGATTCATTGTTGATATTTTGAACATCTCAGCGCGCACCTCCGTTCTTAGTTTGAGCCGGACATGCCGCACTAAATCCGAACTAAGAACACTTTTGGATTGTCCTGCAGGTAAACCATTAAATAAGCGAGAGTTAGTCTCATAAATATCTTCCTATACACACGATTGCAGACTGAACAATATATAATGATTCAGTTGTCGTTGGGTTTGAGTGTTGTAGATGATGTTCATGTGGGGTGATCAGCGCCTGCGTCTGACGGGGTTTTTGGTCCACCACGTTATGGCCAGACTTATCTCAAAGCCAACCTCACGATCGCCTCCATTCAGAATTTCTTCAGCGAGCGGACTACTGTCGCATGGTATAATAAAATGGTGAGATTTATGACCTACCTAAAACGACATAGCATATCCGTCCTAAGTAATAATTGGCACCATATGATCAGGTTCTCCACTCTCAATAATATTACAATTACTAGTTTTGATAGAAGCATGGACCACTTCGCAAATTTGACCGCCCCCCCTATTCTTAACCCCAGGTGAGAAAAAGTGTGTATCTGCACCAATCCGTCAAGCTTAATTCGCCAATTCGCCAATTCGCCAAACCACCAATTTTCCGCGGTTCGGACTTCCCATACGAATACGGATTCTTGGAGAATTAACGATAACTCACCCAAGGCATTCTTGGTGCTAAATATCAATTATGCACTTTTCAGCTGCGATGCTGACCAAAGGGCAGGAATTCACCTGCAACGATTGATGAGTCTTACCTGCCGTCACACCTTATCGTCCATGATATTGCAGCAGATCCATCTGACACATTCTCGTGGATAAGAACCCACACATCACCCACTCTTCCTATCCTCTCTCCCTCTCACAGAAGACAATGTCCGGCAATCGAACCATGATCCAAGGCCAGAAGGGCGACTTGTACTGCCGCCCCACAACATGGCTGGACGTGTGCAAGTTCTTTCTGCTCAACTATATTCTGCATGCATTTACTGTCATAGCCGAGCCGGGTGCTGGACTCATTACCAGCTTGTTTTACAGCGCACTAGCAGTGTTCATCCCATTTTCAGGGATCCAGTACTCGAGCTACATCATTTGCCAAAGCATTGCGAGGTGCCGAAACGACCTTGAGAGAGCTGCAAAGGCGAGAGCGCTGTGCTTCGTGATGCCCACAAGGTTCAAGAGAGGGTAAGTATATCAAACTTTAGTGATGGGAAACATGCTCAATAGGTATAGGGAGTTGGTCTCGCCGTCAATGACTACCGTTCATGGGAGGTTTCCGATTCCCTCGTCACCCGGTTGGGTAGCAGCTCTACCGAGGAAGGTTCCGAGCTCGGCGCATGTATTGGAGGCTCAGGAAGAGGCGAGTCCATATGAACTCGTTCTTGTTCCACGATATGCTTCGGTCATATCTTTATTGCCAGAGGACAGCATCGCTGCGACCGGGGATTCCGTTAAATACCAAACCTCTCTGGCTAGCAATTCAAATATCATGAAGTCAGCAATTGCAATGCTGCAGATAGGCTATGGCTCCTACGAACTCTACGATGCGTATAAAGGGCAGTTGCAGAAATTCGGTTATGCCGCATACGCGCTCACGGTCGTCCCGTACATCTTGATGTCCTTCTTAAATTTAGCGGCATCGCTGTGTCAGCCGGGATACAATGCGATGTTCCTTGTCCATTATCGTGGGGATAAGGACTATGGGCATCATCTGCACCCCCGGAAACCCCCGGGGACATTTTCGGAACCTCTGGACCGGCTTGTGAAGATTCCTGCTTGGAGCTAGTACCCATGGGTGATATCCCCCGTGGGTCAGAAGGCAGCGATGAGCGGTTACCGTGGATGGTGGATGCGGAGTCGAAGACAGCTGGAGCTGTTGGCCGGTCCTACTGTCTCACGGATGACGGCATACAAGCATGGCTGAAGGAAAATAGGGTAAGAGAGCATCCTTCCTTCAACCTGGGCCTACATGGAATTAAAAGTATGAGTTCAGACCTTGGCAGCGAAGCAGACTCTCATAGTACTCGCCCTGTCGACTATTTGCTCAATTCTGCCCTACGTCTTGATCTATACCATGACCGCTTTCCAGCCTCAAGAAAGCACCTTCACGGAGCGCCTCTTCACAATGAGCCAGCTCGTCGTTGGGCACCTCCTCTGTCTATTCAGCGATAGATTCACGAGATCCCTCAGTCGGAAAGGTCGCAAGCCTTACCGGATTCCGGAGCAAACTATTACCCTCACTGTCCCGCGCTTTTTGAGATAATTAACGTGCTCAGAGAGTTTGCGCTTTGCATTTGCGTTTCCGCTCGCGTATCGATATCCGTCTGCCGCCGATCTGGAGTATATTTGGAACCTCGGATGGGTGAAGGCTTGTGTTCATATTGTTTGCTCACTGGTGGCTGTAACGCCGGCTATCGGCGGATTTGTAGTGGTCGCAAGGATGATAATGAAGGACCAAGTCTGTGTCAAGTTGTAGGAGGTTGTGGTTGGAAAGGAAGAGGGGGGGGGGGGGTCAAGTGTTATATCTTGGTTTACTGTGTTTCCTTGCGTTCTTTGACCTTGAGAGGTAAGTATGAGTTGGGGCATTGTTTCCCGTCTGGGCGGATGGCGCTGCGGCACAGGCGAGGTCTCCGAAACCCCTACTGCACTTCATGGGGGCGTCGGTAGACGGATATGTGGCGTTTTATTCTGGTGATTAAAACTTTTAAAAAACGAACGGTCATTTTACTTGCCTTATTCCTGTAGGAGTTTATGAGTTACAGAGACTCTGAGATGAGTAGCCTATCTGGTGCTGCTATGTAAAACGCTATGTCTTCACACCTTGGCATTACCCATATGATCTCGTATCTCTGTTCATAACATATATCCGGCGGCTGAAGGAGTGGATACCTCAATATCTAGAACTACCCTTCGTCGGTCAACATCATCAATTTCGCGTATGCGAGAATGTATATTCATGTCAGCGGCAATCATTACCATGCTAGAGAGCCTTCCACATTTCTCTGCCTACCAGGTGATCTTCGGTTGAGCCCTCAAATCAATCCTTGATAATGGAAGTGCAATGAATTATGTACCAGGGGGCGCTGGAAAGTGGTGGAACAATCAAATATCCCATACTCTTTAATAACTAACCGCGCCAACAGAATCCAGAACGAACCTATGGTATCGTGGAAGCCGGAGATCCTAGTTATGATACGGGTTAATATGAATAGGCCTCGCGTCTCCGTTTATTCCTAAATCTTGTCTCGAGCTGTTTTGTGAGCTAAAGGCGCAAACCAATGACTCGAAAGCCCATGCAAATCTGTACTAGAGACTCATATATCATACAGGTAACAGAAATGTCTATGTGGTTCGAACATCATGTTCTTAACAATTGAAATCTTTAGTACCTTTGCGCGTTGGCAGGTCAAAGGTCGCATCACTCTCAAGCACCACCGGGTACATTCTTCTCCAACGAGTGCTGTGATATAGTAATGCAATAAAGGGATAGAATAACTCCCTCTCGATGGCCCGTGTATGGGCTTCGTTCGGACGGGGGAGTGGTTGGTTCCTATCATGTGGAAATTAAATATGCATACATAGAATCTTAGCACGAAACCTCTTTCACAATGTAGAACCAATGGAACGGTGACGGTGACGGTGAGCCTCAGCCTCGGCCTCAGGTATTTCATCTTCCAGTAGGAGAGTTTCAACAATCATTGCTGTTCTATTCAACGATAAGCTCATTCCCAACTCAAGTATTTCTATTGGATTCTAATACTCCTTTCCCCAAAGTTTACGAGAGGAAGGCTTAGCATTTTGTATCTATTCTGATGGTTACTCCCATTCATTTTCGAAGTATTCAAGCTTCATTTCCAAATGTAACGTGATTGCCCTTATATGGACTAGGGTCAAACCGGCTAGGCAATGATATCTATTGTTGAGTCTAGGTTAGATAGATAACGCTTCAAGTATCGATCTGAATACGTACTTGTTGAGTAATGCCAAAGCGCAATTAATTGCGGTTACAAGATGCTTGCTTACAATATCTGAACTACTTGCTCTATGACTGACACGGGTGTTTTCAAGGTAAGATAAGAGTTCATCCGTGGCTGGGAATATATCATGCAATGCTCCAAGATGGGTTTTCCCTTGCAGAATAGGTTGCCATTTCCGGAAGGGAACCAAAAATTGCGATAATCTCATGCAAGTCATTCCAACCACTCAAACGAAATTTATCCCACATCAAGGATTTTATATTATCGGTACCAGTATCTTCTATATTTTTCCTGACCGTTGCTGATATAAAATCTTCAATTGGTTCTTTGAGTTTCTGTACTCTTATGATTGAGTCATACTTACCACCCCAACGTGTCTCATTGCTATGTATTAGAGTAAGGGGTTCAGAAGGTGGATCGTAGAGTTTGACCTAGTACTTATGAGCTTTGAAATCTACTATTGAAGAATATTGATTGCTCTAACCTTTTCTTCAGATCAATCTCTACATTGGCAAGTTCTTCGAATCCAGGTTATGATATTGTATAACTTCCATATAGGATCCCGATGCCTGCATTCAATCAATTCTTGTTCTTCTTGACTTTGATCATTTATGCTGTTTGGATGCCTCTCAAGCAAATTAGTACTCTTACCGAATAAAAAGGCTTTTACCACCAAGTTGATAACATGACCGAAGAATCTCAAACGATGTCCAATACTGCGCAAGAGTAGTCAGTCGCGCAGACGGTTCACTCGCGCACATACAAAAGGATCCGGAGTGACTGGGTGAAAATTAATAATCTGGTAAATCTGGTTGCAATGAACCTTCTGCGCAACTGACTGTTCTTGAACAGTATGATCCAACTCAATGTTCATTGACTGTAGGTATGGTTTGCTGAACATCATGGCAGTATGATTATTCTTTGTATTGCCGAGAGTAAAGTATCTAATGCGATTGATCATATCGTCATCACGTACGATTCACCAAAAGCTTGAGGCTTGGTTCTCACCTGTATGATGGCCTTTAAACCGTTGCATGCTCAGAACTGTTTTTCTGAATACTATATTTGAATATATTCAGTGACTTACTACCCCGAAGAATGCTCGATGATTTGGCAAAGTACATAGACCAAATGGAAACTAACCGCTATATCGAGTCATTGATCCTTCTTGTGTTCCTCGATCGAGGGTCACTCGTTTATCAAACAAATAGTTGCGTAGCAAGTTGGTTGAGTAATGCTGTAGCTAGCGGTATTTGACTTTCCTACTGCAAGTTCGGTTGTATAAAGTATTGATGCAGTATGGTTTCTTCCCTGCACTTTTGTCTCTCCGCCTTGTACTTTTACATTTCGTGTGGTATTATGGTAACCTTCAGGATTCAATAGGTTTCGATTGCGGAGAGGCATCATTTGGTTCATTATTGTATATATAGGCCTCGATGACTTTCCTTACTTTCTTTCCTTTCCTTTCCACGTATCATCCTCTTCCTGTTTCTAGCATGTAGTGAATATATCTCTTTTGGTTCACTACTTCTGTCGGTAACAAACCCGGCCTTTCCGCTTTAAGTTTCCCTCCCTCTGATAGTATCAAGCTTGTCTCTTTGTCTTTACTTTACATGAAGTGTATCTCGAGTCGTTTGGTTCGTTCTGTTCCTTTTGTTAGATTTGTAATCATCACCGTCCTGCTCTGGTCCGTTAGAAAGATTATGCTAGAAAAGATCGAAAATCCTGATGGTTAACCAGGAACATTTAGTAGAGAATACATAAACATCGTTTACCTTGCCTGTTATGGTCGGAAACCCTTATATACTAAGGAAGAACTGCTAGAATGGTATGAACATCTTGAAGCCTGGGCTTGCTCGTTTCGCCCGGACAAGGTATTAGTCCCCGCTCAGCTTGGCTCATCAAATGAAATCTGATGCTCGCCTCGGCCTGTCGAAAAAGAGCGCGGGCAGGCCATCGAAACCTCCGGCCCATTGACATCCTTGTTCTCCCTCAGCATCCCTGTCACGGCTGCGGAGGATCCGGGCCCAGCAGCAGCAAAACTAGATCGCACCTCAATGATTATACATGCACACAGCGAACTAGGGGTTGGCCCGCCACCTCGCAAGCGAGGGAACGGTTTGGGAGAGGTGTTCTTTGTAATTTATTTATTATAATTATTATTATTTTTGTTGAAAGAATTCTATTCAATATGATAGTTAGAGGAATAATTTGCAGGGGTTTTTTAGTTGCTGTGCAAGTCTAACGGACGACATTGTGACTAGGCAGGGAGAGCAACCTGAGGTATGCATCTTAGGTTTCAAGAACACGAGGACAGGCTTGATATCACTGAAGATTCGGGATAGTCAGAACTAGAGAGTCTGGCTTAATACTGTCGAAGGTAGCAACCAATCTCGGAAATATATTTCAAACTAAATCTAACCAACGAAAGGAAGACTTTACATGAAGAAGGAAGGAAAAATAGAAATGAAGGACACTAGCGAGTATATAAACAGAAGAAGACTGATGACACCGTCATGCAACGGAAATTCGAAAGACACAATAAAAACTCCATCAATTTTATCATCACACTACACCGAAGAGAAAATACACGGAGAAGAGAAAATATATGAGGAAGAAACCATGTCTAACGGCGTTTCATGTCTTGGTTTAGCTTGAGGAGGAAGGATATCGTTTTGAGTTTGCGGCGCGGTGTCTTTCGGGTTATCATTTCTGGATTGAGTTTTCTTTCGGGTTCTCGTGTGACGGTCATTCTCTTCCGTATAATGTTTCTTAACCTGCCTCCGTGAGTTTCCGTCGCGCGGGTTATTAATCTTGTCTCAGCGTCTCAGCGTCACCTGTATATATATGGCTCTACCTTCCCTTTGTCTTTCTTTCCTTCCTTCCTCACGCAATCTTCCTGTTGTATTGGTGTTCTATTAGTTGGGTTTCTTTTCTCTACGGGTGAAATCTTAGTCTTTCGGTGTTAAGAATATATTACGTTAAATCTTTCAAGTATCGTTCGCTTCGCGTAACGTATCTAAGTTCATGAAATCTGCTCGATCGTTATCAAGCCCGAGCCTTGCAGAATCTCTCCGTCGGTTATAGTCCGACCTTACCGAATACGCTCCGTCGATTTGTGTCTTTTGGTATTAGTTTATGACTGCTGAACGAGTCCTCTACTAGTATCTCGTTGCTCATTACTTCGTACGCGAAGTCATCAACGCTATCGTTCCTGAACTCTGAAGGGCTACCAGCTCTTCCCTAGCAACGCCAAGCCTGCATGTAACACCATGATCCAAGAATACCTAACGCAATCGACACTAAAATAGGAAATCCAACCACCGCTGGATTCTTTATGGCTTAACCACTCTGCTCTGCAACTTCCTACTTGGTAATGTTCCGGGTTTGAATGGTGGCGGCCTGCATGCTTCCGTGATAGCAAGGGGTACTTCTACTATTGAATTCATACCTTTTCACAAACTACTATATAACACCATTACCACTGTCCGTAGAATACGTAGGTAGGAGCATCAGTTGTAGTGATTTGATTGGCGTTTCCCTTACCTACTATAGACCTAC